>CM072538.1:30706438-31375945 GCA_036898165.1 Silybum marianum | reverse complement strand
GTGGGATTTTGCTATTAAAAAGTGGTTACAACAAAATTTGAAGCGAAACAAATTACTACAAGAACATGATCACTTTTTTTCACCCGTTTTTTCTTGATTCCCCGGTTCTTTTTTTCCAAGGTTCTCCCCAGATCTTTTCTCTGTATATGTATATGAATATATATATCGAAGTAAACATGAACAACAAATTGTTAAAGTCTCACATCAGCTAAATATATACTTTATGTTCAATAAACATTGGAAGTTGGGACCCATTTTTGTTCTCTAGGGCTCTTTTAGACAGTAATCTATTTGGATCCCACATATTCTCACATTAACGATTCTTTTTTTGCAGTGGGCAAAGAAATCGTTGATACATGTCTTGACCGAGTTCGAAAGTTAGCCGACAATTGCACCGGCTTGCAAGGCTTTATGGTCTTTAATGCCGTTGGTGGTGGCACCGGCTCGGGTTTAGGATCGTTACTTTTAGAACGATTATCCGTTGAGTACGGAAAAAAGCCAAAACTCGGCTTCTCGATCTTCCCATCTCCACAAGTTTCAACTGCAGTTGTCGAGCCTTTCAATAGTGTGTTATCGACCCACTCCCTTCTCGAACACACGGATGTGGTCGCATTGCTCGATAATGAAGCAATTTACGATATTTGTAGGCGGGCGTTGGATATCGACCGACCAACGTACACGAATTTGAACCGTTTGATTTCGCAAATAATATCTTCTTTGACGACTTCTTTGAGGTTTGATGGAGCCATTAATGTGGATATCACCGAGTTTCAGACGAATTTAGTTCCGTATCCACGTATCCATTTTATGCTTTCGAGTTATGCACCCGTGATCTCATCCGCCAGAGCCTACCATGAGCAGAACTCGGTGCCTGAGATCACGACTGCGGTTTTTGAGCCATCGAATATGATGGCTAAATGTGACCCGAGACACGGGAAGTATATGGCTTGTTGTTTGATGTATCGTGGGGATGTGGTCCCGAAGGATGTTAATACTGCTGTTGGTGCTATTAAGACTAAACGTACCGTTCAGTTTGTTGATTGGTAAGTTTTTTTGTCGTTTATTTTTATCTAATAACTTTTATGCGTGTTGGCCAACTTATATGCACCTGAAATAATCCCGTGGGCCCCAATGATAACATCTATTTGAAAAACTTTTTTTTGACAAACCACTCTTTCAACAAGAGCATCACAACCACTAGTGGTTGAGGGCCTTGGGCATGTGGTGGAATATTCTATCTGTCCAGGGTTCTAATCCAGACGTATATAACAATTGTGGCCATTGATTTTATTAGGGCTGATATCTTACAGTCATAATTTGTCGGGATTAGTTCAGACAAAATATGTGAGACATTCTAAAAAAAAAACAAGAGCATCACAATGGTAGAAATATTAGTCGAAGATTTAAAAAAAAACTGAGATTCAAATGCTCAGGCCAACCCACATGATTAGGTGACCTAAGTATGTGGTCCCAGTTTTTTTTTTTTTTAGAAAAAAACATCACATAAAAAAGGTTACCATTATTGATGTTTAAGTGATTGTTTGGTTGGTTTTTTATTAAATCTTGTGTAGGTAAAGATGTAGTTGTGGACTAATCTGTCTGTATAGATTGTGAAAGTTCTTGTTTGGAAAACTTTTTCAAAGATGGAAGATGTCTTTTTTTTAATGGAAAGGACAGGTTTAAAAAAAACTTGACTTTCTGCATAAAACTCCACCCATAAGCATCCCATCATTCTCTATATTATTAAGTCATTTCCAAACAGTCATGTATAGCTGACATAATAAGTTGTAAGTGTCATTAATCTTATTATAAGTTGCTAATAAACAGGTCCTAAGAAGCTTATAAACACATTCTTGTTTTTTCTTTCCCAAGGTGTCCAACGGGTTTCAAGTGTGGAATCAACTACCAGCCTCCAACGGTAGTGCCAGGTGGCGATCTTGCAAAGACTAACCGTGCAGTGTGCATGATAAGCAACAACACGGCGGTGGCTGAGGTTTTCAATCGGATTGACCACAAGTTCGATCTCATGTATGCAAAACGAGCATTTGTGCATTGGTACGTGGGTGAAGGAATGGAAGAAGGGGAGTTCTCGGAAGCCCGAGAGGATCTTGCGGCTCTCGAGAAAGACTACGAGGAGGTCGGCCAAGATGCTGAGGAGGAAGAAGAACAAGCAGAAGAATACTAAAATCGAGATTTCAGTGTCTCAAAAAAAAACTATGGATGATTTGTTCGAGTGATTTTTATGAGAGTTGAAATCTTTCCACAAAATACCAAATGAAAAAAAAAAATACATTGGACACCTTCATATTTGGCATTTTTTTTATTTTCTAAGCCATTGGATTAAAATATTATATTGTAAAATAATTATAAAATGCTTGTTATAAATTTATATATTTTGCCAATCGTATCTCATAATCAATCATCTCTTACTTGCATATTTTTTTTATGAACTTTTTCATTGTCAATGTTTTTTACTAATGTTTTTACTTTTGTTTAATTCATAAAGACTGAATCTGATTTTGGTTGGTTAATCTGATCGGTTCATTAATGGTCCAAATGATGATCTTTCATGTACGTGCATATCTCACCGGTGGATTTAAAAACCATGTGAAGTAACTTGGGTTATAGCTTACAAATGTGGTTCTGGATGTATTGACTGCATCTTTTGATGTAAATGATCATTCATTGCCTCGGGAGTAAATTGGTTATTGGGCAGTGAATATTGTAACAAGTGTACTTGAAGCTATTTCTGTAATAGGATCCAAGGCCGTGCATTAGCAAATTAAAAAGGTGTTTTGGAACAGAGCCACCAAATTTTTTGGGTCCCAATTTATAAATAAGTTTTAACCCAGTTTTATAGTTATAAATAAAAGTGTTCTTGGTACGGTATCAAGTTTTTTCCCCTATAATATCATGTGTCAACCAAGCATAATTTGTATGTAAAATTTTATATCATATACCAACCAACCGTATTTGGTACCAATTTAACTGATACCAACATTTTTTTGTTGGTACTAGTTTTGTACTAACTTCAAGTTATATATATGAAAATTTTGTCATTTTGTTTAAATTTTCAATGACATTTTGAATTTTAAGATAACACATATGATGTTTAAGGGTTTTTAATACAAAGAATAAAAGTTGCAAATATTCAATGTTCAAACAAAATAGTTAAAAATAAAATGGTTTAATATTTAATCCATAAAAAATACAAAAAAAAAACTCATAACTAATTAGTAAGGTACTATGGTACTACCATGGTATACGACTTTCGATACCGTATACCATCCAATTAAATAGAGAATTATTCAATTTTAGGAATGATCTTAATTAGGCATTTTATGATATTTTATTTGAGCAAAAAATTGATTATCGACAAACACAAGCAGCCCCACACGAAAACTCGCATCCAGAGAGACCAATGTGAGGAACATTTTATGGGTTCATTCTATTATTATGGACGACACAGGTGTAACAGGACCTCCAAAAAGATTGGAACGTCCCTGATAGGATCCCCTTTGATGAAGTTATTGCGTGAAAGTGCCAGTGTAGAAAAATATCCCTTGACTCGATTTACCGTCACCAAATGGCCATTTGGTGTAGTTGCAATTTACAAATGGTGGAAATGGTTTCGGTTAAGTTGTAATACGGGTAGAATATATGTGGTGGACTCAACGGGGAGGATACGCGTAGAATATATGTGGTGAACTCAACGGGAGGATAAGCCCCTTACAGTGGTACTACGCTCTCCGATAGTTATGTTATATTTATATTGTTGTTAGATATGTTCAATGCTCCAAGACATAAAACAATTACCTTCATTAGCATTGATAGAGAACGATGAGACACTTGACCATGAGTGTCCACCCAACGATGTTAAAACAAAAGTATCCATTCTCGGCTTAAAATACAAACAACATAAGATTTTTTGTTTTGTGGATATCTTGTTTTTGGCCTAAAAACATAGTGCATTTCACAAAGTAAACTTCATGCAAACCAAAGGTTTTATAGGTTGAATTATTACTTTTTGAAAAGTGATTTTACAAAAACCATTACACAATCAATTTTTCACCCTAGTTGGAGCTCTTGAGAAGTATTTAGAAGTCAAATGATTACCCGTAATAACTTACCGGCAAATTTCAACGGTATCACTTACCCGTAATTACTTACCGGCAAATTCTACCATGGAGGCGGACGAAACGGAAAGAAGGTAACTAAGTGTCTGTTTGGTTGGTTTCCGTTAAGTCCTGTATGGATAAAATTGTCTGTGTAAATTAATCTGTATGGATAAAATAGTCTGTGTGTGAATTAATCTGTCTGTACAGATTGTGAAGCTTTTTGTCTTGGGGAGTTTTTCGTAAATAGAAGGAGCCTGTTTTTTAATTGGGAGGGACAACTTTGGAAAAAAACTCGACTTTCTGTATAAAGCTCCCATTGAAAGCTTATTGAATAAGCCACTTTCTATATCATTAAGCCACTACCAAACAGTCATGTATAGCTGATCAAATAAGCTGCAAGTCTCGTTAAGATCATTAAGCTGCTAACAAACAGGCCCTAACTAGTTCTAACAAACACTTTTCTAAGGTTGTTTTCTTTAGAATTATCCAAGTTTCTACTCTGGTTAGCAGAATAATTCTTAAATTATGAGGAAAAAAGCACGACTAAAAACAATCTCTCTTGACATATAGTATTTGATGCATAAAAAGAAGATTAAATAAAGCCACCAAAAACAAATACAGATAATCTAATTCAAAATCCACAATAAAACACTTGTTTTTTTGTAATTGTTCCTCATGTGATATCCCAAAATAAAGCTAAAAGAAACAAACCCAACAGCATTTCTTCAACGATTGGCCTTGGCAACTCTCTCAATCTCATCTTTCTTCTTAATCGCATAGCTGCACAAACGATAAACAATCAACCAATAAAGTTAAAAACACTGAACAATAAGTCATTGGCCCAGCAGATGTGGCCTCCCAAAACGTGAAGGGTCAAGTGTGTGTGAATATTTGACTGTATCAATAATTAAATATTATATACTTCATAAAGAAGATGAAAACAATGAAATTAATAGTACACAATGAAAGCAAATGCTTTTTAATTCAAGTTATCCATACCTGTTTGAAGAACCCTTGGCAGCATTGATTAGCTCGTCGGCAAGGCATTCAGCAATGGTCTTGACATTTCTGAATGCACTCTCACGTGCACCGGTGGTCAGAAGATAGATAGCCTGGTTGACACGCCTTAGAGGTGAGATATCAACAGCTTGACGTCTCACAACACCAGCAGATCCGATCCTAGTTGCATCTTCTCTTGGTCCACTGTCAAGTAACAATCATTTAGCATCGATCAAAAACCAACTAAGGGGATGTTTAGTGTTTACCATCACAAATTGGGTAACTGCTAACTAAATGGTAAATACAAGAGTGGTTTAGATAAAGAACTTAAGAGGTTCTGTCTGAGAAAAGTGACTGAAAATTATCGTTTTCCAAGTGTCTGTAAGAGTTGACTGAAGCGACCCAGTCAGAAAGCAGCCCTTTTGTTACTGGGTCAGCATCTCACACTCAGGGCCTGTTTGTTAGCAGCTTAATGAGCTTAATGGGACTCATAGATTATTCAGTCAGCTATAAATATCTATTTGGTAGTGGCTTAAAGATACAGAAAATGGCTTATTCAGTAAACTTCTAGGGAAGAGCATTATGCAGAAAGTTAAGTTTTTTCAAACCGCCCTCCCAACTAAAAAACAGGATCTTTCCATCTATGAAA
Source organism: Silybum marianum (assembly GCA_036898165.1). NCBI lineage: Eukaryota > Viridiplantae > Streptophyta > Magnoliopsida > Asterales > Asteraceae > Silybum > Silybum marianum. Next base: position 31,370,179 of record CM072538.1, on the reverse strand, counting down.
AAACCCTCCCAATCATTAACCTTCTCAATCTATAAAGCCATATTAATCTACACAGACAGCTTTATCTATACACGACTTAATGGAAAACCTACCAACAACCCCTCAGCATATTTGGCTGTCAATGTGTGTTTTAGTAAACAGCATCCCTTCTTACCCAGTAAGCATCTCTTGCCCATTAACAGGCGGTCAGCAGGTAGTAAATAACCCCTAAATGTAATAATTCTACCAATACTATAACATGAGCCATGAAACAGTTGCAAAATCTACCCAATACTGAACCTTATGCACAACTCCATAAAACAGGGTGAAATTTGGTAGACCTAGATGATTAAGAAGCTAATAATATACCTGTTAATGACAGCATCAACAATAATTTGGATGGGATTGGCATCAGTTAAAAGATGGATGATCTCCATTGCATGCTTGACAATGCGAACTGCCATCAGCTTTTTACCATTGTTTCTCCCGTGCATCATGAGGGAGTTGGTCAATCGCTCCACAATTGGGCACTGAGCCTTCCTGAATCTCCTAGCTTGGTACCTCCCAGCTGTGTGAGGCATGTAGATTGGGTGCTTAGAAGCAGTGGCAGTAATGTAATCTTCCACAGAAAGATCAGGAACCTGTTAATAGAACTTGTGTAAACAAACCTCACAGCAAAAATACTATATATGATGGTTCTAAAAGAACATCTCTGGTACATACAACTGAATCAATACAGTGAAAAAAAAAACTTTATATGCTAGTTCTATTGTGGTTTCTTTCTTGAGACAAATATTGCTTGCAATTTTTGTTTTAAGATTTATGTTGAAAAGGTTTCTTAAACTTGAGATATGTGAATTTCAGTTGTGCGTATTCTACCTTTTTATGGCCTAGTAATTAATTTTTTACTCTTAACAGTTGAGTTGAATGTGCCAAACAGGATAAGTTAGAATACATTCAACCGAGACAAATCTTCAACAAAAATCACAAGCATTATAGGTCACAGAAAACAAGGTAAATATAGAATATAACCAGTTATGAAATGAATTTTAAGCAATCAATCGTCGATACAATAACGCATATTTGCAATTAATTAACGAAAAAACTAAGAATTTGTTTAACATAACCGGTGATATAGTTAACCACATTTACAGGAAACGATGAATTTAACTTAATCGATGAAGAAATAACCTGAACATCGTCGTAGGTCCATCGGTTAAAGAGCAAAACATCACTTCGAGTCTTGCCGTCTTCCACATTAGCTGCGACCTCCATTGCAGCAGTTCTGAATCAAACTGTCAAGCAAAACAATTCACGATTATCGTGTAATCACGGATACAAGTATATTAACATCAATTTCAAGAGATCAAACAAATTTGGACCAGCATATTCTTATAGACAAAAGAAGATTAAACAAAATGATGATAAATGGTTAGCAAACCTCGAATCCGGAGTGGAGAGCAAAGCTGCTGGTTCTAACCTAAGCTCTGTTTCAGAGGACGAAGGGGGTGATAAAACCCTAATTGACTTTATATAGTATGGAGAGTGAAGGCTTGTGTCTTGGGCTTGCTTGTAGGCCCAATTCGTATTCCACTTCGAATCAAATGTTTCACTATGGTCAATTGGTCATCGCTCATCAGGTCAGGGCTTTTGATTTATTCTTAAAAGTTATAAAACTGGTTAATGACTCATAGGTGGTTTATCAAATATTGATCAGATCAATTACCTTATCAGGTGAGCATAATGACAATCAAGAATTTTATCCGATCTTTTTTTTTTATGAAGAATATCCCAGGCTAATCCCAACAAAGTTTTTGACTGTAATATGTCAGCTCTGATAAACTCAGTGGCCACAATTGTTCATTTATGAATAATATGCATTGTTTATGGACAAATTAATATTTCACTTATGAATATCATGACAAGAAACAATATAACATGTTTTTACTATACTATCGTCGTCACAACCGCTACCCACCCCTTGGCACCAACCATTTCCCCCACCATCAATGGCTTGTTGTCGTCACAACCGCCAACCCTCCACCCCCACCCACCCCACCTCTAACATCCCGGACCACCATTAACCACCAATACCACCAGACACCTATTGTAATTACCACAATTGCCACCCACCCTCCCCCAAACATAGACGAATATTCCCAATTCCTTTGAGAGATTACATTCCAATTTCTACCAACCAAACACGTGGTCAAGATTCATTGCAATCCGTTCAAATTTAAATTTCTTTGATGGATTCCAATTCAATTGAATTCCATTTTACGAACCCCCCCCCCCCCCCCGAATGTATCCATTTAAATGTATGTGCAACTTAGGACACATATCTTGAACTTGCTTTGCATGCCACCTGGTCTTGTAGGTGATGTCAAATTTGAATCTGATACCGTTTACAAAGTCATGTGGAAACGAGGGGTTATAAAATAGTACCTACCGGTTACCATGGTCTTTAAGGTGCATTTAACTCGTGAAAACAAGACGAGACATGATAAACAAAAACTTGTTATATATTTGATACAATAGTTAGATTAGGGTAGTACACGATTAGTCACTCAAAAATGCATTTTTTTTCCCGCTAACACAGGTGGAACAAAAATCAAATATACAAGATAAACACATGTTAATTATTAAACTACTAACGTCAACTAAAATAGTCAATGATTTTTTCACTTGTATGTTTTGATCTCACGAGTCTAATCCCATCCAATTCTATACCAACACATATTTAGAGGCCAAGCCATTTGAAGTAGGGATGGTCAAAAATTAAGTTTTGGATCGACGGGCTGGTCCCAAATCATCCTTTCAAAATCGGGTCGGTTGGTCCCGACCAAAAATCATACGACCAATCCAGGTCCGGTTACCGGTCCCGATCACATCGTGCAGGCCCCATAATCAAACCGAAGCCGACCCAGTTTTACAAAATATTTTATATATTTTTGTACAAAAATGTTATCCATGCTTTTGTAATTACAAATTTTGAAATACACCATTAACATATAGATTAAAAACTTAAAAAAACTTTTAATAATCGCTAATAAACTAACCGGTCCTGAACTGAATAGATCTTAAAATTCTATAAAAGATATGATTTGTCCCAAACTGGTGGACCATAAACGTCCATTACCGGTCACAAATCGGCCTCAATTTGGCAATTTATTGGATGGGCCAATGGGCCTATGCTCCCCGTTGTTAATACTAGAGATAGCCAAATGGGTACGACTTGGCACAGGACCGGAGGAGGACCAATACTAAGTTGGGACCGGTCCGTCCGGAACCGATTGAGACCGGTTATAGCTTTTGTTAAAAAAGAAGGTTCGGGAGCGGTCTGATTTTTCAAAAATATTATCGTTTTATTATTGATACTTAACATTTTTTTTCTTCCATTTTGACTTCTATTCATCATATATAAGTCATATGGTGTACGAAAGAATTTATTAACTCACAAATGTTCACAATTCTTGCTATAATTCGTGATTTCAGTTCGTATTCTTGTAAAAACGTTATTTTTAATTATATTTAATTGATCAAATTACATATTTTCAAGTGTATTAGAATAACACTTTTTTTTTAATTTTTTTTAAATTCCGTAAAAAGTTGAATTAAAATAAAGAGTAAACTACGATTTTCGTCCCTGTGGTTTGGTATTAATAACGATTTTCGTCCCTAAGGTTTAAAAACTGCTTTTTTCGTCCCTGTGGTTTGGTATTAATAACGACTTTCGTCCCTGAAACTAACTTTGTTAGAAAAGCTCTGTTAAATCAAGGGTAAATTAGTCATTTACTATTATTTATTTATTTTATTAATAATTTAAAAGTAAGCGTATATATATACTCCAACTTAAAAAAAAGCGTATATATATATACAAAGAATCCTCTGTCGACCTGTTCGTGCCTTCCTCTGGCCCTTTCTTCTCCGGTAAGCACCACCATCGCCGGATCTTCCATCGTCGGCTGCTAATCTCCGCCGCCAGTTGATCTCAACCCTCTCTTCCTCCATCGTCCACTGCTAATGTCCACCACCAGCAGATCTCCACCGCACAGATCCGCCATCTTCGGTAAAACCCAAACACCACCTGCAGCCGCATACAGATACCCTAAAACCCACCGATCTCCTTCCCCGGATCTGTTGTCTACAGTGCGATAGGCCTCCTCCTCTTTTTTCTCCTCCGTCTCCGCATCAAGGTTTTCATTTTGGTGTTTGATTCAACTTCAAACGAGTTTTGATGACAAAGGATGCACAGGTTTATGTTTTCGGTTCAACCTCAGGGGCCGATTTTTTATTCAAGTTCAAATGGATTTTTTGATTTTTGGGTTTGATTCAACCATTCTCGTTCGTTCCGGCGAAAACCATCTGCATTAATTCAAGAATTTACAAAGGGGACCATTGTCGCCTTTCCTTTTTCCAGTGAAAAACGGCCACAACACCGAAGACTACCTCATCTTCTTTCTCCTTCTCTTTGCTCATCTTCATCTCCAATCACCGTCGTCTTCCCCGTCACCGTCACCTCAATTCTTCGTCAAAAACCAAATTAAACCCAATCCAATGCATCAAAACCAAAATAAACACTAACATTCAAATCAAATCAAAACAATTAATCCTATACATCAACATATAAACAAAAAAACGCACATAAGCAAATAGAGAACAAATAAGAAACTTTAAATCAAACAAATCCTTCACGACATGATGACATACAAATGTAAAATGAAAATCCATATGAAAAAAGTTTGCCAAAAAATATATAACGGAGTCGAAGAAGTTGAAGTTGTTCGTCAAAGATGGTTGTGAGTTATCATAGAGATAGAAAGGGAAGTGGAGGAGTGGTTGGTGGAGTGACAGCTCTGATGCACCAGGAAGAAAGGAAAGAGAAAAGGTAATGGGTGAGGTGGCGTAGCATTAGGTGGTTGTACTAAAATATTATTAAATAAAAAAAGATAAAATGACAAGACTATTCATAATTTAACGGATATTTATAACGTTGTTAGCCTTAGGGACTAAAATGGAAACAAAATGGAAACCACGAGGACGAAAAAAGCAATTTTTAAAGATCAGGGACGAAAATCGTTATGAACAACAAACCACAGGGACGAAAATCGTAGTTTACTAAACACACGTGACCAGGTTTAGACTCGACTCAAGACCGGACCAGTTCTCATAACCGGTTACAAAATACCAATTTTTAATTCGGACCTGTACCGGGTTGAGATGACCGATTTGGGCTGAGCAGATAAATTTTTGGCATCTCTTTAATGCTTTTACGTTAATACAAGCCCATTACACATTTGCCATTCAGATCAGTCCGTTGTCCATCAGCATCGACGACGACGACCGGCCGACCAGATCAGCCTCGGTCCGCCCCCTCTCCCCCTCCCGACGAGACGATTTAGCGGCCGGCACCGCTGCTGCCTGGTACGTCTCGGCGCTCTCACCTCCGCCACTTACCGCAGTTGTCTTTCCTGTTCAGGTATGTGTATCTGACCAAAATAGGGTTTCCAAATTCAAATTGAAGTTGTCGAAATTAGCTAAGTTTCGGATTAATAATCCTCTAATCAACCATTGCCAGCACTAATTTAGAATCCTTTAGTTGATTAATGTTGGTACTTGCCTAATTTGTACGACTGCCTACTAGCTAGTAGCTACTAGTCATTAGAAAAACTGAAAAAGTTCCTTGTTCATTGAAACCTTTTTTAACCTAGTTAGTTGAAATCACCAATCGAGATTTGAGTATCAATATTATAAAAAAAAGATCCTAAAGGTTTGGAATACTACTAATTTGTTGGATGTGCTATTAATCTGAAATTGAATCATGTGAACGTTATCGTCTATTTGAGGTGTATGTTTTCTGAAAAAAACGTATGTCATAAGACTCGAGTCCATCACTGTTGATATCGTAAGCGTTTTCCATTATTGATGAAATTGATTCAAAGTTTCTTGATTTCATGTCACATCGAACTACTATAACAAATATTTGTTTCGTTTGGCGTAAGTGGTGACATATTCGGTCCTTAAACTTGATCTAATAAGATATGATTGAACAATACCAATCACATGCCCCTAAAACTTGATGTCTCTTCATATACATGTTGGAACCATATTTTGTGTCTAAAATAAGATGATCTAATGTAGACAACTGAAACATAACAGACTAATCAAATTCAGCAATTTCCAGCAATTGGTTAAAAGTGAAATGAAAAACAAACACTATCGGATGAACAAATAAGCTGATCAAACAAAAATAAAACAAATCCACACTTTGATTCAAAGATCAAACATTAAGCAACAATGAAGTGTTGAAAAGGATCTATTTTTTCTCATATTTAAAAAGAATAAGCAATATTGGTCTCTAAAATCCATTACAACTACTAACATATCATATCTGTATTGGTATTCCTATTTCTACCGCTAGCTTAACAGAAGCCTCTGTTGAATACCTTTTCCTGAAAAATATAATAGTATGGAGCTCTATGGAGGAGCGACTTGCCATCTGAGGATTCCGATGGAGATAATTTAGATCTGAATAGAACACAATATGAGCAATAAACATTTACCGTTATTACCTTTTGGAAAACCTCATTTTAGTATTAAATGACGAGTGTGACTGTGATGCTTCATTCTCAAAAATTTACCATGGATTTAAGCTAATAGAAACAATTTCCACAATCATCATGTGCATAATTTTAGACATGAGCAAAGGTGACGGTCTAGCTTAGGAAAAAAGATATGTTTTTAGGCATAATTTTTTTTAAATGTCTTACTGCAATGCGTAAGCTGTGGGTCTCTCCTGGAATATGGTTGGCAGCTTGTATCGATGAATCAAACAGAAGAATCGATGGTTGAATCTATGGAATCCAAGAATCAAACAAGAATCAATGAAAGCAAATTACATACCTGGACAAAAGTTTGAATCGAACAGAAACATGAATCCGTAATAAAGCATATACATATGTATATATATACATATCTGGAATCGATGTGGTAGTGATAGCATCAGTGATCGATGAGAGCTTTTTCTGAATCATCACTTTGGTATGCGATGAATAGTTAATTGATGAGAGCTTTTCCTGAACGGTTGTTTTGGAAAAAAAAGTTCTCTGAGTGTGTTTTTCCATAGCATTCTTGAGTTGTACATCAAGGACAAAATGTTGTAATAAAGAGATTTTAAGGGACTGTGCATTAAATAGCAGTACATTATGCTTAAAAAGTGTTTTTTTAAGACTTTGATGGATTTTCTTTATAAGGTAGTATAGATTAGTATGAGACTATGAGTATATTTTGTTTACCTCCTTGAATGTTAATTGATATAAGTTATGGTTGCCTCCATTTGGTAAATCCTGCATCTAGATAGCTTTTCAACATATACAAGTTTATTACTATGCAAAACTTCAACCAAAGCTGAAGTTTAAATAAAAGTGCACTTTATTTATCTTCATAGCAAATAGACAAATTAATATCTCTATGTGTGATAATAGTTTTTTCTTTGTTTATGGTTTGCTTAAGTTTTGATTGGCATTGCTGTTTCAGGAATAACTATCGTAAATGGCAACAGCTACTTATCCACCTCCTCCACCATATTACAGATTGTACAAGGATTATGACCAAAACCCTAGCTCGGCTCCAGAACCTCCCCCTCCTATCCAAGGGACTTACCTCCTATATGGTGCCAATTATACTGTAAAGTTCTTCATAAGAAAATTCTCGCATACTTTTTCAAATAACTTATGTTATCTGATATACTGACATCAGGTAATATACATGTGAATAAAAGTAATTTGTTCTGGTATCCACACGTTCAAAAAAGGCACACATGTATAGAAACCAGAAAATATTTTCAATTACTTTTATGCACATGTGCATAGCGGACAAATGAATGGTTATTAGGGTGTTTCTTAGTTTTCCATTTTCTTATGGGTTTCCCCTTTATCATTCTGATTTTGTGTGTAGACTGATGATGTATTGCCGACTTTGGAAGATCAGGGCGTTCGTCAGTTGTACCCAAAAGGCCCAAATGTTGGTATGTGATCCTTTTATTTCCCATTAAACATATCCAAACTACAATTTTCATGGGCATTTCTTATTAATTGCCATCTTTCAAGAAAGAAGTCTCTTTTTGCCTTTGCACTTTGCGAACGGGCTGTGTTGCAAGATTTTCTAAGAGCATCTCCAATAAATTCTCTATAGTTTCTCTAAAGTAAAGAACCAAAAGTTAAAATCTCTAAAAAGATTACATCCAACTCCAACTGATTCTTTATTTTAGAGATTTCAACATTAATTGTATTATTAGAAAAATCTATAATTTTATCATCCCAGTATTAAATATTAAAATACACTTTTAAAAGAAGACTTTATATAAAATAATAATAATTTAATCTCATTGGTGGGAATTGAATAAAAAATCATTTCTCTCTCCTCACATCCAAATTTTAGAGAATTATCTAAATTTGGAGTTTTTTCTATTTTAGAGAACAATATAAAGAAGCTATTGGAGCAGAATAGAGGACAAAATCTCCATTTTCTCTATTATAAAAGAATTTGTTGGAGATGCTCTGATAAATTAGTGGATATCTTTAAGTTCCTTTTCAATAGTTAGAAAGACATTTTTCTTGGAAGCATATTGATGTTGTCACCCACATCTTTTTCTAGATTTCAAAAAGGAATTGAGGTCACTAAACAGGGAACTACAACTGCATATTTTAGAGCTCGCTGATGTTTTAATAGAGCGGCCATCACAATACGCAAGGAGAGTGGAAGACATTTCTCTTATATTCAAGAATTTGCATCACCTTCTCAATTCATTACGTCCACATCAGGTATAGGTGTTGCCACTTTTTTATATATTTCATTTTCATTTCAAGATCTAATTAGGGGCTGTTTGGTTGGTTTTTCGTTAAGTTCTGTATGGATAAAGTTGTTAGTGTGGATTACTCTGTCTTTATAGATAAGATTTTTCTTTTTTGGATGGTTTTTTCATAGATGGAAGGAGTATTTTTCTAATTGGGAGGGGCACGTTTGTAAAAAACTTGACTTTTCACATAAAGCTCACCTCTAGAAACTTAGGGTGCGTTTGGTAAACTAGACAGAATAGAACAAGGATCACTTTTCCACATTTGGCAGGACTTTTATGTGGAGACATGTTCCATCCCCATCCCATGGAACAAGGTGGAACAAGATGAAACAAACCTATATTTTACCAATATAACCTCGAAATAATACCTAATTCTCTTCTAAAACATCAATTACGTCTCTCTATTTACATTTTATTTACTGTATTTTATGCTCTTTAATCAAAACATTATTTTTTATGGTTTCTATGTCTTGATTAATTTATGAATTTATGAAATAATAATAATAATAAAATAATATAGAAAAAAATTACATAAACTTTTTATTTTGGTGTGATATTAATGGTATTGACAAAAACTTTCTAGTAACAATTATTATAATTTGATAAATTACATAAATTAATCAAAATATATAAACAACTCTCATTAGAGGTAAATTGGTCATTTAATCTGTTCTGTCTTCTTATGCTTATCAAATGTTGAACAACTGTTATCCTATCCTGTCTAGATACCAAACTGACACTAAGGTGACGTTTGTTTTTTAAGAGGTGCTGAAGTCTGAAGTATGATTTCACCTCTAATTTATAAGAGGTGGTGCTGAAGTCTGAAATTTGAACCAGTAAAACTGTTTGTTTTTATGTCTGAAGTCTGAATCAATATGACTATTTCTTTTCATCTTGTGTGAAAGAACCGGAGGTGTGGGAAGATAATAAGAGGGATTTAAGAGGTTAGGTTACCACTTATTTATTCGGACCATATTAAGTGATAAGAGGCTCTGAAAATAATAGAAAAACAAACAGTCTGAATTATGAAACGCTAAACGAATCAGACATAAGTGGTGATTAAGAGCTTAAAATGAAAAAACAAACAAGGCCTTACTAAATAAGTCACTTTCTATACCATTAAACCACTGCCAAAAAGCCATGTATAGTTGACCGAATAAGCTACGATACCCATTAGCTTGTTAAGCTGCTTACAAACAGGCTCTTAGCCTCTTACTCAAAACACCAAATGTAACACCTTTTCAGGCCAGAGCAACACTGATTCACATACTCGAACTTCAGATACAAAGACGAAAGCAAGCTGTGGAGGACATAAAAAGGTATGTGTTGCACATTGTATTTTCCCTTTTTGAATAATTTTCGGGCTTTTTGATTTTGGGATTAAGCCACCATTGAACTTGTGAACCCTATCAGATTTAAAACCAAAGAGCAGGTGCCCATTTGGCCCACTGGCATCACCCATCCCAGATAAGAGGCTTAAATAGGGGAAAGTGACCAAAATAGTCAATCCCCTTAATCAAATTCACTTTTAGCCACTTTTGGCATCAAATTCCCATTTTAGCCAGAGTTACGCATTTGCGTAAAACCTATTTTCAGTTAAAAAGACAAGAAAAAGAAATTCTTTACGCAAATGGGGATATGCAAATTTTTGTTAATTTTTTTTAATCTGAAAATAGGCTAGGCTTTACGCAAATGCGTAGCATAAGACATTTGCTTAAACTCATGCTAAAATAAGAATTTTATTGAAAAAATGGCTACAAGTGAATTTGGTTGGGGAGATTGCGGTCAATTTCCCCTCAAAAAGCTTTCCCTCCTAACAGAAGCATACTTCATAACTTTTAGGTTGTGGCCTGTGGGTTCAACGTATCTATTGGTGACCGATTAAAAAAATAAACTAACTTGGATATCTCAGAAATGATACAAAAGGGAGTCTTTGCATATATATATATATATATATATATATATATATATATATATTCATGGCAAACAAGTTTTGAGATGTGATATATTGTTTGTATGGTTATTAGGAGAAGAGAAGAAGCTCAAAGACTTCTAAAGGAGGCAGTTGGAACATTGGAGGGTCAGTGAAACCATAGAATCTCAGATTTCATCATGGCTTTCTTTCTAATTTCTTCAAAAGTAGGAGAGGGGATGTGATTATTGAAAGGTGTTTGATCATTAACCACTATTAATATACAAAATATGTTTTTTAATTTTAAACTTTGTATTTAATTTAAAAGGTTGGTATGATGCTAGATTGTTAATGACTTGTTTTTGTTAGTCGTGGATGTGCAAACCAGTTTACATGAACATAGAGTAATCTTACGATGCCCTTAAAATAAGAGTCAGGAAAATCCCACTAGCCTAACGAGATTTGAACCAATAATGAATAACCTATGGGGGGATCCCCAAACTTGGGAGCGGTTTAGCAAATGTTTGTTGGCAAGAGTATAATACTTACCTACCTTATCGGGTAATAATAACTTTAGGGATGTTCATAGGTTGAAATCTAATGGATTTAGATTAATCTGTTCCAATCCGTTCATCCACTGAATGTTGGATTTTGTTGTCTGATCCAATCCAATTAACCTATCAATGGATGATTATGGTTCCATTATTTGGATATTACTATTGCTCATCCATCGGATTAGATTCATTCAGTATTTTGATATCATTTCCAACCAATTGTTTATATGTTTTCTTAATTTATTAAAAACCACTACACATAAATATCTAGTAAAAACAATATCATAAAATGTTCACAATTTATACATAGTTAATAATTGAGCGGTCACTGGATTGGATCCGATCGATCCAATTTGAGTGCTGAATTTTTTATCTGATCCGATTCAATTATAATCGGATATTCAATTATGCTCAGTCAGTTTTATTTGGATCGAATGACTTCCTGCAAACCCCTAGGTAACATCATTGTATATCAAAATAAATTGTTAGTGCAAGTCATTTACCTGGTAAACTAGGTAAGAATCTTCACCCTTATTTGTATACTGAGATTATTCTTCCTTGTTGTGCCTCTTATTGAGTAAACTTCTAGGTTTTTTGTCATGTTCACTCGAAAGGTAAGTAACGTCTGATAAGCTGATAAACGCTTATCCCATAAGTGCCTGGTAAATAGCCCCTTAATTTATATTTAACTGGTTAAACTAGCCTTCAAGATTATATGGTCATAGAAGTTTGAGATTTTTAAAGAAAACAAACTTTTTACCTTTTGGAATAAAACAACTATATGGGTCAAAACTACCATTCCTTAAAGGCTTAAACTCTATTTTTGAAAGAGATATAACGTTTTGTTTGGTTTTTGTTGATTAATAAAACACATAATGAGGCTTTGTGGGTTGATTTATCATTAATTGATTGTTTGAGGGCCTAAAATGACAATATCACACATTTGGTGGATTATAACCGCTAAAGTCGATACCTAAAGGGGTGAAAATAAACATCTTACTAGATTTAGGCCACGTAGAACGTTAGAAGTTTCTCGAGACAAAGCCACCTCAAAATTTTCGTTGCGTAGAATTCAATCAGTTGAATCGCTGCGGATTAGGGCACGGATATAGATTGATCGATTTTGTTGAAGGTATCATCCTAATCTTCTTATACAATTGGTGATCTGTTATCATTTTTATGTATCTTATCACATTGGTAACTGCAAATTTATATGTTTTCTGATGAATTATAATCGTTATCGTATTCGACATGTGATCGATCGACGATCACAATCTCTAGGGTAGTTTTCTGATCTTCTTCGTACTCCAGTCGTATATGATTAAATTTTTGTTTGCAATTTCACGTTTCATTATCTTTTTCACATTGATGTTGTTGGATCAATCGTTGTCGAACCTCATAGTTATTATTTGGAATACATGGATATTTTCATGCTTGCTATTGATCATAGTATCTTGATGAATTTATGTTTCTGTTTCCTCTCTGTTGCTTCGTTCAGTGTAGATTACCGTTTTATGTGAATACGTGATTGATGTTGCGGAACTCTGTTATGGTTAATGCCTTAAATTAATGGTAGATCTTTGTTTTTATTGATTGTGGTTATCGACTAGTGAAACTGAAACATGATGCCTGTGCTTAAAATTGTTTCCCAATTATTGTAAGTGGTTACATGGTGGTTTTCTGGGAGAACTATATAAATTTTTGGATTTTGCAAGTTAGTTGACTGGTATGCATACTTTGAATGAGGACTATAAGTCTACAAGGTAGTTGTTTATGATCAACATTCTCTCATTTATGTTTGCTTTATTTTCATCAAGGGTGAAGAATGAGGGGAAGAAGTTACAGCTACAGCCCTTCACCACCAAGATCCCGGAGCAGAAGGTATCGAAGTCCAAGCCCAAGGGGTCGTTATGGTGGCCGTCCTAGAGATCTTCCTACTAGCCTATTGGTTCGCAACCTTCGCCTTGATTGTAGGTTTGTTCTGATCAGACACTTGGTACATGCTGCCACAAAATTCTTCTAACTTTTGTTATCTGTCAGAAAGCATATATTGGTATTTGAACTTTATAACTTGCTAGATGAAAGCCTTGTTTGCTGTATCAAATAGCATGCCACAGCTAACATGTGGATGGTTTCTAATCGTTTATGTTCATGAACGTTGTTTGTAGCTCTCACTGACCCACTGTAAAGAAAAGAGCCACCCAGATTGCTGTTTTATGTGTTGGTGTTTTGAATCTCTATTATTAAGAAGATTTTAGCAACATGTAAACATTCTGCATGCATTCTGTGTTTAACGGTCATGTAGTCAACTGTTCTTAAATTCAAGAATTTTAGTGTAATTGTTCATCATGTTTGAGACTCTGATTCTTCTGCATAAAAAGTATGGCTACTGCCATTCCTCAACTAGAGGTCACTTTCCAATCCCCATAAAGTTGTATACCTTATTACTTTTTCTTTTGTTATTTGTTTCTTTAGCATTTAATACATAAATACATTAGTTTACCCATCCTTTCTATATTTTATGTCTACAACAACTCTTATCTATCCTGGTTTAGAAAAGGTTTGAACTCTTCTTTTGGGAGGAGTGAAAGTTATAGAGTTAGCATTGACATGGTCTTCAGAAATAATTATTGAAGCATGTATTTCCTTTTTCATGATTTTAATCACTCTTCTTTAATGGGCTAAAAGTTCTTGGAGTATTGATATTTGTAGCTTGCAATACAATCTACCAAAATGTTATGTGGTTGTGTAATCATGTAAAAGAGGCTGGCTGTGAGTGGGGATATTGACATGTGTTATTGCATAGATTATCTTGAATGATAAAGAATTTTCACCATGTATGACTATGAGATGCAGTAATTTCCATACTCCATTGAGATTTATTTATTGTTTTTTGAACATTGATCATCTTTTAATCTCATTGTTTGCAGACCAGAAGATCTCCGCGTGCCATTTGGAGAGTTTGGCCCTCTGAAGGATGTTTACTTGCCAAGAGACTATTATACAGGGTGAGCATGGCCTGGTTGTATAAATAAATGTTTGGGTTCTGCCTCTTTGCTCTTCTAACAATTTGGACTCAAATTAAATAATTGATATGATTGACAATTCTCTAATTTTCATACTAGTTGCTAGACATGCTCACTCGCATTCAGCTGTTATATTACATAATGGTAGCCCCCCATTCATCATTTATATTTATTTAAGAAAATTGGTTTGTTTATTGGAAGTGTTGAAGACAAATGAAGTAAAAGACTTCTATCAAGATGATTTTGTGTACTTGAAGATTGAAGGAAGTTGGTTATATAATACATTGTGAAGAAGTTCAATTGTTGAAGAACTTCACATTAAAACCTTCACTATGTAAGGTTAGCATCCGTTTTTGTCGAGTATATTTGGAGCGATCTTCTCAGGGATATTATTATTATCTTTTTGCTTTTATTTTTTAATTCGGCTGAACATATATGGTGTCTGAACTAGAGGATGCATACTGCTCAAGAATTCATGTGTTATTTATATGTACATGTGTGGCTTTCTTGTATGTCATATCATGTCAATAAATATAAATATAGATATACATATACATGTACATTAGCTGACTTGTATCGTTATTATATTAGCGACTTTTATCATATTTATGTTGCAGAGAGCCACGTGGTTTTGGTTTCGTTCAATATCTCGACCCAGATGATGCTGCTGAAGCCAAGTATCAGATGGACGGCCAAATTCTTCTTGGTAGGGAGCTAACAGTTGTGTTTGCTGAGGAAAATAGGAAGAAGCCTTCAGATATGAGAGCAAGAGAACGTTTTAGGTGAGTTTATTGTGTCTGCAAATACTTATGCTTTTTCTCTGCTGCTGTTGTTGGCAAATAATTGTGCGATCAGAGAGGGGTCCACAAATAGTATAGTAAAAAACCCAATGAGTATAAATATAATCACTCTCTCATGATGAAAACTTGTAAAATTGATTTTATTGTTCGTTGGACTTTTGTTTATATAACGACGTGATTACATAAATTGATAAATGCAACAATTATGATTTGGGTATTTAATACTTTTAGCATTATATGGCGTTTAAACATAAAATATACATAATATATATAACAAGATTACGTAAAATAAATAAATTGTATAGACATGGAAAAATCCTCGATTCCCTGATAATACCCCCTCCCTCCTTGAATTCGATTCTGCGGCTGCTGATGATATATTTTGTTATTCTTTTGATGTCTAATTAGTTTTTATTGATGATAGGGGGCGGTCATATGATCGTAGAGGGTCATCCATTCGTTATTCTCGTTCACCCCCACGTGGAAGATCATATCATCGCAGTCCAAGATACTATTCTCCTCCAAGACAAGATCATTACTCGAGGCATGTAGTTTTAATTAATCATGAATCATTTATAATCCCCCAACTTGCTGAATAAGACGATAATAGTGTCTGTATGGATATGAAACAGGTCCATCTCGCCAAGAAACCACAGGTACCGAGAGAGAGACAGGTCTTATTCAAGGTCCCCTTATGGGTCCAGGAGCAGGAGTCCCGAAGGTTATTAGGTGAGCTTAATTTTCTGAATGGATTAATGAATTTGAATGTTTGCTGTTGATGTAAACTACTCTTGTTAGCCCAGTCCTACTAGAAAGTTTGAAAGTGAAGTCCCATTTTGGCATTTGATACTTCCTTGGATGAACTTGATTTGGTTTGTGTTCTTTTTGGGTCAGCTTTACTGTGTGTGGTGGGTGTGTTGCATACTTCTTCTTTGGGAAATGTGTTCCATGCCTAGACTAACCCCAGTAAATTATGACTGCAAGAAGTCAGTCCTGATAAACTAAGAGCATCTTCAACAGCTTTCCCAAAATGAAGAAAATGGGGATTTAAAGGCATTTTTTAGCTCCAATGGATTCCCCAAAACAATCTCCAAGATGGAGAAAGTAGGAGAGAGTAGGTTTTTTTCTCCAAATTTGGAGAACACCCCAAAAATGATTCCATGATGATATTTGGAGAGAGAAATAGGAAAATTTAAAAATAAATATTTGAAGAGAGATAGTATTCTAATAAACGGAAGTAATATTTTAATATTATAATTAATGATGGTTTCTCCAAAATAGGGAATCTGTTGGAGATGCTCTAAGTGATTGTGTACGGCTGGAATTGAACCTTGGGTAGATGTGATATTCTACCAGTTGTGCAGGGTAGTTTAGTAATTTAACGATCTATTCTAGTAGTCTTATTATGATAAAATACTACCCTCATGAATAGACCATGTGCCTGAGATTAAAAAGAAAAACTCCGGACTAGGAAAGAAATTAAAGAGGGTCTTTCTTGGATGGATCCCGCTTCTAAACATAAGTGATAGGGGTCCTCAAGTAGTACGGTAGTTGTATCTTATCTTTATGGCCCAGGGTGTCGGGTCGTCTTTTTTTTTTGATGGACGAAAAAGATACACTTTTGTGCCAATCTGTCATATCTTGACCAAAATAGCCAATCTTTTCGACCAAATTTACTTTTTAACTATTTTTTTAATTGAATTCATATTTTAGCAAGAGTTTACGTAAATGTCTTGTGCATATGCATCAACTTGATTTCAGAAGTCTTTTTTTTTTAAAGATTCGGATGTTTGTGCAAGGGTTCAAATTTTTGCGTATGCTTAAGGATTTTTTTAATCATCTGCGTGAAGACCGGTTATTTTTAATGAGATTCTGAAAAGTGGCTAAAAAGTCGTTGGGATGACTATTTTAGTCGATTTTTCAATAAAATTTAGTTTTGTCACGTTTATACCAAGGGGATTATGAAGTAAATCTGTAGGCAAAGATTCTGCTGCTGATACATTTTTGACTCATTATCGTGTCGATATTTGTTGACAGTAGTAATAATGTGAAGGGTGTCCCACATCTTATTGTAAGATGTCCCTACTCTTTAAAGTTCTGAAGTATGCTTGTTTTGTTTCAAATGAGTTTTATCTATTTCAATATGTTCCATTCCATTATTGTATTTGACCCAACGCTTAGCCCTAACGAAACATATATCAAATTGATTGAATGTTATTTTCATATAATGTCTTTTCTGTTTTGAAATAATTGTCTACAGTTGAAATAACACACAGATAATTATTACATTTTTTGTGAATCAAACGACAATTATGTGTGTAAAGGGTAGATTTGCAACTTTAGTTAGTTATTTTGAAGCTACATTTACTTGATTCGCAAAACACGTTGTTTACCTCTTAATAGTTTGATTAAGAGGTAGCATCTGAATTGCTAAGAGGTGAATCCAGTTTGGTAAAAAATAAGTTTGTATCTTAATGGTTTCAAAACCCTCTGAATCATTTTGTATCATGGATCTCTCTTAGCCATTAAGAGTTCTAATTATGTTCTGAACAATTACTAAATAATTATATTTTATTTTGTACTATATTATAAGAGTCTTTTAATCATTTTAATTTTCTAATCATTCTGGATCAAATTATTTAGCAACTCTCAAACAATCCTTAATTTTGGAACTTTGGAACTAAAAAAGAAAAAAAAAAGGAGGATTGAATGAAAACAAAGTTAGAAACTTTACTCAGACAATGTAGACGCTGAATTTTAAAAAAATGAATACTCATTTTTTTTTTTTTTTTTTTTTTTTTTTTTTCTGTTTCTGTTTCAGTTTAAAAATAAATGTAGTTTTTCTTATTTTAGAATTTTATCTTTTCTATTGTTTCCATTTAATTAGTTGATTTAAGACGCCAAGTGCCATAAAAGATGGTTGTTTTTAAAATAAAACAAAACCTTTTTAATTTATGGCCCAACTAACAAAACCTTCTACACACATTTGGTCGTTAGTTCGCCTAGAAAAATATAACTTTCCCATAATTTCCTTCACTCGAATACTCTAATTACATCGACCATGACCATTTTTTAATTAAAAAAAATAAGGATTTGGCACCTTACACACAATCAAAAAGTGACACGATTTTGTCTTTATTTGATAATTGAATACTTTGCTATCACATTTTAATATTCACACATAATAATAAGATAAGATTCATGATGACTTATGTTTTCATTTGAATTTTTTTTATACTTTTTGCTAAATAATTGAGTTGTCGATTCGTTGTGCCCATTCTATCTTTTATTTACTGTCTCAAGGGACGTTATAATGAGTGGACATGGTTTCTAGAACAAAAGATGGTTTTCGATAAAATTACAAAATGTGGCTGTAGATCACGGGTTTGTTTCAGTGATTGTATGAGGTACGATTTGTTTATGTGACAAAACGTGGAAGAAAAGGAAAGATATGGAAGGATTGGATATGACGACAACTCAATTGAGGACAAATAAGGTCTCGAAAATTCACATGTTTGCAGTATCATATAATTCGTAGGATGAATGAAGACAAAGTAAATGATTTGTGTAATGATTTGATGGCCTCTCTAGTCGATCAAAAGCCATATGCTCAATTATATTTCACAATTATAGAGCTTCTACTATTGTATAGATGTTCATAGGCAGATCTATGGGTTGTTGAACAAATTTTTACAAATTAACTTTTTTGGATTATGAAAGTTGCACCCCTAGTTTTTGAGTGGTGTTCTGTGCTATTAGAAAATATAGGAAACATTAATAAAAAAACTAAAAAAAAAAATCTTAAAATCAATCAGAAAACTTATAAAATCAATAGGAAAAAAAATCAAAAAACTTTTAGAAAAATCCTTTGATACAGTTTAATCGGGTTAAAAATATCAAATAATTTTACAAGCTTTTGATCTACTTTAGGTTGTGTTCTCGAGTTTTTTTACGAAAGAAAAGAAGGAAAAAAGAAAAAATCTTGTGTTCTCGACCTTTTTTAAGGAGGGAAAGGAAAGGAAAAGGAGGAAAATCATGTTAATTTTCCTCTCAAAACTTTTCTCCGTAATGTGAGAGGGAAGTGAAGGAAAGGAAAGATTTTTTAGTAATAATTAGATATATTTATAAAATTACACTTTTACCCATCAATTACATTCTCCTATAAAATAAATAAGGACATAATTGTAAAAATAACATCTTTTCTTTCCTTTATCTCCCACTCAATAACACGAAAATTTGTTTTATTTATTTCTTTTTCCTTTCCCTCCCTTCGATCTCAAGAAAAACACAAATAAAAAAAGTACTTTCTTTTTCTTCCTTTTTTCTCTCTTCTTTCCTTTCCCTTTTCTTTCTTTTCTTTTCTTTCAAAAACTCAAGAACAGAACGTTAAAGATATATTCACTCGTCAGAAATCTTGAATCCACTAACACATATGGTCAACAAGATGTTTATAACATTCTAGAAGCATCAATAATTATAGTCTATATATGTATAATACAAGTCAACATCATCAAACATATAAACTTATCTCTTCATTGATAACAATTCTATCCTCTTTCATAAGTTACATGATGTGGTTGTCTTTGGAATTTATTATCATTGATGATAAATTAAATATAAATAAGGTCGATTTTCAATAAACTTATTTTATCATTGTCAATTTAGAACATGATTTTAAAAAACAATCTATGACACTAAACAGTATATAATTATTAAACTAATAACAAAATGACCAATCTTTTTTTAAACATATTTTATAATTTGATATTCAAGAAATATCGAAATAGGGACATAGACACAATATAATGCTACAAAACTTACATAACATTGTGCATAATATATACATTATATATATATTATATATATATATATATCAAAAAGGGCAAAAGTGGAAATGACAAAAATACTCCATCAAATCTCGACGAGGCAACCCGATTGCACAAACCCAGAAAACTCATCGGGTACGTCCACCTTTACGAATTTACCATATTGCCCTTGGCCGGTCTTCTCCATCACAAAAACCGATTGTGGTGCACCTTGAAAAGCCGAACCGGTGACCAAGGACCGGTCCCCTAGGTCAACTCCACATGTCCCTACTTGAACCGCCGGTTCGGACCCATCCCAATACGTCAAATTACCATTTTGCCCAACGGATACGCAAGACCTTGGACACCGGCTCACACGCCAAGCCTCGTCCACGCGCCGCCATGTTCCGGTGGAAGTTTCTAGAACCTCCGCGCTGTTTTTGAACCGACCTTGGCTATCGGTGTCGTAGCCGCTAACGACCCAGAACTCTGACCCAATCAGCACTCCTTCACACTCGTCTCGCTCCTCACTCATCTGAGTCAACTCGGTCCACTCGTCCGATCCGATATCGTACACCCACGCGCTTCTAAGCGCGTTTTTGCTCTCGTCGTGTCCACCGGCGACGTAGACTTTCCCGTTACACGCGCCGGCAGCAAAAAACGAACGAGTCGATGGCATGTCCTTCCGCTGAGTCCACTTCCGAGTTGTGAACTCGTACACGAACACGTCACGTAACGGTTCCCAACTCACTGGGTTCCACCCGCCCATCACCACCAGCTTCCCTTCCGAGCTAGCCAGCTGGCAGAACAACGGTAACCCATCTGGGTATTTGGGTACCGGGTCGATTTTGATCCAGATACCTGTATTCGGGTCGAAAACCGATAACCCGTATTTGGGCTGTTTTTCGGGTTTTGAATTCGACCCGGTCGAGTTAGCGTGAATCGGAAGCGATTGAACGAAACAAGCTAGTTTCTGAGTAAACCCATTTTGTTTCCGGTTATAATAGAAGTCTTTGCTATCTAGAAGGCGGCGCCACCGCCGGCAGACATGGGAGGCGACGGCGTGAGCTCCGTAGTCCAAACGAGTCAAGCACTCGAGGGCGATTTCATGGGGTAAACCCGGGATCAACTCAGTGAACTCGTGATTAAGTTCCATGTTTTTTTTTTCAGGAGAAAATTGGTGGATTGAAGAAAAGAAGGAAAAAAGCTTCACGAAGGAAAAGGGTTATTGAATTCAGATATTTATAGGAAGAAGTGTATAATCAGATAGGGATGGCTGTCACAAAGCTATCTTGAGGTCTAGCATTCAGATGCTGACACGTGGTGCTTGCCGATTGATAAGAAGGAGAAAAAAATATCGATTGCTATATATTTCTTTGAAGAATTGAATAATTAAATGTGCATTTTTTGACAAATATTAATACTCACCGTAAATGATGCCCTACCTTTATTTATTTAAATTTTTATTTATAATATCCTTTTAGATGTTCGAATATTGAAATCACAATAATATGCTCAATTATTTATTTATTTATTTATTTTCCTTTTTATAGAAGTTTCTTATTATTAATAAACAAAACAAAACAAAATAATATGTATCATGCTATATATGTATTTTCCCTTGAATTTAATCAATCTGTTGGATAAATGTTTGGTCTAAAGACAAATGTTACAAAAAATAATATATGACATTCTATGTAAATAAATGAAGTTTGAAACTAAATCCATAAAAATCCATCCATCATAGGGATCACTTATTTAGTTTTTTATTTATTATTTTTAAATAAAATTTTAAGAGATTGTTTGTTTCATATAATTTTATTTGTTATTTTTTATATATATATAATTGACTTATTGGATTTTGACATAATTTGAATTCGAATTTTGAATAAATATGATGTTTTGAAAAATACCTATTAGACGCAACTTTTTATACAAATCGTATAATTTAATATAATATAAAAGCTCTCTCTGGGTCAAATGAGACTGATGTCCCCACCATAAATTTACTCTAATTTTATAGAATCTAAGAACTTGCAACGTTTATTTTTAAAAATAATGTTAACTTAACGTATCTAATTTTTACTCTTTGTGTGTTTGTGTACAAACACAAGAAGTAAAGAGTTCGGAGAAATTCAGATAAAGTTTGGCATGTCGTTGTGAAATGTTGCCAAATTTTTGACATGTGAATTTGTTTTTGAAACTCCGATAAATTTTGACACATGGCAAACAAAGTAGAACGTATCTTCTACGATAAGTATATGCATGAACGAAAATAACGACATAAAATCCAGTTTGTAGCAAATAATTGAGTATAAACATATTTTAAAATGCTCATTTGTTTTTTTTTGTAACCATGGGTTTCCGGGCTAGTTTATGCGCATCAACTAATCCCCCGGATGACTACAGATGGGTTGGAGTCATCGCAGATAAACCTCCATGGCCATAAGGGCTTTTGTAACTCCTGGATTCAAACCTGGGGTGGATCAGATATTCCACTACATCCCTTAGGCTTTACCAGTGTTCCACAATCCAAGTGGTTTTCTCATTTGTTTTTGTTTTTGCATATAAACACAAGAAGTAAAGAATTCGTAAAAATCAGTGGTCGGTTAAAGAACTCACTACGGGTATACTAAAGTAATTCAAAGGGTGATAACTGTGTACAACGTCCAAACCAAGAAATACAGAAAAATAACAAACTTATTAACTTCATACTCAATTTTAAAGTTATACGTATTCTTTAGAAATATGAGTCTCCAAGAATGAATTTTGATTGTGAATATATGTGGAGATTAAACGATGATATCGAGTGGTTCATAATGGTTGACTTTATAAAGTCAAACTATGAGTTTTGGTTTGGACCATGGTGTTTTGACATAAAATTCAACTATGGATGTTTTAATATAGTTTTTAAAGAGTGGATGAAATGTTCAATGCATATTCTCAAATTTAAAGTTTATTTAAATAATATTATAAGTAAAAGTTATCAATGGTTGACTTTTATTAGAACAATCGTTTTAAATGGAGGACATTGGTTTATGAATTGGATTAAAAACATTGTTAGATGGTATTTATAAAGATAAATAGGTGATTGATTAATGAAGATTTAATGTTAATATCGGATTATAGTAAATGCTTGTAGGATTGATTGTTGAAGATATTCGATGTTATAAAAACTAAGGTCGTCGTTTGTTTTTTAAGATGTGCTGAAGTCTGATTTCAGTTCTGAAATGGTTATGAAACGTCTAAACGAATCAGACATAAGTGATGATTAAGAGTTTAACATTAAAAAAACAAACAAGGCCTAAGATATGTTATATGTACAATATGGTGTTAGTGTTTCAAATACACATTCTTACGAGGCATTTATGTGCACACATGTCTTGCACGTGGAAATGTGTTATCATAAATGCATGTGTCAGTTGTTTTGTAATTTGATACGAAACCATGATGTCTCATATGTTGATACATACCCGACTTTTGGTCCTATGAATTGTGGCTTTGGTAGCTTATGGTATTGGTGGTGGTTAGATTTGGACGTGGACCAATTCTGATCAGTTTTAAAAAAATATTGGTTTGATAAGAGCTCATGAAGCGATCCAATAAAAATTGGAACGGTTCTAATCCGGAAATGTAAAGACCAAATCTTGACTGACAATTTTGAATGGTCTGTGCTCATTCTGTAGGAAAAAATCGGCCTCCGTCATTAAAAAAATGAAAAAAAAAATCAAAAATAAATAAATAGTCGAAACTAATTTTATCTTGGCCGAACTAATCAAGGACTAAGAGAGACAAATTTTTTTCCTTAAAAAAGAACGATTGTTCGGCCCAATCCGTGTACATGATGTCATCATCCAGTTTTTATTTTGTCAATTTCAGTCTCTCAGGACCATTCCAATTGTTGATCATTTATGTTGGTATTGTTAGTACGATGTCTAATGCAAAACTTGACAGATACGCATCTAACCCTTTGTAGTTATACATCATATAGTGATTTGTGGCTCATATAACTCAACAAATGCGTCTTGACGTAGCTAGTTTGTTGTTAGTGAAAGATCAGGTAAATTACACATCTATTTGCATACTAATACGTTGCAAGTGAATTTGAGATCCATTTTACCTGTTAGATGAGTTTTAGGTATTTTATTGTTCTCGATTCACCTAAAGGCCCATTAATCCATTATATGATGTTTTTTAATGGCAAAACACATACCATTTTAGAAAACATAAGTATGCACTCTTTGGTAAAAAGCTTGAGTTGATTTTATGCACACAAAATTTATTTTGATAGAATTTTAATATCAAATGAATGCATATGATTTAGATCTTAAATTTGGGTGAGTTTTTTTGAATTTGGAAATCAAGGATTAATTATTATTGATGGAGGTTGTAAAGTAAACGATAAAGCCTTTTCTTATCAATATATTTTTTTAAGTTGGATGAAAATAGTGTTTTTTTTTGTCATCAGTAGGTGTCTGGACTAGTTTGCGGAAATCTCGACTAATTTCAGGGACCTAAAGAACAACCAGAAAAATCTCGAATTATCTTGCAAAATTCGAACCAGTAACCTCTGAAGAAAAATCTTCAAAAACCAAAACCTTACCAATAGTTGAAGTAACCCCACAAAATTTTCTCTCTCAAAGTAATGTTTTAGTAAACTTGGTATTATCTTTGAATTATATTCCTAATTTGTATAACGCTACCGATTATTATTTACCTTTTTTCAAATAATTGTTTATTAATTAAAATTTATTTCTGATATTTTGTTAATTAATGTACTTTTTAAAAGTATCAATAAATTATTTTATAAATATTTCGTAACAAATTAAATATTTTTTTAAGTTAACAAACTTTACTTTTTTTTTAACCTTATATATGACGGTTACTTAAAATAATCGATTAATATCGGTTAATATGACAAATTATAAAATTCATATTCCGTTACATAAATTGATAATTCTATTTAAAAATTTTCATTCCCTAACATATGATGCTTTTGGTACATGGAAGGGACATAAGTGTATGTCCCACGTTTGGTGCAACATGGGACATAACATAATTCACTGTCCCACGTTTGACACGACATAGGACAGAGACAGAACTGGAACAATGTGGGACAAAAAATGGGTTTTTCTTGTTCCACCAAAATAGGTGGAACAAGATGGGACAAGAATGAGACAGAAAATCAAATATCACCAATCTACCTTCATTTGATATATAAACTTAATATGGTACTTGTTTTAATGGTCAACACCACTAACCACGACCGCCGGTACCGTCGGCGACCACCGGTAGCCACAGTCGGCAACCAACCACCATCATCCATTGCAACTACCACCACCACCATTGGCCACCTCCACCTTCTTCTCTAGAACAACAACCTCCTCCACTACCTCTACAACCACAGTCGGCCACCAACCACCACTGTTCATCGCTGCCACTACCACCGTGGCCACCTCACCTCCACCATAACCACTACCACTCCACTGTCATCGTTATCTACTACTATCTTCACCTCCTTCACAACCACCACCGTCCTTCTCCACCACCACCACCACTGTGGGCCACCTCACCTCCACCATAACCACCGCCGCCGACCACCACCACTGTGGGTCATCTCACCTCCACCATCGGCCACTGATCACCACCGCCTATCGCCGCCACCAATACTACCATCAGAATGAAGCATAATTTCTTGTTTGTGTGAATTGGGTTTTTCAAACTATCATCAATTATAACAAAATTCTCATTCAATTTTTTTACTAATATGTATGTATGTATGTATGTATGTATGTATGTGTATATATATATATATAAGGGAGGGATCATAGGAGAACCATCATATGTGGTCCACATGGTGTTTCTTTATTCCTTTAAATTTACAAAGTTCTCATTTGAACCTTCCTCTCTCTCTCTCTCTCTCTATATATATATATATATATATATATATGCAAGTTGAGTAAAAATGCTTATAAATTAAATTATTAATTTTTTTGTTTTTTTGTGTAATTATAACTATTATATAATATATAAAATCTTCAAATAACATATGTGACAACTTGTCTAGTTCTGTTATATCCTGTCCTAGGTGTACCAAACACATCCTTGTTCTGTCCAGTCCAGTCCAGTCCCACCCTCTTGTCCTATCACGTCCTGTCCAAATCTGTCCCGTCCTGTCCTGTCCAATTATGTCTACGTACCAAACGCTACCTAACATACTAACATGTGACAATCGTTTATCAAGTTATGATAAATTTGTTATTCAATAGAATATAGAATGCAAAAATGTCCATTATACCTAAATAATAACTCTTTCTATCTTTCATATGATGAAAATATATTACCATGACGTCTTAATTTTTATTACTTGTATTTATCAACCTTATTAGTTGCTTTGCTAAATATGAGAAGTTTGTTAGTAAATCTTAACAAACAATTATGTTATCAGCTAGTTTGATAAACATAGCCAAAGATTTTTCACATATGGTCCCATGCATACATCTAAATTAGAAATTGTGTGGAATTCTGAACCAAAAGTTTATTTTATTATCAAATTACAGTTAATTGCATAAGTGTATTAGATTGGAAAACAACATTATTTTTTCGAATGTCTGAACTGATCTTAAAAAAAATATTTGTTAAGAATGTTGAGTACCCGAACTAATGCAAAGTGCATTTTAATTTGAATTGTTTCACCATAATAGAAAACCCTGAATTTTCAAACAAACATATTTTGTCATATACCTAAAAACGTATTATATATATATATATATATATATATTTGTATAAAAATTAATTTTACAAACCATTGTGTAAAAATTCATACAAAATTAGTCATTATCACAAGTATTTTATCATCTTATAGAATTTTATAAATTACAATATCTGAACTCAACCTGATTTTACTTGGACAGGTTTTATGATATGCGTTAGGAGAAATATTTCTCCATATCTTGAATTTGTACGTTTCGCAAGTATATTCGTATGTTCTGGAATTTAACATGTTGATATAATAGGGCTAATGATAATGTATTATAATGTAATCAATTTTTAAGATATTTGTATATAAGATCATTTACATAGGGCTTCTAAAACCTTTTCAAAAGGAATTGCAATTTGCTTGAATTGCAAATGGCCACCTAAGCAAAGTATTGCATACACTTAGGGCGTGTTTGGTTCATGGGATTTGAATGGATTTGAAGGGATTTGGATTTAAAATGCAATCTATTCCGGTGTTTGGTTTGTCTAATGGTAAGGATTTAAAATCTATGGATTCATTTAAAATCCCATGAACATTGGATTTTGAAATCCTTGGCGGATGCTTGGGATTTCACGGGATTTCGTAGGATTTGTATGAAATAATGTTTTAAAAATGTTAAAAATATTTGTTTTGTAATAATTGATTAATAAAAATGTAATTTAATTATTTCTATATATTTTTATATAAATTATTTATAAATAATAGAAATCCAATTCCATTCCAAATCCTACAAACCAAACACCCTATGGTTTTCAAATCCAATCCAATCCAAATCCCTCCAAATCCAAATCCTTCCATGAAATGCAAATCCCTCAAAAACAATCCCGCAAACCAAACGGACCCTTACAAATTTTGAGGTTGTTGTTGCAATGTCACCTAGACCCCAACAACTGCTTTTTTATTACATAAAATAATAATTAATTAATTTGAATGTTTAAGTGGGGATCACCTTTGAAATTTTAGGTGAATTGTAGGTGTATAGTTGGTAATTACAAAAGATGTATGACACAATTAAAAGTATAAATGAATTGCAGGTATGTGGATGGTCTAAAGTGTTGATATTGATAAATTAGCACCAATAACCAGGGGTGGCCCTATGTATGTCCGAGGAGGATCCAGTGCACCCGTTCAATTTATTTTTACAAGAATGATTTTTGTAAGAGATGAAATATGTACCCAAAAACTTTGACAGGTGCTCCGGATATTAGAAATATGAGAAACATCAACCAAAAATCCAAAATAAGTATCTCGAAATCAACCAAAAAAACTAGAAAATACAATCTTTTGAAATCAACTTAAAACCCTGAAAAAGTCATTCGAAATCGACCAAAAAACTTTAAAAAAATCATTTGAAATCAAGCAAAAAACTTAAATAATCTCTCAAATTGGTGGAATTTGGCTAAAAAACACATAGAACAACTTTGCAGGTCTA
This sequence comes from Silybum marianum, assembly GCA_036898165.1. Taxonomy (NCBI): domain Eukaryota; kingdom Viridiplantae; phylum Streptophyta; class Magnoliopsida; order Asterales; family Asteraceae; genus Silybum; species Silybum marianum. Next base: position 31,342,054 of record CM072538.1, on the reverse strand, counting down.
TGATCCACTTTCAACATAACAACGCTAACAATTTGTGGATTCATTGCTTGCTAATTGCAAAAGAATTGTTGACAAAACTTGCATATTGCTTGGTATATAAAGATACCACTTTTAATTTTCACAAACAAAAACACTTTTGCTAAAAAAACAAAACAAGCAATCAAACAACCTTACTTTACATCATTTTACATAAGAAACATTATCCCGTTCACATACGCAAAATAAACTTTACTTTACGAGTTTTCAACTTCCTGTTTAATATGGGTTAGTTGTTTCACGTCATCATCAAGCACAGGGACACTTATGTCTGCACTGATAATATTATCTTTCACATGCGATACAATATAGAGGTTCCTCATAACATGTATGAGTCATTTTAACTCCTTGCATATTACAAATGCTCGCAACTTATGGCAACCCTCTTGCTTTTTACATACATATGCTCGCAACCTCTCTTGCATCTACGTCCTTTTTTTCCTGCAATTGCTTTTGTCTTTATTCGTAAACAAACATATAATGTAAATTGAAACTCTCCCTTCACCATGATCTCAAATGAATGTATTGCACTTCAAGTGTTGATTATCTTAACGATTTAACAATCCCATGTACCATGAAATGTTTTAGAAACTTATATAATAGGTCTTTCTGGTCTAGTTATAAATCGATTATCCAATATTCCATGGACTTCTCATTTTTCAACTATGAAGATATTATTTGGGCAAAAAGTTGATTACAGACAACCTCCCAGGCCCCACACAGAACCCTCCTCCAATGAAACTAATGTGAGAGACATTTTTTTACTCATTTAACGACGAAGGCTAGCAAGGGGGCTAGGATCGAACCCGAGACTTATCATGTATTTGAACAAAGTTACCTCATCCCTTTGCTAACTGAACTACACGTCAAAGACAACTATGTATAATTCCACTCCCTTTATCTAACTTTTCATTTCATTTAGGTCAACTCAACAAACCTAGCATAACATTTGAACTTATTATTTGTGACACCAACTTGTTATTTTATTTGTTTTAGGGTATTACAATAGGACTCGATCCATTTTGCTTGACGGTTTTCTTGGTTTAAATAACTTCGATTTGATCGTATATTTAAATTTGGTTTTAAATATTTCTTATGTTTTAAAATAAATGTTCACAATGAAAATGATACATAGTTTTAGAAATGTGTAACACATCTTTTAAATAACTAAAGGACATTTTATCCTAACAATAAAAAAATAAATTTTCTTCATCTCATAATTAATTATAAATTGAGAATGTAAAAACTTATTTTTAAAAATGGATATTTATTATAGCACAAACTAAAATAAAAATATAGAAAATTAATTTGAGACAAAGGGAGTAATAAATTATTGTTGATTTTGAAATTGATGTCAAAATATTTAGTATGCAAGGGAAAACTAACTATTTATTAACCTTACAAAAATAGTTGAGAGATGGTTATCACCAATTTGTTGCTTGTAAAAAAAATTCAACATACTCATGTGAATATTCATAAATGGATATAACTTGTTTATATTAAAGGGGTAATCATTTGTGTTAACATAGGAAGGGTTTAAATGAAAATGATAAAAACATTGAAAAAAATTAGAATATGGATAAAAAGTTTAACAATATGGATGTTAAATCATAAGAACACCTGTATGGCATAATTTGAGTCAAATCACTTGTTCAAAGAGCAGATTCAAGCTCAAAGGTGTGTGTGCGACTTCGCCTTACGACCCAAGTGATTCGATCATGTTTTGTTAATTACATGTGATTTATCTGTTATCGTATTTTTTTTATGTTTATCTTTTCATCATTTGAACCTCCATATTTATGTGTATTGTGTGTGTGTTTTGTTGGGGGGGGGGGGGTGGTCATTTTAGTAGTAAAAACATATATTAATATTTATTTTATCATTTTTCTAAGATTAATGTTATACGCCCATAAAATCAGGTCAAAAAAATACATTGTGAATGTAAAAAGTAAGTTTTAGTACTAATATTTATGGATAGAAAATACATTTTTAGTAAGATATACGATTACATTTAGTCTATCATTTTCTTTAAAAAAAAAGAATTCAAAAAAGATGTTTATAGAATTAATTGAAAATGGGAAGCTTAAAATGTCATGATTTACATGTGATGACTTCTAGTTTATATGTATAAAATATATGAAGAATGTCAACTCCATAGGTTACTTTGAGTACAAATGCAAAATCAAGTTGTTGTTTTAAATGTCAACTAGAAATGCACACCAATACACCATGGCAATGGATTGAGGCGTTAACAAGGGCTTTATAGTCATTGATTACACCATTACATTTAAATCAAATAATATATTTTTTTGTGTCTTTGATTTCAAAATTACTTGTTTTTTTGGTTTTAAATTTGTAATATTGAGTTTAAATTTATAATTCATAAAATTTATTTCAAACAAGTTTTTATGCCCACTATCCTCTTGACTCTACAAAAAATTTACCAGTTCTTATCCATAAATGTTTCAAAACTACTTTTGAAATTTTGTTTAAAAAGAAGGTTCAAATATAAGAAAATGACAAAAAACATAAAAGCAAATATTTGGGCAAAAGTTTATTACCGAAAAATCTATGCGGTCCCACACGGAACCCGCTTCTAAAGGCAGTAAAATATGAGATATTTTTTTGCTTACTTAATTGTTGAAACTAAGGAGAATTGAATCTGGAATATGTTTTATATTTAAGCAAAATCATTCTCACACGTTGACAACTGAACTACAGCTTCACAAAAGTTAATTATTGAGCTCAAGAATAATGGGAATAGTTTTTTTTAAATATTGGAGGTGGTAAAATGAGTTTAATTGATTCATAACGCTTTTTTTAATTTTTGATTTTGATACAATATCTAATAGATAATCTAATTTACTTAATAAACTAACATAGAATATATTTTAAAATTTTCAACCAAATTGATGTTCACCGATTGGGCCTTTAAAAAACAATATGAAATTAATATCAACTATGAATTTTTTTTTACAAATACAAAGAAAACCGCTAATTTTAAATTAGTAATACCCAATTTTATTTACAAAATGAAACATGGACTACTTTTGTAAGAAAATTCTAAATTAGGTAACAAAATTGTCATTTTGGAAAGTTGATCGCTAAGTAATAAATCCAAACCAAAGGTGCTTATTTTATTGGGAAAATTACAATAAAACCCAACGGACTTTTGTATTTGAAACAATTAAGTCACTGGACAATTTTCTGAAACAAATAAACCACTGGACTTTTTAAATCCTGTTAATTAAACCATTAGACTTTAAAAAACATGTTAAATAAGTCCCTTAGGTGACCTGCAACCTGAAGAGAAGGTAAATATCTAAATTAAAAAAAATAAAAAACCTAAAACTAAACAGCCGCCTAATTCAGTTTCTCCAAAACCCCAAACCTCTTCCGTCACACACCTCTCACTCCGGCGAACCAGTCACCGCCGCACCACCGCATCACCGGCCGACGAAGCAGCATCCGGCACACCGCACCAACAAGTTCGATTTATTGAGTTCTTAGGTTCGATTCCTGCAATTTCCTGCCTAAAGTAAAGAATTTTCTTCTTGATCTGACAGAAAATTTCTTCCATCTTTCTGACCTACTAATGTTGCTGTATGAAATCTCTATTGTCTTTTTAACTTGGTTTTGGTTTCGTTAAGTGTCTGTTTGGTTTAGTTTTTGTGAAATTTGGATGTTGCTCCTTGTGATACTTTGTAATCATGCGTCGCTACTGTCATTGGTTTTGTGGCATGTGGTTTGTTTTTTTGTGGTAATATATGGTGTCCCCACTATCATTGATTTGTAATCATATGTTTGCATTGTAGTAAGTTGGAGGTTGCCATTAAAGTTGCTTTGCATTATATATTTAAGATTTCTTTTTCTGGGATACAATTCATTACAAAGAGTCCACAGAAAATACCAAAAAGCTTTCAATATGTGATTAACCATAGGCATTTTACAAAGAGTGTTAACAGAATTTACCAAAAACTTTGCTTATATATATGTATATATATATATATATGGGAAGGATCATACAATAACACCCATTATTTAAATGAACAAATAAACACATATATGGTTCTAAGGGTGTTCATTTGTTTATTTAAAAATGCAAAGTTATCATTTAAACTTCTCACTATATATATATATATATATATATATATATATATTTATTTATTTATTTCGAAAGGGTTCTATTGAAAATTCTTTACTTTATGGGTCAAAGATAACTTCACATCTGATTGTGCATTAATATACAAAAATGTGTTGTATTGTAAATAGTGATGAAATCGTTATTTTTGTTTGAAGAATGACATCTGATTACAGTGATGATTCTAGTGATGATCTTAGCTATGAAGTAAGCGATAATTCAAGTGAACATATGTCAGATTCTTTATCTTTAGACCTTGAAGATGAGAATGATGTAATCAGCTTAAACAAAACAGTTGATGATCAGTTTTTAAATAAGTTTTGTGTAAACGCGATTGACGATGTTGCGTTCAATATTGATGAAGAGGATGATAATGAGGGAGAGCAGACTATACAAAAAGGTGTCCAATATCCGATACATGATCCTAATATTCCTTGGAAGTTGATGAAGCCATAGTTGGTGAGAGGTATGAGAATCCTGGTCAATTAAAGCAATTTTTAATGACTATTGCTTACACTTTATCTTCATCGTTAAAGACATCATCAGGTGTACCACAACCATTATGGCCCGAAGGCATCCTACCGTATACAATTTCAAGTGAGGCTGTTGTTAATGATGAAGATCGTGGTGATGAAGATCAAGATGAAGGTGAGACTGTTGTTGGACATCAAGAAGGGTTACAAGAAAGTCAAATGATTGAATCTCTACCAGAAGTTAATAATGCAAATGAAGAATAGTTCAAGACACGATCTTAACATAGATTAGGCGTTACTTTCATATATTTTAGTGCAACTTTTGGTATAGTTTGGCAACTTTTGGTATAGTTTGACGCAACTTTTGGTATAGTTTGGCACAACTTTTGGTATATTTAGCGAAATCGTTGGTATTTTTGGTTCGACTTTTAATATATATTTTGGTTCAACTTTTAGTAAATTATGGCTCAATTTTTATATATAGATTATACATGTTGGATCTAACTTTTTTATGTTTTGGGAAAAAGGACGGGAATGGTATATTTGTTTCGTTTCATAATTTGAAGTGTTTTTTCCATTAACAAATGTCTAGGGATTTAATCATTCAAATATAAAAGTTTGTTGGGTTTTTTTGGATTTTTTTCCATTTTTTCTAGCGACTTTTTCATTAAAAAGGTCAATAAGGGTGTATCCAACAGGTTTTAAAAAGTCCAATGATTTAATTAACAGGTTTTAGAAAGTCCAGTGGTTTATTTGTTCCAAAAAATAGTCTAGTGACTTAATTGTTCCAAATACAAAAGTCCGTTGGGTTTTATTGTAATTTTCCCTATTTTATTTTGCCAAAAGCCGGATCTTTGTATTATTGGAGTTGTAAATGGACGAAAGTAAAAAATAGATTAACAATAACGGGAAATAAAAAATAATTGAGGAAAAAACAAATTAACAGTAATGATAAATTGTTGCTTATATAGTTTCGGGAGTAAAAAACAGATTAGCAATAATGAGAAATAAAAACTAATCGAGGAACATAGAAAAACCCTCGACATGAAGACAACAAAAAGCAGAAAAAACACAAAGCTTGAAGCAAGAAGACATACAAGAGCGGGCAAAGGTCAGTCTATGAGATTTTTATAGAAAAACAGAGTTTGGCTGAATTGTTTGATTGTTCGACATATTAAGAAACAAAATAATTATATATGACTACTTCGGAAAGAAAGTTTTAAATAGTTAAGGTTGCGTTTAGTTGTGGAAAACTTTCCAGTTTTCTTGGAAATTTTTCTAAAGAAAATGAAAATTTAGAAAACATGTTTAGTTCGTTAAGTTTTCAAAAAAAATTCCAACAAACAAAAAAAATCATTTTCTAAAATTACATGCAATTTAGAAAACTACTTTTAATATTTTTCCAATTTTTTGTTTTCTAAAAGCTTTTCCACATTCACACACACTTTTTAATTTGAAAAAAAAATGAAAAATGAAAAGTGGTAGAAAATGCACAATCAAACGCGTTTTCTAATTTTCTAAAAATGAAACATGAAAACTCCACCATTTCAACTAAATGCGTTTTCTAAAATTTTCATAGAAAATTGAGAATAAAAAACTCAACTCCATTTTCTGAAAACGTTTTCTGGAAAAATGAAAACAATTTTCTCTAACTAAACGCACCCTAAATATTTGAACATAACTTTTTTTATATGGGAACTCATTTAACATATATAAAAACTAAAAGTTGCATAAAAAAATTATTATCAAGATTAAGAGTTATTTACCAAATTCTTATTGGTTAAGTGTTTACTGTAGTATCACTTTACCTTAGCAATGTGTATGATAAAAACGAATAATCTTACCTGATAAAAGACATAAGAATGACCATAATCTTTAATAATAGTTTGATAAACGACCTTAAATGATTTAATAACAAAAAGAAATTAGTAAGAAATTTAAACTTACATTTAAATTCAAAACTCAATCATTTTGTCCAAGCCAAAATTTGGACGTTCATGAATGATTGAATTTGGAGGGGAAAAAAAGACACTGAAGTAGCAAAGATGAATTATTGACCATTTTTTATTATAAACAATTCGTTTAATAATTGATTGATTTCTAAAATATAGATTCAATAATGCTCACACTTAAACTAAAATTATTCTTATATTAAAATTAAATTATGTGAATATGCTGTTTGCTGAAATGTAAGTTTGAATTTATGAAATGACGACAAAACAACTCAGTAAAGAAAACATTCTATGGAAACTGTGAATCGAGAATCTATCTCGCATTTACCTCAACAGATGAGTTACTTTATGTCATTAGGTCACCTTGCATCGGGCCTAATTAGCGTTTTACCCTCTAACTCAATCTTTTATTTTAATTTTTATATTTTTCCTTTAATTCTATTTATTGTACTTCACATTATTTTTTGGTTCCTTTAATTACTCCTTTTTGTTTTAAATATAATATATAGAGATGATTTACTTTGTAGACCAAGCCATTTATAAACCGTTCAAATCTCATTCAACTAATCATAATTCTTTGAATTATGAGAGGTGATTAGTCATTTTTATTGTAGAGACATTAATTATGGACATTTTCATCTTCATTATATTCATTTTAGGGATATACATGAAACAATTCGTTTTTTACAAATAAACAACCATATATGAAACACTTTTATAAATAAATAAAAAATTACATTAAACAATTTCATTAGATTAAACAATTATATGAACAATTTCATTAGTTTAAACAATTTCGTCAGATTAAACAGCTTCATGAAACAATCTTATTAAATTAAATAATGAAATCAACAGATGACGATGGTTTGTACAATAGGTAGGGTTGTTCATCGGTTGACATCCGTTAGATGTTGGATTTTGATAACCAAACTGATCCAATTGACATCGGACAACCAAACCGATCCAATCCAATGGATGATTGGATTTGTACGGTTCCATCAATTGGATATCCAATGGGATGATCAGATGTGACTGGATCCATTCAATGTGTTAATTCAATCCAATTTATTAACAATGAAACAAATTAATTAATCACTTTTAGTAGTTAAAACCAACAAAAATGAAACTAAAAATTCAAAAACCAACAAAAAACAAATATTGATTTAAGCAAATTGAAGACAAATTAACTGGATGATAGTTGGATAATTATTGGATGATAACCGAATGGTCGTTGGATGGTTAATTGAATGTTGATCAGTTCGGTCGGTTTTGGATTGTTATCCAAGAACCAACCGATGCAAATTGGATATTGAAATTTCCAATCTAATCCAACCCAATTACAATTGAATATCTAATTATGGTCAGTCGGTTCCAATTGGATCGGTTGATTTTTTGCAAATGCTTGTGGTTTGTATTTGATCTCTCTCTTATATAAGCGAATGATCGTGTGAGAAGAAAAACTACAAGTGAGAAACGATTGATTTGGAGGAATTTGATTCGGTGCATCTCATCCTAATATACATCCAAAAGTAAAGATCATTTATTATTCTTTCTCACCATAATTTCACTTCTTACATAAACTCAACCTACTTATATAAATGTTTTATATATTTCTAAAAACCATTTTTTTTTCAATGAAAAGAAAAGAATAAAAATGAGCATACGCTTAAAAAGGTACATATTTTTGTAAAGATTACGCATTTATATAAAGGGCTGTTTTAGTAACTGTCTCGAAAGAAAAAAAAAATTAACAAAAAAGCTGTCTTGAAAATATTATTAAAAAGTAAATGAAGGTCGTAAAATATTAACTAGTTTACTCAATTTTCGTTTTTTAATTAAGTTAATTCCAGTCAATTTCCATCTGTTAAAAAGTTAAACCATTAAACTGTTGGGCCAATACTGACGTGTCAAAAATTTTATTGTTATCTGTCCACGTGGCAAGTGAATTATATTAGATAAGACTTGAGAGTAAACTTTAAAAAAAATAAAAAATCTTTGTATAGTTGGCCAACGACATGTGGGCCTCGTGGATCCCACCAATACCTTATCCACCGTCTTCGCGTATCGATGGAGGACATATTTTTTATTATTCGTTCTTGTTATCTAATAAAACGAATAGTTTGTGTTTTTTTTATTTATAGAAATGAGATTAAATGAGAAGTGACGTAAATGTGACAATGGTAAGAAATGATTTTGATTTTTGATCAATTTTGATCTCAAATACATTTATTAATCGTGCTTGATATGATCGTATTTTTGATCTATTGTTTCTTGATGTATTCCAGTTTGGTGCATCTCATCTTAATGTATATCCAACTGTAGAGATCATTTCTTACCCTTCTGACCATAATTTCACTTCTCATCAGAATCCAACTTTTACATAAATAATGATTATGACATAAGATCGTGTGAGAAGCGTAAGAAAGGTTATGGACCCTTGATCATCTTTAATCTCAAACTCACCAATGAATTGTGTTTCATAAGAGAATTAATCTAGTGTATTACGGTGCATCTTATCTTGGTGCATCTCATTCCAATATGTATCCAATGGTGGATATCTTTTCTTACGTTTCTAACATTAAATTTTCTTTTCACCGGAACCCAACCCTAATGATTATTTAGGAATTATCATAAAAACATGACTAAAATTTTAACGGAGGTGGGAAGATTGGCTATTTTAGTCAATTTGCTATTAAAAAAAGAGAATATTATACACAATCTTATTTTTATGTCAGAATCAAATAAAGTCATACATAAAAAAAATATAAAAATTAAGTTGTATGAAAAGAAAATTGGTAGATTGGGAGGCATTTAGCGATATATATATATATATATAGGGTTTATTTTGCTCTTCTCTTAAAAGTCATCTGTTAATAATTGTTCGTAACGACGGGGATTGTACGTTGGTTCTAAACTCATAAAGGAATAAATGTAAATGACCATTGACCTTAAAACAACAATTGTATGAAAATATATCATTTTAAATATGAGATTGTAATAAAATATGTTTCAACCAACAAATATAATAAACGTTTAATTTTTTTATATGTTTTACCCGACAATATAATTGATAAATCTAATAAATATTGGTAATGTAGACATCAAGTTATTAAATTATATCGTAATTCTTGATTAGTGACGAACTAAACATCAAAATCAGCTGATTTGCAAATGTTAAAAATCTATTTAACAAATAAATATGTATCAAATATGAAGAATTAAACATATACTATTACATTAGGTGAAAAAGAAAAACTCATTATATCACACTAGCCAAGCAAATTTCATTATGTTTTGATTATATTTTATATTTAAATACTTTTTTTGGGTTACATATTCTATATAAAAAAGTTCGATTATGTACTTGTTTACAAAAATTATCCATTAAGTATCTTTGTTTTGTGATTACATCAGTATATTGTTAATCTTTAAATTTTAATCATATTACTTATAAATTATTAATAATGGTCGTTCATTATTTTATGAAATTTTGAGCACTTCTATAATTTTAATAATCTTTCAAGAGATATTATTGATTTCATTGTTCTTTCAAAGGAAATTAACGGTACATTCCTCTTAAACGAAAGAGTAGGCAATAATTTAGGCCGGTAAAGCTGGAGTGAGATACAATGAACGATGATAAAATTTGTTTATTAATTGTATAGAGGAAGATTCAAATGAGAACTTTACATTTTTAAAGAAATAAAAGAACATTTGTGGATCACATATGATGTAGGTCCTACATAATATTAAATCATAAATCATTTATTATTTAAAATTAACACATTATATATGGTTCACAATTTGTTCATTTGTTCCTTTAAGTAGCGGTGGTTCTCATTTGATCATTCCCCTAATCGTATATGTCCTTTTATTACTATAAAATGTGGGCCATAGCCTTTTTTGGAGTAAATTAGAAATTTAGTCTATGTGGTTTGTCAAAAAAAAATTGTTTCTACGGTGTCAAATTAGAAGATGGACATCATTGTTTGTAAAAACATCTGGATTTAATCTCTCTTTCTAACGATCATTAAAATTTTTGTTAAATAAGTTGCATATTCGTTTTTTATCGTTTTTTTGTCTTTTACACCATCAATATCAATTTTACGATCTTTGTATCGAGATTTTTAATTGGGTAAAAAACAGAAAATCTATTAAAATTATTTAATGGGGCTTTTAACGGCTATTAGAGACGAAAAATGTTATTTTTCACAAACCACAAAGACCAAATTGTTTCAATAGATATTTTTTAATATAAATTTTTTTTAATATCGTTAAAAAAAACTTACATCTTCCCTACATTTTAAAGATCTATTAATAGGTAACTTTAATTAGAAAATTTGATCAAAATAGTCGATCTTTTTAATAAGTTTCACTGTTTAACCAGATTTGACATCAAATTCCAATCTTATCTAAAGTTTAATCAAATATCTTACGTATTTACGTAAAACGTATTTTCATATTAAAAGAAAAAGATCTTTTTTACGTAATTAGGGATCTTTAAGCAAATTACGGAAATTACGCAAATTTACGTAAAGATTTGTTTTTTTAATCTGAAAATTGGTCTCATGCAAAAACAATGTTCTAAAAAACTCGCCGCGAACGCTGTCATGGCGCGACGTGGCTTAAGACTTGTGTCTGACGTCACGTTATACATATGGCACGTCATGGCCTAATGCATGAATTTTGTAACACCATATTTGATTTGTCTTACCTTTTAAGTGCCTTGTTTTTTCGTTTTTAATATATAACATAGTTTAAAATGCTTAATATAATTAACTCATTGATTAATAGTAGAAAACAAAGGTTTATATGTTCATAATATTATATATGATATATAAATTTATCGTCATAAGAAACGCCTTGGAAAACGTCATGACTCGTCGTGGCTTGTAAGGCTTAAGGTTTGACCTCGCCGCCCGCCACGCCTCACGTTATTTAGAATCTTGTGCAAAAACATAAGGAGCTTACGTAAAATATAACTAAAATGAGAATTTAACGAAACAAATAACTTAAAAGAGTTTGGTTAGAAATATTGACTATTTTAATCAATTTCTTCGATATAAATAGGTTCATTCGAGAACGATAACAATTTAAGAAAATATAAGGATAGTCCTCAACCAATCATTTGGGTAATTAAATTTAAAGAAAAAAATTCATGTACAAAATCATATATGATTAGCCGCGACTTACCCCACCGCGAAAGTCGTCCGTGTCCATTTTTTGATGTTAATACAAAATCACATATGACTTTGTACATGAATTTTTTTCCTTAAATATAATTATCCAAATGATTGGTTGAGAATTGTTCTTTTATTTTCTTAAATTATTACCGTCCTCACATAAACCTCTATCTTCTTCGATAATTATATATCTTCTTTCTCATTTACGCTATATTTAGAAAAAGTAGTAAATGCTCAAACAACCCTTCAATTTATAAGCAGAATTAACAAATTGATGGATGACCCAAAATTACTGTTTTTAACTCTTAGATTGAATGTTAGAATGAAAGATAGTAGTCTAATAAATGTTTTGAATTAAATAAAAAAGTTCAATCAATAAATTATTAAAAGTAAAAATTATTTGATATAATATAATTATATAAACTAAATTATACCATCCCAACATCGTTTATAGAATTTATTTATAATAATTAAAATAATTGAAGATATTAGTTTAAAGGTCCAACAATGTGAAAAATGACAAGCACCAGAAGACTACGTTATAAACCTAAATACGAAAAATTGATATGTGAGGATAGAATGATTTTTGTGGTCTTAATTTTGATGATAACTTTCTAGAACAACAAACTTGTCGTTCCATGATAACATCAATGATATCAAACAGACCAATCAACATCACAAGTTTCTTCAAAGAAAACTTCAAACACGTAACTTAATTAATAAGCCGACGACCAGTAACAACGACGGACAACAATGGTCGCGTTGGCAGCTAGGCAACATCAACACACCGTTGATAGAACGATAGGGTAGCAATAGGTTGTTGGAAAATCTTATGTGTTGGTTCTAAATCAGTTTAAAGTATGTATAAAAAAATAAATGATATGGTAAAAATACGAATGACATAAAATTATATGGTTGATCACCACTTAATATATATAAGTTCCAAATGAACATTAATTGTAATACGGCTTAATGAATAAGTTTAGAAGCTCATTAAATCGTAAATTGATAGTAAGTCAATATTTACATAATTGTTGAAAGTTTCAAATACATAATATATATTTTTTCTGTAAACATGATATTCATATCAGTTTACGTGCACCAACTAATCGTCGGACGACCATGGATGGTTTGGAGTTGTTATAGTCGAATATCCATGTCTACAAAGACTATGGAATTTTATAGATTTAAATTTAGTAAAGATGATATTTTCATTACATTATCTAAGCCTTAAAATATTTCTCATTTTTTTTAATACAAATGTCATAATCATCATTGTTTACTAAATGTTTATTCCAGTAAGTGTTTATCGAGTCATTTTAACTGATCAAATGAATATGATGATGATTGAAAAACTAACCCGATAAGAGTGATGCCATAACTAAGAGTCTTACCTAATAAATAAGATTGACAACTTTTACCCGAAAAGTGTTAAACAGAAAAAAAAAATGTCACATACGTTGTTGTTCTTATCCGACAAATTAAATAAAAATGTTAGCTTATTTCAATAAGCATTTATCAGATAAGAGCAAGGTAAATGACCCTTAAATGGAAAACCGTATATTCCAATAAAATATGGATAAAATTAAATGATTGCTTTTAAAAGAAATGGATAAATTAAATGAAATACTGTGGATTGAGACACGGATAAGTTTTTTATTTATAACCATTTATTCAAATATAAATGAACTATTATTTTGAGATGAGGAGAATATAGCCTTTTCGTTTGGATAAAGTTAAAGAGCAAGTTGAAATAAAATATTCATGGTGGTACCCACCAATATTTTTATTCCTTTCTCTTGTAGTCCTGTAGCACAGTTCTAGAACATTTCATTAGAAAATTATATATTTTTAATAATACAACAAATTATTATAAGGATGACCTAAATATGTCCTTGTATATTATATTTACGAAATGCATCGATGGGGTCAGTCTTAAGGTTTTTAATGCTTATGATAGAAAAAAATGTCCCAAATATATATTAAAAAATAAAAACAGAACATACTATTTTTAAGCAGTTTGAATACTACTAAAGTTAGAAGGCTTATCCCTGAAAAGAAAGGAAAAACAAATGGATTATGAGTTTAGTGTATGTATAACAGTTTTGGTAGGATGAAGATCGTATATGAATGTATCACACAGTAATCACCGAAAAGGTTTATAAAAAATTTCAAGAAACAAATGCCAAAAAAATGAAAAACTAAGAAAAACATAAAAAAAAGGTGAGTTTAGTGTGTATATGTGTACCATAAACTTGTCTAAGCATAATATCATCAGATAGACCTAATCTATGGAAAAAAAAAATTATGACCAAGGAATCAAGAATTTACCAAATTTTTAGATTTCAAACTTGATCCTTCACAACCTACAGGGTCGAGACCAGAGTCCAGCAGAAGCCATAAGAGAAGATAGGTAGGATAGAGAAGCAAAGTGACCACTGATCAGAAGGGCATATTCGCATAAGAGAGCCAAATATCATCGATTTAGGGTAAGGATTAAGAGCAAATAGTCCAATGAGAGTCGTCTAACCGATAATAGAAAAATAAACCATCTTCAAGATGTTTGTAGGGAGGGTCAAGGACTTCAAGAGTAATGTTGTGACAATTACCAATCATGAAGAGAGAGAGAGAGAGAGAGAGAGAGAGAGAGAGAGAGAGAGAGAGAGAGAGAGAGAGAGAGAGAGAGAGAGAGAGAGAGAGAGAGAGAGATGTGTTGTTTGTTTTTTAAAAGGTGTTGAAGTCCGAATTCCGATTTCAATTCTGATTAATAAGAGTTTGTGCTGAACTCTGAAATCTAAATCAATAAAAATGTTTGTTTTTATAAAGAGATAAATAACTAAATCTGTTTAAATTATCTATTTTACCCATTAAAAAATTATAGTATTGAATTACCGATACATTTATATAATTTCACATATTTATTCATCATCAATTCATCATTATAAAATTTATATCTAAATTATATAATTAGCATTCGTTTAAACGAAATTATGTCATTAACGGTATTTAACACATTTAAATCATATTAAAATACATCAATTTAGATAGGTAAGGATCGATTTAGTAAGGATCGATTGAGTGAAAGGATAAATTAAGATTAATCGATTGAGAAACGTCGTTGCTCAGAAGTGTGAGAATAATACGAGGCAAATAGGAGGTTGGTTTACCTATTAACAAATAAGAGAACAATAAGTGATAAGTGTCTCTGAAAAATTGAAAAACAAACAAATAGTTTGAATGGTGATACCTCTTAACGAATCAGATATAAGAGGCTATTAAGAGTTTTTTTTAGAAAAAACAAATAAGGCCATAGTGTGTGCGTGTGTGTGTGTGTGTGTGTGAGAGAGAGAGAGAGAGATAGAGGGTAACACATGAACGCAAGCGACAACTTCTTTTAGGCCCAAAACTCAGCCTACCCATATACTACCGGACTTGACCAGTTGATCCCCTTGGGCTTTCAGTGCTGCCTGGACTCGTCGCCCCCATGGCCTCTAGCCAGTGTCGAGCACGTGCACGACTATATTGTTAAATTCTTTGTGATATTGCAATATGTACCCATTTTATATCAGAACTAAATGAAATCATGCACTGAAAATTTAAAAAATAAATGTCTTGATGTTGATACGTGTAAGGAGGAATTTAGTTGGTAGAGGTGCATTTAGTCTACCCTATTTCTTCCTCACACCATATACATGTATACTTACTTCTTTACATCCTCAATGCATGATATAACATTATTTTAATATAAAATTGATGTATATAGTGTATAGAATGACCAAAAACCACTCAGGAATGGAACCAAGTTTGTATACAATAGTACAAATTAAGGTCATACCTTACATGACATTAATTTAACAAGTCAAATTTAAATGAAACACATGTATACATTAATACAGACTTAAATACACATATATCGACATGTATGTATATTTATAGTGATATAGTTACATCAAAACAAGATTAAAGCATGTATTGGTTGTCTGGCTCATACGAATCATTTTCATGTAACCATAACTATAATAGTTAAACTATTAATATAACTTATTTTTAATTAAAATGCATATTTATAAAGAATAAAATCCAATAATATATGTAGAAGAACGATCTACACGATTACACAAGAATAAAAAAAACATTGCCTATGATAGAACTTATATTCATTTTATCTCTAAGATATCATAGCAAGCATAGACTCTAAAAATAACTCTTAACTAGAAGACAAATAAATACTCGACAACCATAACGATTTTGGTGGTATATGACAACCAATTTTCTTTTTCCAAAACAGTCCAAAATGTTAATTTTACATCAATGGAAAAGCACTTTGCAGATGCAACTTGTGAGATTCCACATCGTTGGAGAGGGTTACAAATGTTGCATTATAAGAGACTGAGTACTTCTTATACCAGATGTCTTTGTAAGAAAAACTGAGTCCATGTGTGGACAAATCGGACAATATCTAATACATTTGTCTGAGATGTTACAGATCGATCACTAATTAAGTTGATGAGTTTGCAAAGAATTTTTGTAGGTCCAGTTTTGTTGTGTTACTGGTTCATTCACCTTGCTACGTTGATGAAAACTCTCATTTTCTCATCTACTACTCGCTAAAGGGATCAACAAGGTACAATTTACCTTATGTGTTTCAATAGATGACATATTTCTACATATATAATAGTACTTGGACCTTTTTTAGTATTTTAAGATAAGGGCAATCGAACACAAAGGAACATTGATGTAACTAAATGAGGGGGTTGGGGAATTTGTGTTACCTGCAAGGGGCCCTGGCTAATAATATATACGACCTTAGAAGTTAGATCCAGATACTTTTTTATTGTGAATGTGAGCCCACCCCCACCGTGGTCTAAATTGCTCTAGCATAAAGTTAAAGGTTAAATATCAAAATTATTAATAATGACAAAATAAAATATTAAAATTATTATTACTGATATTTTAATTTAATTTACTAACACAAAGTTGTTTTTAGATCTTAAAACATAGACATATATAAATTTTTTGTCATTAGTATGGATAAAATACGTGTGATTATTAGTTAAACATCTAAAATAATAATTATATTTTTGTAAATTTGAAATCATACAAATAGTAGAGAGTAAACTACGTTTCTTTGTCATTTGTTTAAAATTACAACGTTAGCCCCATTTTCTCAATTATAGTTTTCGTACTTTTCGTCCATGGTCTGTTTAATTTTTAATTTATTATTTTCGTTCATAACTTATATCTATAATAAAAATATATGATATCTATAATAAAAATGAATAATATTATAATAAAATACATTTGATTATAAATGTGCAATATTTATGATTATTCAGTTTCCTATCTAGTCTTGCCTTCTTGTCATGTCAAGTGTCATTTAGTAATTTCCAGTAATTCTGTATAACAAACGTTCCTAGACTGACAATGGATTTGCAGTTCTTATATAAATTTTATCCCTATGTCTCATATAGAATATACAAACTTTTTAAGGGACTGTGTATCAGAACGCTTACCCAGTAAACGTTTATCGGTAAGATCCAACACTATAATTTAGGGGCCGTGTACTGAACTTTTAGCAGATAAACACTTATCGAGTGTCATATACCTTACCGGTAAGTATGACATTGACCAAAAATCTTACCCGATAAGTGGGGGAGAAAACTCTTACCAGGTAAGCGGTTAGCGTGTAAAAGACGCCTACCACAACCCATTTTAATGACCGAGAATGTTACTTTACAAGGTAAATAAAGGTGATGACTTTGCCAATAAGCACTTACCCAATTAGTGTTTGGTAGATGACCCCTTAATTTACCGGTTTGTGATTCTTCAAACAGTATCATATGTAACAAAATACCTGATAAACGTTTAACTGATAGAACTATTAATCTTTATCATCGTTTTTACCAGGTAAATTTAATATTTATCTGATAAAATATATCATTCGATAAACTTTTATTAGATAACAAGTCTCGTCTTGGATGATCTTTCACTCTCACTTTCTCATTATTTCTTAAGATATTTTAATGTGCAAACTTTCTTTTGGATAAAGTTAACGAACAAGTTGAAATATGAGAAAGTGACGTAGGACCCTCTTAACTGTTTTTGGCATGTAAACAAAGTTCTAGAAGGATTTGCAATATCCATCAAATTATTACTAAAAATATCAATAAATAAATATCATAAATCGCAATAAAACAATATAATTATTGTTTCTACTATCTCCGTTAAAAGAAATACGTCGTCTGAGTTTGGTTCTGATTGAACGTTCAGAAATCAACACTTACTCTTTTCTTCGTGAAACTGATTTACTTACAATATTTTTACAAGAGAATAAACTGTTGTTTTTAAATCTCATAATAATACTGATATAGTTGATTTAAAAGATCTGATTGAAAACTTGACGAATTAAATGTACAACAAAGTCTACATAACGACCAATTATTATTTTGAAGTTTGCTTTAATTGTCGGCAACATATGGTATCCCATAAATGAAGCATTATCCGCGGGTCTTCGATGTTTCAGGTGGGACCAAAATGGATATAATTGTTTTTTAAACGACATAGAAATAACAATCTATTACTAACAACAAACAGATAAATGCGTAAAAACTATACAAAATATGATGTCGTTAAACAATTTGTGAGTGGTGATTTCCGTTGACCCAAATGGTAATAAAGATTTAGAGCTTGAATCAATCGGTCAGATCTTTCAAGAACTAACAAATTTTTAAGGGTTAAATCGTGTTCGATCAACTTGTATGAAAAGTCACATCAACTGGTCGTGATGTATTTGTTACATCAAATATTAACGTGTGTTGTCTAGCTTTAAGAACTATTCCAATGTTATATCCAACTTTCTTTTACAAATAAAAAAATAGAAAAATAACTAACAAATATAATGTATTTTTAAATAATAAAATAACCAAACAAATCCAAAAAATCATATTTGAAAATTAAAGTTAATGTTTATTAAAATATATGATATATAAAGTTAACCTCAGTCTTAAAAAAATAGAACACCAATTTTTATATTTTTTTTAATACCATGTTCTCGAATCTAGAAATAAAATAAAAGAACAAAATTGGAAAAAATAAAAAAAATAAAAATAATATATGTATTTGTGTCTTTAAAAAATGAAATGGAAAGAAAAAGAAAAAAAAATGTCTTCTTAAAATGAGATAAATAAACGAAAGATGGCATTTTTGTTGATATACTATCTAGAAATATATTCATTAGAATAAAAGGTTTGGATAACTTTATAATTTTAATGTATTTTTTAAATTATTTTTTATCATTTACCTTCTTTTTCATCTCAAATTTCATATCATTATTTTTTTTCTTACTTTTTGGCTAAAATTTTTCAAAAATAAGTTTTTTAACCTTCTTGTCCTCGCTCTTTTCCCTTTCTTTTGTAAAAAATGTTTCGAGAACAGAAGGCTAATGAAAACAAAAAAGTTGTAATAGATGAGAAGGTAGGGTAGCGAATGGTGGTAGTGATGGTGGCGATCGAATGTGGTTGTTAATGAGGTGAAGACGGTAGATAGTGGTGACGGTGGCGGTCAACAGTGGTAATCGATGGTGGTAGTGGTTATGATGGAGGTGATGTGTCCCATCACCCATGGTGGTGGTGGTGGTGGCGATCAAGGCCGTCCATGGAGAGCGCGACACGGACGCACTTTTAGGGCCCAAAAATATTAGGGGCCCAATTATTTTTCCGGTATATAGTAGTAGTCTAAAATTAATACACTAAATATACCTACAAAAATATTATAGTATAATAAGAGATAAAAAGAATTTAGTAATCAGGGGCCCAAAAATATTAACTAATTACAATGAAGAAGAAAACAAAAAGAAATTGGCATTTCACTATATGTTATTGTTTATTACCTCTCTAAAATTTTATACCTGACATCATGACACAATGTTATTGGCTATTGCTATTTTTATATGTTTGTCTATTTCCATACTTCAACAATTCAACATATAAAAACTATAAACTCATATGCTCGTTATTGTTATATGTTTCTATTGGTTATTGTTGTTTGCCTATGTTGTTTGCGTAATTGACTATGTTGGTTATTGCTATCTATTTTTGTTTCTATAGATGATATTATATTATTGTTTGACGAACTATTTATTGTTTCAATGAGTTATGACGTGTTTAATGGTTTTATGATTAATCAATAAGTTTTCCAGACTAATTGTATCCAGTAATGTCTCGATACAAACAATAAGTCTCATTATTATTTAATTGTTATTATTGAATCTTAGGTGACGTTTGTTTTTTAAGAGGTGTTAACTCTTAAGTCTGATTTCAGTTATGAAATATTTAAACGAATTAGACATAAGTGGTGATTAAGAGCTTAAAATGAAAAAACAAACAAGGCCTTAATGAATCATCTTTTCTTCCACATTCTCACTAATCTTATTTGTATATTTGTCTAGAAAACTTTGATAATCTTTTGTAGCATTAGTCTCTCATTGAATCTCTTTTCCTTCGCACGAGTTTTTTTGGTATTAAAATAACACATATTTCTTGTTATGAATTAAGAAAATTCATGTATTTAAAAAAAACTTAACAACCATAGTAGATGATCAAACTCAAAACTATCATTTTCTTCTAATGCACAATGACATTGGTTGCTAATTAACTAATAATAACGGAGTACGTAAATCTTAAGTACTGTCTTATTAATAATAAAGAATAATACAATTCTTTCCTCCATGAATTATTAACATTTATTAGTGAAAAACATTTATTGAATCTTTTTTGGTACATCAACGGTACATAATTTTACATGCGCCCAGGGCCCATAAAATGTCAGGAACAAGCCTGGCGGCGATGAACGGTAGTGGCTGGTGACCAACGGTAGTTGTGGAAGTGGTGCAGGAGGTTGTTGTTGTAGAAAAGAAGGTGAAGGAGGCCATCATGGCAATGGTAGTTGGTGGCCGCCGGCACACTAGTGATGGAACAACAAAAGTGATATTTTAGTTAATGTCTCATTTTTGTCCCATCTTGTTCCACATATTTTGGTGAAAAAATGAAAAAACTTTTTTTTGGCCCGCTCTGGTCCACCTTGTCCCAGTTCCTGTCTCTGTCCAATGTCACATCAAACATGTCAGTGACGGAGCTACTTGGTTGCATACGGTGGCACGGGCCACCGTATTATCTCCTCATCGAAGGGTAAAATTTTCGGGTTTGTTAACAGTGCAGCCGTATCGTTTTCGAATGTGTCAACGTATGATATTCAGAAGTTCAATAAGGTGCAACCCTACCTCGTAATCAACAAAAAAAACTCTTGAAATCAACAAAAAAAACTTGAAAAAACTCTCGAAATCAACCAAAAAACCCTTGAAATCAACCAAAAAAACCCGAAAAAGTTCCTCGAAATCAATAAAAAAAACCTTAAAAATCCCTCGAAATCAAACAAAAAACTTTTAAAATCTCTTAAAACGGTGGATTTAGGCTAAAAACACATCGAACAATATTGAATGTAAGTAAAATCATAAAGACACACCGAAAAAAACTGTGATTTTCGTAATTACTTTTTATCATAGATTGTATGGTGTCACGTATAAAAAAAATCTAGATCCATCCTTAAAACATGTGACAATAAATTTTATCCTGTCTTATTCTATTTTATCTCATATACCAAATACATCCCTTAATTATAATTTATTGAAATAAAAACTAGATTGATACCCAAGGATTACTAAAAGAATTGAAAATATAATTTACTTCTGTTTTTTATTTTTTTTAATGGTTGCGGCCTGCGGCGTAGGCTACAAGAACGCCGCATATGTTCTAAAGGGTGTGCGGAGAACCCGGTTCGAGGGACAAAAAGCTGGAATCCGACGGTACATTGAATTGCGCACAAGAACCGGTTTTTATTCGTTGCTTTCTCGGAATTATCGGAAGATTCAAACCTATTGCCACCCTTTTTTTTTCTCTCTTTTTATCAACGCCTTACGAATTTTTATTATTATATTTGTATTAATCAATATTTTATTAAATAATATGGACAGATTTGTCAATGTATTAATTTAATTTAATAAAACAATTAGTTTATTGAAAAGTTTTGCTTAGTAAACAAGGGGTACACTAATCCTTTAAAAAATTACTGCATATATCTTATTAAGGTTTTTTCTCACTTTTTATTAATTAGTCCTTCTATTATACATAAAATTTCATTACATACTTTTAAGTTATATTACACTGTTACCTTGTTAAAGCATCTCCAACAATTTCTTTATAATTTTTCTATAATAAAGAATTAAAAGTAAAAATCTATAAAATAAATTACAATCAACTCCAACAGATTTTATATTTTAGAGATTTTATCATCGATTATATTATTTAAATATTTTATAATTTTAGGATCCCAATACACTTTATAGAAAAATATAAATAAAATGATATTTATTTAAATCTAATTGGTGGAATTAATAAAAAACTCATTTCTCTTTCCTGTATTTTGAGATTTAGAAATATCTATATTTGCAGATTTTTCCATGAACTTCTATTTTAGAGAATGGGATAGAGAAGGTGTTGCAAAGGTTTAAAGAACAAAAATATGATTTTCTCTATTTTAGGAATGTTGTTGGAGATGTTCTTAAATGTTTTTTTCTCGACGAACTGATTTTTCAATAAAAAACTTACTTATTAACTAATAACTATTATATCAAAACACCTCCCAAACATAATCTTACGTCTTACAACCTCAATAAATGTTTTTTATTTGCAATCGATCAAAAAGTAAATAAAGATGTCTAATTTTAGTTCACTTTCTCAACACACAACACGTATTACTTAATTAATAAAACCGTTTTTTTATGCTTATCATTTTAGATACGTTTCATATTCTTTTTGTGAAAAGCCACAAATACAACACTATATGATCTAATCAACTTATAACTGAAAAATAAAACTTTTATCATTAAAAACATATATATTTTTGCTACCGCAAGATATATCAAAAATCTGAGTCATTTAATTCAGATTTTAAGTTGAGAGGGATCGGATACACCTGACGATAAAAATTATTGACGAATTAAACGTATTCGTTACGTATTAAAAGTGATTTAATGAATAGATATATATATATATATATATATCTATATATAGATGGAAGATAAAGATAAAATTGTTGCTTGGGACGGTGGGGTGGGGTGGGGTGGGGTTGGGCACATGGCTTATTGAGTAGGACGTTGGGTATGGATGTGTGGATAAGAATCATGAATTGTGATGGACCCTATCTTCTAATATTATTTTTTACTTTTAGAATTAATAATGGTGTTCGAGTTTTATATCAGTTAAATTTAGACCATTTTTTTAATATGTTGAAGTTTAGAAACTCTTTTTTATTTTCAAGTGTTTTAAAAAAAATCTGATAAGGTTTTACACATATACTTACATCTATTATTTTTGAACCTGTCCGTTTAGCCTCCATTAGGAGGGGGCGTGTTAGTTAGTCCTTTGGTTATTTTCTCTGAAAGGCTCTTTTGAAAATAATCTAAGAGTAAAATTGAGTTTTGGTTCTTAAAGTTTACAATTTTTAAACAAACATCGTCGTTAAACTTTAAAAACTCGGATTTGGTCCTTCATGCTTGTTAATTTCTAACGGTTTTGATCCCTCTTGTTAACAGTCGTTAACTTTTTTTGTTAGATCTAGTTAAATGAAGAGTATTTTAGTAAATTTTCATGTTTTCTTAATTTTAAACTAAAATTAAAAAAACATATAATACTTTAATCTTAAATTGTAAAATGAAAGAAGTGAAGATAGTGGGAAAAAAAAACATTTTAAAATTTTGAAATATCTTTTTCTTTTTTTAGCTAAAAACCAAAAATATAATCGTTTTTTTAGTTTCAATATAAAATTAAGAAATAATGGAAATAACTAAAACATCCTTTATTTAACAAGAGTTGGCGAAAAAAAGTTAAGGATCGTTAGATAGATGGACCAAAATTGTTGAAAATTGACAAACATAAGAAACCAAATCCGAGATTTTAAAGTGTAGCAACGATGTCCGTTGAAAATTGCAAACATTAGGTACCGAAATTAAACTTTAATGAAGTTCCATATATACTTACATTGGTATGGCCATACAGGTCTATGGGAGCCTAATCTACCACTTTAGGTCCGTCAAACCTTTGTTGGAAGGGATATGTTACTATGTTAGCCAGCCCCACATATGCTAAACTTGAACCATTTCTCTTTTATATATAAATATTAGAAACCTCGTCCTCTCATCAAAATATATTTTGATGAATATAAAATGAGGCATTATTTGTTAAAATTTAAAAACATATTTTAATAAGAATAAAATAAAAAGAATTGTGTAAATATTTGTAACACATGAGTTAAATAACAAAAAATTACGAGCAAATAAAGATATTATCAAGGACTAAATGATGCTAAGTCAAAACTAAAGAGAGTTAAGGTACCATATTCTAGTATATGTCGCAACAACAGACATTTTGGACAACATGCAACTAGTGAAAGCCAATTACGGGCATATGGCATAAGTGTGAATACGAAGTAACGAACGAGCTACTCGTCATAGAGGTAGGTCATCTGACCCAAGTAAGATCACATGCTTATGTCACATAGAAGGCGGGGAGGTTGCATGTGGCAGCTCGCATAAAGGAGCGGTGAGCTTGGGTGTCAGGTCAAACTTGCATTGACCAAGGTTTGACCAAGACGAAGGGAATGTTAAGCATAATAGGCATGGTTTGATTGTATCAAAAAGTAGATAAAATATTGAATGGTGAGTGTATAGACTAGTCACCAAGAAATAAAATAAAGAACTTATATTTAATAAAACGAGTCTTTTATAACATGATTATACTCTGATACATATGTCATATGTGGTTCGGTGTCTATTCTAGTAAAGTGGTGTTTAACATGCATAAATGTAAGGATTGATTTGGCACATGCTTATGCAATATGTTCATGGCATATATGTTTTGACATATGGTGTTTTGCATATTATATGATGTGAATATTTTAAATCTCGTGTAAGCATTGGGGACGTCACATCGATAGTCATCGTGGTAGTAATGTCCTGAAGCCTGACTACTCTTTGAAAACAGTAATTTTAAATAGTTGTTTGGACGCGTTTAAAGCCTCAAGATGATTGAAAACCAATTATTTGTTAGTATAGTTTTGAGCATAAAAAAGGTACTATACATTTTAATTTACAATAACTTTGTTTACATGTTAATTTATGTCACTTATAATTATTATATAATTGATAAAATACTGAAAAATATCATTTGAGAGGCGGTTCGATTATTTTAACATTCATTATTTGTCTTGTCCAAATTACCAAATGTTACATAAAAAAACTTTTGTAGTGTTGTGTTGTCATAGCAATATCGAACACCAAATAAAATACTAATCCAATTATGTATATTGTACGCACGCGATAGCGTCAATTCTCTTGTGCTACATGTAAGATACCACGTTGGATGGGGAGGTAAACTAAGCTTGCCATATATGGGACTAAATATATTCTCTATCAGATGCATTTTAAAATGTTGAATCCAATTTTTTTGAAGTATATAATATTTATATACAGCAAATGAAACAAATAAATCACACGCACTCCTCAATTTTGGTAAGGTTTGAACTATGACCTCTTAGGAGGTCAAAAACTCACATACCGCTAGGCTAAAGACCCTTTGGTAAATCTTGATTCCAACTGTGTGGACAAAACGGACAATATTTGGTGCAATGAGTTTGGGATATTACAAACGGTATCAGAGGTAGGATTCGAATTGATGTGCCAACAAGGACGTTGGGCTCCCAAGGGGTGGATTGTAAGATTCCACGTTGGTTGGTGAGAGGAACAAAAGTTACATTGTAAGAGACTTGACATCCTTTTTTCAGACACATTTTAAAACCATCAGTACAGGTATAAACAAAACAGACAATATTTTATACGATTGTCTGGGATATTACACTACAACATCATATCCACATAGTTTTCTTGTATTTCACATTTTCTGTGAATGGTTGTCGTTTATAATTTTTTTTTTATATCTTTCTCGTTTGCTATTGGATCTTTTTATTAATTATACTCAGAAGTCAATAAAAAACATTATACTTACATGTAATTTTACTTACTTTTATTTATACACATGTTTTAATTTATGGTTTTGGTTCATAAATATTTCTAAAGACAAAATCTTATGTAATAGAATTTTAATAAAATATAAAAATAAAACGTGAACAAATACAGAAGTCAATATATTTCTCTAATATTTTACTGCATCAAAGAAAAATACCACCACCATATTTTAATATATTCAAATAGAGGACGTTTTTCTTCAAAATAATTGAGATTATGATTGATTAAATGAAAAAACAACTTGGGCCGTTACTATTACTTTATCCAAACCCAAATGACCGTAACTTTTTTATAAATAAAATATTCTTGTGGTTTAAAATAATCAGATTTTGTAATCATCATCCAATCTTCGGTGTACTTAAAAATAACCTTTAAAATTCCTTATAACTTTTTCAAAATAGGCAATCAAAATACAAAATTTCTAAAAAAGTTGATTCATTTTCAACAATTTCTCTATCATTTTTTTAAAATAATATTAAAATATTGTATCATTTATTAAAATATTATTTTTTTCTTTAAATATTTATTTTTCAAAATTTTCTTTTGGTCATTCCATTTGTTAATCATTTTTGGGAATTTCATATTTGGAGAAAAATCCACTCTCTCTTCTACTTTATCTATTTTGGAAATAATTATGAGGAAGGTATTGGAGCAAAATACTTTCTCAAAATTCTCATTTTCTCCATTTTCTTCATTTTCGAGTAATCTCAATATTTAGAGAAAAACATATTATTTCTCCTACTTTATTCATTTTGGAGATAGTTTTGAGAAATCTTTTCAAACAAAATGTTGGTTCAAAATTCCTAATTTCACCATTTCCTCATTTTAGGAAAGCTGTTATAGATGCTCTAACTGGTTTTACGGTTAACTAAATATTTTATTTTATTTTTTAGATGATTTGTTTAATTTTTAATATAGGTATAATTAATTGAAATAATTATTTTCAACTTTTAATTTTACCTCTTAATCATTTTTTTTTTAAATTTACAGAAATAGTCATAGTCTCGTAGCCATATGTCCGTAAGAAGTCAGGTCCGGTTGAAAGTATAAAAAAAAATCTGAATTAGATCTGCAATTTAAAGGACCAAATATGTAACTTTTGGCCGTGTTTTCTAAATTTTAATATTTTATTGTCAGTATAAAATAATTAAAAATATAAGTAATGTAGTAATTTTTAAAATAAAAAATATGTTAGAATTAAATATAATATTTTTTGAAGATTTCTATGTTTTAATGTTTTATTTTTAATTTTTTTCGAAAATCTATTAAAGACGTTTTCAATCAATGTTTTAGAGCTTTCAATTTAATAAAATTAACAAACATTTTCTAGATGTATGAAATGACATTATGGAGTTATTCATCAAAATGGAAAAATCACATGTCATACTTTTAATATAGTATAACTTTCCCTATAAATGTTATGCATATAATTTCCTACTTAAAGAACAACGTTTATTTCGTATGATAATTTTAGTCAACTTTTATTTATTTATTTCATTTAAAATAACTTGACGTTTTTAAATTATTGAATATTATTTAACACATTTTATTTCATATTACTTTAAACACGTTAAATCCGTTACAGATTGTAAGTTTTTTTTCTTTGAAAAATACCCATTTTTTAGAAAATTCTCTTATTCCATGTAGTTGTTGCTTGCAAGCAACTTACTATTAAGTATTGACAAAAAAATCACCAAAACTCACATGGAATATATTAGATAGTTGTATTTATTCAGATATGTGATGATGTTGTCCATTTCCTTAACTCTTTCTTTCTAATCCTGTAATAACTTAAGGATAATGTTTTTATTATATATATATATATATATATATATAGGAAAGTTCAAATGCGAACTCAAATTTGGTTGTGAACGTGAGAACAAATTAGAGCACGACACGTGTCTGAATATAGATTATTCAGACTGAATATACAAAGAAATATTCAGTCTGAATATTTCTTTGAATGAGACACGTGTCGCACTTTCATTTGTCTTCACGTTCACAACCAAATTTGAGCTTTCATTTGAACCTTGCCCTAAATATATATATATATATATATATATATATATATATGGGAGGGATCATGCGAGAAGTCGAGAACCACCCCTCTTTAAAGGTACAAATGAACTCCCTTATGACAACATATGATGTGGGTCACATACAATAAAAAATCATATCTGATTCAATGTGACCCATCATTGAATCAGATATGATTTTTTATTGTGTGAGACCCACATTATATGTGGTCCTAAGGGCGTTCCTTTGTTCTTTTAAATACACAAAATTCTCATTTGAATCTCTCCCTATATATATATATATATATCATTACGGTATAGTGTATTCTCATCATATAAGCATTCGGTAGACTTCATGATGTCATAATTTTTCTCTTGTAACTTAAATCGATATAAAACTTTAAACTTGTTTATTTTTCAAGATCTTCACATTGGAAAAGTCTAGAGGTTCATCGTAACAACATCTTGAAGGTATCGTGTCCTGTTGTATGTTATGCTATCGTGCAAAGACAGATCCGGTAATTTTGGAGACGGGAATCAGAATTGAAGTAAGTAACGTAATATAAAAACAAGTCGTCAAAGTTCAAACTCTAACTAGACATATCAAAAAAATATAAATAACATAATATAATATAAAATGTAACAGCCCATCCTACATGGATAAAAAAAACATGTAAGTTTCTAATTGAGATTCGAAGTTATTGAATCAACATATTGCTATACGTTTGCAGCATTATATAAAAACAGTTTATAAATAGACATATCCTCTCGTTATAATTTAGGCATTATTAGGCATCAACCCCCCATAAGGAATTAAGCAACAAACGATAAAACAATGTTTGTTAATTAACAACCCCTAACAATTTATAATTGACAGAAGAAAAAAAATGGTCGCTTTACAACAAATATAAATAACTAAACAAGTTTTTGTTAGTTTACCACCCTTCATATTTTAATAAAAAGAGATTAAACATGTTTTTAATAAAGGTGAAATTAAGAGCGTATTTTGGATATAAAAGCCCTTCTTAAGTGCAGAAACTCGAATTATGCAAAAAATTGGAGTTGGCTTAGGAGGTTGAGGTGACGTTTGTTTTTTAAAATATGTTAAATTCTGAAATTTTATTTCATTTCTGGTTGACAATGGGTGATGTTGAAGTTTGAAATCTGAATCAATAAAACTGTTTGTTTTTGTAAACTAATAAATGTCTGAATTTGTTTAAATTGTCTATTTTACTCATTAGAAAATTATAGTATGAATTTATAGATAAATTTATATAATTTCACATACTTATTCATCATTATTACGAAATTTACATATAAATTAAGAGGCAAATAAAATCTTGATTTACATATTACCAAAAAAAACAATAAGACATAAGCTTTTCTAAAAATTAGAAAAAACAAACAGTTTAAATAACCATACATTTTATAATGAATAAGATATAAGAAGTTGATAAGAGTTTTTTTTTCTACAAACAAACAAGGCCTGAGTTTTTAAAATATTTCAAACCGCAAGAGCCAAATATGAATATATAAAAATTTAAAAGATTTTGTACGTATTAATACTTATTTTGATTTATGAAGTTAAAGCTTTGTTATTGGTTATTTCTAAACGAGTTACAAAGGGTAACGAACATGCCGTCTCTCCACATTGGATCAAGAACAGAGTCGGAACTCGGAAGGAACAAAACTGCTAATTCTAACAAGACGTCGAACCAGCCTAACCAACAACCAAAGCTATATAAATTACATATATTTATATATAAAACGTATATGTGTCCTAACAATGGGTTATAGCTCCGATAACAATGTAGGCCCAAATCCCTTATTATTTCTAGCCCACATGAACCCAAAAGTGGGCCCATCTTTGGGCCTTCAAATGTCAAGAAATATACATAGAGAGAGACTAGTTCAAATAAACCAAATATTACAAACTATACAAATTAATATTAACCGTTCATCTATTTTAATAAATATATAATTTCATAAATATATAGATTGTTTCTTTATATAAAATGTTAATCACAATTAATAAACTCTAATATATTTCTTAAATATTCAGATAATAATAATGCGTATTCATCATTTCCATATATATCTTTAATTATTTGGTTTGTATAGTTTGGAACATTTGGTTGGTTTGCATTTAAAGTTGCCTATATATATATATATAGGGGAATGATCATACAAGAACACCACCTCTTTAAAGAAACAAAAGAACATTTTGTAAACCACATATGATGTGGGTTCCATACATTAAAAAATCATACTTGATTCAATGGGGGCCACCATTGAATCAGATATGATTTTTTAATGTGTGGGACCTACATCATACGTGGTCCACAAGGTGTTCCTTTATTCCTTTAAATTTACAAAGTTCTCATTTGAAACTCTCTCTCTCTATATATATATATATATATAGGGTCGTTATTATGCAACCCATCACAATCTTTACAACCAAATCATGACCGTCCATTTGATCATCAATGGTTATCATTTAATCACTTGTAACTACCATTAATTAAAAAAGAAAATGGATGGTGGATGAGTGGATTGCATGGGATGTATTTAAACACTCCTCTATGTATATGTATATATTCGCCTTTCGGATCCCGATTGATAATTCACCACAAAAACAAATAGGATTAAATTCAAACGTGCTAGTTGTTCTATTCGGTTTTACAGGGTCCGTTAGGATTTTGTTGAATGATTTTAAATTATATGATTCATAATATTTTGTGTTTGGAATGGAATGAAATCCAATTATAAATTCTACAAGGGGGTGTAAATGAGTCGATCTTTTAACGAGTTGCTCGAGCTTGAATTTAATAATTATCGAGTTTGAGTCGATCTCGAACACAAAATAAAGCTCGTTTAACTTGACGAGTTGAGCTCCACTCCATATAATGTCGTCTTGTTCAAAAGCTCAATTAAATTTTACGAGTCGAGTCATTCGAACATTTCACTTTGTCGAGGCAAACATATTTATATATTTCAAATTATATAATAAAAATATAACAAAAATAATTGGGCGTGAGTAAATCAATGAGTTAATCGATCTTAAATTCGGATCATGAATCAGCATCAAGCTCAAACATTGAAAAAATTATTCGAACTCGAGCCCGACGTTAAAAAGGTTAATCGAGCTCGAGTCTGATATTATTTTTTCGAGCCGAGTTCGAATAATCTAATACTCGACTCAACTCGTTTACATCCCTAGATCCCACCAAAACCGAACGGTCTTTTAAAACAATCTCATTAAGGGGTTGTTTACCAAACGCTTACCTGGCTAAGCGCTTACCAAGTCATATTACTCTTACCGGAGGAATATGACAAGTACCAAAAATATTACCCGGTAAGAGTGAAGACAAGGAAAGCAAGGACCAAGAGTCTTATCTGGTAAGCAATGACGACGACTCTTACCACGATAAGCTCTTACCGGGTAAATTGTTGCATGCGATGCTGTTTTGGTGGACTAAAATTTTACCTGGTAAGTAAATGATAGTGTTGAAGTTTGTCGGTAAACACTTACCTGAGTAAGATTTGGTAAACGGCCCCTAAATGTTTACTTTATAAACGCTTACTAAGTTACCTACTTTACTAAATTAACATGACATAGATCTATTATTCCATATTCGGTAAGAGCGACGACAAGAGCTGAGAGTCTGATGGTTTTATCTGGTAACCGGTAAGTGAGGGTGACGACTCATGCCCAATTAGCGTTTTACGAGTAAATCATTGCACATTTCTCTGTCCTAATACAAGTGTTCATATTTCTATTTTTAGTTTGTCTCAAAATAAATGTTTATTTTCAAAAGTAAATGTCTGGTTTCCGGGGTGAAATTTAATCTCTTTATTATTAAAAGTAAAATTGTCATTACTTAAAAAAAAAATTTGAACGGCAAGTTAGTAGTTAGTGATTCAGACCCACAGCGACATCCATATGGACAGTATGCGGGACCCAAACCTTCACCTTAGAAGATAAACCCCCACTCCTCCACCATTTTTAGGAAAACCACCACTCTCAAGGCTCGAATCTGAGATCTTGAGAATGATGTAAAAACCCCAGTACCGCTAGGCCAAAGACCTTAAGGATTATTGTACATTTTTACTTAATTAAAATGTACAATGATCACACTTTTTTAAAACTATATGCTTTGTTTTATCGTTAACATTTATTTATCAGATTCAATGCCATTAATATGGTTCAATCATTTATCTAATGTAACATTAATGACGAATATTAGATCAATATTTAAATGGTTTTAAGGCCAATTAAACATGATTTCGTGTATATATTATTGTGCACATTTTAAGTAAAGATTGAGGTTTTCAATCTAACTTAATTTTAGCAACTGCATTTTGTTAGTGCACAATTGCACATGACATTTAATTTTTAATTTTTAACACAAATAGCACGTAATTAATACTTCTTTCCTTCTAAAATAAGCGTTAACATTTTTATATATATTTATTTTAAAAGAACTATTTTTATATCTTAATAGTTTCATTAAGATACAATATCTAAATTCAACGTAAGAGGTATTATGGGGTTATATTACTATTATTTTATAAGTTTCTTGAAATTTATAAATTTGTTAATAACTGAGGGTAACTTATTCATGTCAGAAAATGTCGTATTCAGTTAATCAGTCTAATAATTATTCGTTAAATCATTAAGTAATTTCTTTTTCTTTTGATTAAGTGTAAGTATTCATTATATTGGATACGTCACCATCTACGTTTTTACGTTTAAGTCATCTTATTATAGAGAAATCTTAAAAGAAAGCCAAAATAACCTCTTTTATTATCTAGGTTGACCAGAAAGCCCAGCCATATTTTAACTAATCATTAACTTGTAATTTTTGTGTACGTAATTTAACAAAACTGTTTGATTAATAACTAAACCCCTGAATGATTCAAAGTTAATAAAATGTTTAACTTTAGTATGCATATATTTTTGGTAACATGATAAAAAAATCTTACACATTTTGATCTAACTGGTTTATAAAACTTAAATAAAAGAATCGACAAATATTTCATCATTTTATCGAGTGGTATGATGGTATCAATATCTTTTAACCTCTTATTCATATAACTCAAGATAAATTATTTATTTATTTTAAATAAAAATTTGACATCATTCTTTTGTATAAGTATCTCCAACATATTCTCCATAATAAAAAACTGTAATTTAAAATTTTCATTAAAAATACTTTTATCTGTAATAGTTTTTTTTATTTTATAGATTACAATATTAATTATATTATTAAAATATTTAATACAATTAATAAAATATTATTTTTCTTTTCTAAACATTTAGTTTTAAAAATTTTAATTGATAAAAATAAATAAAAATAACTTACTTTTTAGAGATCTGTTTATGACTTCTCTAAATTCAGAGAACTTCACCGTTTCTCTCTTACCTTCTTATTTTCACATAAAATATTAACGAAATTATTAGAACAAAAATCTTCAAAACTTGTTTCGATTTTGAGTCTTGAAAGAGTATAAAAAATGAATAAATTGATGGATGGAGGTGGAAGATATAAAAAAGATTTATTTTGTTCATTCAAATTGTTTTTATAATCATTTTCTTCAGACTTTATCTAAATGTTATTAGGTTCGTAATTAACTAAAACTACCTAAATGACAAAAAAAAATGCAAGAAAATTGGACCAGGTCCACATTAGGAACTAAATGTATAAAAATTGTAAGCTCTAAAGGTTCTTCTTAGTGATGACACGTGGCAGGGGTGTCATTACGGACCTAGGAAATAACACTCGAAAATTTTGTCATTTAATGGGTTTGCAGTTATTGCAGACCTGAGTTGCGCACCTAATGACATTTGATTAAAGACCGAAAAAAATGTTTAATAGAATAATTTGAATTCGCTGCGGTTTCCTTAATATATATATGACACATTTCAATTGCAAACCCATCTATTTGTACAAACTTTGCAAACCATTATATTAGAAAATAATTTATATATTTATGGATAGCTACCATAATTCATTAATTATGGTTGAACTATATATGGAAGATGATAGGTTCATTAATTATGATCACGACTTTGAATTAGAAAACAAAATAATGAATTATGATAACTATCCATAAATATATAAACTATTTCCTAATATAATGGTTTGCACAAATAGATGAGTTTGTAATTGAAATCAACCATATATGGGAGGGATCAAATGAGAACCACCCATCCTTAAAGGAACAAATTGTGGACCACATATGATGTGAACATAATATTAAATCATAAATGATTTAATATTATGTGGGTCCCACATCATATGTGATCCACAATTGTCCCTTTAAAAATGCAAAGTTCTCACTTGAACCTTCCCGTCTCTCTCTCTCTCTATATATATATAGAGGGAGGTTCATGCGAGGACGATAACAATTTACGAGAATGCGAGGACAATTCTCAGCCAATCATTTTGTACATGAAAATTTTCATATACAAAATCACATATGATTCACGTACAAAATCATATATGATTAGCAGCGACTTTTCTCGCGACTTGCCCGCGGGAAAAGTCACCCGTGCCCTTTTTGATGCTTACAAAATCATATATGATTTTGTACATGAAAAATTTCATGTACAAAATGATTGGTCGAGAATTGTCCTCGTATTCTCTACCGTCCTTGTATGAACCCGCCTATATATATATATATATATATTTTATTTTGTTTTGTGGTGGAGGATGACGTTGACTAACCTTGAACCTAAGTCAATGGAATTGTATAAAAGGAGGTCAAAATATCGTCTTTTTAGCACAGCCAACCCACGCCCTTTTTCTACACCAATATTTTACACCAGATTGAATAATAACTACTTCCCGCCATCTTAGCCGTTGGTGGATCACAAGTGTGATTCCATGGCAAAAAGGGAGCCTCCCTCTAGCTTTATTCTCCCTCCTTCCTAACCCTCATCTCCTTCTTTTTATAAATCACCCATCTTTCTTTTCACATTTTTCCTTTAAAATATATATATATATACACCAAACCCATATCTTATTTCCCACCATTTCTCTTTCTTTCTTTGTTTGTTTGTTTACTTGCTTCTTTCTTTTTTATTTTCTTTTTTCCTTTTTTCTTTTTCCTTCTATTTGGGATTTTGAATATTCAACTTTTTATTGTAGGAGATGATTAGCTAAAGAGATTGTCCAACTTTACAACAAACATCTGCCCACCTGCAAAATTATCCCTTGTGTGATTTTGATTTGCAATTTTTTCTTCTTTGAAACCCATTTAGATTTTCTCTTGAAAATGATGGGGACTGTGTCTCTTGGTTCTTCCATTGTCATTCTCAGAAATGGGGCTGGGAATTTGTTGGGTAATCACAAGAATCACCCATTGTTATCAAACAAGCAGATCAACTGTTTGTTGTATTGCCAAAGTGAAGGGAACATGAGTAATAAGACCAATTGGGTGTCTTCTGTTTCGATCAAAAGATCTGTGTTGGTGAATGCTGATCCTGGAACAGCTCTTTTGGATACTGAGAGTTTGGTTTTGGCTCCAAATGGGAATGGGAATGGTCAGAATGATGGTTGTAATAATAATAATACTACTGCAACAAAGGATTTGCTTCCATATAATGGTGCACAGAATGCTTCTGTGAATGAAAATGGTATTGGAATTGTGAGTATACTCAGAGGAAAAAGGTTCTTTGTTACTGGTGCAACTGGGTTCTTGGGCAAAGGTACATCTCTTTGCTTTTGATTCTATAAACCAAAAGTGAATGTGTGTGTGTATATATATACATGTGTATGTATATATGTGTGTATATAGGGCCAGGTTTAGGGGAAGACCGCAAAAAATGAAAAACTGAGGAACACCCGTTCATCTGGATGGTATGTGCATGTGCATACAAGTAATCTGTAAGCAATTTGTCCGGTATGCACACACATGCATAAAAACCAAAAAACAACTTCAATTACTTGTATGCATGTGTGCATACCGTCCACATGAATGGTTACCAGGGTGTTCTTTAGTTATTCATTTTCTTA
This sequence comes from Silybum marianum, assembly GCA_036898165.1. Classification (NCBI taxonomy): domain Eukaryota; kingdom Viridiplantae; phylum Streptophyta; class Magnoliopsida; order Asterales; family Asteraceae; genus Silybum; species Silybum marianum. The sequence goes on along the minus strand of CM072538.1, from coordinate 31,306,099 downwards.
GGGGTTTTCCTGTACATCTCTCTCTATCTCTCTCTCTCTCTATATATATATATATATATATATATATATATAACAATAAACTCAAAGGCCCATATCATAAAATCTCATATTGACTTAATCTGTTTCACATATTATGCACAATCCTATCAAGCCTTCATGTTAAGCAGCAAGCTGGCTATGGCAAGTTTCTTGAAGTTAATTATGTCTATTATTATATGTTCCTTCATATATTTTATAACTAAACTAAAAGGTGTTCTTTAAATTAGTTATAAAGGGAAGTGTGTAATAAAAGGTTTGGAATTTACAGAGAATTTATGAATATAATAAGAGACTTAAAGAAAATATGTGAAATATGTCATAATTGAAATATCTTTCTGATTTTAAATCTATGATTAGTTTAAAGGGCTGGAAATGTAAATATTCTTGAATGGCTAACTAGTTTCACCTCTGCCCTTCACCAACTTTTATCATATTTATTGTGCATGCAAATAATGTTCAATATGCAGTAAAATTTTGCTCATTTTGGTGCTAAAAGATCGATTATTTATGGTTTTTAGCAACAGTTTCAATTGTTCACCTTTTCTAACTCGAGTTCTTCTTGACGATCATATAAAAATTTCAGTATTTATCGAAAAGATTCTGCGCACGGTGCCTGATGTGGGAAAGATATATCTCTTAATCAAGGCAAAGAACATCGATTCTGCCATGGAAAGATTGAAAAATGAAGTATGCAGTTTTTTCTTTCTTTCTTATTTTTTGTTCTTATGGGATTCCTCTTGCCATTTCTACATGATCTATCTCATTATATCTTTAAGTAGTAAAATTTAATTTAATTTAGTATTGCATTACAGATAATCAATACTGAACTTTTCAAGTCTCTCCAACAAGCTTATGGGAAATCCTATCAATCTTTCATGTTAAGTAAGTTGGTTCCGGTGATTGGAAATGTTTGTGAATCGAACCTTGGGTTAGATGAGGATGCAGCAGAGGTGATATGGAAAGATGTTGATATAATCGTGAATTCTGCAGCTAATACTACTTTTGATGAAAGGTTAATTAATCTTCTAATTAACGATAAATTAATTGAATTTTTTTGGGAAGAGAAGTAAAGATTCACTGAAAGTTGTTAAAACGGAATTTGCAGATATGACGTAGCTCTTGATATAAACACTGGAGGGCCTAGTCGCCTTATGAGCTTTGCCAAGAAATGCAAGAAACTAAACCTCTTCCTGCAAGTTTCTACAGGTAAAATAATCAACCCCCAAAAAAAGAAATTTTCGGTTTTAGAATTTAGATGGTGTTATTGTGAGAATATGTGGAATTCCGTTAGATTACTCTGTAAACGAGCCTTTTAGGAGAGAAAGGAGGTTCCAACATATATTGAGGAGACACAGTCTATCTTTAGCTGATGTGTGACTCCAACATGCCACTTCAACGGAGGCTTAGATGGTCATAGATTGTCGCATAGTGTGGAGAGGGGCTAGACAGGCACAAATCATCCCAGAGTGTTGAGTCCTTACTTTTGACTCTGATACCATGTGAGGATATGTGGAATCCCAATAGATTATTCTCCAAAAGAGTGTTTTTGGAGAGTAGTCTAATGGGGTTTCACTGACTCTGATATCATGTGAGAATATGTGGAATCTAATAGTTACACTCCAAAAGAGTCTTTTTGGAGAGTAGTCTATGGGGTTCCACATATACTTACAGTTTTTCCTTGACTCTTATACCATGCGAGAATATGTGGAACTCCAATAGATTATGCTCCAAAAGAGTGTTTTTGGAGAGTAATCTAATTGGTTCCACAAAATCTGATATCATGTGAGAATATGTGGAACCCCAGTAGATTACACTTTAAAATAGTCGTTTTGGAGAGTAGTCTAATGAGGTTCCACATATTTTTACAATTCTTTCTTTTAGAAGTGTTGGTAAAACTTGTATATATATTTCTTACCCTCTTTTTCTTGCTTGTAGCATACGTAAATGGACAAAGACAAGGAAGAATAATGGAAAGGCCGTTCAATGCAGGCGAAAGTATAGCAAAGGAGAGCCTCATATATGGCAATCAAGAAGGGATGCCCATTCCAAAGTTGATTGTCGAAGATGAAATAAAACTTGTTTTGGAATCAAAACAAGCTTTCGGAGAAAATGCGGTTGCTCAAAAACTGAAAGAGCTTGGATTAGAAAGGTATGACGAAAAAAAACTGCATCTAATATTTGTCTTTTTTCTTCTTTTCTCACTTGTAAACCCCTCTAAAACGTGTTTATGTTAAATTCCGTTATTTAAAGGGCAAAACTATATGGGTGGCAAGACACATACGTTTTCACCAAGGCTATGGGCGAAATGATGATCAATAAAATGGGAGGAGACATACCCATAGTCATAATCCGGCCTAGTGTCATTGAAAGCACTTACAAAGAACCTTTTCCGGGATGGATGGAAGGAAATAGGTACATTTTCCCTAATTAATTAGACCCTTATTCACATATGAATCATGTTAGAGTCCTACATCAGCTAGACTTGAACACTTTCTTTTTTTAATATATATTGGAACCTCCCTTCTCTCTTAAAGGGCTCGTTTGAAAACTAAATCTAATAGGGTTCCACATATTTTCACAAATCAAAAATCACCCGTTATAAATCAAATTGAAAGTTCAAGATTTCTTGATTTCTCTATCTCATTTGAAGGATGATGGATCCAATTGTACTTTACTACGGAAAGGGACAACTTAGCGGATTTCTTGTTGACCCTAATGGCGTTCTTGATGTTGTAAGTCCTTTTTCTTGATAATCCTCATGTTTTTCGTGTCTTAAAAATCTTTGATCTTGTTTCGTGAACCACCCTCCCCCCACCAAAAACCCGTTTGCAGGTTCCAGCCGATATGGTGGTGAATGCCACTTTGGCAGCCATGGCTAAACACGTAACAAGTGGCAAATCCGAAGAGAATTACGTATATCAAATAGCTTCGTCGGTTGTGAACCCATTGGTCTTTAAGGATCTAGCAAGGCTTCTATATGAACACTTCAATTCTTCACCATGTTTGGATCTAAAGGGAAGGCCCGTTAATGTGCCTATAATGCAACTTTACCGATCCATGGAAGATTTCTCCGCTCATCTCTGGAAAGACGCGATTAATAGAAGCGGATTGACTGCTTCGGCCTCTACAAACAAAGGGAAGTTTTCACTTAAACTTGAAAATATTTGCAGAAAATCAGTGGAGCAAGCAAAGTATTTGGCAAATATATACGAACCGTACACATTTTATGGCGGAAGGTAACATCTTTCGTATACGTGCCTTTCTTTCTTTCACAAACTTTTAATAATCCTGGGGTCTTATGGAAACAACTGATTTACTCTTTGAGGTAGAGCTCAGATCTGCATGCATCTTACCCCCTGGACCCACCTGGTGGGATATACTGGGGTCGTTTGGATTGACTTGTTGTATATTGTTACGTGAATCTGGTTGATAAGATAGTCCAAGTTTTTCGATATTTATGAATAGGTGCAACAATAGGCAAAGTTCTTCGGTGTTCACGAAAATACACGAGGGCAATTTGGTCTTTTTAGGCCTAGTTGAGTTATGCAAGTCATGTCTATTGAGTGTTATTCCCAACAATAGGCAAAGTTCTTCGGTGTTCACGAAAATACACGAGGGTAATTTGGTCTTTTTAGGCCTAGTTGAGTTATGCAAGTCATGTCTATTGAGTGTTATTCCCAACAATAGGCAAAGTTCTTCGGTGTTCACGAAAATACACGAGGGTAATTTGGTCTTTTTAAGCCTAGTTGAGTTTTGTGAGTCATGTCTATTGAGTGTCATGCCCAACAATAGGCTAAAGTTCTTCAATGTTCATGAAAATACACGAGGGCAATTTGGTCTTTTTACGCCTTGTTGAGTTTTGCAAGTCATGTCTATTGAGTGTCATGACCAACAATAGGCAAAAGTTCTTCTGTGTTCACGAAAATACATGAGGGCAATCTGGTCATTTTAACCTAGTTGAGCCGATGTGTTCTTTTTGTTTATCAAATTTATGCATAACACCGCAGTTGCAATGTTAGTTTCACAAATACCACGCACATAAAACACTCGATTATGTTGAAAAAAATGAAAAGTTTGAAACTTTATATATATATATATTTATTATTTATATATTTGCAGGTTTGATAATAGCAACACTGAAAAACTAATGGGGATGATGTCTGAAGAAGAAAAAAGGACATTTGGATTTGATGTGGGGAAGATAGATTGGAGAGATTACATCTCAAATGTTCATATTCCAGGGCTAAGGAGGCATGTAATGAAAGGAAGAGGAATGTGACAAATTACCCTATATATAAATATATATATATATATGCATATTTTATATATAAATATAAAACCTTATTGTAATAAATTATTGTGATTTACCTCTTTATCATTTTCTTTTCAAATTAAATGGGTTAGAACCCTTTTATCAATAGTCATTTTTATTAAATGTTATAGTGTAAGAGATCAAATGTATTACTGATATTGTTTCTAATATTCCAAAGAGACTTAAGAAATGTGATTATGTATGAAATGGACCATGTGCTATCTGAAAAGTAAAGTAAACCTTCGATTTCACCAGCAGTTATATACCATATGTTTTCACATTGTTCTGTAGCGGTAACATACAATACATTCTCATATTTTAGTAATGTAAATGATTATAATTTTTCCATCTTAAATTAGTATGAAAGGATTTATAATCAATCAAAACCAAATAAATATCCGATCAAAGCTATAAACTTGATTATTTCAAATTCATTTTATAATAATCATTTTTTACAACATCCAAACAGATCAAGCTAAGGATCATGGAAGTTCACGTACGATGACTTCAGATCATTCGTGGTTATCTGAAGGATTACTCGGTATATATAAGCCACTTGAAAACCCATAATTACCAAAAAGAACAAAACAAACTTTATGTTAGAAACCTTTGTACCTGAAGTTTTTTTTTGTCATTGGACATTTATGACAAGCAGCCATCAATCATGGGGCATTTTTGAAAAATAAAAAGTTGCACCTAACATCAAAGTTTTTTGTCTATGCCCCCTTAACTATTAAAATATGTCAAAATATACCCTAGGATGTTGAAATATTTGTTGGGCTAAAAGGCCCAATCTTACACCCCTTTCTTTCATGGTGAAACAAAATCCATTAGAAGATTTCAATTTTCTTAACGAGATACGGTGTTCACGAGAAGAAATTGTTGACGAAAGTAACTTGAAATCTGTTACGAATCACGTTTGGTGAGAATTTTGTGTGAATTTATTTGATCTGATCGGAGCAAAATTGTGGATCTAATTAGGGATTTCGAGATCTGCCACCGACAACCACCACCACCATGAGAGTGGCAGGGCAACAACCACCACCGTCATCTCCGTCAACATTAACAGCAAAAGATGCGGAGTCTCTCTTCCGTACCAAACCAATATCCGAAATCCGAAATGTCGAAGCTGCAACACGAAAACAGATCCAAGATAAGAGCGAAGAGCTCCGGCAGCTTGTCGGCAATCGTTATCGGGATCTCATCGATTCCGCTGATTCAATCGTCAACATGAAGTCGTCTTGCCACTCTATCTCCGACAATATATCTTCCGTTCACGATGGTATTCTTCATTCCCTTTCATCAACCACAATTAACCCAAATTCTGCATCGTTAAATCCAGCTAGGGCTCGTATTTACGGCATTGCGTGCCGTGTTAAGTATATAGTTGATACTCCTGAGAACATATGGGGCTGCCTCGATGAATCGATGTTTGTCGGTGCAGCTGCGCGCTACATGCGCGCGAAATTAGTTCACCATGGTTTAACAAGCAATGATAATAACAAGAATGTGTTACAGAAATTTCCTTTACTACAGCATCAGTGGCAGATCGTTGAGAGTTTTAGGACACAAATCTCTCAGCGTAGTCGTGAGAGGTTGTTGTTGGATCAAGGTGTAGGGCTTGAGATTTCTGCTTATGCTGATGCTCTTGCTGCTGTTTCAGTCATTGATGAACTCAATCCAGCACAGGTTTTGAGGCTGTTACTTGATTCAAGAAAGTCTTGTGTTTCTCAGAAGCTAGGTAGCTGTAGAGTGGTTAGTGAGGATGTGATAATGGTGTTTTGTGAAGTATTGAAGGTGATCCAGGTTAGTGTAGCACATGTAGGGGAGTTGTTTTTACAGGTTTTGAGTGATATGCCTTTGTTCTATAAGACGGTATTGGGTTCGCCCCCGGTTTCTCAGTTGTTTGGTGGGATACCGAATCCAGATGAAGAAGTGAGGTTGTGGAAATCTTTTAGGGATAAGTTGGAGTCTGTAATGGTAATGCTGGATCGGGATTTCATTGCCAAGGCTTGTTTGGATTTCTTGAGGAGTTGTGGGAAGGAGATTATTAACAGGGTTAACGGGCGGTATTTAATTGACGCAATCGTTAGTGGTCAACAGCTTGCTGCAGCTGAGAAGTTGATTAGGGAGACAATGGAAGGGAAGGATGTGTTGGAAGGGAGTTTGGAGTGGCTGAAGAGCGTTTTTGGTTCTGAAATCGAAATGCCTTGGAATAGAACTCGTGAGCTTGTTTTAGGCAATGATGATGATCTTTGGGACGAGATTTTTGAAGAGGCTTTTTCAAGCAGGATGAAAGCGATAATTGACTCTGGGTTTGATGAGATGAATAATGTCGTCAATGTGAAGGAGTCGATTCTCACTATTGCAGAGGGTCCTGGTGACCAAGTTGATTTCCGTGCTTACTTGAATAGATCTCCTCTTGGTGGTGGAGTTTGGTTTATGGAGCCAACCAGCAAAAGGGCTGGTTTAATGACTAATATTAAAGCATCTTCAGAGGAGAGCGATTACCAGAGCTGTCTAAATGCTTACTTTGGGGATGAAGTTGGTCGAATTAGAATGGCAGTGGACACCCACTGCAGGAATGTACTTGAGGATCTATTAAGATTCTTAGAGTCTCCTAAAGCCTCTTTACGGTTGAAGGAACTAGCACCATATTTACAAAGCAAGTGTTTTGAAAGCATGTCAACCATACTTGCAGAACTCAAGAATGAAATGGAGTCCTTGTATGCAGCCTTGGGGACTGGCAACAGGGAAGATGATTCTTCATCATCTCCAGCTATAATTGTCGAGAGGTCACTATTCATTGGAAGACTCCTGTTTGCATTCCAGAAGTACTCTAGAAATATTCCTGTTGTACTTGGTTCTCCCCGCCTGTGGTTGAATGAACCTATGGCAGCAGTCTCTGGTAAGGTATCACCGCTTTTGAGGTATTCTAGTGGAATGTTTGATTCTTTCACTTCTGAAAACCACGGGAAGAAAATGCTTACTTCACCTAGAAGACAATCTTCGCTTACCGCTTCTGCCTTATTTGGAGTTGATGATAGTTCGAGCCCACAACTTGCTGAACTTAGAAAAACAACACAAGATCTTTGTATTAGAGCTCATAACTTATGGATAACTTGGGTTTCTGACGAACTTTCAGCTATCCTCTCGCAGAGTCTCAGAAATGATGATAGTTTATCGGCGACCACTCCCATGAGGGTAAGTGGCTGTTAATAGTTATTTTTTTGTTGGTTTGATCTTGAGACATGTTCTTCCATCACTCTGTTAGGAATAAGCACTAAACATGCAAAACTCTTAAGTTTCTGGCACTGAGCATAGATTCCTGCATAGGTTCTAAGATTTGAGGACCATATGGTGTTATACATATCAAGGGCCTACTCATATTTCTCAAATTAGTTGCTCTTTCTGTTAAATATTAAAATTCAATTTTATCACAATGTTCTTGATAGATGAACAAATTTTCTGTTTGGACCCAGTTTCACTTTATTTCAAATATTACTACAATAGAAACTTAAGCACAAATCAGTTCCACATTTTATTGATCTATTACTATAGGGTACCCCTTTTTAAGAGATTACATTTGAATTTTGAACACAAGTTGTAATTCTAAAGATCGTGGAAATGGTTTCTCATTTTGGAAACTTATTAAGTTGTCATAGATAGTTAGCTATCGGACATTGAGCTTAGTAAAAGGCACATATGAAGTAGTCTATCTTTTCTTCATATATGATTAGTGTATCATTATGATACAAAAATGGAAATCATGCAACTAAACTACTCTAGATTCCACACCTGTACTTCGGGTTATATTCTAGCTTTTTACCTACGTTAATTTCGTATGGACTTTTAAATTGTTACCATGCTATAAAAACTTTACCTTTTTAGCAAGGAAGTTGTTTGAACTTTGAAAGAGATTAATAGTAAGTCAGCCCCCTTTAAGGCAAGGTAAACTTGCATATCATTGAACAAGAAAGCTATTCCTGGTTACTATGTCAAATATATTAACTGATCACAAAAAACCGGAAGAATTTATGTAGAAAATGCAACAAGTTAAGTCAACAATCAACATGATATATGTTTTTATTGTAAATATTTTGTTCCCGTATGTTAGGATATAGTCACATTATATACTTAACATACAAGCTAATTAGTACCCCTAAAATACAACAAAAATGCATGTTTGTTAGTCTATAAAACTTCTTAGATAGATTTATCGTCAATATTTTCTTTTCCTAGATTAGCATATATAGGCTTATTATGTACTTAACATACAAGCTAATTAGTTGCCCTAAAATACAACAAAAATGCATGTTTTAGGCTTTTAGCCTATAAAACAACTTATACATAGGAGAAGGTTGAAATAAGAAAGACAAAAAGGTTGTGAATGTACGAATAAAATGATTCATTTGTGAATAATTGTTAATTGTACTTGCTTCAATACAATTCTGCTCCATTATCTGGTGTTCCTATGAACATTGCATTCCATGTAATTGTACCGAAGCAAGCACAATTACCCATATATTTTTTTATTGGTAGTGAAATTATAGATATAAAATTTGATCAGATTCTCGACCATTTAACCTTTTGGCACTCCTTGTGGAAAAATCCAAAAAGGAAGCTGGATTCTTTTAATGGGGTTACTAAATACTACATATTTAACACACTTACCCAAAATTGTCCTCAAATTTGTGGGAATCTCTTAAATCTTAAGGAGTAGCTAATGTATGTTCTATATCAGCCTTTTCTTGTGTAGATCCTAGACTTTGTATACCCTTTTTGTCCCTGACCTGAGCAGTAAAAAAGCTTATTCTGTTAATGTTTCTTTATTTATCAAAAAACGAAAGGTATTCTAGTTGACTTATGTTGACATATGCTTTTTATATTGTGTAATCTAAATTACTTTTCTATATGCTGGGCAGGGTTGGGAGGAGACAATAGTCAAACACGAGTCCTCTGCTGAAGACTCATCAGAGATGAAGATATCACTTCCTTCCATGCCATCTTTATATATCACCTCATATTTGTTTCAAGCTTGTGAAGAAATCCACCGAGTTGGGGGTCACGTTCTTGACAAACCCATTCTGCAAAATTTTGCTGCAAGATTATTAGAGAAGGTTTTATATATTTCAATCTTGTTGTTATCAGAAAGCTGTTTGATTGTGTTTCTGGACAGACGTTTTTATAATCTTCTTGTATACTGATATAGGTGATTGATATTTATGTCGATTTCCTCTTCAACAATGAGGATAGTGCAACCCGTGTGTCTGAAAAAGGAGTTCTGCAAGTCTTATTGGATCTAAGATTTGCTGCTGATGTTCTATCCGGAGGTGATTTAAGTGGAAATGAAGATATATCAAAAACATCAAAGGCAAAAACCGCATATAGACGGAAGCAAGATGCACAACAAACAAAGTCGGTTATGAGAGATCGTCTTAATGGGTTGGTGAATCGCCTCTCACAGAGGCTAGATCCGATAGACTGGCTCACGTATGCTTTCACTCTTTTTTTTTTCTTTCTATTTTTAGATAAGATTTGCTGGTTGTAAATTGTAATTTGTGGTTTGGTTTTCAGTTGAACTGAAAAAGCACTCCTTTTTACACTGCCTTTTTTGAAATATAATTTGGTTATTATCTTTAGTGTTTTTTTTCTTTCTTGTGTAGGTATGAGCCATACCTTATGGAGAACGAGAAGCAGTCTTACCTGCGGCATGCAGTCTTATTTGGTTTCTTTGTGCAGCTTCGTCGGATGTACACTGATACAATGCAAAAATTGCCTACAAATTCGGAATCAAATATAATGAGATGCTCAACAGTTCCTCGTTTCAAGTACCTTCCCATCAGGTTGATCTTACAGTTACTTGAACAAGTGCTTGTTTATCATTATTATAATACTTATTTACACTTTCTGAAATATGGGTATGTTCATCATGATGACATGTACCATTGCCTATGTGTCAATGTGTCATCATCCTATGAGCTTTTTGTGTGCATATTTTATCCATAGATGTTTTCTCAGTGGTTGGATTCAAAATGGCTTTTAAGGGTGCATTTGGTACACGAACGAGACTGGACTGGACGGGCCAGGGGTGAAAGAATTGTGGAAAGTTTTAGGGTTTTAATTTGGGATGGGTAGTTTAGTAATTTACCTATTTTGGTGGGACAAAATAAATGCGTTTTTGTCTCACTTCGTTCTTGTTTGTTAGCAACTTAATGAGCTTAATGGGACTTTCAGCTTAATCGGTCAGCTATACATGACTGTTTGGTAGTGGCTTGATGATATAGAAACTGGCTTATTCAATAAGCTTCTAGGGAGGAGCTTTATGCAGAAAGCCAAGTTTTTTCAAACCTGCCTCTCCCAATTAAAGAACTGGTTTCTTCCATCTATGAAAAAACTCTCCCAAACAAAAATCTTCCAAATTTATACAGACAGATTAATCCATACAGAACTTAATAGAAAGCCAACCAAGCAGCCTCTTAATCCTGTCTAAATGTATGGATGGCACTGCGAATAAGTCGATTGATTTTCTCATCAGTCATGAATGGATTCTATTAATGGGTTATTGATGTTGCATTTTTGATTTGCAGTGCTCCTGTATTATCTGCAAAGGGGACAAGCAAGTCCCCTATATCAACATCTATGGATGATGTTTCTTCAAGGAATTCTTGGAGAAATTACACAAATGAGGAGCTATCACGCAATATTGATATGGATGACAATACTAGTTTTGGGGTGGCAGCACCTTTACTCAAGTCATTCATGCAGGTATATATATATATATATATATATTTCTTTCTATTCTTACTCTCTGTGTTTTGAGTGGTAGCTATATTTGACCTTTTGACAAGTGCCCGTTTAAATCCATGACTTTTTGACAAGTTTCTTGGCATTCTTGTGGATGGAAGTGGCATTCTGTTGTTAAGGAGAAGATCATGGATTTTAAAAAGAATTTGTCTAAAGGTCATATAGGCTATTATTTGGCAAACTGACTAATAAGTTAATTGATGGCTGTTAAGCTAGTTGAAGAACTAATCATGTTTGGCAAAAAGTAGCTGATAAACCAGTTGTGTAATGTAAAATGACAAAAAAGGACATGTTAAAGAGTTGGTAAATTCTAACATTTCATAATATAATTAAAACAAATCAGTAATTAATATAATATTTTAATTAATAAAAAAATTTAGTTTGATTGTTAGTTATATACTATGGGTAACTGAATTTGAGAACCCATAAAATTGTGATAACCTTGAGAACCGGTGCATCATGTGCTATTTCTGTATTTCACATGATTTTTTTTTCTACCTACGGCTTGAATTTATCGTATTGATTGACTTGTTCACATTGTGAACCGAATACATTTGAAACAAATATACGTTAATCAATATATAAATTCTAGCCTTGGATGGAAAAAAATCATGTGAAATAATACTTTACAATAGTAGTTCTCACAGTTATCACAATAAATAGGGTTCTCATTTGGTTATGTCCCTATATATAATATTATAGATTTGGATTTGTTTAACTAAATACAATTTTTAATATAAAATTTACATTATTTGATGATTTTAAATAACCGTTACATATAACATGGAATAAAAACAAAGTTTAATAAATAAAAATTAATATCAATCAGGGGTATAATTGGAAGAAAGTGGCAAAATGCTTTGGAGCTTATTGAAATGCTACTCCAAGAAACGGTTCAATAATGGCTGTCCAAATAGGCCTTTTGCAATAAGCTCAAAAAATAAGCTAAGGTCACCAAACATGGTCTTACAAATGACCCATTTTGAGTTTATATTCATGCGAAATTGGAATACGCCTTCAAATTTTGCAATGACATTTATATAAACTGCTCTAAACACAGGAACATCGGCTATCGGAAGTTTCTAAAATAGGAAACTTCACGAAATAAAAATCTCATTTGTTTGTTTCACAAACTTTAATCGAAGAATTGAATATGCTGTGCAAATGTCAGGTTGGCAGCAGGTTTGGGGAGAGCACAATGAAACTAGGATCCATGCTAACAGAAGGACAAGTAAGCAGATTTGGAGACATTTTACCTGCTCAAGCAGCTGGACTTCTTTCGTCTTTTACAGCCGGACGATCAGACTACTGATTTCATCATTTCTCCAAAAACAACATTCGTCATATGATCAGTATGTTATATATATATATATATATATATTACAAACGGCTGTCAAAAGTGGGTGATCGGGTGCCAAATTAAAGCGATAATGTGCCCACAAGACCCCTGTGTGCAAAGGGATGTGAACGAGCTTTTTGTTGGCCATAAAAGGTGCAATTTTTGGGCAAATTTGTGAAGAGGGTGGTGGTATCGTTTCGATTGGATTATAGGGGTTAAGTTTATGTGTTTTGTGAATGTAAATTTTGCTGGTTGTGTAAACGAGTGAAGTTATGACGATGATGATAATAATTGTTGTGTTCTTTTTTTTTTTTCAAGTTTATTTAGGAAGAAAAAGAAGTGAGGAGAGGGAAAGGGTAAATTTAGAAGAGAGGAGATTTGTATACTTTATTTTTATAGTAATATCTTGGTTTCATTGTTTTGGTTCCTTCTTTGTTACTTGCATCTATTGAGTTCGATTGTGGCTTTGTGTTCTCGTCAGTCAGTGAGAAGAGTAAGGGGGCGTTTACCAACCGCTTATCCGGATAAGTGCTTACCAAGTCATATTACCTTGCCAGAGGAATATAACAAGTACCAAAAATCTTACCCGGTAAGAGCGAAGACAAGGAAAACAATGACCAAGAGTCTTACCTGGGTAAGTGATTGCGACGAATCTTACCATGGTAAGCTCTTACCGGGTAAATTGTTGCATACGATGCCCTTTTTGTGGACTAAAATCTTACCCGGTATGCAAGTGATAGTGTTGAATTTTGCTGGTAAGCACTTACCCGGGTAAGATTTGGTAAACGGCCCCTAAGTAGAGATCTCCGTCTTTGGATCAGTCCTAATTGAAGAGAACCACTGGATCAACGTTAATGAAATACTTTTGATCAATTATTTTTTAAAGCGCAATTCATGGTTTCTTATTAGATTAAAAGTGATCAAAGGTCTAAATCTCTTCTTATACTTGTCATGTCATATTAACGCTTATTATCACATGATCTTTCGTCTATGGTATTATGTTGATTTCACGTCAATTTTAACATATTTGTTTAGGGTTGTGTGGGTTTTATCAACATAAAACGGGTAAGTTTTAACTGACTAGGGGTGTAACTGATGCGAGCACTCAAGCTTTGAGTATTGGTATACTCGAACTTGACGGTCATTTTCCAAGTTCGAATTCAACTCAAAAACTTGTGAGTAGTTAAAAACTAAACTCGACTCAAACTCAGTTGCAAATTTTTTAAACTTGAACTCAAGCTCAAACTTGTTTGAAGCTCGAACGAATCTCAAACTCTAACTAATTTCAGTTGAAATTTATGAACTTTTAAGGTCTTTTACGAATTATAAAACTAAAGTGTTCTTTTAAACTTTATATAGCTAAAGAATATATCTCAAAAATTATCATCAAAATGACGAAATTAGAGACTTCAATCGCCCTCTCTCTCTCTCTCTATAGAACAATTTGACCAACACTTTTATTGTTTTTAATTAAAAATAACTGATTTATTTTCATGGTTAAAAAATGTATAATTTAATTAAAATATCTAAAAATATACCGATGTTTTTATTATATTAATAAAAGTTTACGTTAATTTACAAAACTAACTATGTATAAAAATTGAGTATCTTACAAACTTTTCGAGTTGAGTATTGAATGGCTCGACTCAATTCGTTAGTATGCCGAGTTGCGCTCGAGTTCGGGCTGCCTATTCAAGTCAAATGTCGACTGTGAGATAGTTTAGAGGCTAATTATGTAAATTTTAATTAGTTAATAACATATCTAAACACATTCTTTATAATTTCTTAAAAGTAAAAAACAAAAGATTACAACTAAAAAGAATTAAATTCAAAACTTTAAATTTTTTTTATTTAAAGATTTCAATATTCATTATTTTACTAAAATACTCTAATATATTTATCGGTCTCAATAAAGTTCTAAAAATTATAATTAGCCCAATCTTATTGGTAAAAACAATAGTAAATTAGTTTTTCACTCCAAGATATAGAATATATTTGCTATTTTTCAACTTTATCGAATACCATTACCGAGTACCAACCCTGGTCCGACGATCTTCTTCCGTATCGACGGCGAACTCCAATATCGGAGAGGTGAATCCGACGGTGAGTTTCTATAGTTCGTAAATCATCTTTCCTTATACCTATTTTTCACCTATGCTCTACTTTCTACTATGAGTAGGAACATATGATTCCATAAAAGCATTTGTTCTTAATGTTAGGGTTCCATCGGTTCAAAATCTACAATCAATTCTATGGGTCTTCCTTAGGGTTTGATACAATTTCGTGTGTTTCTCACTCACGATACTGACAGTTTTGATCATCCTCTTGGTAATTTATCAGCTATTGGTTTTCCATATTGCCAGTTCATTGTAATTAGTTTGAAATTATGGAAGTTTTCTATTGAATTAATTTGGTTTTACATGATTGAGTGTGGCATGGACTTGATTTGAGCATTGCGGTGTTGCTTGATGCATTTATTCGTTGTCTCAATAACTCTGATCAAAAGGTTATCAAAGTATTAGGTTATGCCTAAAAATTACCTTAGGAAAGTGTATAAAAGTCATTATACTAATTCAACAAACAGGCAGAATTGACACTCCCCTTTGTTCAACATCAAGTGTATGCATGTCCTTTATTGGTTATGAATGTTTTGTATTCTGTGTCAACCAACTCAAGAGTATTCAGTGGTTCATGTGTATCTTGAAAGGGTTCTTTAGAGGTCAAGACTAATTTGTGTATGATTTATATGGTTGCCATCATAAAGGTGTTTGATTGGGTCACATCTTGTCACAATGTTAACTATGAAGGATTTAGGCATGGGATCGTGTGAGAATTGAAGTTAAGGTGAGAAAGCGTAAGAAGGGATCTGAACCCTTGATCACTTTTAATCTCACACCCACCCATGAATTGTGCTTCTTATGAGAATGGATCCTATGCATCTCATCCTAATGTGTATCCAACGGTGGAGATCCCTTCTTACGCTTCTCACCATAACTTCTCTTCTCACCGGAATCCAATCTGAAGGATTTAATATTGTCAATTTGTCATGAGTTATTGAGTCGCATCTTACACTTTCCTATGGTAATTTTTAGGCATAACCTACTAATTTATTAACCTTTTGATCTGAGTTATTGAGAGTTGAGACAACAAATAAATGCATCAAGCAACACCGCAATGCTCAAATAAAGCCACACCAAGGTTTTAAAAGGCAGAATCGGGCCTCGAGGCCGTCCCACCAAAATATGTATATATACTACACAATATATATATATATGTATATATAGAGGGAGGTTCAGGAGAAAACTCTAAAAAAAGAGAAAACTGAAGAACACCCTGAGAGTCCGCCATCTGGACAATATTTTTTTTCTATGCATCAATGCATACATATGCATTAGTGCAAATTCACAAATGCATACAAACGATTGGAGCTCCTTTTTTCTATGCATCAATGCATAAATATGCATTAGTGCATATGCACAAATGCATGTTGGGAATAGATGGCGGCCTCCTAGGGTGTTCTTCAGTTTTCTCTTTTTTTAGCGTTTTCTCCTGAACCTCCCTCTCTCTCTCTCTATATATATATATATATATAGGCTTGGGTTCCGGTGAGAAGCGTAAAAAGGGATCTCCACCCTTGGATGCACATTAGGATGAAATGCACCGAGATGCACCGGATCAACTCCCTTCTAAAGCGCAATTCATGGGTGGGTATGAGATTAAAAGTGATGAAGGGTTCAGATCTCTTCTTACGCTTCTCACCTTAACTCTTCTTCTCACACAATCCTATGCATATCTAATACTACGACTAAATTAGTAAGGGCGCTGGTTCAATGGTCCTTAACAGAGGAAAGAGTGAAACCGTGAGGTAGGCTGGGTATGGAAAAATTGGTTGCTTGGAGGAAGAGGAAGGGTCAAATCACACTTTTTGATTGAGTGGAGAAAATACTAGCCTTTTGGGATTTAAAATATTAAAAGTACACATTGAGGCCATTAGGCGTTGACTTTTAGTTTTTAAAATAAAGGAAGACACTTATACTATGAAGAGAAGTACTATTACTGCCATAAGGCTTATAGAAAGAGCCACAAAAGCCATTATCCGAACCACCTCACTGAACCAAGGTGTAATCCTCGTCCAGGGTCCAAGAGGCACCACCTCAGGTACGGTTTTGGGCCGCCTCACCTCAAGGCGTATGCCTCAAACGATTTTTAAAACCATGTGCCATGCTCAATCTTGTAAAACCAAAATCTAAGTCAATAGCAAACTTCCATAATATCAAACTTTTTCAAAATAAATAAATCTTGTCACAATACTAATCAAGAAGGATTTAATATTTACCAAATGCCGTCAAGCTACGCAAAACGATATAATATCTATTGTGAAATCTTGATTATTTGTATTATCTGCATATGAAATAGAGCACATAAGTTTTTTAAGCTGTTTTTGTTTCCTCATTCTTCATCCATTTGGGTTTAGATCGTTGAAAAAAAAGGAAGAAGTCTATATTGTGAAGCTGAGATGGGAGATTCGGATCTTAGCTCTTTGAGATGCCGGAACTGTGCAGGTCCTCTCACCAAGGAGATGGTAACTTCTTTAACAAACTAACCTTATTCTACAACTCCTTGCCATATTTTTTTTACATATTTTAAATTTTGAAAAGTTGGCCCAAATACGGTTTTCCTTAGTTTTTAGCTTTTAATTTCAGATGTATTATGTTTCTGAAATAAATTTGCAATAAAAGACTTGAACACAGGACCCACATATGAAAAAGCAAAGAACTAACCAATAGACTAATGATAATTTTATGAAAAATTTCCCTATCTTTGTTTCTTATAGTCAAATGGTGTTCGCCACTTGAAAAAAATTGTAGGTCTGCCTCTGGCTTTATGTATTGGAATATCCTATTATAAACGTGACTGCACTTATTTGTTTCGAATTGACATGATATAATATGAATCTTTAGATTGATCCTATATATATAGGCACATTGTTGAACTGCATAATTGCTATGATTTTTGTTCGTTATCTTTTATATGTTTCTGATTAATTGCAGGAAACCAGTGCTTGGACTGTTGGACCCCTTATCAGAGATAGCTTTTCTATGGTACTCTCTTTTCTCTTCCACTCCCTTCTAAAACCTCACTAAAAGAAAATGAAAAAAAGGAAAAAAGAGGAAGATAATCTTTTTTTTTATATATATTAAAAGATGCATATTTTGTTTTCATTACTTGCATATGGTTTGTAACTTTGTATTGTTTGGAAAGTTCTATATAACTGGCCAGAAACTTCCATTTGTACTTTAAATTATGTCCTTCCATATAGAAGTATAAAATGTCCTTAGTTCATTCTCTTAATTGACAACTCAGATTGGTTCAGCTGTTGGTGGTGTGTCAAGTGCATTCTATGGATTCAATCTAGGTACGTTTAGTTCGATTGTAACTTGTTCTAGTTTACATATATTGCATCTATAGTATCTTTTTTTTAAGTATATAATATTTATATACAGCAAAACTCACACACACACTCTTCACCTTTTCATCATTATTTTTTTCTTTCTCGTAGTGATGCCAGTTGTTCAAAGGCGAGTGAAAGGACCTATGTGGTTACATTTCCTGATTGGGGTAAGTTTCCTACTACCAATCTACCATCATTGTAATTTTGGTAAAGCAAAAGGTTTTAATTTGACATGGGTAGTTTAGTAATTTACCACCAATCATGTCCCATCTCGCTAATTTCTGATCCACTTATATATTTAAATGAAAAACACATCTGTAACAAAATGACACCATAATCGGTTGAAATTCTGATGCAGGCCCCGCCCGTGATAGTATTTTCATCGGCTTGTGCAGGATTGGCAGGTTAGTTTCATAAAAAGATACATTTCCATAAGCCCTTAATTATGAGATAAAGAAAGGGTCCACATTTTTATTTTAGTTTGTCCCAAAATAAGTATCTATTTTCAAAACTAAACGCCTGCTTTCCAATTCAGTCCTTAATTATGAGATAAAGAAATTCATTACCTCCTCTATTATTGAGGGTACAATTGTAATTTTGATTATCAAAAAAGTACAATACTAGACACTTTTTAAACTGTATGCCTTTTTCATCGTGGACATTTATTTTAAAAAAGTGGGAGTAACCGGGAAAATTGTCCTAAGACTTTGGGGATTTTTCTAAATCATATGCAAATCCGTTTAAACATACGATTATTTTTACCAAATTTTTCAGTTTTTTTAATAACTATTTTTGGTTCTAATCGACTTTGATTTATGGTCTTGAATTGAACGTTACATTGTAGGTGGTGCAATTCCAGCGCTAGCTCAACTTGCGTCCTCATCTTATCATGCAGCAGTGTCGTCTCCTCCATCGTTATCTGCAGCACCCCCTCGGGATGACGATATCAACAAATCCAGAAGTTCGTCCACTATATAGCAAAATGACAAAAGATGCTTCTGTTATTATCGTTCCATTTAACGGTATTTATGGCACCAAATGGTCTTCTTTAATTAAGGTTATGGATGATTGACTTGATTTTAAATTCGATATATATAGATGGTTGGTATATATATAATATAAGTAGTTCACAAGCATGAGAATATGTTTTAAGGATTCGTCAATTAGATGTCAAATGAGAATCTCCTAGTATGTTTGTTATGTCTTTTGTCAATTTGCTTTTGATTTTTGTAGTTTCTGTTTTTATTAAATCTTTGCTTTGATTTTCGATTTAAATGCCTATTCATGCTTTTAAGCAAAACGTCAAAACATTCCAAGAAAAGGGTTATATATTTTTTATTAAACTGGATATCCAATCTGCTATGTGACCTGACTAATCACATGGCAATCACGTAGCTTTGCGGATAGTCTGAATTTACCGCATTTGAGAGGATTTTTATTTCTTCTTGGATTCGAACCTGGACCTTTAGACACTTTTGACCTTTGGAGCCTAAGGTCAAACCAATCGGACACCTCTTTATGGTTGAAAAGAGTCATATTAGCGTTTAGTAAATAAGATAAAAGATATTGTAAAGCGTCGTTGGACCGGACCTTATAGTTGGTCCTTTCACGATCGATTTCTTAACTACTCCAACTTTAAATTATTATAACTTAGACTCGGGCCTCTGCCCTCTTGTAACCGATTTGGTTCCTAGACTTTGGGCCACTTAGCCATCTTTACGTGTCAACTACATAATTCGTGATTTCATGCCTTACTCTGATGTCCAAGATTTTGTATTCGATCTTGATTACTAAAAGAGGTTGTTTAAAAAATGTTTACGAGGTAAGTATTTATCAGATGTCACTTGAATTTTTTATCCGGTAAACGAGAGAGAAGACTCTTACTCGATTAATGTTTACTAACAATTCATTTTGATAGTCTTAAATGTTATCTGATTAGGTAAGCAAATGTAATAATCCTTGCCTAAAAACGCTTATTCAGTGAGCGTTTGGTAAACGAATCATAATTTTTTTTAACATTTCTATATTCTTATGGTTTAGTAAAAGAAAAAAGTTAATTTTTAATGACTTTTGAGGGTGAGTTTTGTTATTTCTTCCAAGTAGAGGGGTAGTATGTGAAACTTTGGGTAGGGCATATCATCCGTGTACGTGTATAAAACGAGACCAAAACCCTAACGATAGGGTTTAAACACTACTTGATCTTATCTGAGCGGTTCTCAAGAGGGGCCTACGGCGGCGGCGGTGATGGTGGCCGTGGAGGAGCAAGCCGGATATAGCCACCCATCCACGAACATCTTCTAGTGTTTGATGGTTGCCGGAGGCTCCGATTTGATCTCTCCGATCGCCTCATCGCTATTCTCTTCCGTAATCCCTTCAGATCACCGCGATGAAGACTGCCCGCTTCCAGAGCCCTAGATGTGATTTTTAATCCGGCGATGATGGCAGCGCGGGCTTACCAATCCTCTTAATAAGTTATATATATATATATTAATTTGATGTTTGCATTCGTTTTTCCTGTGATTAACTGGTTGAAATTCGAAATGTTTCATTTCAATTTCATCATGCTTGCTACCATAATTTTTCAAATTAGTTCTTACTTTCGTTTGGTGAATTAGGGTTTTCTTTGCAGCTGAGATCGTAGTGTTAGATTGATGTTCATAAATTAGTTCTTACTTTCGTTTGGTGAATTAGGGTTTTCTTTGCAGCTGAGATCGTAGTGTTAGATTGATGTTCATAAATTAGTTCTTACTTTCGTTTGGTGAATTAGGGTTTTCTTTGCAGCTGAGATCGTAGTGTTAGATTGATGTTCATAAATATGAATCTCATGATTGCTGCCTACTTTATTTTTCAAATTAATAGTTACTTCTTTTGGTAACCTAGGGTTTTCGTTGTAGTTGAATTCGAAGGTCTTATTTTCATGTGCATTTTCCCTTTTGAATATTTTCATAAGTATGGTTTTTGGGCGTCAACTGTAGATGAAATTATGTTATGGTCTTTTTGTCATTGAAGTCGTCTTGCAGGTGTTTGTGGGATGATGAATTCTATTGAATTTGATCCAGAGACGATTGATTGATGCAATAGAGGTAAGATTTCAAAATTGCTTCAACAATTGTGTGTAATATTAGTGTGTCATTTTGTCAAGTTGATTTAGGGGAAAATTCTTACCTTTAGCCGAGGAGCATTTTAAGCACCAATTACAATTATTGGGTAAAAGATGCTTACAAACCGTCTATTTTGATAGCCAAAAATGTTATCTTAGAAAGAGATGCTTTACTCAATAAGTTGTATTTTTCACCTTTTTTGGTATTGAAATTGTATTGGTTGATATGTGTACTACATGAATTAGTGAATACATCCAATAATTGATGATTTTAAGCTCTTAATATTTGTATTTTTGATTATCCATTTGATGCTTACATACTATCTTTTCAAATTACAATTGATTGAGTTTTTTTAAGTGCACGATTTGGTTTTGATGGAATGGCTTATTTGGAATCGGAGGTTTTGGCTTGATGGAATGACTTGTTTGGAATGAGAAGGAT
Organism: Silybum marianum; assembly: GCA_036898165.1. Lineage (NCBI taxonomy): Eukaryota > Viridiplantae > Streptophyta > Magnoliopsida > Asterales > Asteraceae > Silybum > Silybum marianum. Next base: position 31,284,608 of record CM072538.1, on the reverse strand, counting down.
CTAGAAAATTTGTGCTTGGGTTGTTGGATTTGGAATGTAATTTTCTTTATAAAGATAATTAAGTTGTGTTTTTGTTAATTGATTGTTATAAAATAAATGTTTTTAATGTATTTTTTGAATCATTATTACATATAAATCTTATGAAATACTGACCATTCTTATACGATTTTAAAATCTTATGTTTGTGGTATCTTAATGAAATATTGGGAAATCTTTCAAACGAAACATAGATTTGGAATGAAATTCAATTATAAGTTTCACACAATCCTACAAACGGAATAACTTATGTGGTATCACATTGGAGTTTAAAAAAAGTTGTTTGGATCAACTTATGGTGGTTTTACATCGGAATAAGTCAATAAGTTGCTTTTTAGTGTTTGACAAAAAAATGTTTATATATGTATTTTAGGTTAGAAAAGGGTAATTTGATAAAAGGGATTTTCACAAGTCATAAAACTCCTTTGAGTGGGGAACCGGTATAAACTCTCTTTTTTTCGCCCATCCAAACACTAAAATTAGCTTTTCACTGGATTCGAACACTAAAATCAGCTTTTCACTGGATTCAAACACTAAAATCAGCTTTTCACTGGTTTCATGCTGGTATAAGTTAATAAGTTGTTTTGATAAGCCTATCAAAACACCCCCTAACTATCTCATCCCCAGCCTCAGTCCTTGGTAGGTAGAGGAATCCAATCTTATCCTTGGTTTTTGTCATGCTTGTCCGCGGTCAATCCCTAGTTTGTCAATAAATATTTTTTAAAACAGTAAAAATTGGTTAAAAGATATATACTTTTAGTTAATATATACATATCAGGACCATCTGGGTTAGGGAATACATTTGCATTACCTGTCCCCAGTTTTCTACATATAGGGGATCCCCATCCCTGGTACCCGTTTTTACGGGAAATCCCTGGTCTCGAATGGGACGGGTGAACCGGATTCCACAACAGGGCGGGGCAAATCACCATCTCTAGGCGGTAGGGGTGTTGTGGAGGCTATGGGACATTGACTGCAAAATGGGGAGTGGTTGTGCCATTGTGGTTTCAATTAAATTGGATCTAAATGTTATTTTTGTCTTTTTAAAATCAAGTTATGAAGTTTATAGAAATTATGCTTCGATGGAGGGAGTTAAAAAGAACCCTATCTTTTGCATTTCTTTTTCTAAATCAATGAAGATGCTCGGATACTTGTTTTGCAACAAAATGTGGCATCCTGTGTATTTTTAGGTCTGTGATGGCTATACATCATGGTTTCAGTTACATGAAATTTGCATCCGGTTCATGTAGTTCTATCTGTATTTGCTCGATTGGTATTATGCTTGTGGTACATGTGTCCAATCAGTTATTTTGATCATTGAACTTGTATATTGAATTTACTAAACATTCTACCCTAAACTAGTCGTCATAACCAAAAAGGAAGTTACGTGACGTCCTTCTTCGACCTAAAAAATTCTTCGACATTTTTCATAAAAACAAACTATTATTGAATTATATGTAATTTTACAAACAAAAACATAATAAGAAACTTTAGTTTCAAAAAGTAAACTATACTTTTGAGGCCACTTTACAACCTATGAAATTAAACATACTTAAAACATGTTTTACATTTATTATGTATTTTTCCTTATGGATAAACGTTTTATCTTCCATGATATGTAGAACATATCTTGGCAGGTTTGTTATTTTAAAAGTTTTGGAGATCCATATAAAGTGTGCTCTAAAAGCTATGTTAAACTCTTCTTAAAAAAAAGTATATAAAATGGAGAAATCTCTAAATTTGAAAAAGTAGAAAGAAAATATAGCATATACATTAAAAATAACATATTTTATCTTATGAGATTCAAGTAAACCATTTATTTTATATTTTAAATAATGTTTTCAAGTTTAATTTCTCTCTAGATAGGTATATTACTAATTCCTTATTTTAATTTAAATAGAAATCCATATAAAATGACCAAAAGTTCAGTTTACTTTCAGTTAATCAAAAAACAATATAAAATGTAAAAAACCAGTGACTTTTTGTTTCACATAATTAATGTAAAACAAATAAAAATTAATATAAAGTTTTGATTTAAACATTTTTAAACTATCATACAACTTAAAATATGAAACAGGAGAATGAGGACTTGGTCGTTTAGTTTTTGATGTGTAGTAACGTGATTCCGATGGTTGATTAATTACTCCAATCATTGGTTGTCATTCGATTTGGTCTTTAAAAGATCTTTGATTGCTTCCTTTTTATTTAATCACTTGTTTTAAAATAATATTTTTCTTTTCTCTGTATCTTTTAATACTTATTTTTTTAATATTATAATGAAATACGAGGTTAAGGGTCTACGATAATATGATAATTAATATTTTTACTCAAACGAGTAAAAATACTTGATAATTGATTATTTATGCTTAATTGTTAAACAATAATCTTACTGGTTATTACTTTACTTCAAAAAAATATATAATTAAATGAAGTAAACAGAAGTACGTTGGAATCTTCAATTTCAATCAAAATCAATCTACTAGTTTCATCAATACTGATTAATTAAATTATCAAGTATAAATGATCACTTATATTATATAATGTTACATGCAATATTGTATTTACATTAACGGTTTTTTCAAGATTTAAAACCAGAACCGTCAAGTTGTAGAATAATCAGTTAAAAAAAATACAATTTCAACGTTGCTTAAATAGTAATATTGTTCAAATGTTTTTTCATATAGATTTATTTTCTAATACTAAAAAATATGTTATAATTCATTTAAATTTTACAACTTTTGTCTGAAAATTTGTTGTTAAAGCGTACAACAAACTTTAAAAATCAATAAAATCAACCGTTAATTTAAACTATTTATGAAAGAGTGGTTTTTAAACAATAACATTTAATTAGTTTCTCAAATTAAATGAAAGACATTTTAGGTATGTTTGTTACTTGTTAGCAGTTTAATGAGACTCACAGTTATTCGGTCAACTATATATGATTGTTTGGTAATAACTTAATGATATCGAAGGTATTGTTCAATAAGCTTTTAAAGGGAAATTTTATGCAGAAAAATCAATAAAAAAATTTGAATCCGCTCTCTCGATTATAGAACACGCTATTTTGATCTACGGAAAAGTTTTTCCAAACAAAAACCTTCACAATCTATACAAACGTACCAATTTTTTTTCTTTCAAAAACAAATAAATTATTAGTTTTGATCTTAAATAACAACAAATTTGATATTTTAAGGTTAAATATGATAGAATTTTAAAAAATTGGGGTTGATGAACATGAATTTAAACTTATAAGTTGAAAATGAAAATAGAAGATTGTTTGGGTGTAAAGTGTAAACTTACCCGGCAACCCATTGACTAATAATAGCTTGTTCCAAACACTTTGTTTTCTATTAATCCTTTTTTAAGAAATATTTTTACCTTGTAATATTATGATTTTCTAGAAATTATTTATGATATAATAAATATTTAACTAATAAAAAAACAATACCTTAAGGTGCGTTTAGTTAGCGAAAACTGTTTTCATTTTCTAAGAAAACTTTTTCAGAAAATGGAATTGACTTTTCATTCTCAATTTTCTATGAAAAATTTTCAAAACGCGTTTAGTTAAAATTGTGGAGTTTTCATTTTTTTGTAGAAAACGCGTTTAGTTGTGCATTTCCAGTTTTCATTTTCCATTTTTTTTCAAATTAGAAAGCGTGTGTACACATACACTTTTGCGCACACACAAGCACACTCACTTTCACACACACACACACACACACACTTTCACAAACACACACTCACATACACACTTTCACATACACGCACACACACACACACACATTCACAGACACGCGCGCACGCACACACACACACACACACACTTTCACATACATAAACACAGATTCACACACACACACACACATATATTCATACACACACACACACTTTCACTTTCACACATACATACACACACACTTTCACTTTCACACACACACACACACTTTCACTTTCACTTTCACGCAGACATACACACGTACACACACACATACATTTTCACTTTCACACAGACATACAAACGCACACTTTCACTTTCACTTTCACACACACACACACACACACACATTCACACACACACACACACAAACACACTTTCACTTTCACACAGACATACACACACACACTTTCACTTTCACACATACACACACATTCACACACACAAGCTTTCACTTTCACACAGACATACACACACACGCTTTCGTGCGCGCGCACACACACACACACACACTTTCACTTTCACATAGACACACACACACAATTTCACTTTCACATAGATATACTTTCACACTTTCACTTTCACACACACACACACATACTTTCACACGCACACATTTACACACACACACACACACTTTCACATACACGCACACACACACACACACACTTTCACATACACGCACACACACACACACACATCTTCACAGACACGCACACACACACACACACACTTTCACATACATAAACACAGGTTCACACACACACACACACTTTCACTTTCACACAGACATACACACACTTTCACTTTCACAGATATACTAAAACGCGTTTAGTTGTGCATTTCCAGTTTTCATTTTCCATTTTTTTTCAAATTAGAAAATGTGTATACACACACTTTTGCGCACACACACTTTCACACACACACACACACACACACTCACACACTTTCACATACACACACACACACACACACACACACACACACACACACACACACACACACACACACACACACACACACACTTTCACAGACACACACACACACACACACTTTCACTTTCACATATACACACATTCACACACACACGCTTTCACTTTCACACGACATACACACACAAACACTTTCGTGCGTGCACACACACACACTTTCAGTTTCACATAGACACACACACACACAATTTCACTTTAACACAAACATACACACACACATACTTTTACACGCACACATTCACACACACACACACATACTTTTACATGCACACATTCACACACACATGTGGTTGGCCTGTGTGTGTGAATGTGTGAAAGTGTATGTGTGTGTGTGTTTGAAAGTGTGTGTGTGTGTGAAAATGAAAGTGTGTGTGTGTGTGTGAAAGTGTGAAAGTGAAAGTGTGTGTGTGTGTGTGTGTGTGTGTGTGTGAAAATGAGTGTGTGTGTGTGTGTGTGAAAATGAGTGTGTGTGTGTGTGTGTGAAAGTGTGTTTGTGTATGTGTGTGTGTGTGTGAAAGTGTATGTGTGTAAAAGTGAAAGTGTGTGTGTGGAAGTGTGAAAGTGAAAATGTGTGTGTGTGTGCGCACGAAAGTGTGTGAAATTGTGTATGAGTGTGAAAGAGTGTGTGTGTGTGTGTGAAAGTGAGTGTGTGAAAAAGTGTGTGTGTGAAAGTGTTTGTGTGTGTCTGTGAAAGTGAGTGTGTGTGTGTGTGTGAAAGTGAAAGTGTGTGTGTATGTGAAAGTGTATGTGTGTGAAAGTGAAAGTGTGTGTGTGGAAGTGTGAAAGTGAAAATGTGTGTATGTGTGTGAGCACGAAAGTGTGTGAAATTGTGTATGAGTGTGAAAGTGTGTGTGTGTGTGTGAAAGTGAGTGTGTGTGTGTGTGTGAAAGTGTATGTGTGAAAGTGAGTGTGTGTGTGTGTGAGAAAGTGAAAGTGTGTGTGTGGAAGTGTGAAAGTGAAAATGTGTGTATGTGTGCGCGCGCGAAAGTGTGTATGAGTGTGAAAGTGAAAGTGTGTGTGTGTGTGAAAGTGTATATGTATATGTGTGTGTGTGTGAAAGTGAGTGTGTGTATGTGTGTGTGAAAGTGTGTGAAAGTGAAAGTGTGTGTGTGTGTGTGTGAAATCGTGTATGTGTATGTGTGTGAAAGTGAAAGTGTATGTGTGTGTGAAACTATGTGTGTGTGTGAAAGTGTGTGAAATTGTGTACGAGTGTGAAAGTGAAAGTGTGTGTTTGTGTGTGAAAGTGTATGTGTGTGTGAAAGTGTGTGTGTGTGTGTGTGTGTTTGAAATTGTGTATGTGTATGTGTGTGAAAGTGAAAGAGAGTGTCTGTGTGTGTGTGTGCGAAAGTGTGTATGTGCACGCGTGTAAAAGTGTAAGTGTGTGCATGTAGAAAATTATTTTGAAAATGAAAATTCTGAAAACTCAAAAAAGTTGTTTTCTAAATCTAATATAAATTTAGAAAATGAAAATGAAATTTTTTTTGGAAATTTTTTGAAAACTGAACGAACTAAATGCGTTTTCCAAATTTTCATTTTTTCTGGAAATTTTTTCTAGAAAACAGAAAATTTTTCACGAACTAAACGCAACCTTAATTTCTTTAACCATAAGCAGTTTGGCTTGCAGGATTTGAAATTGGATTTTATTCCATTCTTGTTTTTGGTTTAAGAGAAAAGTGTGGAATCGAATGTTAGGATTTCAATGAAATCTTACAAACATGAGATTCAGAAATCTCATGGAATATTTGATATTTCGCAGGATTTTGTAGAATTTAACTGTAATATGTTTTAAAATATGTAAAACAACTTGTTTTGTAATAATCAAATAATGTTTTAAAATACCTACTTGTGTCAGTCTCGAGTACAAGTACCCTTTTGTTGAAAGTCCTTCGAGCTTTTCCTGATGGTATAACATGGATTAATTCAACGCCATAGCATTTGGTACTCGAAGATTGGCTTGAGGTCTTTTTTTTTCTACCCTTTCTTACAATGAAAAAGTTGGGTCACCTTACGTCCTTGAACCAATAACCATATTTCGGCTAACTTAGCATCCTCCATCCCCTGGGACCAAACCACAAGGCTTGTGGCGTACTGATTAAGGCTTGTGGGCGATGATGCTAGATACTCCATCTACCCCAGGCGCGAACAATTTATAGCCACTGGGGAATTATCTCAGGACTACATAATTTAGCAGTCTTAAAATTGTCAGGGATTAGTCTAGACAAATGCCTATGATACCCTTTCCCAAAAAAATTCCCTGGAAACAAAAGGGATAATACAAGAATATTCTCATGCTATCCATGGACTATGCCTTTTGGCTTGATTATAGGCCTTGACTCACCTTTTGTGGACAAATTTTGCGGAGGAACCCTTTATCTTGTTTTCTTCTTTTTAACTTCAAGAGTGAAAAATATCAAACTTCATCTTTTAAAATAAATTAGAAACTTAGAAATCTCATGCTTGTTTTCATTTTCTTTTCTAATTTATGATATTGTTTCTGATAAATCTAAAAGATTCATATTAGAAAAAAATTGATTTAAAGTCGACAGATGACGAAGGTTATAATTTTCTGCATCATTTATTCCAAAACAAATTTATCTTATTATTTTTAATAATATAATTTTTGTTAATCATATGTAAAAAGTTGTTACCTATAAATATTAAAAAGATGTTGACAGAAGCAAGCTAACCCGACGGTTTAATATATATAATAATTTACATATTTTTATCATTTATCAGACTATCTCATATATCAATTTTAAAGAGAGATTCATGCAAGGACGGTAACAATTTAAGAAAATACGAGGACAATCCTCAACCAATCATTTGGGTAATTAAATACATTACATTTTTTTCATGTACAAAATCATATATGATCCAGGCGACTTTTTCATACAACTTAAGTTGTCCCAAAAGTCGTCCGCTACAGCTAGTACAAAATCACATATGATTTTGTACATAAAAAAAGTTTCTTGTATTCTTATAAATAGTTAGCATTCTCGTATGAACCTACCTCGTTAATTTTATCATGTATAATTTAAAAACAAGTACAATCTTTTCAAAAATAAAGAATCAGTGTTATAGAAACAGATATATTAATTATTAAAGATTATCTTAAAGTTCTTTGAAAATGAGTTTTTTAAGATTGCTTCCTGCCAAACGACAGTGGAAACTCTTGTTCTTAAAATATCGATTATAATTTTAAATAGACTTATAAATTCATTAAAAACCCAACCTTGCCTCTCAACTTAAAATATAACTCTACATATTCTTTATTTCAATCCATTTTTCCAAATTATATAAAACATTTAATTTTACTTTAATTCTTCTTTATAATACTGATAATGTTTATAGTTGAGTATATTTTTAAACTAGTGAAAATTCTATAAAAGTATTAGTATTAACCTTTTATTTTAAAAAAGATACTCCTAAAATATAATTTTTTGGGTATAATCAAAAGATATTTCATTATATATAATAAAGTGAAATAATAAGCTACAACTGCAATAAATCGAAAGGGTCCCAAGACTCGCATCAGTGATGCCTTTGATTGTTCTTTCATTCCAACGTTTTTTTCATTCATCAGTAATGTGAAATTCGTCTAAAATGTTACAAACACTAATTGAAAGAAGACTTCTCCCACATTCTAATGACATTCTTAACCTTGATACTGATTCATAACATCCTAAACCCAAATTAACTTACAAGCTCAGTGACTTCTAATTTGATTAAATTTTTTTGATAGCAATTATTGACAGTCTGCAACTTAAGATTTTTAAATAGCTCATGAATTTCAACCTTTACTTTGTGAGACAGGTTGTCACAAACATCCACACTTAAATTCTTGACTCCCTCGTTAGGCCTATACCAACATCCACATCGTTCATCGGTGAGAAGATATTTACCCGAGATTTTACAATTTGGTTAAAAGGTGTCTTTGACTTCACGTTGTATTTTTTTTGCTTACATGATACTGCTATTTGGGGGTACTGGACAAGTTTACGTACATCACATCCATCAAATTCTACTTCTCAGTGAGATATACTAAGTTCGTTCGGTTTAATTATTATTACTAAACATGAATCAACATTGAATATGTCTAAGTGATAGTGCTGGAATTTGAACCATAATAAAGACACATACCTAACAATAAAACTAAACATGCAACACTTAAAAACTACATCAACCCAGAATTTAAAAAAATTGAAAATACTCACCGAATACGAAAGAAAGCTGCAAGAAATGGTTAAAAGAAACGACCCTTTAAAGTATCATCCAAAATTAGATGACAAAAAGTGGTGAAAATGAAACGCCCCAGGGAGGGGGTTTCTAGAGAAATAAAGATGAAAAGTTTGATTGACAAATGAGGCTTGATATGAAGTTTCTGACAAGAAGTTTGACGAAATTGATAGACAAGGAGCTAAAAGTTACATCCGAGAAAGACACCTAAGATTCTCGATAGTCCAAACAATTAGGCAGTGACTTCAAGCACATAAAAGGATAACACTATACCCTACCATATTCGACCTTATTCTCAACATCCAAATTACAAGGTCCTAAATTATCAAACGTAAAAGGCATAACCTTTTTGACGATAAAGAACCCAAGGACTCTAAAGTCTAAAGTACGAATAATAATTGAAACTTTGTCAATCTAGAGCCATAGTTTTAATAACTTTCCTATACAATTTTAATTGTATTACTTAGAATAAGTAATATTTTTTTTTCAATCGACAAATGAGTGAGACAACTTTCCCTAAATACAGGACCTGTCCTAAATTCGATCGTCTCCTGATAAGCCTTAATCGTTAAGTGAGTCAAAAAATATAATTCACATTAGTATATTTGAAGGAAAGTTTTGTATAGGATTGTAATTAAATTTTTTTATAAATTTGTCTGTTATTAAATTTTTGTCCAAATATTTAGAAAAAATTTATAGTATTTTTTTTTGGAAAAGTAGTCGATGGAAAGGCATCGTATAACTATATATTTAACCCCCAACCTTTTCAAGGCACTTTATTGACACTTTTATGACTTTTTTAGTTTGATTACATACTTTGATTAAATTACACCTTGCCCCCTCACTTCTTGTTAACATTAACATTTTGAACCAATTTTTTCGGTCTTTTCATTGTTCAACTATTAAACATGTTCGTATAGTTTTAATTGTTACTTATCATATCATGCCAAACCTTCCCACCAAAATTTCAACCTGTTTGTAAGATCTCACATCGGTTAGAAAGGGGAACGATGTTACGTTATAAATAATTAAATATTTTTTTATTAGACGCGTTTTAAAACCGTAAGTCTAAATAAGACAAATAAAAAAATATCTGCTACGATTGCCCTGATATACTACATTGTTTGTCACGATACCATCTTGCAACTACTTAAGATTTAACTTTATGCAGGTGATAAAGTTTTTGTATATGATCTGCGATATATGGTATAAGGATTTATTTAGAAGATTATTGTATATTATTCAGTTTTTAATTTTATTTATCAGTCTCAAATTTTCCAAGTACAATTCAAAATGTGAGGGACAAATTGGACGAAAAAAAGGCACCATATTTTGAGCCGATTTTCACTTTTATGATTTATATATTTAAGGTTAACATTTTTAGAGTCTAATTTTACTTTTACAATATTTAATGCTTGTATTTTCATTTATTATATTTTTCACATTAATGTCGGTTAGACTTAAATAATTACTTATGTAATGTGTAGGCTTTAAAATATTGTTTTTCAAAATATGAAGTATAAGCTAAAATTGATTGAAAATATCAGTGATTTGCCTTGATGTAAATATAGGATTTTAAAAAAACATGTCTTTGACGCCATCTATTAGCCTCTACCAGCTCGTAAGGAGAGGTGCACACGTTTTTTGACTTCCAATTTTTGTCTCTTTTACATTTTCTACAGTCAGTTACGTGGAAGGATGGTTTTCACTCATATATCTATTCCAATGTAAGACGCCTTTTGAAAGGGGATTGTACATCATTTTTTTAGGATTTAACATATCGTGATGTACTTCTTTCTACATGGTCTTAAATTAGAGGTACGTGAAAACATTGGTAATGTTAATTTTTTAGTCACTACTACATATAAGGACAACAATAATCAAAGTTTTGCTATGAATTTATCTGTCATTGATTTACAATTGATTAACGACTGATTAGCGAGAAAACTAAAGCTCTTAATTTTTATTCACCTTTTTTTGTGATGAATATATGACCCATTGCTAGTTATGAGCTCTTGATATTATTATTTTTTTGTAAGTTCTTTATATGTACATACATATGATATCAATATATAACTTTAAAATTTTCAATATCATTGACTAACTAAATATTATACATATAAAGTACATAGAAACCTTTTTTTTCGTGGAAACTGTAGGGTTGCTTTTCCCCCCATAAAAACGGTTGGAACTACTAGGTTTATACAGGTTAACATCAACACACACACATGGGTGAGATACAAACGTATTGTCTCAAGTTATTTAAAGAACACCATAAATTCTAAAGCTGGCAGTAACGTCGACACTACCTGCCTTACCTACAGGGGAGATGAACTGAGTGAGATCACTTCTCACATCATTTAAAACCTTGTGAAAACCTAGTGTTTGGTTTTGGGATGATACATAGCCAAGGGTCAAATGTATCAAAAATTGAAAATTAAGGGGGTGAAATTTATCTTCTTACAACAAAAAAAGGTTGGAATGATATAATGGGCTCCACAGTCATTCTGCCTCAGCCAGACCCACCACATGAAACATCAAGAACTTCTCAATCATATTTTATTTTACTATCAAATACTTTTTTGGGTATTTAATATTTTAAAATGTCATAACTTGTACCGACTGATATCTACGATAATCATGAATGACTTGAAATCATTTGTCATTACAGATAAATCTCCATGATCATAAGAGTTTTGATAATATCTGGATTTAAACCCAAAGAATGTATATGAGATTTTCTACTATATATCTCTAAGGTTTAACCAATACACCATAACTTAGATGATTAAAGTTTAACCAGTACATCATAACTTAGATGTTTAAATTTTTTGACGAGTTTTATAAATATCATATACAGTATACTTGGGGAAAAAAAATCCTAAAAATATATATTTTTACAAAACTAAAACTATATAATTCATTGAAGTAAATGTAACCATTATTATTCCCAAATTTGTAGCAAAAATGTTGGTAGTTCATAGCCATAAGTACAATGTTGGAAATTTTCTCAAAGATTTTGTACAATTATAATTTAAAAATGAAAAGTGTAATACATGGATGAGTATTAATATATTGTTGAAAATTTTATAGAAGTTTTTGACATTAAATTAAAACTTTAATAAACGTAAATAGAATGTTTTATGTTTTTCCACGTATAATAAATTAGGTCATAATCGAGTTTAAAACCTTGTACACATTTTCAACTTTATCTTTAATTACTTATTTCTACTCAATGTACAAGAAATCTATTTAAGTTAATCAACTTTTAAAATTTTGGTTCGATCGTGTTCACTTTAACGCCATTAGCTAATATCTTCAGGTGTACGCAACTTTTGATTTTTTTTTTCAAAAAACATAAGAGCATCTTTAGCATATTCTTAAAAAAAATTAAAAAATAGATGATTAAATTAATTCAACAACTTCTTTATTTTAGATATTACAATATTGATTATATAACTGAAAAGATTTATAATAAAATTTTATTTCTCTCTTTTAAACATTTAATTTCAAGAATTTTTATTGGTTGAAATATAATAAAAATATTTATCTCTAATGTTAATCATTTTTTAGGAACATTTCAAATTTGAATAATTTTGTTCTTTCTTTTAGAGAATTTATTCGAACAAAAAACTCGCCAAAAACTTGTCCAAATTTCTCGAAAAATCTAGTTTAGTTGCGGAAAACTGTTTTCATTTTCATAAAAAACGTTTTCAGAAAATGGAGTTACGTTTTCATTCTCAGCTTTCTATGAAAATTTTAGAAAACGCGTTTAGTTGAAATAGTGGAGTTTTCATTTTCCATTTTTAGAAAATTAGAAAACGCGTTTGATTGTGCATTTTTTTAACAGCAAGCTATTGATTATGTTAGCACAAACCTAGCAAGACGCTAGCTTACAACACATTCGAAAAACTTAAGAGAGAGTTACAACACCACATTTCCCACCTAATACAACTCCCCATCTTAACTGTATTTTTGACCCATAGGAACGAAAAGGATTGCACATCATTCATAATTTCATGGGTGGTCTTCAGCTTACTGTGGACGACTTTTTCATTCCTACTCCTTCAGATAACCCATGGGACGGCAAGGCAAGTCACCGATAACAATGTTTTGGTCGTTTTCTCTCCTTCAAAGTTTGAAATCAACTCCATAACCTCCCCGAAAGAAGAAGGTGAAGCTGGTATCTTGGCCCACCATTGGTGCAGCAAAACCCATAGCTCTTTTGACGATGAGCATGCCAACATTAAGTGGCTCTCCGTCTCGTCTATAACGTTGCATACCGGACAGAGGGTTGAAGGGACCCCAACTCCCCTGCTAGTCAAGTTACTGCGATGAAAGTGTGTGTGTGTGTGTGTGTGTGAAAGTGAAAGCAAAAGTGTAAGTGTGTGTGAGTGTGAAAGTGTGTATGTGAAAGTGTAAGTGTGTGTGGAAAATCTTTTAGAAAACAAAAAATTGGAATTTTTTTAAAAATAGTTTTCTAAAATGCATATAATTTTAGAAAATGAATTTTTTTGAAAACTGAATGAACTAAACGAGTTTTCTAAATTTTAATTGGAAATTTTTTCTAGAAAACTTGAAAATTTTCGACAACACACCCTCAGTTTCTTCATCTTAGAAAACACAAAATTTATCCGAATTCCTCAAAATCTCCATTTTATTAATTCTAGAGAATTTGTTAAAACAAAAATATTGTCCAAATCCCTTAAAATCTCCATTGTATAGAATCTATTGTAGATGCTTAAAATACGAAACCGAAATCTTTTTTTTTTTGTAATTAATTTTTAGTAAATTATAAAAATATATACTAATTATTAATAAATAAAAATATTTTAATGAATTTGACATTTGGAAATTGGAATAGATAGATAGAGATAGAATTATAGAGCATGAGTCTTGTTGGAGAAGTATCTTGGCTTGGCCTCTACGCGTTTTCTTTCTATTTAACTCCCATGCCTTCCCTCTTTCTAAACCGATCTTCAATTCCCCCTTTTTTTCTCCAATTCTTTCTTTCATTTTCCGATCAAATTTACACTCATTTCTTCATCGGAATCAACAATATTCTAGTTTTAATTAGCTTTTTCAGTTGTAATTAATTACGTACATATGACGGAGAGATCTGCACGAAAAATGGTGAAATCGAACGATGATAATAATGATGATGATGATGCATTGATCGGACTTCCTCCTGGATTCAGATTCCATCCGACTGATGAAGAGATCGTTACTCATTATCTTACACCTAAAGTTCTCAATAAGACATTCACCGCCATCGCCATTGGAGAAGCTGATCTCAACAAGTCTGAACCCTGGGATTTACCTAGTAAGTTTCTAATTAATTAATTCAATTATATATATATATATGAAATTGATTGATGTGATGAAATTATTCAAGTGTGAATTTGAATTGATGTATCAGAGAAAGCTAAGATGGGAGAGAAGGAATGGTTCTTCTTTTGTCAGAGAGATCGGAAGTATCCAACGGGAATGAGAACTAATCGAGCGACGGAATCCGGTTACTGGAAGGCTACCGGAAAAGATAGGGAGATATTTATGAAGACGATGGGGAAATTGGTAGGGATGAAGAAGACGTTGGTTTTCTACAAAGGAAGAGCTCCGAAAGGGGAGAAGACGAATTGGGTGATGCATGAGTTCAGATTGGAAGGCAAATTCTCATATTACAATATGCCTACTAAACCATCTCAGGTACCTTACCTTACCTTACCTACCTACCTACCTACAACACTTGCTTAATCATTCAGCTCATCAAACTTTAAAATGATGGTGTAATTCACTTTCAGTGTCTTAGTACTCTAGATATATTTTTGAAAATTTTCTTTAAAATCAAAATTGAAAAATCTTTGAAAAAGTTTAGTGAATCTTCATTTTGTAGATTATAATTAGGATGGCTTGAATACATCTTTATATATTGCTAAATTTATTCCTACATATTAATTTTCTTCTCATATATGATCAACATCAGGATCTATTTAAAAAAAAAATTAATACATGATTTGACTTGATTCGAACATGAAAATGATGTATATATCATATCATCTCTTTTAATGGCTAAATCATGGATTAAGAATGTAAAAAAAAACGAGTTCTATATTGATATGTGTGAATAGGAAATTACGATGTAGGTAGATATATATTTAGTAACATGTTAAAAATGTTGTAATTTTTAATGTAAATGGTCATTCATTTTTACTTATAAATATATTATATTTTGCATTAAACATAATTATTTAGATTATACTTTGGGGACTGTTAATGGCACCCCTTAGTAAGGGGTGCGTTCGAATTTTTTTACACTTTTATAGCTTTAAGAATGTAAAAATAAGGTTTTAGTATTGATGTATCTGAAGAGAAATTCACTTTTATAAGGATGTCATTAGCCTCCACCTATATTTTTTCACACTAAATTTGTTAAGGAAAAATGTGGAACTAATGGGGTGTTTGTTTGAGCTTATCAAAACAACTTATTGACTTATTCAAGAAGGGGCACCGGTAATAGGTCATTTTGAGTGTTTGGGTAAAACAACTTATCCGGTGCCAAACCGGAGATAAGTTGTTTTTTAAGAAATAAATTTTTTTAACTTGTCAGCTTTTCATACGCCTTTTCTAGAACTGTAAGTCAATAACACCTCCTAAATTACATCTTTAGTGTTTTAATATAATTCCAACTACATCAACTACTATATTTTAGCCGTATCTACATTAACTATATTTAAAACTTTAATATATCAATTAGCCTTTTAAATTGCCCGGTAGCTTGTCAAATATCATCTTTTTCTAACGCTTAAAAATTATTTATTTTTGTTTTTAGGAAAATTTTATAACACAAACTCTAGAACATGCATTTTGATTTTTGAGCTATTCAAATTTATCTTGTTTTTCTCTAAATTTATTTTTATTTTTATTCTTTTATTCCTTACTTTTAAGTTTCTTTTTCTTGATTCAACAAAAGATAAAAAAATGCAAATACGTAAACAAAAATTAATTAAACACGCATAATTTAGAAGTCAAATATGTGATTATGGGTAATTAATATGCATTTAAACTCGAAATTAATATTTGATGAGAAAAAAAGCATATATGTATATATATCTTGTGTAACAAGCAATCAAAATGTTACATCAAAAAAACTGAAATGCATGAATTATTAATTGGTCATCGTCAAATCAATCATCATTTTTTGTAACAAATTATTAAAGTATGATTAGGTAAGGTTAAGTGCACTCCTATATATTGTTAAATACGTTTTATTTTCCTTTTCATACATACTAATATTAAAATATATTTTTTACATCCTCAAATGTATGACTTAATATGATTCTAATATTAAAATGAATACAAATAGTATTACCTATGTGATTATAATGTCGTAGTGGTCTAACTTTTCGTAAACCAAACCACTTTCTCTTAGTTTTAGTCAATAAATTAATTAATATGCAATACATTATATATATGTTCCTAATTATATATCTGTTACAGGACGAATGGGTCGTATGCCGTGTTTTTCACAAGACAACTGGAGCGCAAAAGGGTCCAGTTGTGGATCATGGGTTAAACTCCTACGTCGAAGACCTCTTAGATAGTCCATCATTGCTACCTCCATTGATGGATCCTTCGGCCATGAAGAATCTTGATCCGACCTTCACTACTAGCCCAATATCCTACTTTTCTCAAACCCAACCCGAAATACTTCAAGAAGATCAAGATTACAAAAATATCCTTGTTTCTTCTTATAATTACAACTTTGACACCAACACTTACCAAGCCAATCCGTCCGACCAATACGTTGGTAAAAATCTACCCTATCTTGCATCCACATCGACTCTTTATTGGTCGAATGTGGGTTTTAAAAAAGAGAAGGATCAACATTATAGTGGATCTGAAAAGACGAATGTGTCTCACGATACTGGAGTAAGTAACGAGATGACTGCTACTACTACTGAGACATCATCTACATCCATGATATCAAAAGATGGTTTGGGATACAAGGAGTATGACCCCGATGATCATGTGGGTCCATGTACGTTTCCGGAGTTGGATTCGTTGTTGGAATATTAATCGATTTGTTCATATATACGTATATATATACATACACTTAAATTTCATTTTTAGTTTTTTGTCCATAGAAACTCTTAGGTAAGTAGGGAGTGGATTTCTCAATTTGTTCTTGATTTAGGGTAGAAAATTGGTTGATTTAAAGATAAACAAACTTGATGTGAATTGTTTTGTTATATGTTTTCTTGGGGGTGATATTATTGTGTTATTTATTTATTTATCTTGTTAACGGTCGGTGTCTGTGCCTGTTTGTGCATAACTCGACTAATCCCAGAGTCCCTGCAGATTAATCAGGAAAACTCTCAGTGGCCTTCCAGGACTTGAACTGATGACCTCTAAAGAGAATCTCCAAAAACCAATCTTTATTGTCAGTTGAGCTAATCCCATAAGTTTTTCTTTTAATTTCCTTCTATTCATGTTTTTGTTGCACAAATTGCTACGTAACAAGTTCAAGTCAAGATACGAGCCAAAGCGTAAAGATGGTGAGTGGCTTTGTTTTTGGTTCTCAAGCGGTTCGTTTCAAGGCTTTTAGCCCAAAGAAAAGATATATTGGGTGTTAATAACAAAAGTTTCCTAAGATAACTTAAAAGATATATCTTAAATTTAAGTTTCATAATTTATGGAGGTCGACATTCAATTGAATCTACTAACACACATGTGCATGATAGGATGAAGATGGATGTCGAAAAGAACAAGATATCGTAAAGAATTTCAAAGAGAAAGATACATCTTATTTGCATTCAAATAAAATTTATTAAAATATCTTATAAAAGATGACACTAAAATTATTTACTCACTTGTATAATATAGAGGGAGAAAACAAACACTCTGATTAGTATAAATCATACAAACTAATCTCAACCGTCAATCTACTCTAATAAATATTTTGATTGTTTTCTAATCTAAAATATTAATAATAATATTTAATCATTTTCTATAGTTATTCATATCATGATAAATAAACTTTTATTATTTTCATAAATATCTCGGTTTATATTTGAATCTCCTTTTTTTTTTTTTTTTAATTTTGTGTTAATTTAAGAGGTAAAATGATAATAGTGTTTGGATTATAAAAACATTGGATGTAGAGACAATGATTGAAGGGAATGATAGAGTGGGATGGTTGAATTTGTGGAGTAAAGTTTTAAAACTTTTGTGTCACATAACTTAAACGTGGCATGTGCCGAAATTCCAGGGACTATAAGTGTAAATTTCGAATATTCTTCCCGCCTGTCAATTTTTCTGCCATACGTTTCCTCCTTCCGCAAGAAACTGGACAACCCTTCATTTTACTTATAACCCGGTACCTGGTCATTTTTATGGAACTGAAACCAGAACCGGAACCGACGGTTTTGGAAATCCGGTTGTTAACACCGGTTCCTTATATTTTGGAACCGGTTCTGGTACCGGGCATAGGGGTGGCAATGACACGAACCCGACACGAAAATAAACGGGTTAGGGTTGAACTTTTTGACACGCCAACCCGTCAACAACCCGCCAAATAAACGGGTCAGGTTCGGGTTGACACGAACGGGTCGCGGGTTGACACGCCAACCCGCCAAAATTTATTAAAAATAATAATATATATATTTTATGTTTTATTTTAAAATCTAAAAGTCTAATCAATAGAGTTTCTTTCGTTTTGTTGTGTAAATTGTATTCCCGTCCGTCAAAACTCAAACGTAGAAAAGTGAAACACGAATACCTTAACCCTAACTCAGAATACTCAACAGCAGCTACGACGACGCTCTACCTAGAAACAAGAGATTTCATGACCCCTCAACCCGCAAACGACCTGCCAACCCGCCAACCTGCGACACGCCAACCCGACAACACGCAAATTGACTGGCCAACCTGCCACCCCGCGACCATCCCGCCAACACGCGGGTTGACCCGCCAACACGAACGTGTGCGGGTTAGGGTTGCGTATCTCGACACGATTAGCTAAACGGGTTGGGTTAGGGTTGAGCATCCATGACACGCCAACCCGCCAACCCACGACACGCCAACCCGAACACGACACGATTGCCACCCCTAACCGGGTACCCGACTTCAATTTTTTTAATTTTTTTACATCGTATACAATAAAAATGTAATTATAAACTACAAAATACTGACATAAAAATATAAATACAAGAAATGGTCAAAACTAATTCGATAAAAACTAATTATTACATAAACAAATTAGAAAGATTGAGTTTTTATTCATTATTTATAAATATATAAAATATTTATTATTTTAAAGTGGCAGGTAGCGGGTACCCAGCGGGTAACGGTTCCCAAAAAATGAGAACCGGAACCGGTTCTGATCGGTTCCGTATTTTAGGAACTGGAACCAATCACATCGGCTCTGGTTCCGGAACCGACAGTTCCAAAGTGGTTCCGGTTTCAAAGACGGGTAACCGGTTCCGATGCTCACCCCTGCTTTCACTTCCCTTGTTCTTTTTTTTCCGTGTAAAATGTCTAATTCATATAACTTTATGTGATTATTTTTCCAGAATGATTAATCACTACATTAACTTGTATACAACTCGATTTATTTCAGAGATCTTAAATAATAGTCAAGAAAACACTCAATAATCTTGTAAGATTCGAACATGTGATCTTCAAGGAAGATCTCCAAAAACTTAAGCCTTATTACCGCTTGAACTAATCCCACAAGAATATCGATTAAATTTGTATATAAATCAAAGACAACCCCATATTTTTTTTGAAGTTAGTTGTTGCATACTCTGACTATAAAAATAAATCTGTAGAAATATTTTAAAATATTAGTATAGATTAGGTGATTGGTTCCTAGTCCTTGCATGTAAAAAACCCAAACCATGCTTGAGACTTCGAAACAATTTTCTTTGAAAACGTAAGAGGTATACTAAACACACAAAATTTAAGTTAAAAGCTAAAAAAGTTGAGAAATATGGTACATGAACCTAGGGATTTTGTATAAAGTGAGCAACGTTTTGCCAATTAACTTTGCCATTAAGGACTTACATCAAGATTTCAGCTTAAAAAACTATATGGTGACATACAAAAAAAAAACACAGAGTCACCCTTCAAAAACATAATTTTTTTTTAAGATGAAACCTTGAAACGACAGCGCCCTGTGCCACCGTATGATGTTAGCGTGTAGGTCTGCCTCTGATAAAAACCCTTCAAGGATTAATTGAATATGATTAAATAATGACAAAATTAATCATGAAATGTGTCAAGTAATATACAAAATATATATGTATTGATATAAAAATTATCCATGTTAAGATTGTAAAATCTAAAGTTTCTTACCCAAATTGAGTAATAATTTAAGTTTTAAGACGTCTCATAATACGTGTTTTCTCATAAAATTTTATTTAAAGTTATAAGAAGTTGGTCCATCCTTAATACGTCTAAATAATTATTATAAAATATGCATGTTTGTTTTTGTATGATATAATTATTTAAATATATTAGTCATACAATTATTACTGAAAACGTACACAATGATTATAATTTACAAGTCGTTTACGTGTTTGTTTGTCAACAGGTGTTCACGAATAATAGTTGAATACAAACACAAATAATATTCTAGATAATTAGTTACTTAATTTAAAATGTTAATTACAATTGAATCCTATATAATTATTGTGACGAAGTTAATACTTTTACGCTTTTAAGATCATGTGTATTATTTAAGAATTTCAATTCTTATATTATTATTATTATTAAATTCTTTATCATCATTTTTAGGTCATACCCTTGACTATTTTACAAAAAAAAATTCATGATATGATTATATATATATATATATATGTGTGTGTGTGATGTGTTTTAATATAATTTTTTTTTCATAATTACGGTTTAAAATTCATATTGAAAATTTCCAAAAAAACTTTATTCTTCTTACACTAAATGTAACACGTAAATAATATAGAAGGTTCAAATAAGGAAGGTAAATATCGCAAAAAGATACAAAAAGAATAATGTCGTAAAGTTCATATGTAAAATGTTAGAAAATCCATTTTAAGATGTATATATAAATTTATATGAATAATTTATAATATTGGTTCATGTATACATATTTAAGTAGATTGTTTTTTGAATTTTAAAAATATATTTTCTGATAAGCTGAAGTTACCACCATGTACCTGTCTTTCATATCTTTTACTCTTAAAGAATAAATTTCAGATTTGCAACTTGTTATTTAAAAAAAAATTGTACCTCAACTCCATCGCTCTTAAATTCTTAAATCCAAATGTAAGAATTTATTTTTACGATTCAGAAAAAGTCGGGTTGAAAAATGAGTTTAGACTTTGTAAAAATAAACGACTTCTTCGTTGTTTATCTTAAAAGATGATTTTGTGTACAATGATTTATTAATTATTGAATGATGACGTTAAATAAAATCCAAGTTAAACAATTTTGTGGTGAATGACAAAAAACCATTTGGATTTGATATGATTAATTAAAACCACTTGTGTTTAATTAATTTGGTTAACAAGATCCACTTAGGACCAAAGGTTGTCTGGCCTAGCGGGTATTGGGTAACATCCTAAGTCATCAGTGGATGGTATCCCTGGTTGGTGAGTGTTCGAATCGAACCCCACGGCTAACAATTCCAAGGTATCCAGCTCTTGGGCCGGTCCTTTGGGCCGGTTCAGGGACAAGTTTATGGACCAGTCCATAGGGCTGGATCATGGGCGCAAGGGATTAGTCGGTGTCTGTTTGGATCCGGATACCTTTGAGATGTGTGAGTGTGTTAAAATGCCGTCCAAAAAAACAAGATCCAGTTAGGGTTTAAGATGCGAGTTTGATTAATTTATTCACAAACACATTCTTTTTATATTTAGATTTGATTTTTGTTTTTGGTTTTTGTCATGAAGTTGAAGATACAAAGATGAAATGCATTTTGTTTTCATATTCTTGAAGTTGACAAGACGAATTTGAGATGGCAAGGTGAAGAAGGGTATCTTAGTAATTTGATAATCACAATCAATTTCAATCACCGACTAAAGGCTTCAGTATTATTTTGTCCAAAAACTCTGTTTTTATATCGAACTAAATAAATTTAGGGTCTATTTATTAGCAGCTTAATGAGAATTTTAGCGGTGACTTATAAGGTAACTTATTAAAACCTTACTTTTATTAACTTCTCAATAAGGTACCTTATAAGTTAACTTATGGTCATCCAAACAACTACACTAAAAATAAGGTACCTTATAAGGTGACTTATAAGTCATCTTATTTTTGCCAAACAATGCCTTAATGATATAGAAAACGGTTTATTTATTCAATAAGCTTCTAAGGCTAGTGCAGAAAGCCAAAAAAAAAATTCAACTCTGTCTCTTCCAATTAAAAAACACTCCCTTTCCATCCATTAAAAAACCTCATCATCAAAAACATTTTCAATTTATAAACAAATTAATCCACAGAGACAACTCTATCGACATAAAACTTACTAAAATAACAAGAGATACCATCTTGGATAAACTCGTTCAAAAGCTTACTCCATGCTTATCCTGAAGTATCGGGTGTCACTTACCTTTCATGTGAGCATGATAAGGACTTAAAATCTTACCCGATAAGAAGAATGCATGGCAAGGACCGAAAATCTTATCCGGAAAGTGAAAGAGATAAAACTTTTACCTGGTTGAAAATACTTACCGGTTATCAATGATCTATTTTAATGACCGATAATCTTACCAGATAAGTTAAGTGAGGATGACGCTTTTACAGGTAAAGTAAGCGTTTATAAACGGCCCCATTTTGACAAAAATGTAATGCACCCCAAAAAGGGAAGGGCGGATGCCTCCTAAAGAGTAACGGAGGTGTACGAAGGTAGGCTCAAGCTAAGATTCTGCTCGTGAGTGTAATGGTATAAGCCTGCCTGACTGTGAGACCGACTGGTCCATAGTTTCAGCATTACGGCAAAGCCGTGTCAAATATATAGCGGATTTGGGCGCTCTAGCCAAAACGAATCCTATTTCGGCTATCTCTGTAATTTTGATGTAGCATTACTACCTATAAAGTTAAATCTACCTATGGTATGTAAACCTAAGGAAGGTTAGATGTAGTCGGTACCTAGAAACTATTCCCTAGTGCGGCAGGCTCTCAAATTGATTCAGATAAAAAAAGCTCTTTTTCATCATCAGAAACAACCTGAGAAGTATTTGATCGCTTCAGGAAAATGGGTGTGCTGAGACCAGTCACACAAGAACTCACATTGTTTTATAGACCAAACAAGAAGTTATAAACGCAATAATTGTAGGGATGATTGATGAAATGACCAAAAATGGAGAAATACAGACCCTTTGATGTGTTCAAAGAGAAAGGTAAACAATGAAAGTAGTAATATTAGTTAAATGAATGAATAAATTATTTGAGCCAATTAATTAGCTACATATACAAAAATATATAAATATATATAATAATTTCTATAAACATCGAAGAAAGAAATAACAAAAAAAAAAGGAGCAAATTAAAGGTTGAGAGCATTTACTGACCAAAAGCAATTAGCAAGGAATTAAGTGGGGGCTGCTGATACAGTTTCAATTGCAGTGCCTAATGGCCAAGCAGCTTCAACAAGTGCATCATTGTATTTTATTTTCTTCACCAGTGTAATCTCTTGCAATGGATCCAAATCTGCATTTCCAAAAGAAAACACAACATAGCAACACTTAATAAATTTCTATTCTTTTTTTTTTAAACAACAGTTTTATTGAGACTAGCGAGATGTTAGACAAACGACTACAAAATAGATTTATTTCTATTTTACTTTTAAATTAAATATGTTCGAAGTTTTATATCAGCTAAAATTATATCATTTCTTATATATATATATATAGAGAGAGAGAGAGAGGGAGGGGGGAGGTTCAGAAGAAAACGCTAAAAAAACTGAAGAACACCATGAGAGTCCGTCACCTGGACGGTATTTTTTTTTTCTATGCATCAATGCCTAAATAAGCATTAGTGCATATACACAAATGCATATAAGCGATTGAAGCTCTTTTTATCTATCCATCAATGCATAAATATGCATTAGTGCATATGCACAAATGCATGTTAATTACCAGATGGCGGGCCTCCCAGGTGTTTTTCAGTTTTTTTTTTCTTTTTTTGCGTTTTCTCCTGAACCTCCCTCTCCCTCCCTCTCTCTCTCTCTATATATATATATGTAGATACGTTGGAGTCTTTTTTTTCTGTACCGAAGGTTAATGGGGTTCTACATATCTTTAGAAAGTTAAACTAAATTCAAACTTACCGAATCCATCTACAAGCAACGAAAACTCGTACACCAAATCCATGCATAAGTAGGGTAGGTTAGAGGAGTCGACACGAGGATATATTGATTTGGCATCCCTGTATTTGGTTACGCATACACGCTCAGCAACCGCTTGGAAATCTGATGGCCGAATTTTCGCAACAGATTTAGTCGCATCAAGTAGACCAACCTACATCAATATATATATACGACTACTACTCGTTACTTCATACTTGTGTTCTCGTGTCATATATATATATATATATATATATATAACATGATACAAATAACTATTTAATAGTAATAGTAATAGTAATAGTGATACTAACCTCAGCAGCCCTGTCAAAGAAATATGAAGCGACATACAAGTTTTTCTGTCCATCGCCACCACCACCATTCCATACCCCACCAAAACTGCATTTCCTGTAGTTGCAATTTGATGCATTCACTTTCAGAGCCTTCACTACTTCTTCCCTACACTTGTTCATGTTTGCACCAGAACTAGGAGCTGACACTTTATAATCTGTTTTTCCGTACGAGTATATCCCTATATATATATATATATCACAAACAAACAATTAAATATATAGTTGGTATATATATATATACATAAACAAATTAGTAAGATAATGCAACTTGTGCATATATACCGTGGTAGCCACCCATGACACATGGACTGTTTGAATCTTTAGAAGTCTCTAAAATCTCTGCTCTAGCAGCTAATAATCCATAGTGCAAGTAGCTGATACATTTTAGGCTAATTCAGCTATATTTAAAGAACATCAGTATCACCATAATTGCACAATTGCATATACATACATACATAAAGGGGTCATTTACCAAACGCTTACCCGGGTAAGAGCTTACCAAGTCACATTACCTCCGGATAAATATGACAAGAACCAAGAATCTTATCCGGTAAGAGCAAAGACAAGGACCTAGAGTCTTACTCGGTAAGTGAGAGAGACGACTCTTACCATGGTTAGCAGCTTACCATGTAAATTGTTGCATACGATACATTTTTGGTGGACTAAAATCTTATCCGGTAAGTGTGATAATGTTGAATTTTGACGGTAAGCACTTTCTCAGGCTTAAAACGGCATGACATTTACTATTTAAGTGATTCTAAATGCACACCTTGTTTTTTTTGGAAGGGTGTCGGCATTATTACTGCAAGACATCAACCCTGATAAACTTAGTGGCCACAATTGTTGTGTACACCTGGATTTGAACCATGGGCAGATGGGATATTCCACCACATCTCCCTGGGCCTCAACCACTACGCCACACCCTACTAATTTCCTTTCACACAAATGAACTTCAAGATTTCTTGTTTATATTTCCAATGTATGATTTGACTTGATTTCAATGCAAGTATGCATATAGCAACTCCCGTGTTATGCGTGTGAATTCGAGGAGTGCATAATGCTTGAGGGTGTGAATCCTTCTCGTTAGTTCTTTTTTCCCTAATTTCTTTTGTAATTGTGCTACATACTACATACTATCTCCTGAGAAAATAAATGAAGTCTTTCAAACTGATAAGAGAGAAAGAACCTGTGAACATAAAGGTAATATTTTGTTCCCATGAGAAGCATTTCCTTCACATATGGATCTAATCCGGTTGATGGTCTCGGAGCCTTTGCAGCGTCTTCCTCTGAGATGGCATACGCCATTTGCACGGACCCACCACCCAGATCAACAACCGCAACAGTGTCCGAGTATTTCTTGCCTAATGTTTTTAAAAGATAATTTATGCTCACCTGTAAATATATCCAACATGTTTAAACAAAAACAACAAGTTCAAACATGCAAAAACATGCAAAATTATGGGTATTGGAGCTTTAAATCTCCAATACCCATAATTGTTGAATGCATGAACCGAACGGAAAATGGGTTCATGGCTTAATTAGCTAAGACCACACATGGATTTTCGAAACCATAAAAACTATGTGGCTTACCCATTGATAAGCAGCTTCTTGAGTACCATCCAGAACAGTCACCCAATTATCATTGGACTTGAAGCTGCTCCCCTTGAACGTATCCTTCACCTATATAAACGACAATTTTTGTCAAAATTCAATGTTTTTACAGATCAATAAGAACGAGGAACTACGGATTTAAAAACAAAGTGATGTTTACAGCTCTCAGAATTTTCTCTGATTCATCAAATCCCAATTGTCTAAGACCTGCAGTTGCCTGCATATATAGAGAAATTAATACATATAAGATATTGTGTATATAAAGCCTACAACTCAAACAAACTACAGGAGTATATATATATACTTAAGCCATATAAATCACCAACCCCAAGTTTGACTGGTGTAATTGGACGCATATCTTGTGGAACAACTTTTTCTGCTTTTTCTATAAGAGGGAGAAGAGAATCTGAAGCACCTTTAGGGTCATTTGCATATCTACTCAAACCTGGTTTTAACTGCAATAAAAACATCACATAAAGTTGATCCTCATTCTATGATTAGTAGCGTGTATATAACAAGAAAAACAAAGTGTTTTTCCAGCTAAATGTTTGTTCATAAACTAATGTCTGTTTTTGATATCATCAAAATAGGCCAACCGAAACTAGAGTTCAATAGTGCTAACACAAAACATAATTTCGAGACAGTATATATTAAAGAACTTATTAGAATGACCATTTCTCCTCTATATATGTTCGAACCTCCCCTTTCTACTCAAGGGCTCTTTTGGAAATTGATCTAAGGGTTCCACATATTCTAATATGGTATCAGAGCCAAGTTTACCACTCTAGGGACTTGACACTTCTAGATAACCCCCTCTGGACAATTCATGTCCATCTAGCCTCGTTGGAGGGGGCGTGTTAGAGTCCCACATTGGCTAGACTTGAACCATTTCTCCTCAAGGGCGTTTTTGGAGATACATCTAGGGGTTCCACGTATCCTAATAGAACTAACAGGCCAACAAGAAACGAAAGCAATAAAAATCAGCTCCTGAAAAGTTACCTGAACAAAAATCTCAAGCTCCTTACCAATGTGCACGAGATCCAAATTCTGATCGAAACAGTAAACGTGAACTCTAGTCCCAGAACTTCCGGCATCAAAAATCACAGCATAGGTATTCAAGGAAGGATCAGTGCCCCCATAATTAGGCAAAAACTTTCGGTTCGAAGGAAAAACAGCATCAGGCTGATTAGCCGCTGAAGGCATCAGCAGCAGAACGAAACAGATGAGGAGAAGAGGCACCGAAATTACCAAAATAACCCCACGGTACCGATACAGTAGGTCAGATAGGGACTCATTAAACTGCTGTTGACGAGATCGTTTCAGCATTTTTGTTCGATTTGATCACGAGAGGAAAAATCAATTAATAGAGCTCAGTGGCCGACGGTGTTCAGTACCAGATCCAACCGTTTACGGTGGTGGCAGGAGGCTTCATGGAATTGATGAGAAAATCTCCTGTAAAAGCTCCAATTTTCTTCTCAAAAATAAGTATACACACTTGTATATATGAATTAAATCAATCGATAAATGAATACACTCTCTCCAGATCAACTGACCAACCGATTCAAAAGAACCTGCAACTATAATATAAAACGATAATTATTATATATGAAATCAAACACTCATCGGATAATATCAAAGATCAAAACATGGATCAATAGATGCAATCTTCAGATCAATTGACCATCTGATTAATTCACTTGAAACTAGAATGAAACCGGATCAAAATTTCTTATGGAATCAAACAATATTCATCGGAGAAGATCAAAAGTACCGCCATTCTTGTAGGAATTAAAACAAATCGATGATCAAGTGACCAACCGATTCAACGGAAATGATGATGCAATCAAAAACAATGAGAATGAAATTGATAAGAGTTTACGAATGAAATCAAACATTTGTCGGAGAATAAACAATGGCGTTGAATTTCTCTGTTGATCCGAGATTTTGTTGGAGTTGTTATAGCGAATATGCAGTGCATGTTTAAGCATAACCGCATCACACGTGATGATATGCAACACGCCTAACTGTCAAGGTCATTATCGTCATTTCAAGACGAAAAAGAAAACAGATGAACATGATATATTAAGAAGTTTTATGCTTCCAAGGGCATTATGGTCAATTTTACTATCCCAAGTTCCCAACAAGTTCTATTTTTGGACGGTGCTATATGCATCCCATTTTATCCAAGTTTCAAAAAGGTTTAGAGGAGAGGCGTGGCGTGGCGGCGAGATCAAGCCTTAAGCCTTACACGTCACGGCGAGTACGCGAAGTTTTTCAAGGCGTGACATAAGACGGTAAATTTATATGTCATATTACAATTACATATAAAAATATATGTTTTTTAGATAATATCTAATCAGATGATGATATTAAAAAATGTACATTCATATTAGAATAAGAAAATTCACATAGATTATTATTATAAAAATAGTTTTTTGATTAAATATTTAAAA
This sequence comes from Silybum marianum, assembly GCA_036898165.1. Lineage (NCBI taxonomy): Eukaryota > Viridiplantae > Streptophyta > Magnoliopsida > Asterales > Asteraceae > Silybum > Silybum marianum. The sequence continues at coordinate 31,255,890 of CM072538.1, read as the reverse complement.
TATAACTTAAATAGATAACTTTACGGACTTCATTTTAATCGTGAGACCATAACGTTTATAAATTCGTGAAATTGTGAATGATGTGAATTAGATAAATCTATAAAAGTGTAAAATTTAAAGTTAAAAGTATAAAAATAAATAAAAAACTAAAAAAAATAATTTTTTTGAAAAAAAAATCATGCCATACAAAAAAACGCACGCCGCGGCGCGCCGTGGCACGCCTGAAACCGCCATAGCGTGAGCCACGCCTTATGGAAACGTTATGGGTTGTTTCGTAATGACGGAAACGCGTCTTATGCTATATCGCTCCATGGCGTGCCTTTTTGAACACTGATTCTATCTCAGAATCAAATCAAATCATACATTATAAACGTAAAAAAAATAAGTATTCATGTTAATTTGTATGGTACATTTGACCCACCCCTTATGTTTTTTTTTTAAGTATCTCCAACAATATCTTTAAATCGAAAAGAAATCAAGATTTTGAAGTATGATTATTTTTCTTACTCCAGTAAACCTTCTAAACATTTAGTAATACACAGAACACATGAATCAGAAACGAAAAACCATCCATATTTTTTTGGGTTTACGAGTCGGCTTATGTGCATAGATTGATCTCTGTGTAACTACAAATGGTCAGGAATCCTCGCCGGTGAACATCCATGCCCATAAAGGCTTTCGCAACTTCTGCAATCAAACCCACAGCAGCTGAAATTTTCCACTACATCCCTTTGAGACTTAACCCATCAACCCAAGTGGTTATCCATATTTAAAGAAAAGAGAAATACATTACCTCGTTTATTCTTTAATTTCATCATTCGAAGTAATGATCGATTTTATCCTTTAATTTCCATTTTATCAAAAGTTCGTTAAAAATTAATTATAAGTGACCATTTTGATTAAAAAAATTGTTTAAAAATTTGTTAAGCCATCAAATATCTTAACAATACAATTAATTCTAAATCTAAAATATAAAGAAACCGTTAAAAAAATAATAAAGACCGCGCTAAGATTGATTATAGTCCATGTCGTCACTAATTAATTAATTATCCTCTAAAGACAGTCTTAAGAAATACCGAACTTCCTACACGTCTAGTAAAATGAAGGGTCTACCTTAGTGGATACGACATTAGATATCGATCCAGAACTACAATAAAAATCTCAAGTTTTGACTGATTTTATTGCAGATTTTAGCCATGAACAAAAAAAGTAGCCAACCGAACCGAGCCAGACTCAAATCAACGATGGTTGAATCTTTGCACAAATCATAAACAACTTTGAAGAAAAACAAAGCTAAGACAAGAACAGTTGAACAGATAATAATAATAATTCATAACATCGGTACGCTTAAATATAAATGATGTCACCATATCTACATGATTCACATCAAAGGAAATCAAATTCCTTAACAATAATTTGTTATCGAGAAGAAACCTAGCCGGAATTAATTTTCTGGCTCGTTTTCAAGCCGTCTTCTTCTTTGAAGGCGGTGGAAAGAAGAATCTGAAAACCCAAGCAGCCAATATCGCGCCCACGAATGGGCAAATCCAATAAACGTAAAACTGCTCCCATGTATTGTGTCGATTATTTACATATGCCCAACCAAAAGCCTACACATTGTATTGCTCGTTATTTTTGTTTTTACGCAAAAAAAAAAAGATGAAATAAACATCAAATCAAAATCTTATTGTTGTACTAAAGCATAGAACAATCAGATTTAGGGACAGGACATGACAAAAACTTGTTGCTTCACTTTGGTGTGACAATTAGACTGGAACGGGACAGGACTTGGTGAGACAAAAATGATTCTTTTTCTGTCCCACCAAAATAGGTGGAACAAAAACCAATAAGACATGACAAGTTTGGTAAATTACTAAACCACCCCTATCAAATTAAAACTCTACGGTGGCGCATGTTTGGCATAATGTTTTTGGATGGAATGGAATATGTCAAAGAAATTTGACAATTGGAATGTAATGTTATTAAGTGTGACCACATGTTTGATTGACACACGTTGGAATAGAATTTATTAAAGGAATTGAGATATGTCTATTTGGCAATCAGAATGTAACTTTGGAATTGGAATGAAATGTTGGTAAATGACCAAAATACCCGTTTTGAATTTTTTTTTATTAGCATTACATTCTTATTGAAAAATTAGACATGTATGTTATAGGTTTTATTTTGTATTTTTATTTATTTGTTATTTACTCAACATTTCATTCCATCAAAATACCACCTTACACTGCCAAAGAATGTTCAAATCCCATATTTGTGGAATTCATTGGATTCTGAAGATCCCTTCCACAATTCTTTCACCTGCCTACCTCACTATGTAGCATCAGACGTCAGTTCTATTCTGTCCTGTCTAGTCATGTCAGTGTATCAAATACTTAAAGAATCATGGGTGGGTTCATAAACTTACATTGGCAGGATTCATTGAAGGGCCGGTATACCCAGAACCAGCAATAATCATAGTCACAATCGACATCGAAAGCATCCAATTTTTCATTAACGGATTTTTGGGACCCTTGAGGATAATGCAAAGGACGAGAAAGTTCATCACGAAAGTTAACAACCCTTCCGCAAAAGCACCCATATGCAAGTCGACTTTCAGAGAAGGTCCACCGAGCATGTGTTTGTATTTTGGTGGCATCAATTCGACAATCGCCAAGGCACCACCAACCGCACCTAATGCCTGTATGTAATAAAACCAGTTTTTAACAAACTTTAAGATTCATCAAATGATTGATAACTTTATTCTAGACTCCCTCCAAAATAATAAGGGTGCGTTTAGTTGTAGAAATTTTTCCAGTTTTCTAGGAAAAATTTCCAGAGAAAATGAAAATTTGGAAAACCTGTTTAATTCGTTTAATTTTCAAAAAAATTCCAAGAAAACGAAAATTCTCATTTTCTAAAATTACATTCAATTTAGAAAATTACTTTTATCACTTTTCCAATTTTTTGTTTTCTAAAAACTTTTCCACATTCACACACACACACACTCTTTCACACACATACACACACACACTTTCACACACACACACACACACTTTCACACACATACACACACACACACTTTCTAATTTGAAAAAAAATGGAAAATGAAAAGTGGTAGAAAATGCACAACCAAACGCGTTTTCCAATTTTCTAAAAATGAAAACTCCACCATTTCAACTAAACGCGTTTTCTAATATTTTCATAAAAAACTGAAAATGAAAACTCAACTCCATTTTCTGAAAACGTTTTCTAGGAAAATGAAAATAGTTTTCGCTAACTAAACGCACCCTAAATGTCCATAATGAGTAATTTATATTACAATTTTTTATTAGGACAGTTATTTTGGGACAGAGGGAGTATTTCAAATCTTGACTTGCAAAAGTCAAAGCTTTTCAAATCCAAAAGTGACATGATTTCTGCTAAAATAATATCAACATTTTACAAATTGTAGCATCCCTATGAATATTTATAGCATTTACATCAAATTCAAAGTTCAAGAGCATACTATTTGACCTCAAAGGTTAAACTAAGGGGTTGTTTTACTATGTGCTTATAGCCTCTTACCGGGTAAGAGATAATGTTGTTTTCCAACACCTTCTAAGTTCTAACCAACAACTGTTGCTGACCAAGAGGCTGACCTGGTAAGAGTAGAGTCGGAGGCTTACCTGGTCAAAGCATCTGACCCAATCAGCGCTTACCCAATTTCTTTTAGCAAACGAACACCTAAGTTATCTCGTGTGGTAGACTTATAAGTACCATATGTGTGCTCAGATGCTGAATTTTCGGATGATCAATTCTTAAATATCTATAGGTACATTGTAAACTTATCCAAAATCTAAGGGGCTGTTTACTTAAACGCTTACCCGTTAAGACCAAAACAATCAGATTTTGAGAAATAGATGATAGATTTTTTAGTGCAAATGTAAATCATGGTTATGAACATGATCAAAATCCTAAACTATCCCTAATTTTGGGAATAATAGTAGTAGTAGACTAGTAACTCCAGGATCTTAATTTGAAACCCTAATTTCGTTAAACAACAATAATTACCCCCCCCCCCCCAAATAACCTAACATAAAACACAGATTCAACAATCACCTGAGCAGGAAACCGGACGGCGGCGGAGATGAGGGTATCACCACCGACACCAGCAGCATAGAAGGCAGCAATTCCGGCAGGATTGAAGCTAGCACCACCAAACGCATGACCGATAATACCGAAGATGAACAAGAGGATGAATATGAGGAAGATCGTGATGGAAAGAGACGCCATCCCTTGGATTCCGATGGCGGTGGCGATGACGGAAGTAGCAGCACCAAGGGTAGAAGCACAGAATACCCACATAAAAGTCAACACTCCATCACCAATCGCCGCCTTCACCACCCCCATATCTGCCGGATCTCGGTAGGAAATTCACCCGAATTTGCAAAATTAGTGAATTCCCACCAAGAAGATATAGTAGACACGATTAGAGCATATATTAAATGGGGGAAGATTTCTGATTGACTGACCAGTGAAGCAGGAAACACGAGTCCGGTAAAATAAAACCTGTGTTGGAGTTAAAAGTCGTTTATGTTACTTTTCTTGTGTTTCCTATATTTATTTGTGTGTAAATAAATTATTTTGTTCGTTATAATATTTTAACTAATTAAAATAGATAAATTAATCGAAAATAGTTATTTTCATACTTTGGATTCACTCACTATTTATGAATGGTTCAAAGTGTAATAAAACAAAGTCTTTTAAATCAAGTCCGTAGGATGCTGATTTGATTTAAAAACTCTTTTTTACACTTTTAACCTTTTGAGAAGTTAATATTTGTGAAAATAGTGATATTTTTAAAATATTAAAAAAGAAATAACTCGAAGATGAAATCGAAATATAAAAATAGCTATTTTAATTAATTTTTTTATTAAATTATTTTTTTAAATTGATTTTAAATTAGATTATTGTATTATACAAAAGAAATTAAATTAAAAAAGTTACGGTATTTCTTTTACACACATAAAAGTACTTAATAATCCTAATCCTAATCCTAATCTTAATCCATTCGATACTGAACTAGAAACATACACCAAACTTAAAAGGATATCCAAAACATTGTAAATAAAGACAATGAGTCTAGTATGTATAGAACTTTAATCTTTTTATTTTTTTGGTTGGGTTTTGATGAGAATGAAAGTTATGGTGAGAATTGATTTTCATCTTTGGATTCATTTTAATTGAAGATCAACACTAATACGGTGCACCGAGATACACTGAATCAATTCATGTGATAAGCACAGTTCATGAGATCGGGGTGAGATTAAAAGTGATCAATGGTTCAGATTTAACTTCTATTCTTACACGATTTTTTCTCTTATTTCCTTTGTCTATAGTTGACTCTTACTCCAGAGATGCATACAACTAGCTGTCTAAATAGCAGGGTGAGTTTCTTCATCTTTGTGCATCAAATGTCAGTATGTCACATACTTCACATTTAGATGCATAACACATTGTAATGAAAATATGCACATCGGTTTCTTAAAACATTTGACGCCTTAAGATCTAGAAAACCCTTGTATGAATGTACAGTATCGATTGTGAGTTTTTATAGCTTGGTTGGATGAGCATTACCTAGACCTTGTCGACTTCTTTACAGGCAACCTAGCCTTTTTTGAATGATTGCATCTTTGTTGTTGATCACATACACATAATAAAGCACCATTTTATGCAAATACACCAATAACTAACTCTTTACATAATATGTTAATATGACCTCAAAAGAAGTAAAATATATAGCAGACATAAGAGATAATACCATGATCAATGATCATAAATCACATATTGCATATACATGCCAGAAAACACATCTTGCAAAATAACATAACGAACATCACTTCATATAAAGTTAAAATTATCACAATAACAGAGCCACGTAATAAGCAGAAGGGACGTTGGCTCCCTTGAAAAAATTATATAATCATAGATAATATTATTTATTTTCATTTATAATTTATTTTGTTTATCCATGATCGATGTTCCTCCTAATTCTGGATCTTGGCTTCACGTTGAATAGACCGTAAAATCAAATAGAAACATTCATATGTACGTAAAATTAAACACCGTAATTTTGATCATCAATAGAATAAACAGTAAATTACAATGTAACTCCCACCTCAAATGACATAATTACCCCTGTACCGACCCCAACCCCAACCCCAACCCCAACCCCAATCAGCAACACATCCACACACCCACAACTTCAATTCTCAAACACAAAAACAGAAAATAAAAATTAAAAAGAAAAAGACAATTTTTGTGTGAAAGTGATGGCACAATTAATTTGTGATCAGTTCCTCCGTAGAGCGGCGGCAGACAGCACCACCAAAGCCACTAAAATGAGCGCCGCAAGAAAGGAACCCACCACTGCTCCGCTGACACGTGGACAGAACTCGTCAAACTGCTGGCAAAGCGCCGGCCAATTGGTGCTTGGGTTCCCGTTGTGTGCTAAAAACACGATGGCAGCCGCCGCCGATGCCGCCGCCATGGTCAAAGCCAACGCTAGCTGGAAAATAATAACATAATATTATTCAACATTTATGATTAAATAAACCTCGTTATATATTTAAAAGAAATTAATTTGAACCAATTGTTACAGTTTGATTCATTGATTTCGACTAGAATATGTGGAACCCGTTAGATTATTTTTTTTTTAAATATTTAAAAAGAAATGTTCTAAGTGCAGTTGATATAGGACTCGAACACACACGATCAATTAAGTGTGGGTTTGAACCAAAACGTTCATAAACCACAAGAGTTGTGGCGTAGTGGTTGAGGCCTTAGAGATGTGGTGAAATATGTCATCTGCTCAGGGTTCGAATCCAGGTGTACACAACAATTGTGGCCACTGAATTTATTAGGGTTGATGTCTTGTAATCATAATTTGCCGGGATTAGTCCAGGCATAGCCTGGAACACCCTTTCAAAAAAAAATATGTAGGCAGGCATACCGTGTCGAAAAGAAAGAGCAACATCCTAGCTCCTACGATATGCGGGCGAACAATACACACAACCGAGAACGGCACGGAGATTACGAGATATGCACATGTTATCGCATTTCCCGCTAAGAAAAACCTGCATAATATGTCCACAAGATTGTTTAAAATGTTACAATAGGTTGATAGGATGCTTTTATGCTTTTGGAGTCCTACCAAGTTCTTTAAGACAGTTTTGAAATTTGAAATAAAGTTTAATATTAACATTTTTATAGAACACTTTTGAGATAACTCTTTTGAACACATCTTTTTATAAGACAATTTTCAAATAATGAACGCTTTATTCAAAAGGGTTCTACAAAAAGTTGGTCAAGTTACATCAGAGTGTAACACATTTACATATAACACACAACTTTTCGACCAGTAAACATAAGTCCTCCAAAGCATATTAATTACGATATTTAGACATATCTGGCATCTTATAAAACCGATTTTGCTATAAGAAAAAAATAAATTATCGACTTACGTGAAGGTAGGGAAATCGTCGTAGCTGGCTTGAAACTGGAAAATCTGAGTGAAAAAAGGGAGATCTTGGCTAGTGGTACCCATAACAGCAGCAGCACCTAAAGTAGCAGCAATGGCACATATTCTCAGAATAAGATCAATAATACCAACACCTCTCTTCCACCCTGCAGCCGGTGGTGGCTGATCGCCGAGTCTTATGGTGGTCGGCACCGCCATAACCGGCGGTCCACCCTTCCCTGACTTTAATGACTTGATCTCCCTTACCGGAATGGCAATATCGCCGCTTTCTTTACCCGATCGACTTGAATCCATTGAAAAGATATGTTAATTAATTAACTAAAGATATTTGCAAATTTCTTTGAGTAATTGTGTTCAATTCCCAAAAGATATGTGAAAGGCTTGATGAAATAGTATGAGGGTTTTGGGGTATATATATACATACATACATGTATGTATAATAGTATTATATATGGTGCATATGGGTTAGCTTAGGTTGACATAAAATTAGTATATAATATATATTTATATATATATATATATATGTGTATATATGGGTAAGTGAAGTGCTTTTAGTCGTAGGTTAAAGAAGGATTAGGAGAGGAGTTGTTGCCATTGCCAACTAGCTCCACTTCAACTAGAATAGAAAGTGTATACTTTTGATATCAATTTAATTTGTTCCACAAACCTAATGCATGTAATTAGTTTATACATGAAGCAGAAATTATGTGACAAGATTAAGGTTGGTTTGGTATGATGGTCAATTTTACGACTAAGTGTTTGCAGTTGCATACCGATCTGTTTGGATTGATGTGGAAAAAAGTCTGATGTAGCGTATATAACGAAACGAAAATTTATTAAACCCAGTGATTATATGAATACATATATCCGAGGAAAACCTCTTCTAAAGTTCATTGATTCAAGAAATATCGAACATTAGGCTTAAATTTGAATTCATTGTGATCTCAAAATTTGGGAAGAAAATGGAAGTTTTGGGATTTTCAGTTTGACCATCCAAATTACACAAATAGAAGGTAAATAGAAAGGCCATAACAAAAAGGGCCTGAAAAAGATTGTGGACGAAACATATAAGGCCAAATGAAAAATGTAAATAGTAGTAGAAAAACACAAAAGTGTTCAAAAACATCTTTAAACAGTGTATTTATTCCCTGAATCGACTGGTCATATGGTTGAACAGAGTCTCGTAGCAAAAGTTATGGTCTTTTAAGTGGAATTCCCTTTTAGCCCGATCATGGACCTCTAGGAACAAGAAGACCTCGTCCTCCACGCCAAGGCCCATATCAAAATCCGACCTAGTTAAAACATTGTACGAAAAACGACTAAGTTTGATTTCAAAAAAGATTGGTCTCGACAAAGCGGGCCTTTATCACCAGTCTTTATTTGGTCAACTAAAAAATTGGTTTGAAAATTACCAACAGTCCAATCCGGTCTAGACTGATTACATGACGGACCGGTGTGTATGTGAGATGATATTTCTAAATTGTTTTCTTCCTCTTGGATGGTTCAACATTCATATGTGATGAGATGACGTTGGACCAGTATGGAATATGAGTGTTATTAGTGGCAGATCCAAAATCTATGACAATTATGTTTCACATTGGACGTTAGATTCAAGTACCAGTAAAAATAAATATATTTCGCGAAGTTCATAAACAAATTAAAACAACGTAAACCTATATTTCCGTATCTAAAACCAATTAAGCTAAAAAAATCTAATTATCTAAGTTAAAATGAATGGTTCAAACACAACCAGGTACCTTTTAGTAAGTTGGCTTGACCTGGTTAACGTTTTAAAATCATTTGCTATGAATTTTTAAACAATTAATATTAATTATCATTACAAAAAACAATAATATTTTTTTAGTAGAAGTATTTCAAATCTCGTAAGCAAATACATTTTGGATGATTTCAACACGTTTGGCCTATTCTTTTAATTATTTTCTTAATTTGATAATGTTAGAAATAAGTTATAATCTAAAACAACATGTTTTTTACTTACTGAGTTAAATCAAAACCGAAACAAAGTACTTATTTCACCAATTATTTTAAGATATGTCATCTATTTTAAAATATTTAAATAAACTGAAATAAAATAAATAATGTGTCTCAAAACGAATGATTGGAATTTTTTTTTCCGGGGCTCAATAGTCAATACACCTTGGTGGCTTGGTAACTGACGGGGGCCTTCAATGGAAGTTTATACAATATGAGGGACTTGAATGTATTTTTCCACAACCTTTTGCATTGTTATTTGTTAATGTGAATTTATCATTTCTATCGTTTTTTAAAAATTAAAAAAATAAAACGTCTATTTGTCGATAAAAAAAAAGTATATAATATAATAAATTTGATGATATCTACATATTTATTTCTCTACGTATTATTACAATTTTGTTGTAAGTTTCTTTCTGTAACGCTTTATGTAAAATACTTTTCATAACATCAAATTTGGCAATACATAAATACATCACGAAAAGCAGCCTTCATAACACTGGGCCAAAAACATCGGAATTCATGTGTGGTCACAAGAAATCTAATTAATGGTGTCAGAATTTGTTGCAACCCTCGTATTCAATGAGCAGAGATTGTTTTCTGCATGAAAATTGAGGACCCGACATTGATTACCGTCTCGTTATGTGCCCCAAAACCCAAACTATATCATTTTACAACAAAAATAGTACAATTTTATATGTAAGGTAGATATTGTTATTTTGTGGCTATCAATTTGGATGAATTTAATAGTCCTTATCGATATTTATTACTCGGTTTTTTAATAGGAATCGTTTATTTGCCAAATAATTGATCATGACAGGAACTAACCTAATTTACTATCCAAAACTTAAAATTAAACTCCATATATATCCAACGATTAGAAGAGAAACGGAATAAAAAACCAACGAAATAAACATATTATACATCTGGATTACATAAGCACTTTAACACACACACACACACACACACATATTATATATCACTCAGATTCTCACTTCACATAACATAAATTAAACATCGAGATATTATTTAGAAGAGACAAAATACATTTTTGATATAAAATAAAACATTAGTTAGAAATCCATGATTAAATCATGGAATACCAATGATAGGGACGAACGGAACATAATAGCTAGACGGTGCTAATCCCCATTCTCTCGGCAGTGGCAAATCAACTGTCTTTGACGACCCGATGTTCCTTCCGATTACATCAGTTGGGGCCCCGCATTTCCCATCATGGTTTTGTGACAAAGGGCATGATGTGTAGAAACTCAAGGGTCGAGATGTGGTGTAGGAGTCGGTTTCACGGGCCTCTAAGATGCTTGTGACCATGGTCTTTCTTGAAACATAGAGTTGTCTTGGGCCACCCATGATCTTGGCTTCACAATTGCTTGAGGGTAGTTGGGTCTCAAAGGCACCATGCTCATTGGTTGTAGCCATGGCTAAGTTCTTCACTTGCTTGCACTTCACTAGTATCTTGATGCCTGTAAGAGGTCAGAGTGTGCTTAAATGGTTTTGTACATTATGCATGTGAAATTCGATTGGTGGTTGTGAAAAATCAAGAATCAAACATTTTAGCAAACCAGATAAACTCAACATATCACATCTGAATGGAAGGTCTGGAGACGGTACAATGTATGCAAATTTGAACTTTGGGCTTAAAAGATAGAGAGGCTGTTTCAGAAAACCACTCAACTTGCAAGAAAATGTTTGGTAAATGATATAGAAAGCATTACTATATGCCACATAGGGAAAGGAGGGGGGGGGGGGGTGAAGACATAATTAAAAGAGAAAACCAAGAATCTACCTAGATAAAAAGCACATAATGAACCAAAGAAACTACAACTGTCTATCAAACGGTACTGACCCTCCCCTAACTCGCGTACCTTGGACCTTAAGGAATCAACTACCTAATCCGACAACTTCAAGAATCTACACTTTATCAAAAAAGAAAATCAGGTTTTTTACTTTAGAATGTGACAAAAAAAATAGGTAATCATGTTTATTTTGAACGAAAATCATAGTTGAAGATAAGATGTGATGCATCACGCATATGAATTGTAATGTACTGTAACATGTCATATTCTAACTTTTATTTGAGTATCCATCTGAACTACATGTCGAGATCTAATAATTAAACAAAATAACCCACATAATTAAAATCCAAAAATCCTAGTTTTCTTCCCTTTTCCTTGATAATTCGTGTTTTTATCGTACACGTCTTGATCACACGAACGAAAAAAAAATGAACATAAATATATTTTTTTGTTGCAAATCTCAGCCATAGAAAAAAGATTTACTTCAAGACCCATAATTGATTTAAAATACCCATAAAACAAAATGTAAAGGCTCGAGCCCATAGAAACTTGTTACTTAAAATAACTGATTATAAATATAAAAAACGACATAAAAGCATTTTTAAATAAAGAAACAAAACCTGCTAAGTCAGAACCAGCAAGACAGTCGAGACAATTGATTGAACTTTTCAGGAGATGAGACGTCGAAAACTCGACCATCGAGAGCGCCAATGTGAACAAGAGCATTTGAGCTATCATCTTTGCAGTCATAATAAATCAAAGACTCCAAAATGAAAATTAAAAATAGCCAAATAATAACTTGTAATTATAATAAAAATGGGAAATAAGGGGTAACAAATATTTATAAGGCATAGGATATGATCATAATAAATAAAAAAGGGACCCAGAGGCAACAAGGGTAGTTGGATTTATAAGACTGTATTTATGAACAACAGAACCAACAACTTCTTCTTTATTTATTATTCCAAGCTTTATGTTTCAAAAAATTAATATAAAGTTGATTTCGCTGAACATTTTTTTTGTTTAGATGACTAGAAAATAACGTATATGATAATACATACTTATTGTTTGATAATATAATGGATTATTTAAAAATAAACTTTACTTTTTGGTTCCTAATATTTCTTATTTTCAACAAATATCGTTTATTAACTTTGAAAACTTGGATTTGGTCCCTACGTTTGTTAAATTTCCAATGATTTTGGTCCCTTTGTCTAATGATCGTTAAAATTTTCTATTAAGTCCAATTAAATTAGAGGACAAAAAAGACAATATCTTGTATATACACATACACACTTTATATAACATGTAAATTTGTTTTTAAAGTTTTTAATAGAAAATAAGAAAATGCATAAAATGATCAAATTATCCCTCATTTAATTGGAATTAATGGAATGTTTTTGTGATCGTTAGACAGAGGGACGGAAACCGTTGAAAGTTGACAAATGTGAAGACCAAATCTGTGTTTTTGATGTTTATGAACGATATTCGTTAAAAATGATAAACATTATGGACCAAAAGTGAAGTTTACTCTTATTCTAAACAAGTCTAGATTTAAAATTAATCTGTTTTCCTACGTTTTTTACTTATAATCATTTTATATCGTGTTTGGTTTGCAGCCCAAAACAAGACGTTTTGTTCCAACTAGCCATCATGAAAGTTCTTTTACACTATATTTGAAGTTGCATGTTCAATAAAATAAATATAATAGAGGTAGGGGGATATTCGTGGTGCAGTGTCAAAACTGTAAAATCAAACTACATATTCAGATTGAGATTTTTTCCAAATTGCAAATTACGGTGCATATAACATAAATTGTAAAAATAATTGTATCGCAAAATGGAGTATGGTTTGTATCTAACGCCTATTGAAATATACAATCAGTTGTATCACAATATTGACGCCTATTGATACATTTTTTGGTTGTGATGGTTATTTTTATGTAAAAATACAATTATGTATAATATTATAGTACATACATTATATATATCGATGAGAACTTAAAAAAAAAACTAAAAAACAACTAAAAACAGATGAAAAATAAGATCAATATGAATGCCAAATTAAATAGAATAAAATGATCGTTCTATTATGTAATTTGTTTCGCTTCAATTTTTATTAATATTTCACTGATTTTCAACTAAAAGGTAAGAGAAACTATTTCCAAAAGTTCTAAAACATACAATACGAGCGGTTTGTACAGTTTGATAAAGACCCCTAAATAGAGGGACTTTTGGTGCAATAACATTAAAGCTAAGGAACAATTATGAACTTTTAAAAAAATAGAAGGACCATTATGTTATTAACATTAACTAATTAACTCTGATATCTTGACTTGAATGACTTGTGGATTCTTGGAAGATGATGTCTCAAAAAGATTCAAGCGGGAGATATATACAGCTACCATTTATTAACGGTGGTCGGTTGGAATTTATGAATGTTTGTGTGGGCCCATTTTTTCCGCCATTATTTTTATTTTCTTGTATTTATTTGGTAAATCATACAGAATACGGGTCAAAAATTAAATATCGACTAACACAAGGATATGGATGAAGCTGATAAATATGTGAAAATTAATTAATTTAGCATTAGATTACGGTACATGATGCTTTGAAAGTTGTTTTTAAGAGATTGAGTTAAATACTTTATAATATAGTTTATGTTAATTTGTATTTATGATTATGTTTATCTGTAGTCGGTTACACGAGTATAAATCTTCCAAATTTTCTTTTGGTTTCAACCAAATTAAATGAAGATGAACATCTCCAAGAATTCAAATATGACTTTGATGTTGATTTTGACATTGTTGTTGATGATTAACCAAATTAATCATCTTCAAGCATCTTCGACTAATCTTCAAGCAAAATCAGATATGATTTTCGGTAGCGACAGCATCAGCACCGATGGTAATGGTGAAATCGGTGGTGAAATCGGTGGTGGTGGTAGTATCGGCGACGGCGGTGATGATGATGAAATTGGTGGCGGCAATGGTAGTAGCGGTGGCAATGGTGGTGACGATGAAGATGGTGGTGGTAGGGTTAGAGGTGGAGGTGGAGGTGCTGTTATTCCAGTTGATGCAGATTCTCCGGCTTCTAGCCGTCATAGTAACGGCGGTAGACTCCGGTCGACTTCTATTCCGCAATCAGCTTCCACTGTTTTCGGCTTAGTGGCTCTTTTGGGTTTCCTTTAAGCATGGAAACCATGTTTTAGAGGATTTTATATTATCTTAGAATTAGTTTTTCTTTAATAAATGATAACCAGATTTAGTGTTAGGTTTAACCATTTATTTTGTGAGATTCGTATAAATGTTTTTTCATGACATTTATTATGAGTATTATATCATGTTATTTAGCATCAATACTCGTAAAAAGAATGGTTCATAGGTTTTTAAAATATTCAAGGTTATTAAATGCATATATTAGTTAGTAGTTAGAGTTTATATTATGATGTTGCGTTTTAAAATAGAGTAAATTATGGAATGTGATATGTTAAAAAATTACATATAGATTTGGTCCTTGTTTATTTATTTATTACATGGTAATTGATAAGTCTTACAGTTGTTTATCAAACATATACTGAGTGAAAACGCTTACTAGTAAAATTACGATCGGATAACATTCCCGGTCATGAAAACGGGGGTTATTTTGCAAAAAAAAAGTATTAACTTTTTTTTAATTTATATTTTTCTTTTTGTTGGTCATTAAAGGTAATAGATAAATGGGATACATCTAGCACGTTAATATAATTACTAGGTCCTTGTTCAACCAAAATATGCATATCAAAGTTCTAAACTGTATTATACGATACAGTGTAGTGCGATAAGAACGGTTTGTACAGTTTAGATAAACACCCCTAACTAAAACTAATGTTTGTGCCCTCAAGCCAGTGGACAAAAATTTCACTTCTAACGTAGATAATTTAAACAATCAAAGATTCATGGAAAATCTCGACACTCATCAACGTGGATTAGCCTTGGTACATGGTTAGCATTAGGGCTCGATTATAGTGACTTGCAAACACCTCCACAAATAGAATGGACAAATTGCTTCAAATTTTCTTAAGCTTGTTGATTATCCTATTTTTATAAGCTCATCAGTATAAACTATTGAAATACCATATGTCAAACTTTCGAAGTTCGACTGTTAAATTTTATATATTAGATAACTTGAGTTCACCTGTTCTATCTATTTAATAAACGAAATAATCGTAACACCTTGCTACAACATCAAAATTTTAGAGAAATAAAATTCGACCCTTCCAAAAATGTTGATGGAAAATCAACTCAATAAATCGAGGATATATACTAATGAAAAGTTAATGTCAATCTCCATTCTCTTTACAAACTTCTATTAAGATATTTACCAGAACTATACAGATATTTAATTAAAATATTTTTATTTGTCACTGAAAAGTCAAAATTAATTACAGTTGATTTACAATTTAAAAACACAAAATAAACAAATTACCAACACTACAATATAATTAAAGATTTTATAGGACTTAAGTTGATATAATCAAACAATAAAAATATTACAAGAAGTTTATAGAACATTTTTAGATGTTTCAACAAGTGTTTTAATCGTCTTTAAAGTAAAGTGTCATATTAACTATTTTATACTACACTATTTAAAAATGTGTCATATAAAAAAATAGATTTGTAGAACACTTTTCAAAAGTGTCATATAAAATAGCTAATACCACCATTTTTTTAAAATAATCTTTAAGAACTTGTTAAAACGTCGAAAAACGAATTATAAACCTATTGTAATACTTTTACATATAACGTTTTATAATTTAGACATAAAAACCTAATTTCTATAAATTATTTTATCACGACACCTAAACATTTTATGGTATATATATATATTGCTAGCTCTATCTTCGGAAGGGTATACGGAAAAATTTCACAAAATCTTTTGAAAAATACTACTTTTATTCCTATTTATACAATCGTACAAGACTAAGTTTAGATATGATATGAATTTCATATACGTTTTTAAAATCAAAGTCAAATGCAATAATAATAATAATAAATTATTATTATAAATATTGATATGGTTAAATAATACCTATATAATAATATAATTACAAAGCGATTTTACCTTACGACCAACCAGCAACGGGGGGATCCGATTCTACCGAAATTGATCACAAAATTTTTGCAATCGGTTCCAATTAATATTCTTCAGGTAGTTATTGAAACCTAATTTAACCACCTATCTATAAATCTTCCAATTTTCCTTTCGATTTCAACCAAATTAGTTAAATGCAGATGAATACCTCCAAGAATTCGAAGATGATTTTGATGTTGATTTTGATATTGTTGTTGGTTTACCCGATTAATCATCTTCAAGCATCTTCGATTAATCTACAAGCAAAATCAGGTTTGATTTTCGTCAATAGACGTGGTGGCGGCGGAGGCGGTGGCGGCGGTGGTGGTCGTGGCGGCGGTGGTGGTAGGGGTGGCGGCGGAGGTGGAGCTGCTGTTATTCCAGTGTATGCAGCCGGTGTCCACCATAATCCTTCGGCTTCTGGTCGTCGTAGTAATGACAGTAGACTCCGATCGACTTTTATTTCACAATCGGCTTCCATTGTTTTCGGCTTAGTGGCTCTTTTGGGTTTCCTTTAAGCATGGAAACCATGTTTTAGAGGATTTTATATTATATTGAATTAGTTCTTTTTTATAAATAATAGTTA
This sequence comes from Silybum marianum, assembly GCA_036898165.1. NCBI lineage: Eukaryota > Viridiplantae > Streptophyta > Magnoliopsida > Asterales > Asteraceae > Silybum > Silybum marianum. The sequence goes on along the minus strand of CM072538.1, from coordinate 31,238,865 downwards.
GGGGTAGGTTTATTTAAAAAATTTAAATATTTTTGAAGTCTACTAATTATTTATTTTGTGATATTCTTATAAATGTTTATTATTTATCATCAATACTCGTAAAAAGGTTGGTTTCTAGGTTTTTAAAATATTCAAGGGTATTAAATGAATATACTAGTTAGACTTTTCTTATGGTGTTGCGTTTTAAGCTTGAGTAAGTTATGGATTTGATCCGTATGAGTTAAAAGGAGTTATATATAGATTTGGTCCTTTTTTATTTATTTATTACATGACAGGTCTTAGGTTGTTTACCAAACGTATACTAAGGGTTGTTTATCAAATGCTTAGTCAGGTGAGAGTTTATCAAGTCATGTTATCTTACTGTATGAATATTGCAATGACCAAAAATCTTACCTGGTAAAAGCGGTAAGAGCAAAGCCAATGACCAGAAGTCTTACCCGGTGACGATGGCTCTTACCACATAGGGGTGAGCATTTGACGCACAAGAACCTGCCTGAACCGGGATCCAACCGGCACCGGCACCGGTATAGTCCAACCGGTCCGGTTTTCGGTTCTTCAAATCCTCCATATTCGGTTCCTGTTCCAAACCGGGTTCGGTGCCAATTTTTCGGGTACTTAACCGGAACCGGCTCGGAAATTTAAATGAGTATCTAATCCTAATTTAATTAATTTATTATGTTTTCTAATATCTCAAAATAACCTTTCAAAATTTAACAAGTATATCTTTTGTAACAAAAAAAGATTCCACCTCTCGATCCTAATAATTAAACTTTGAATATTTTGGGATTATTTTACGCTTGATTTTGTAATTGGTATTAAACTTTGAACATATTGGGATTACTTTACAATTGATTTGGTATTAAGCTATATATATTTTGAGATTGCTATAAATATTAAACTGTGAATATTTTAAAAAATTAGAGTATGATTTTTGTTAGTTGATTTGGAATTAAAGCGGTTCCAACCGGGTTTTGACCGGAAAACCGGGACCGGAACCGACACCGGCACCGGTATTGCCTATACGATCCGGTTATCGATTCTAATAATATCGCATTTCCGGTTCCGGTTCCAAACCGGTTCGGTCCATTTGCTCACCCCTATTACCACATGGTTAGCGCTTACCGGCCAAACTGTTGCATATGATACCATTTTGGTATTTTAAAATCTTACCCAGTAAGTAAGTTATAGTGTTAAATTTTACTAGTAAGCACTTGCTCGGGTAAGTTTTGGTAAACGGCCCCTAAGTAAACTCTTACTAGCAAAAGCACCACGATTATTTATCATATCAAGTAACATTCTCGGTAATCAAAACGGGATACATGGTAAGCATATTTTAGCCAGCAAACTCTTACCGGGTAAGAGTCTTGTCCCTCACATACCGAGTAAGATCTTCGGTCATTTCTATGCCTATTACCGGGTAAATTTAGGTTCTTGCAATGCTCATCCGGAAGATAAGCGCTTACTATAAATATTTGGTAAACGCTCCTTAATGTTTATATTTTGTTTTGGATATGGTCTCTCATCTTAACATCGTCATATCTTCTATGTTAATTATGAAGGTAAAATGGTCATTTTGCAAAAAAAAAAAAATCTTTACTTTAACTTTTTTTAAATTAATATTTTTCTTTTGTTGGTCATTATCTTCAATGTCTTAACCATTTAGACACCAAGAACAAAGTTTTGCAAATTCAAACAAAAAATAAATATAAAATCAAGAACATCACACTCAAAGTTTTGATATAAAAAAATACCGATGCAATTATGTTAATACAATATTTGATTTAATCAATTAGTAATTAAATACTTAAGATGATGATTCATTGACCTATTTTATATTTATATTTGTTTGTGATTTTGGAGATAATTTTTGTACTCATGATAAAGGTTACGCGAGATTGAGACATAGTTATATATAGTAAAATTAACATCATTGTTAATTTTGATTCTCTTTACAAACTTACATAATTAATACGATACTGAATAACGTTTTAATTATCAAATCAAAACCGAAATCTTTCATTAATACATCGGTTACCAAAAAGAAAAATTGAATATTTTTTTAACAAAATGTGTCTGAATTGTTTCTGGTCGACCGGTGGTGCATTTGTGTCAGCAGGATGCGCGCTCGCACACAAGTTCAGTTAACCGAAGCCAATTTTGGTTAACATTTATAAGTCTTACAATCCCATGAATCGTTTCTACTGATAAATCCACTTTCTTTTTACTCGTCCATTTACCCACTATATAATCCCTTCAAATACCTTACCTTATTCGATTAATTTCTCATTCATACGTTTAAATTTTCCAACATAAATTTAGATACGATATAAATTCCATATACGTAACCAACCACCCACAAATCTTCCATTTTTCCTTTTGATTTCAACCAAATTAATTAAATGCAGATGAATCTTCAAAAATTTGAAGATGATTTTGATGTTGGTTTTTATATTGTTGTTGGTTTACCCAATTAATCATCTTCAAGCATCTTCGATCAATCTACAAGCAAAATCAGGTTTGATTTTCGTTAATAGACGTGGCGGTGGTGGTAGGGGTGGCGTTGTTGTTATCCATGTGTATGCAGCCGGAGCCCACCATAATCCTTCGGCTTCTGGCTGTCGTAATAACGGCGGCAGACTCCGATCGACTTCTATTCACAATCGGCTTCCACTGTTTTCGGCTTAGTGGCTCTTTTGGGTTTACTATATCCAACATACTATATCTAACAAATCCTTAATTTACTCTAATAATAATAGTAAATTACATTTTGTTTATCCTTATAGTTTGTTATAAAACAATTTTCATTCGTATGGTTTAAAAATTACAGTTTTCGTCCCTATGATTTTTAATTTTCATTCTCTTAGTTTAGAAAGGGCTGTTTGTTTACCTCTTAACAGTTTCTGAATTGTTAAGAGGTGAATCATGTTTAGTAAAAAAATAAGTTTGCGGTTTCAAAACCTTCTGAATTATTTTGTATTTTGGACATTCTTAACCATTAAAAGCTCTAATTATATTCTGAACAATTACTAAACAATTATATTTCAATTTGAACTATATCATAAAGTTTCTTTAATCATTCTGACAACTTAATAATTTTACACTAAACTATTTATCAACCACCAAACAGTCTTTTAAGTCTATGTAGTTTACAATTCTTTACTAATTTTAATTCCTTATACTTGAATGTAAAATTAAACAAAAAAAAAAAATTAAACCATAAAGATGAACAATCACAATTTCAAAACCACAAGAAACAAAAAAATAAAAATTATCTACAAACCAAAAAGACAAAAATCATAATATTCTCTAATAATAAAAATACATATTTTAATTTAGAATTTTACAAAATCAAACCACAACCCCCAAATCATATCCATATATAAACCACAAAAATTCTGAGTGAAAGAACCAGAAACCACCGTGAGGGTCAAAATGGTGACTTGGAGCTGGACCTCCGCCGTGATCGGAGCAGCAACGGCGGCCGCCACCGCAGCGCTGTTGTCGGTGAAGCCCAAAGATCCAACGTTCCACCTAGTCTCAATCAACATCACTTCCTTCAAACTCAGCATCCCTTTAATCGACGCCGAGGTCGTCCTCACCGTCCACGTCACAAACCCTAACGCCGTCCCAATCCACTACTCCTCCACCGAGATGTCCATCTTTTATGCCGGAACTTTGCTCGGCACCGCCCAGGTCTCGGCCGGATCTCAGCCGCCACGGTCGTGCCAGATCCTCCACCTTCCGGCACGGCTGAGCAGCAAGGAGTTGGCAGTTCACGCGATGCAGGTGGTGGCGGACGTCGGAAAACGGGAGATGGTGTTGGATGCGACGGTGGATATCGTCGGAGTGGCGAGGGTTGGGTGGTGGGGGCATAGGTTTAAGGTGCACGTGGATAGTCACGTGATTGTTGATCCTGTGTTTCTTGATGTTATTGAACAAGAAAATAAGTCGGATTTGGACTTGTTTGTTACTTAATTAAATCATTAATTCGTTTTTTTATTTTAAGTTTTTGATTTAATTAGTTAGTTTTTTATTTTTGAAAGAATTTAATTAGTTAGTTTTATTGATTGTTTTATTTGTATATTTTAAATGGGCACTCACCTAGTTTCATTTGGAGGAGCATCTGGCAGTCTCAACTAGTCATTAAAAAGGGTTATCGATGGAAGATAGGCAACTGAACCACTACCAAAAGTATGGCACCACCCATGGCTTCGCGATAACCATAATTTTCATTTGTGGCGCTTATACATAGACTACCTTCCGTCCGTGAGTGTATTCATATTCATGATGCTTTAGCTTGGGCTGTGTGTGATTTTTGAGACTGATGCAAAGCTTGTGGTGGATGCGCTCAAAATTCCGTGGAAGAGGATCACTCAGAGTTTGGAGATATAATCAACCTTTGCCGTGTTTTTTTACATCATCATGACTTTTTCTTCGTTAAGTCGGTTAGGAGACAAGCAAATGGGAGCAATCCCGTGTTTCCCCTTGTCTTGTTTTGTTACGTATTTCGAGCTTCCCTCTTTTCTTTCGTATTGTATGGATGACGTTTGCTCCTTGGGAGACCATTAATCTATTTACTTTTCAAAAAAAAAAATGAGGGTTTTGTAAAAAAGTAAGTAGGTTATGGTTGTCAAAAGTAGTTTGTATTACTTCATTAGGTATAAAGAAGTCTAATTTTATGTAATTGTATACATATATGGCAATTGTTTGAAAAAGATATAGAAAATAAAAGTTATGATATATATTGAAACGAATTGGTCCAATATGAGGGTAGGTTTTGGTTGGTTTTCTATTAAATATTATATGGATAAAGTTGTCTGTGTGAATTAATCTATCTATATAGATCGGAAAAGTTTTTGTTTGACAGTTTTTTTTATAGATGGACTGAGCGAGTTTTTTTAATTGAGGACATGTTTGAAAAAAAAAACATGACTTTTTACATAAAACTTCTTTCTAAAAGTTTATTAGATAAGACACTTTTATATCATTAAGTCACAATCATGCATAGCTGACTCAATAAGTTATTAGTGTCATTAAACTTTTTAACCTGTTGATATAGGAGTGTAATATTATTTCCATAAAATAATACTTGCATTTTGTTGTAACTTGCAAATGACAAAACGAGTTAGAATAAGTTTGCGATGATTGGATGGAGGTTAGCAAGCTTTTGAACCAACTCATAGGCTTTGTTTGTTTTTTTCATTTTAAGTTCTTAATCGCTACTTATATCTTATTTATTTAGACGTTTTTTAACCATTTCAGAACTAAAATCAGACTTCATGCTTCAACATCTCTTAAAAAACAAACGTCACCATAGTTGCCATAGAGGTTATTGCACAAGTCAAAATTTTAATAAAAACAGTTTTTTTATTTTTTAACAAAAGTAAAGTCTATATACATCTTATCCTTTTAAAGTTACTAAATCAGCTCGGGTTGGTTTATAAAGGCAAATGAGTCTGGTCCATTAAAACTCTCTTTTGGATCGGTCAAAGTCGGCATAACCAAATGAATTATTTGTTATTGATCAAAAGGTTATGAAAACATTGTCGACTAAAAAGACATTATAAAGGGGATCTTTTTTTGATCCTTCGACACTTGGATCGTGGAAGGAGTTATAGGTATTTTTTCGGGCACGATATTTAGTCAAAAGCATATTTTTTTGGTAAATCAAAAGACATTATAAATTAATTGACATATATGACATGTTTATTTTTTTTTATAATAAAACACGTTTTAACGATCAATTTTGGTCAAACATGGATCAAATAATTGAAGGTGATTAGGATCGTTATGTTCCATATGAAATGGGCCCTAAATTTTTTGAGGCCAAATTAGAAGTGTTAATTTTTAATTCAATTATAAATATTTTAACACAATTACAATGTTGATCTTTTTACTATTTTAGCCTTATAAGAAATAATTATGTTTAAATGAATATTATATGTTACTTTGTTATTCTAAGATATCTTTGTTGTTTTAATTTGTAAAACTTGTAATCTTGATATCCAAGTAGAATATGACCTCCAAAAAAATTGGAACGAAATTGTTTTAAATAAACAATATTGTAAGATCAATTTATCAAACAAAATTAAGATCAAATGTGTCACCATGCAACAATATATCAATTTTTTACTTAAAAAGCATACCAATAAAATCACCACTTTCTTCACCTATGCTTACCTTATTCTTAGTCATCAAAATAAATTGTTTGTAAGCGTATTTGCCAGATAAAAGTCTTCTCTCTCACTTAACTGGTAAGATTCTCAGTCTTTACTATATCTTTTACCAGATAAGATTTTAGGTCATTGCTATTTACACCCGGTAATTAAGGTGGCATCCGGTAAACACTTATCCAGTAAGCGTTTCGTAAATAACTCATAATTTTTTTTATATTCATTATATTTAAATTAAAAAATTAATGATTGGAAGAAAAAGGTCAAAAATCTTGACTAATCTCATTACGATTACGAGTTTGCTTCGGTTTCCTTTTTTTAACACGACCCATTACGACTTTGCTTCTATTTCCTTTTTCACATCTGTATTCCCCCTTTCATAACCCAATGATTATCATAACTATATTTGATTTGTATATTTTTGTTATAAACAAATTAAATTAAACTCAGGTGCCGTTTGTCCAAACACTTACTCAGTAAATAATTATCACTTATCTAACAGGACAAGATTTTAATCCAACAAAACAACATCGTATACAACAATTTACTAGATAAACCGGGTAAGAGATGCCACATTTACTTACCAGATAAAATTCTTGGTCCTTGCCAGATAAAAAAATCGTACACCGTCATAAGAACATACGACTCCTATATTTTAAATACTTTAATTAATTAATATTTAATAAACTACAGTACCCCTAACTTTTGAGTTTAGAAGATTTTCAATTCCTTTCATAACCTTAACTAGCCATCCTAATAGTATGATGACTTATTATTGTCTATTTGCCTTTGAGAGTTTGGATGTTTTATTACATGTTTGAAACATGTTTATTTGTGAAGCCTATTTCCATTTTTATTTTATTTTTTTGCAAATTTGTGTAAAGATTTTTTTTCAATCTGAACACAGGTTTTACACAAACACGATAAGACATTTGAATAAACTTCAGCTAAAATGGAAATTTAATGCCAAAAACAGCTAAAAAATGAACTTGGTTGAAAAGATAGACTATTTTAACCACAAGGCTTGTGGCGTACTGGTTAAGACTTGTGGGGGATGATGTTAGATAACCATCTACCCCATGTTCAAATCCAGACGCAAACAACTTGTGGCCAGTTGTTTGTGGCCACCGGGGAATTATCTCAGAGCTGCATGCTTTAACAGTCTTGAAATTATCAGGGATTAATCTAGCCAAATACCTAGGATACCCTTTCAAAAAAAAAAAAAAGACTATTTTAATCAATTTCCTTTATGGTACATAAAAATAAAAACTTATCTTACTCAATGATAACAAATATCTCTCCACCATATAAATTTGTGACCACCAATATTTTAACCAAATCTCCCATCTCCTCTAAAACCTGAAAGCCATACACATACATACTCCCCTATTTAATTGCATCACCCTTCCCTTACCAATATTGACTTTTATGAATTGGTCTTCTTCTTCCCTCATATCTCTCTCTACTTTCTCTCTCTCTCTCTCTCTAAACCATTCTCTCTTTCTCTCTCTAAACCATTTTATTGTGTTTTCCATTAGTTTTTAGTTCATAATATATATATACATATATATATATAATCATCATCTTTCAAGGTTTTAAAAAAAACCCAGATAAAAAAAATGGCTGCTTGTGGAAGCCTTCAACACATCTTTGATAATAAGCCATTAGACCACCCCCTTCATCCCCTCTCTTCAGACGTCTTTTCGGGATTCAATCTCGGAAAGAAACCCGACTCAATTCCGTCATCACCGGATCATCATCACCGCAGCATCAGCCTTTCGTCGGCTAATTCCGAAAGCTTATCGGAAGCTCTCGGTTTCGAGAGTTTCGACGATATCGAAGAGTTTCCCGATGACGAATGGGAACAACAACAACAACATCAACAACAACAAAGTTTTGGAACGACAATAAAGCACGTGAAACCGGAGGTTTCTGGGGAGACGAAAAGGTCGAGAATTAGCGGCAAAGAAATCCCGCCACCGATTTCATCAATTGGAAGGAGGGTGTGTTTTGAATCTTATCGATATAATGGTAGACTTATTCTTAAAGAGGTAAAGATTCCGGCCCAAGAACTGCTGCATGCATACAGAGAAGATGGACGGCTGAAACTGCAGTTTATTCAGTTTGACGATGAACGAGATGTTAAGAGGGAAAACCGAGAAAAAATTGGTAACGATGATGATGGGAAAAATGTGATTCGGGAAGACTCGCCATAAGCAGGAGGAGGCGGAGACGGCTTAATCATTAAGCCAATTTGTAAAGTTCTAAATCTTTAATTTCTTGAAAATAACTAGTGATATAGGAAGTTAATTTGGTACTTTATGTTTTTAGATTAGTAATTTCATTCTCTAAGATAACTAGTGCTCTTTATGAGCTGAATGATAATTTACAATCTGTATATATATACACACACATACATACATACATACGCATATACATACATATATAGATATATGCATACATGTTCATCTTCAAACAAAATTTTCTTCTTTCCTAAGCATTTTGTTTATATTAACTCCAGATATAATAAAAGTTCCATAGCTTGTTTCTCTGTAACTTAAGATCTAGATAGATGCTTCCAATACAATCTTCTATCCCCCACCCTTGAATTTTCTTAATAGAAGTTACATTTTTATTAATATATTCTTTTGTATTAAACATTTTGGGATAAAGGATATGTAGTTGTTTTACTTGGTTGTATATTGTATCATCTATTCGATCTAAAAGGAGCTTTATAACTAACTACTCTAGGCTTAAAGGCATACTTGTGAGGTTTGTAACCTAACCTACTTCCTAACATATCTCCAATATAAGACCTATATGATATATATATATATAGGGTCAGGTTCAGGGTAAAATCGCACAAAAATGAAAAACTGAAGAACACCTAGTAACCGTTCATCTAGACGTATGCACATGTGCATACAAGTAATTCGTAGACAATTTCTCCGGTATGCACGTGTGCATAAGTAATTCGTAGACAATTTCTCCGGTATGCACATGTGCATAGAAACCAAAAAACAACAATTACTTGTATGCACATGTGCATACCATACCCTACTGATGAATGGGTACCAGGGTGTTCCTCAATTTTTCATTCTTTTTGAGGTTTTCACCTGAACCTCTCTCTATATACTATATATATATAGAGGTCCCTTCAAGTGTTAACCCAATAATTTGTGTTAACCGTGTTAACCCATCGTTCACTGGCTCGTTCACCGGTGAAACACCAATCATCAGTGAACGAATGGTTCCATACATGCATGCTCGTTCACTGATGAACACCATTCGTCAGTATACGAGCATCGTGTTCACCAGTGAATGAGCATGGTGTTCACCAGTGAACGATGGGTTAACACGGTTAACACAAATAGTTGAGTTAACACTTGAAGGAGCCTCTATATATATATACTTAAATTCAAATATAAAGCAATGACATGAAAATATATATAATGAAATATGAGGTCACGAAATCAGTAGACGCTAGTAATGTTTTTTGCCAAATAACAAGAATAACATGAACAAGGTACAACTCTACAGAAATCTATCTAAAACAAGAAGTAGCAAAAGTAGCTTTAGTCTATAGCAAATCCCTAGGTTTTCTGTGATTATAAAGAACCATATCATATGCAATGATCGTTACATATAATATTGAAAGCAACGTGTTTCAGTTTTTATACCACATGTGATGTTATGAAAAAAAGGCTTCGGGACCAACTTAGGATCTTTATGATCTTTTCTCTATATATCTTTTAGTGCATGGCTTTAGGGAGATTCCAAAACAAGTAAAAATCACTACGAGACCCGTGAAAACGTTTCTCTAAATCACAAATATCGTGCAGAAGGACTGAAAAGAAACAGCTACAGGAAAGATTACGGTAGGAAATCCTAGTTGCTAGCAACATCTTGAAACCAATTATCAAGAGCATCTCCAACAGCTTCCCAAAAATGGGGAACGGAGAACATGGGGATTTTGAGCTAACAGTTTCCCCAAAACCATCTCCAAAATGGAGAAAGTAGGAGAGAGAAAGCTTTTTTCTCCAAATATGGAGAACACCCCAAAAATGATTACAAAGTGAGACCACCAATAGGAAATTTTGAAAACAAATATTTAGAGAGAGAGAAATAATATTTTAATAGATGAATGGAATATTTTAATATTATAATCAATGTTGGCTTCTCCAAAATGGGGAATCTGTTGGAGATGCTCTAAGGAGTAAGGACAATTAAAAAAACAAAAAACAAAAAACTATTTTTTGGTAACCCTAGGTTTCAGGGCCAGTTTGCATGCAACCCGACCCCGACTAATCCCATGGGACCCAAAAGATAACTATAAAAATCCCCAATGGTCCCGAGGAGACTCAAACTGGTGACCTAAAAGGACTAATCCATGGGACCTAGAAGATAACTATAAAAATCCAGAGTGATTCCGAGGAGACTCGAACCGGTGACCTAAAGGGGAGGAACAATAGTCAAATGGAAGTCAAAGTGCAATAATCTAAATAAACCGAGAAACGGGTTTCCTATATCTTGAGATATTTCTTAAATCACGAGAAGTGATGACATATAGATCTTATGTTGAGTTATCTGGTGCAACGACTTCATCAAAAAAGTCATGATATGTAATAAATTAGCCAGCAGTAGATGAGCATGTGTAGCAATTTAAGGCATTCAGCCTGTGATGTGAGACCCACATTAAGATAGAGACGCATACCTAGATGCATAGTCACTGGAGATATCAGGGTGTGTGTGTTATGAGGGGTATTATAGACAATAAAATAACATACGATACGAACCCAAAAAGGTGAAACTTTTGCTGTCCATCTACTAGTTCGAACTTAGGAGCTCAATATTAAAAGAGCAATCCCGGTTGGGCGACCATAGAATGTTGTTGTCTGGCTAGCCACGGACCATTAGAGCATATCTATAACAGCTATGCTATAATTTTTCTAAAATAGAGTATCAAAAGTTAAAATCTCTTAAAAGATTTACTTTATTTTAGCAAATATTATTAAAATATTCAATACATTTAATAAAATATTATTTCTCTCCCCTAAACACTTAACTTTAAAGTCTCCTATTGGTGAGAAAGAATTAAATATTATTTCTCTCTCTTAAATATGGAGTTTTGGAGATTTCTACCCTCTCTCTCTTCTATTTTCTATTTTAGCATACGGTATAGCATAGCTGTTGGAGCAAAAATATACCCTAAATCTCCAAAATCTCTATTTTAGCATAGCTGTTGGAGCAAAAATATACCCTAAATCTCCAAAATCTCTATTTTAGCATAGTTGTTGGAGATGCTAACTTGTATATATGTTGGAACTTCCTCTTTTTCTATAAGGGCTCTTTTGGAGAGTAATCTGATGGGGTTCTACATGTCTCACATAGAATGATATACATGGTTGTAAAAGATGCAAGTAGTTATATACTTATATTTTAAAAATCTGCAATACAAACTCCATAGTGCACACGTCACATGATTGTGACACTGAAAAATATGTGGAATACAGCCTAAGGACCACCTTTTTATACTTATTCTAATTCAGAGGAAAATAAGATGGTCCACTCATCAGCAATTCAGCATGTCGATGGATCTTGGCGGTGCCTACTGCCTCGTACGGGTCAGGACTGGATTGGATGGGCGAGAGTATGATGTTTGTGTGTGTGTGGGGGGGGGGGTGTGAAAGAATTGTGGAAGGTGTTAGGGTTTAATTTGATATGGGTAATTTACCAATCTTGTTCGGTTATCACATATATCAAAGCACCCTTCCTGCCATGAACATGTTACTGATACAAACCGAGCAATTAGCAATGAAATTGGTACACAAAGATGACTTCAATATGGAATTAGAACTGAAATCGGATAATTGTACAGAGGATTCCAGCAATTTGAGAAGGTGGATTTCCCCAATCTTAAAACACAATAGAATAATCGGTACCCTCCTTACACTCATCTACTCTTTATTTATATTAGGTAAAAACTAGTAACCGACTTCACTAAAATGCTTACTTGTACCACTGCATTAACCACTTGCACAATTCTCTCAAAGACTTGTTTGACTTTTCAACCCAGCCTACCGTTTTCAACTTATTTGACCATATTGGCGGGATGTAACAGTTACACGATGATCAAATACTAAAACCTTCGATTAAATGGAATGTATACAAAGGGTTTCTCAGTTTTCGAGAGATTAAGAGCTCTCCCAAGACTGTCGCCAATCTAAATTTCACACAAAACTAATCGATACTCCCTTAAACCCCAGTCCCTTTATTTATACTTGATAGCCTGCATTAACAACTTGTACTATTGCACTAAATGCTTGTACCTTCCATTTAACATTGACCCTGCCTACTAGTATTGACTATTTGACCCAGGGTACAACAGAACACAGTGTGTGTGTAGCATGTGCAATGTTTAAGTGACCAAATAATCATCTTCATACCCACGATGTAAGACGATGCTATTTATCATATTTAAAACTCAATTATTTCGAGTTATCATTATGACATGAGTTCATGTTCATGATTACCTAGCAAGGTTAATCAGAACATGATGGCATTGTATATAAATTCGTTTAAATAGATCAACTAATTATGATGAAGGGTTGCGGCCATCTAAAGTCAAAAGCACCTTGTATAGGTCTGGACGTCGATCTCGAAATATCCCCCAGCTATGTCTCTTGGATTTAATTTTATCCAGATCAAACTCCGCTATGAGCACTGCTTCCTCTTTATCGTTAGCAACTGCAATAATTTCTCCGCTAGGTCCTGTTTTCAGGAAATCTATGTTCAGTATCTAATCATCAGGGTGGATTGTTAACCATATACAATAGTTGGAGATTCAACAAATAGAAATAAATAATTAAATACCTGCTATAAAGGAGTTGCCGTAGAATGTGATTGCGCTATTACCATGTTCTGTCTGGATGACCTCCTTACCTATGCGATTTGATGCTACAAGAGGTACCTGAAAGCATAAACACCAGATTTTTGAACCATATGCAGAAAAGAGGGTGAAAGAATTTTGGATGATTTTAAGGTTTTAATTTAATATGGGTAGTTTAGTAATTTATCAATAAGTAGCAGTGTGCTGGACCATAAATGAGATCGATGAAATTGTAATCTAAAATTTTAATTGTAATATAGTCTTTAAACTGTCGAGTATTGATTCACTTCAAATAATTTGGAAATTAACTGAAATTGATCCTACAACCACTACTGTGTAACAAATCAACAATATGCTATAAGAACTGTTTTTCACCCACAGCACCACAAGAAATTTCTTCAGTAATGAAGAAAAGTTTATTGTGCTATGTCATAAAGTAAATTGACTCATTTGTATTTTAAGCAAATATATTGAACTTTTATGAGGGAAAATTAAATAGCTTATTGGTATTGTGAAACAGCTAGTTCATAGAATTAACATTTATAGATGTAGGCAGAAAAGACAGTTTGACACTGGACATGAGACTGTTCAGTACTTAAATTTTACTCACCAAATTAGCTCCAGCATGCCCTTGCATCACGCGCTTCCAGTGGTCCCGTGAATCAAGACCTTCATCTTGCGGTTCAGAACCAATAGCAGTAGGATAAAACAATATCTCTGCACCTTGAAGAGCCATGGCTCTGGCTGCCTCCGGAAACCACTGATCCCAGCATATTGCTGACAAAATTGCATTAGATTTATATAAGCTGCTACTTTTAAATACATTAAATAAAAATTTATCTCCTTAACTGAAGCAACAAGAAAGCAAGTGCATGTATCACTTTAGGAGATGAGTCCCAAGAAAGAAATGTATCTCCCTTTTGGAATCGATTCAACCAGAAGTTAATCAAAAGTTGATATCTGAAGATTGAGATAAATTCGTACCCACGCCAATCTTTGCAAACTTAGTTTGGAATACCTGTGCACAGACACCAAGTATTTATGGTAAGTACAATAAATCAAAACCAGATGAAAAGATTTGCCATTATTTTTCTACATTAAAATATACTCCCTATATTAAACTAAATACACACTTTCAATTTTTAGTGGCATGCAGTTACTTTACTTCAAATTTGACAGGGACTTGTTTAATATCTGATGTAGGAATAATAACTACATTAAATTATACAAGACGGATTGGATAGAAGATAACTGGTTAATAATGTAGAACTTTATATTAGTTTTCGATCTGAAAAGTACTGGGCTTGACATTTAAAAGTAAAAGCAAACATCTAATATGAGACAGGAGTATCAATAGCTCACCTTAAAGCCAGTGTCACCAGGATTAAAGTAGAACTTTTCCTCATATCCTGAAAAAACAATGACTGTTCATTCTAATCAACCTGAATGGATAATAATATTTAAGGTAATCTACTAAGCATATACCATACCAGGTCCATCTGGGATATGAGATTTTCTATATAATCCAAGATCAGTTCCATCAGCATCGATTATGGCTATTGAGTTGTAATGTGCATTATTTGCCTCCTCAAAAAAACTGACAGGTATAACAACTCCCAATTCCTTTGCAAGCTTCTGCATCCTGCAAAATATGTACTTAAGTTAACTAAAAATAAAATGTACCTTGCCCCCAAAGCAAAACCGAGAGTTTCTTCGGGCCGAGGAATTAGCAATCTAAAGCACTGATGTAATCATGTGATCAAGTGATGTACAAATTTAAGTTGTGTGTAAACCTCAAAACAGTGGGATGTTCCTTGTAAGGTTTGGCTCGCTGAATGAAGTCCTCCCTTTGTGCTTGACAAAAATAATATCCCTCAAATAGTTCCTGCAAAAGTCGAGAAATAGCTCACATGGAAATCAATAGATGTGTTGACAATTGCTGATTTAAACAACCAAAGGTGGTAGACTGGTAGTTATTTTATATTTTTATTTGGTGGGTTTGTTGGACAGGCTTTTATGTTCTTGGTTTTTCCCTTGCTTCTTAATTTTGTGATCTTTGTGCGCTTGTGGCTATCCCAAATCCCAATGAATTATCATGGAGATATATTCACTATTCAGGACAACCCCCCCCCCCCCTTCTGTAATGTTGAGTTTCTATCTTTTTTGTGTCCAAAAGATTGATTTTTTTATTCAAACAACTAAAAATGAAAATTGACGAGTCACATAATGTATCTTTTTAAGGTAAACCATGGTTTTCGTGAGGTTATGCAACGATATAGACATCCAAATGACGATGTTCTCCAAGATTCTTAATGGCACAATATGTCAAGGATAAGTCCATGGCAAATTTTCAAGTGACAAAAAGTTCATAGTTAGTGAACTAAATGAAACCACTTTATTGAGCTTAAAAGTTTAGCATTTACATATCAATCACGAACAAATTCAAATGCCAAGGAGATGAAAAGCAATAGATGTTTCGATAAATATAGTGGCTTAAGAGGAGCAAATAAACCTCATTGTATAGCTTTCTTTTTTGTTAAAATAAGCTATCAAGGGGTTAAATGTCAAACCAATTTTCAATTCAGCAATCAGGAATTCACATATAAAATAATCAATTTCCTCTAATTCAGAATTCAAACCTGAATAAGAATGATATTAGCACCCTTCTCATGAGCAGATCTCACCAGCCTGCAATGCAAGACATTCTTTCAGACACAATAGATGTTGTATGGGAAGGGGGGAGATTTGAAACCATCGAAACATGTTAAATGCAAAGGAAATGCTGCCTACAAATATTTCCCTCCAGAACCTCGTAAAGATAAAGAACCTTGGTGCAACATATATCATTCAAAACTACCACAATAAGAGTACTGGTTATCAATATGAGACATAGAACAAAACAACACAGAAAACAATATAAACCATTCTTTACTAATATGATAATTTCCCTATAAACCAGAACCCAAAACTGTCATAAAGGTGCATTCGTAACATTAATCCCATTGATCGAACAGGAATCATAGCAACATTCATTTTAATGTTAGATCAAATAGACATCAATCATAACTCTAAACCTTGGATTCCATAAGTCTACAGAGTTCATCAGTTCAACTGTTCAAAACACCATCTTATCCACTATCCTAATTGTTCAATCCTCAAATTATTCTCCCGTTGCGCAAGATAAACTATTGAAACTCACAGTTCTACTTCAATTGCACTCAAATTTGAAGTTCTACAACTTTTTGTGTTTTGCAACGCAAGTTCTACAACTTAATCCAATTCAATTGTGACCTTCGCAAATTCACACAGAAACACAAAATAAGATTTAAACCGACAGATATAAGCTACAAATCGTCAAAAAAAAGCCCTAAATTCTGAGTAGTGAAATTGAGCAGAGTAAAGACGATTAGTAAAAAGAAGTAAACCTTTCAGCGGTATCGACGTTAGTAGCGACATCGTCGGAACAAGCAAACTGGAGAGCTGAGACCACCACTTTCCTCCCCTCCATTTCTCCAAAATTCACTCCGGCCGGTGGCTGTGTAACTGGAATCTCAATTTGGTCTTTTTGGCTGCTTTTATGTTATGATGGCCTGTGTGTGTCCAAAAGCATCTAAAAATAAAGATTTTAAGAGCATCTGAATTTTTATTTTATTTTTATTAAGTTCATCCAATAAAAAAAAAATTAAATGTTAGATGACATAAATAACATTTTATTATAAATATACTAATATTATAATAATATAATAAATTTTATAATCTTTAAAATAAAGATGTTGGAGTTGAATGTAATATTTTTTAAAGATTTTAACATTTAATCTTGATTTTGGTGAAAATTATAAAGACGTTGTTGAAGATGCTCTAAGCAATTTTTTTTTTTTGAACGGAATAAAAATCTTTAAATTTAAATTGAGAGATATCCTTATAAATGATTATTTTGAGTGAAATATTATTTTATTATTTTTACCAATTAAAAATAAAGTTAAATATTTTAATGAAAAAAATAATATTTTATTAGAAATATATAATATTTTAATAATATAATGAATGGTGTAATTTTTAAAATAAACAAGTTGTTGGAGTTAAATGTAATATTTTTTTTAAAGATTTCAAATTTTAATTCTTTATTTTAGAAAAATTATAGAAAAGTTGTTGGAGATGCTCTAAGCCCCTTCACATCTTTGCTTCTTCTTTCCCTTTGTATCTTTTTATGACATATTCTAGAAAAGAGTAAAATACGATTTTAATTCGACGTGATTTGTTAATAATTTTGATTTTCATATGGTCCGGTTTAAACGGTTTAACCCTTTAAATTACAAACCAAGTCGTAATGGTGGTTTAGGAAAATTTCAAGCTGCACGGTTTGACAGCAAATGACCAGTCAGTCAATCAGACCACAAAAATACGATATGGTCCGACCAATTTTGGTGGTTTGGTCTCTTATGGACTTTAAACTAATAAAAAGTAGCATCTATATCAAAAATTAAATATCTACCAATAATAACATGATTAAAGAACAGTATATATAAAAGAAACATTTATCTCCAAAGTTAATAAAACATTGAGCAAATTGAAAAAAAAAATTAAACAAATCCATCAAAAATAGTTGGAATTTGGACAAACATTGACAAAGTCGAATGACGATTTGGAATTTTGAATTTGATTTTTAAGGAATTTCAATTTTTTGTCGGTTTAAAGAATGCAATTAATTGAGAAATGAAAACTAAAAACATAATGTATTAGACGATTTTTTTTTCAAGTTGGGCCATAAAAGTAATAACATGAAAACTAAGGTCTTGTTTGTTTTTCACAAAAAAAAGAAACCCTTAATAAGCTCTTTTCACTTATTTGGTAAGTGATTGAATATTTCAGATTGTTTGATTTTATTCTCTTTTTCAGGCCTCCTATGTCTTACTGTGGTCTGATAGAACAATAGGTAGGCTAACCCCTTATTCACCTCTTATCCTATTTCATATCCAAATAACCTTCTCTATTGTTATCCTCAACGAACGTGAACGACCTCCAGAGTCAATCGCTCTAATTCGAGTTTGTTTGTTATCATATTGCTTGAAATCACTAGGCAACAAATTCTTCTCTATTCTGCACTGTAACATCCAACTTTCAACTTTAGATTACATAGATAATTTTGAAGAAGAAAAAAAGATGTTGCAGCTCTTAGTTGCAAAACCAAAACCACTTCTGCCTCTTTTTTTTTATATTAGAATTAGAGTAAGCAATATCATACGGTATAATGGAACATATTTTGATATTTGGCTAAGCATTTGTGCCTCATTAACAAAAACCCATTCCTATACACAGAGCTCACCAATATTGATCATTTATGTTCAAGTAGTAGCTGATGGTGCAACTTACACAACCATTTTTATGTAAATTGTTTGGTTTAATAGCTTCTCTTTTGTGATTGTGGATGACAAATTGGAAAATGGGTCATTTTCATGCATTAACCTTTTTGTGTTACACAAGTTGTTGATTTGCAATTTCCATTGCAAAAGAAGAGGCCAACAAGTTAGGAACTGTCATGTTAAAATCATAGTGAATGACCAAGGAAACTGTATCACTCCATCATGTTAACTTCACATTTTCTGTCATATATTCAATACCTATATGCATTTATGTATTTACACTTGTTGATTTATCTTTTCCATAGTCTTTACTGATCGATGAGGTTGAAGAGGTTCAACCACATGGGAGTACCGCTGAGTTGCTGACCAATCATATATGGCCACATTAAGAGAAGAAATTGCAAAACAATTGATGCAAAATGGAGATCGATTTTAGTTGTAATAAGACCTAATGCATGTTTTCTATTGTATTTGAATCAATTAACGAATTTAAGTTGAATCTTTGAATGTGTTAACGATGGATGGTAGTATAATTTAATTAAGAGTAGATTACATGATTGGTCCCTGTCGTTTACATAAAATCATAGTGTGCGTCCCTAAATCAAAATAATTATGGAAAAGGTTCATGTGGTTTATATATCTGTCGCTGGAATCGAGATCTTATTCAATATTTTTGGCAATCGGTTCGGCCTAGATCACTTAAAAAAACATTCAAAAACCGCAGACTAGATCGAACCGATTGGTTTGACTACTTTTCAAATCGGATCGGACCGTCAAACCGCTAAAAACAATTTGGTTTGACATGGTTTGAGCGGTCCAACAATTTTTTTAACACCCATACTATATGGTTTAGAAATGGTAATTTGTGTTCCTATGGTTTATAGTTTATTGCTATTTTCATCCTGAACTAATTTGTATCTTTAAATACAAGGACCAAAACAGTAAATAATCGTAAACGACATGGACCTAAACAACAATAAGTTGTAAATTATAAAAATAAAAATAGCAGCAAATTACAAATCATATGGACGAAAAACCCGATTTCTAAGGAACACAAATTGCAATCTTTAACAAACCATATAGAGGAATGAATGAAAGATAAGTAAAATGAAATAATAACTTATTGGTTTTTGTTAGTTTTGAGCAAAGTAAATCCAGAGGTAGAGTTAGGGAAGGACCTACTAAGAGGCAGAGAGGGTATGGAGTGCAAGGGTCCCCTCTCAATCATTTCGTCGTAATTGATTTTTTTTTACCAACTTTAGTTGTGGACCTGCTTAATTTTGAAAGGTGTTCTTATCTGCTTTTAAAACCAAACCTAAAACAAAAACCTATTGTAGTATGAATGATTGGGGTGTTATCTTTCATTTTTGATGTCACGAGTTCTATTCTTGTTTGAAGCAAAAT
Source organism: Silybum marianum (assembly GCA_036898165.1). NCBI lineage: Eukaryota > Viridiplantae > Streptophyta > Magnoliopsida > Asterales > Asteraceae > Silybum > Silybum marianum. The sequence continues at coordinate 31,219,039 of CM072538.1, read as the reverse complement.
TTGCATTTTTATCAATCCTTTAAAAAAAAATTTGTCTTGTTTTAACAACGCTTGTTTATCTCAAACAATTTGAAGAAAATAATAAAATTAATCACATTTAACAATTAATACTTTGTATGAGTTTTTGTTTTTTCTAAATCTTGAAAATCGGTTATTATTCTTCTGTATATGATGTCGTCAAACATGTTTATATAAAAACTTGATAAAAATATATTTTGTTTTTTAACTAGTCATTACGAACTCAACCATAAAACCAAAAAGAGTTCCCCATAAAGGTGGAATTTGGCACACACAAAAACATGTCGGGCATAAGACATAGTCTTCCGTCTTGTTTAACAAGTCAAGGTTGATTCCATTTGTAAAAATGTATTATATTAAATCGACACAATTGAATTTCCCCCAGTCAAAACCATGTTGATTTTTCCTTAGGTTAAACCGTGACTTTACAAGCGTCTGATTGGTCTTAAAGGTGCAACCGCAAGGGTTGTGCCTCAATGGTTTGAACTTGGGCTTCAAAGGTCAAAAGTATCTGGAGGTCTCAAATTCAAATCCAAATATTTGGTTTTCCAGAAGGTTGAGGTTTCAATCTCGTCAAATGTTAGATGAGTGTGAGTTTATTGCCGTATATAAATACTTAAAAGAAATATTAAGGCTATGTTTGCAAAAATAAGCTAGCTTATTTTCAGTGTACATGTTTGGCAAGCATAAGCTAGCTTATTGAAACGCTACTTGAAGTAGCGTTTTGGGAGCTTATTGTCACATTTTCCAATTATAACCCTCATTAATATTAATTATTATTTCTTAATATACCTTATTTGGTCATTTTACATTCTTATACGCTAGTTTTGCCAAACATATGATTTTTTTATCAGTTAGCTTATCAGCTACCAGCTAGCTTATCCGCTAGTTTGCCAAACATAGCCTAAGTTGTATATGAGTCGAGTTCGAGTCGAGTATGCCCGACTAAGCTGGAAGATAACTCAATATTCTAACTAGTTCTCTTGATGCGCTCAAGCCCAATTCTAAAGCGCAAATAAATTGAATATATTAGTTGAATCTCGGAACCATGTTTGTTGACAATAAATTCAACTTAAAAATATATGATAGTTTGTTTAACAAAGTGAATGCATCTTCCTTCAGATTTTATTTTTTATAGAATATATTTATGCAAAAAACATATTTAAAAAACGTCTATTTTAAAATATAATAATGACATGATATAGGTGAGACTTGATGTATTTTTTAAAGCTAAGTTTCTTAAAATAACATTTTCTAACTATATATAGACCATTCAATAGACATTTTTTGAACCATAGACATTTAAATGTGTATTTTATATTATGTTATCGAAAATAAAAAATAAAAACTAAATGAAAATGTCTTTTAAATACAATTTGTCCAAGTTGAAAAACTCTTCACTATATATACATTTTTGTTTGGGACTAATGTTTTTGTATATAACCTTTCTTAGACTTTTGTAACTACAACAGAATAATCATAATTTTAAAAAAATCTAAATTATCCCAAATATAACTAATTTTTTATTAAACAAACTATATAAAAATCAATAGTTTATTCTATATATATGAGTATATTTACACAACATATTTAGTTTGTTCTATATGTATGAGTATATTTACACAAGATATTTATAATATTATACAAAATTTACTAGTCATTATTATATAGATATAATTTGTGGATATGTTTGAATTTTATAAAATTAACTCATAATCAATTGATATATTTGTTCAAACATAATATAAACGTTAAACTCTATTAAAACAACAAAAATATTCTATAAAATCGATCCAAGACTTTCTAAATATTGTTATTAGATGGGTTAATTAGTTATCAGTTGTCTTCCGTTATGTTCTTGTATAAACAGGATGTTATGGCCTCATTTTGCAGTTACCGGAAGTAATAGTTAAGTTTCTTTCTCTCCTCCAAACTCTATATACGCACACTAACCATTGTAGGGTTGGGTTTAGGTGAGAAGGAAAGTTAAGGTGAGAAGCGTAAGAAGGGATCTCCACCCTTGGATGCACATTAGGATGGGATGCACCAAGATTAGGTGTACCGAGATGCACCAGATCAACTCCCTTCTAAAGCGCAATTCATAAGTGGGTATGATATTAAACGTGATCAAAGGCTCAGATCTCTTCTTATGCTTCCCACCTTAACTGTACTTCTCACACGATCCTATGTCAACCATTATATATGTGTTTTGACTTTCATGTTGATATTTTTAGAGAAGCAATGTGAGGCTACTCAGAAGATGTTGATTATAAACATTTTTTTTGCACAAACCAATAAGATAGACCTCACAAACAAAAGGGTATGATTCTAAACCACAAGGTTTGTGGCGTACTGGTTAAGGCTTGTGGGGAATAAGGCTAGGTAACCCATCTACCCCAATTTCGAATCCAGACGCAAACAACTTGTGGCCACTGGGGAATTATCTCAGGGCTGCATGCTTTAGCAGTCATAAAATTGCCAGAGATTAGTCTAGGCAAAGCCTAGGATACCCTTTCCAAAAAAAAAAGGTTATGATTCTACCTTTAGAAATAAAATCAAAAACCATAATAATTCATCGAGCATCCTTTCCAATGACTTTCCATTCACAAAGGCAACTTTATTCGAATGCATCATGGAAAGTCAGTATTGAAAAGTTGTAGTTCTTGAATGATTTCATAAAAAAGAAGTAACGATTATAAGACAACTTGAAACACAACGAATATCAAAAACCAACATCGATGCTTACTTTTCATATTTTTCACATTTTTTATGTATGATTTGATCTGATTCTGACCTATAGAGGTGCAGATAACATCACCCGACATTAATATCAAAAAGGGTGCAATAGAAGCAAGGTCATAAAAAGCAAATGAGGACCCCAATACATGATGGGGCTAAAACTTGAAAGCAACCCATCATATAATTCTGGTGATGGTGTCAACTCATTGATTATAAATCTTGCTTAAGATCCAAAACATGATTGATAAATAAATATATAGTACACCACAATTATTATCACATATAACAAATCAAACAGCCCAATCAATTACCAATAAAATAAAACCAAACAGATAACATAAAGATAATAATAATCAAAATGAAAATGAAAATCCCAAAACCAAAAGACTTCATTAATCATATTATGTATACAGAAACTAGAATTAATCCAAAAATCACAATTTCATTATGCTGCCAAAAAAATTCATCTAAAAAATTACAATAACTTAAAGAAAATAAACAAGAATATGAAAAAGAAACCTATAATATGTTTCAAGAAATAAGAATACTTCTTTCCTTCCTAGTATTTGTATTTGTGTATAAATTTTATGATGAATTTTTTTTATAAACTATAATAAAATAGGAAATATGATTTGGAGTATAAGCATGGTCTAATAATGTGTACCATGAAGATGAGAGGTTTCTGCTGGTGTGAAAACTAATTTCTGGTGATCTTCAATGTGAATCCATAAGCTATCTCACCTGTGACATAAGGTCATTAGATTAATTGAACAAGAAAAGTAAAGAGGGTTTTCAATTGACATTTCATAAATAATTAAAATAATGGTTAGTGGAATATGACCCATCTAGTTTGGCCCCATTAAAAAGTGTATACCAAATTAACCTCATTTTCAACATTGCAATTAGCAAACCTAATCAGGTGGGCCCAAGGTTAGATGCTGGATCATATTAAGACCAACAGCAGGCTCATCCAAGTCCATGTCTGATTAATGTAGCATTTAGGGGTCGTTTGGTTGGTTTTCCATTAAGTCATACGATAAAGTTGTCTGTGTGAATTAATCTGTCTGTATAGATTGAAAATGTTTTTGTTTGGGAGGGTTTTCTCATAATTGCAATGAGCATGGGAAGCGCAGGTTTGGAAAAAAAATGGCTTTCTGCATAAAGCTCCCCCCTAGAAGCTTACTGAATAAGCCACCTTTTATATCATTCAAGCACTACCAAACAGTCATGTATAGTTAACCAAATAAGTTGCGAGTCTAATTAAGCTGCTAACAAAAAGGCCCTTACTAGCTTGCTTTTCATCGGGCCATGGTGGTGGGATAGGGTTTTTTTTTTGGGGGGGGGGGGGGGGTGTCATATCAACCGTCTGATTTGGCACAGTCGGTATGAAAGAATTGTCAACTTAGATTACATAATCTGTCAATCTTATCCTCTTTAGGAGACGCTGACACTAATAACACTTGTAAAGTTAGAAACGTTATCTTTGATGTTGAAATCCACTTTCAAGGATCATTATGGATGCAGCTAACAATTAATCAATCAGATGTTATATGGTGCCTTACATTTATAACCTTTCAAAGATCTCAAAAGAGCCCATAAAAAAAGATCATCAAGTGTCGTTCAACATGTAAGAAAAAACAAACCAAAACGTAATCAAGTTGGATAATTATTTAACTTTTTAATGTGAAAGATACCCAACTTGGACTAAAAGGTAGCATACTATTACTATATAATAACCATGAATTAGAAAAGAAAAAGAGAAAGAGACATCAGATATGGCTCCACCGAATGCTGAAGCAGCCAAATACCTTTCTCATAATATATATATATATATATATATATATATATATATATAAAGTGACAGTGAGGATACAGTATGGACATGAAAGATGTACACCCAAAGGCAACAACGGTGAGCTTTCAATTTTCAATTGCTAAAGAAACTTGGATTAGAGAAGAGTGACTTTTTTGTATATGATTGAACAGAACTTGGACTTTTGTATACTATAAGATAAGAGGAATTTTGTTTGCAGTAAGATTCTATATTCCATGATTGTTGGTGGAGATAAGATGGGATGGAGACTAGTGGCCTTTGGCCATACCTTCAATTTATGATAATGTAGGTATTCACATATGAAGGTAGACCCAACCCTGTTTCTGTATTCACACACTTTGACATATTTACCATGCTTATTTTCCCAAGCATATTGTATATAAAGGGTGGGCCCACATACGTTCGGGTGTGTTATATGTCATTGTTTGTAAAAATACGACTTTATGCAGTAATTCTTGAATAATTTTGAGATAGAACCCATATGTTGAACATAAAGAAGAAGATTATATAACTTTTAATAGACACTTTGGAAATCCTGAGCCCACAAATTTGGGTGGTTGATCGGGTCCTACCAATATCATCCTATATAGATTGTTGTGTTGGCTTTAGTTATTGGATGAATGTATGCATAATTTGTCAAATTATAATCTTGTGATTCCTTGAAGATATTTGTTATTATGATCATTATGAATTCAACTAATCGGTAGGTTATCATGGGTAGGTGAAATATAAGTATGACATGATTAAAGTTCAAAATTTTACCTTTAAGGACCATCTTCTTCAGGGACTTTGAGCTCCATATATAAAAACATCACCAAAATTTTAAGTTAACTATTCATCTCCCTTGAGCAAAGAGTAGGGATCCAAGAAGCAAAATGAGAAGGCTGAAGATAGGCAAGGCCTGCAAATACATAATTCAAGACACAAAAGTTAAGCCAAAAACCATTTAAAAAACTAGAAATATTGCTATATATTTCATTAACATATATGAACTGTAGTTAATATAAAATAAATGCATGCGTGTTGTTCTTACGTTTTTCTTTGAAGATGAATAATCTATTCTTGGAAGAATATAACTTTGTACACCAAGGCTATAAACCAGAGTACCATCAGGATAATACAATCCAAAGTTCCGTTCAGATGTTGGACCGGGCTTCTGATTCTCATTAAAAAGAGCAAAAAGATAAATATCAATCGGTTGATTCGGGCGAGCTGGAGTACCTTGCCCTTGTTGCATCCTTTGCATCAAATTTCTATTATATATTCCAGCATTCTGTACTGTTGCCCCAGGCTCATCCTCATCTCCCTTCGAAGGCCATCCAGTCTCGGATATTTTCACTTCTACATCTGAATGACCCAATGCCTTTATAGCTGAATAAACAGCATCAATTTGTGCATACAACATGTTATCATACTTTAGATTCGTATTGGGATCTACCGCCCCAGAATTTGGTTCAAAAAGCACGTATTCCAGTTGGACGTTATTTGGGTCACTCTTATATGCAAAATAAGGGTAAGCATTGATGAAAAAGGGAGAGTCGACCTGCGCATGGAAGTTAAGAATGGGTTGTATGTATTGAATCATATCTTCTTTAAAAGACCCTCTAGAAGGTGGGAAAGAAGTTGCTAAGATTTGAAGGGAATGAGCCGTGGTCACGTAAACTTGTTTGTTTAGTCCAAGTTCAACTAAAGCTCCATAGATGGTTTTCATAGCCGGGAGGAGATATGTTGCTGCTAATTGATCTGTTCCTCCCAAGACTTCGTTTCCCACAGTGACACAAGTGATTTTAGTTTGTGAAATATAAGGTTGTACGTTTTCTTGAATCCATGTTTGAGCTTGTTGAGGATCTCTCATTTTTTGAAGTAAATCGTTTCCTACAGCAACGATGAATTCGACATTGGTTCCTGCAAATGCTCCTAATACTGTGGGATCGGCATCATAAATTTTTACTCTACTAATGTTCAAAGATCTAAGGAGGACCGATACATGAGATGGAGATGGAAGATTGTTGGCTATTCGTCCATAGTTGACCCCAACTCCAATGCTGAAGATACCAACAAATGACTCTGGAAAACATATAATTCAATAAAATTCAAATCAATCTAATCATTCAAACTCGAATTGAAAAAATATAAATCCGTGAAATGGCAAAAGATTCCCTATTTATCTAATCTGGAATCATTTCCTTCATAACCATTAATGTAGATCCCACTTAGAAATCTGAAACTATTATATTATACTATTCTGGTTTGACATCCAGTTTGTTTAATGATGATCCAGCATCAATGTATTCAAACAGAATTTACAAAATTGTTTACCAATATCATGCACTAAGAAGAAGAAATCTAATAATCAAACAAATTCAAATATCTATCTCTCCTTCTTTGGCACATATCAAAAAATCATAATTGATTACACAGTGAACAGCTATAAAATCACAACAAAATCACCAGAAAACTAACAAATCCCACATTTGATCAAAAGCCGATAACAAACCCCCAAATATATAGAAGTTCAATTGAAAATTTAGAAACTAGTAATGGAAGAACGAAAGAAGAGTTATCTAATAAAGTGAGGAGCACAAGGATTCATTCAAACAACGGATAAGATCAAAAAAATTCATTCCGTTCTAGTTCTACCTACATCTTTTCAGTTTTCAGTGATGAATGATGATCCAGCACCATTGTATTCAAACAAAATTTATACTTGATTAGAAATTAGAATGCCAACATTATACACTAAAAATCAAGAAAAAATATTATCACACCAGAAGAGCAGACATTTAGTCGAAATCCGATAACAAATACCCGCGAATTTCGAATATTTTATTGAAATTCAGTAACGAATAAAGAGGAATTTAAAGAGTTACCTGATATAGTGAGCAGCAAAAGAAGTGTACGGAAGATAGCGGCCATCGGAATCGAAACCGTGAGGTTTTTGCCGCTACTCCGCCGCCGGAGAAAACTCTTATCGACTCCTGTAATGAAAAACGGAAACAGAGGTTTTGAAGAGGAAGGTTTGCATGTGTGTTTATTAAAAGGATGATGAGGTCAGTAATCAGGTGAGAACAAACCGCGTTAATTATTTTACAATCAACCTATCAGAAGATGACACGTATGCTGCTAGACCGTCTTTTATCAAAGCTGCCGCCCGCCAAATGCCAATACAGTCTTCCCTAGGTATACCGACTTAAAAAATTTCGTATTTCCGAAAATGCCCTTCTTCGAAAAGATTTTGATTTTCTCTTCGTAAATAAAAAACAAAACAAAAAAGTTGGAATTTATGTGATTTATATAAAAAAAATGATAATATGTTGTTGAGTAATTAAATAACAAATATATAATATGTAATATTTTATATTTATTATTATTATTATTATTAAAACTGTAACAATCGATCTCATGATATTGTGGGTTACCAAAACAATATTTTAAATTAGAGCTAAAATTATTGTATTGGTTTTTTTTATGCTAGACGTTGTAAATAATATCAAAACTGATTATTTATACCATCAAAACAGTAGAGTAAATCTGATCGGAATGATGCTCTGGTGGGGAAAACCACAACGAAAATGACGAGTCCTCAAGGAGAGGTGTTTGTAAATTGTAACACCTTTAGGCGAATACCAGTTCACTTATGATAAACAGGATTACGGGAAAGTCTCTTTAAATCGTCATGAAGTTAAGTGTAGGGATTTATTTAGGCATGGGAGATTGGGAATGGGTGGGGATCTCAATCCCCATTATGTTCCATCTTTGTCCTCAATGGGAAATTGAAAAAAAAAATTATGTGAGATCATTTAAATCAAATGTGTTAAACATTATATTCGATTGATATTAGTTCATGTTTAAATCTCACATATTTCTAATATTTTGTTTTTACTATGTATCAAATATCCATATGTGAACAAAATCACAACATCATATGTAATTGTTTTTACTGGGTATTAAATATTCATATGTAATTTTTTTCCAGATGATTTTCAGACTTAAGATCTAAAAAGAAAAAAAACGGTCTGAAACGAGTAAGTGACAAATGGTTATTAAGAGGTTAAGTTGAAAAATCAAATCAGGGTCTTACTTTTTTGGATCTCTTATTCGCATGCCTAAATTTATAACAATATATTCGACATGAAGAAAATAAACAAATTTTTGAGTGAAACGAAAGTTTGAATTAATTTCAGATAAATAAAGCAATTTGTATAATTAAATTTTTTTCTTATAACAATGATCACTAATAATATCCAATGATGGTGTGAATATTTTAGTTAGTATTCATTTTCAATTAGGTTATTATACACAATAACAAAAAAAGTTAATTTTATTAGGCCCCAACATACAACAATGCATTTAAAAAAAAAATTATTATTTTTGAAAATACCCCATGAATCCATCGTCGAACAAATTGGATAAAGAATATATAAACTTTTTAACATTATCTAATTTCTATCAAAGATAACCATTCTTTGAAGTTTCTTGATATTAATTAAAGTTTCATAAAAAGAAATCTTCAGTTTGAAGTTACCATGATCACTTTAAATTCTTTTAAGAATAGTGTGAATATTTAAGAAAATCAATTATAGTTAATCTTCTTAATCAAATTTATTTTTTAGTCTATTTTAAAATCAAAATTTTATTCTAACTAGAGTTTATGTAAATACTTTATACATTTATATAAAACCTATTTTCAGATTGAAATAGGAGGACTTATTCAATTTTTCCATACAAATGATGTTTCTTATGCAAATTTACGTAAAGATTTTTTTCTTTAATCTGAAAATCGAGTTTATGTAGATACATAAACTCTAGCTTAAATGAGAATTCAACTAAAAAAATGGTTAAAAATTGAATTTCGTTGGAAATTCTGGTTATTTCAGTTAATTCCGTAAATATTTAAGGTCATGGATCGGCTTAGATGTTGAATTATGGACTTAAACTTTTACTCGAATTTATTTAAGATAATATGAAAGTCGTGAACTTATTAAACATGTGCCTAATATTGCACAACACGCATTTTAGATGAAACTGAATTAAATTGAACTATAAAAGTAAGAAACACGTTAATGACATGAATCTGTTATGCTAAAAAATTATCCAGTAATCATGATTATTTAATATTCATTGAAATTAGTATCCATCATAGTTTTGGCATAACATTTTGTACGAAAATGGTTGTAAGTTATATATCGGTCCATGTCAACATGAGTTGATAACCAACGTAACTTCTATATAATGCATTATATGTTGTTAAAGTCAAGAGGTTACAAAATTATATACACCTTTTATAATGAATGAACCATTAAACCATTTATCTTATCATAGGATACGGTGAGACAATCAAAAAGTTATAAGTTATAATAAAATACAAAATAAAACATAAATTAATTATGAAAAAAATATAAAAGTACAACTTAATTGGAAATGACATACAATTTGGTTTTTACAGCAAAATAATAAGAAGAACTAGATAGATTCGAGCTTGCAAACTATATATCCACATGCAATCACATTACTGATAGTATCTTCAACGGTATCTTTAAAATAGAGAAAATAGGGATTTTGAGCAATTTTTTGCTCCAACACCATCTCCAAAATAGAAAAAAGATGAAAGATGTTACAAAAATCTTCAAATTTAGAGACATCTTCAAAAATGATTGTCATGAGAGAGAAACTATTTTTTATTATGTTCTACCAATAAAGTTGAAATTAAATGTTATAGATAAAATAAATAATATTTTATTAGAAATATTGAATATTTTACTAATATAATGAATTTTGTAATCTCTAAAATGGAGATGTTGTTGGAGATAAATGTAACATTTTTTAGAGATTTATAAATTTGATTCTCCATTTTTGAGAAAATTATAGAGATACTCTTGGAGATGCTCTAATAGTTTAAAACCACTTTTTGTTAACTTAAAATACACACATAATATTAAACTGGATCAACCTTTAAGTGCGGGCGGACCTATATAGTCCAATATAGTGGCATGGACCACCGGTTCATGGTTCTGTTGTAAGATAAAAAAGTTACTTGTCTGCATGTTGCCACTGATTGTTTTGTTTGGTGCCATCATATAATTTTTGAAACTGAAACTTTGGCTTAAGTCTTTAATGGTAGAGTTGGTAAATGTTGCTTAATTTGTACGAAAACCTCGGGCTTGAGTCCCACATTTGTCCAAAAATATGTTTTCAACTTTAAATTTGATGTGTTTTATATGTTTGTGTTGGTGCATTAGAAAACGACACGAAGATCCCCTAACGACCTAACATATTACTAAATTAGGCCCCGACCCCTCGGTGAGACAATTAGACCATTGGATCATTTGTTTTAAGGGTTAATCATATGCCATTAGAAAATTTTACTTTTAATAGTTCAATTTTAGAAAATGTAATTGCCTTTATGCAATTAAAAAAACATATTATTCTTATGTAATTATATGAACATATTATAAACTTGTGGGAAAAAAAAGTTCTAGTATATCATTACTTTATAGAAAAAAAAAGTAATTCATGAAAAATTATTAAAACTTATTATTAAGATATCTTTTTTGAAAGGTTGTTAAATTATGACCGTAATAAATCAGTTTTAATAAACTCAGTGGTCACAATTATTATGTATGTATGGAATCGAACCCAATACAGATGAGTTATTCCATCATATCCCCGAGAACCTCAACCACTACGCCACAACAGTTGTAGTTTATTTAAGATATCTTGTTGGTGTTGAAATCTCAATTGATTAGACTTACACCATTTATATGTATATATTTTGAAACCTCATATTTAAAGTGTGATTTAGAGTTCCACATATTTTTACATGGTATCAGAGCCAAAATTTGCTACTCTAGAAACCTGACACTCTGGCTAGCCCCTCTGGTCTCTGGACACTAAGGGACAATTTGTATTTATTTAGTTCTTGTTGGAGGGGAAAGGGCGGGTGTTTGTCACCATGTATATATGTCGAAACCTTATTTCCTTTCCAATGCCTCTTTTGAAGAATGATTTATTGAAAAAACAGAGTGTGTCAAAAATAATAGATCAAACCCTAAACAAATTTTTTATAATAATAAATGATACAAAATATATTAATATTTTAATATGATTAACTCTTGTTTTAAACAAGTTTTTCTAAGTCGACCTGGCCGCGTCGGTTTTATGAACGTTGAAAATAATATATTAAAATTTTCACATATTTAAAGAGAAAAAAAGGCATCAATTGTTTTCATATTTTATCCTTTTATTCTTTTTAATTATTATATTGTTTTTTTAGCAATATAAAACTAATTGTATTATTATCTCTTATCAAGATAATTATTTTGTTTGGAAATTGATAGAAAAACACGTACCACGATTTATATTTGATATTTCCACTCCAAGTGCATTATCTCATTTTATATATATAATAAATTAGATTGGATGTTAAAAATATGCAATAAATTAATTAATGACAACAAATGGTTATGATAAGATAAGCATGACATCGTCATATTGTAGCACAAATTGAGATTTATTAAACAAGATTAAAATATGGACATAGCATTTTTCATGTCATTTTGATAAATACACTTTTTAATATAGAGAAATGATCAAATAAGAATTTTGCATTTTTAAATAAACAAAAGGATATTTATGAATCATATAAGATATAGGTCCTGTATAATATTAAATCATTTATGATTTAATATAGGATCCACATCATATGTGGTCCACAATTTGTTCATTTCTTTCTTTAAGGAGAGGTGGTTCTCATTTGATCTCTCGTCTTTTAATATATATATATATATATATAGAGAGAGAGAGAGAGAGGGGGGAAGGTTCAAATGAGAACTTTGCATTTTTAAAGGAACAAATGGACTATTGTGGATCACATATGATGTGGGTCCCACATCATATGTGGTCCCAAATGAGTTCCTTTGTTCCTTTAAATTGGTAGTGAGTCTAGAAAGTTCTAGATTGATCTTCCATTGAATTTGAATCATTAACAACCAAATTCTAACCATAACAGACATAGCTCCCTGGGGTTTTTGTGGACATGTTAAATAAGGTATCTCTTTAATTTTCTTGAAACAAAGATCTGAGCATTGGTGGGGAGAGATTGAGGATCATTTTTGCTACGGTAATTACCGTTTGAAATCTTTGTGTGTTTTCATTTTACTGTTCTGGTACATCATATATATATATATATATATATATATATTTGCTATCTTTTGTTTTGGATTTGGTTGTCAATAACCAATGTTTGGTTTACAGTATGGTTATATGAACCAATCTTTCGTTTTGGATTTTAAAGTCGATGCTTCCATTGAAATCAAAGATGATGATGACGGGCTTCGGTACTCTCTGCCACTTCAAGAAGAAACCGCGGTCATTGTTGAGGAGGCGAAGGAGAGGTTTATCTCGGAGCTTCTCAACAATGAGCACACCAATAGAGAGGTACATGTGTCTGATAACGTGTGCTATGAACCTGTTATTAGCTTAAACAACTCTCATCTTCTTTGCTATTTTAAGGTCCTTTTGGGGTTGAAACAATGGGATTCTTCTGTTTTTGGGTCTGAACTCAAGAGTACAACAGAGGATGTTTTGTCTGCTTTAGAAAGACATTCCTCTGTTGCTCAAGCAAAAAAAGTTCATTTTAGGAATTCTTTTGGGAGGAACAAGGAATTTACATCTAACCGTGAAACTTTAAGACAATACGGTCGGTCACACCTTGATAAAGAAAACTATAATACTCATGGCATTCAGGAACTTTCTAACAAGAAGAGCAATGGTTCTGGCCCACCGGTTAAAACTGACACAAGTTAAAAGGTCAAAAATAGAAACAAAAAACAGTAGTCATATTTTACTTAATAGCTCGCTTATTGTTATCAACATCATAGAGATGATTTCGCTATAATTTCGATGCTTTGATATATCTAAAATTTGCAGCCCCCTTTCGAATCTTTGGATGGTTATAAACATGTTGTAGATGTGGAGTATTGCCCTCCATTATCATCCACTAGCTCCAATTTTCCTCTAGAAGCGGCAAGAGCAAAAGAAGCAGCCCAAAATGGTACCTAATACCCAAAATACCCTCGAATATCATGAAATTATGGAAGGTAAATTAGATACTTTTTTACATGTAGGAATTTGAATTAGTCAGCTTGTGCTAAAATATGATACCTTTGTTATAACAGAGGAAATGATTTGTGGTTTACAACGGTTGGGATGGAAAAAAGTGGATGTGAGTTTCTACACTTCATTAGTTCATTGTGGTCGTTTTTCGCTCATAACAACATACATGTATGAATTCTTTTTTAAAAATTTTGTTTTTTTTTGTTTGTTTGTTTGTATATTGTTTGATGTGTTTAATTTTTTGGTGTTTGCAGGTGAAAGATGAATGGTTTCATAAAGCTGGAGTAGTTGCTCATGTTGCTGATAGCATTAAGCAACACCAATCTTCTTCATTTATCTCTGCCAGTTTATAGTTCACATGCCATTTCATTAGAACACTATATATATATATATACATACATCATAGATGTTTGTAAAAATGCAAACACATGAAACATCCTGTTGGTGATTGCAAGTACCAGAGAAGAAGAGAGGAGATTAGGAAAATAGTTATCCAAAGTTTAGTGATAGATTGGCCAATTTTGCCTGTCATTATTTGCCATTTGATAATCTCTAAATAGGAATAGATGGTTGAATTGTTTTTCTTACCCATTATCTCTCAATCTTCCAAATTTATAGAAGTATTACCGATTTTGAAAAGGGGCAATGCTGAAGAACATATGGAAATTTGACTTTCATTTGTAGCCGATTAACAAGGGAATGCTTCCCATTTTCGATTTTTGATACACAAATGATTTCGATTAACAGGTTCATGCATTCATGATTTTAGTTTGATTTCTCGACGATTTCCAAATTCTAATCCAATTTTAGTTTGACTTCTCGACAATTTCCAAATTCTAATCCAATTTAGTTTGATTTGCCACTGATTTATACACCACAACCACAATTTGGTGATTGATCAAGGCTTATGTTTTGATAGTTTGTTTACTCCCTTTCAACCAAATCTTTCGGCATGTTTTTTAGAAACCATGGATGTTTCTTGATTTCGTCTATGCTCATCCTCTTTTTAAGAATAATCCAACAACTTCAATTTCATGTTTTTTGTGTTAAAAAGGTTGCATTTTAAGGAGAGACGATACCTTAGATGGGTTAGCGACAATGACATGAGAAAGGAGGTGTATAGAATCAGCCGAAACATGCACATTAAGGTCGTTACTTCAAAGTACGTTTGTTTATTTGTAAATATGCATATATGGTTTTAGAGCATTTTCAGAGCTGTTCGAGGCCTGGTTCAGGAACGTTTAGAATCTATTTAGAAACTGATTTCGATCGGTCATTTTGTCTCTGTCTAGACTCTAGAAGGATTCGGTAGGGATACAATTTGAGATAGTTGGATTATTACTTGGGGTGCCAATCAAGTCAGCATAGAATCTTTATCACGTAAATTTATGCTCATCGATTTGTTTAGCTTGAATGCTTGATAAAGCGTGGTTTTGTTTGAGGTCTATTTGGAGACATATAAAATTTGTATAAAGTCATGTAATGTATCCGACCAACGGACGGGTATAACACTAGTTATACCGACCTCTGGATAGATATATTATTTTGAATATTATGAGTTTTAAGGACCATTTGCTTTAACGACTTGCATCGCTTCTCATGGCCGCCATTGCAACCGCCATTCTCAATGACCCCACCACCATCCTTAATTCATTAAAAAACTATGCAAGTTAGTTGACATTTTTCTAAAATTTGGGAAGCATATTAAATGCATTCAACATTATACATGATTACATGATAAAACATAATATATATATACATATACATATATACACGCGTACGTACTGATAACGTAATTCATCAGAACCACTAAATCAGTATTTGGATCAAAAAGCTTGTCGTTTGGCCAAAGAATGTTATTGTAGCATATGGATGTATTATATTTATTTATTATATCATTTAAAATACCTGAATAGCTTGTGAAATACAAAATTGTCATTCACAACTTCTGAATTCAAATATTCGATATTGATCCATAGAGAATGAAAGAGGGATACTTATTGAAAAATGTAGTCCATAAAATGAAGGTAGGGCATATGCGATTATCGTTGTGATTATTATTAATTATTTTGAATTATACATTTGAACAAAAAGATCACAATCAGTTTTTTGGTTGTATGTTTTGAAAATGATTATGTGATATTGAATCATCAAAATTAGGTAATTAACTATAATAAAACGTGATGCATAAAATGATATTTTGATGCATTTCTACAGTTTAATGTTCTGAATAATCAATTTTGATGACGTTGATTGTCTGTAACAACATATGGTACTGACACATCCTTACAATTGGAGCAACGACAAAACTGGGGCGGCAATAACTAAGACACTTGCAGATCGAAAACAACACCAATGACACGTGTTGATTGAAAGAGGCACGTGTCAACATACAGAGAAAGAGAATGTTGGACGATTACGTATGTTATAACTCTTAAAGTTTTATGTCTTTTTTGTTTTCAAGCAGATGTAATAAAGATATATGGTGTCAAAGATGAATACTATGTCTTCTTTATGTATAACTTTTTAATTCATGTTTTGTTTCTATTAGTAGTTTCTAATCACTACAATATGCTTAAAATACTGATTTTGAACAAGTGTATTCCATGTTCTCCTAGTTTTTCTTTCTGTAGTTATGGTGTTCGACTTTTGTTCTACAAAGTCCATATACTTTCGAGTCTATTGCTACTAGAGGTGGCAAAATGCATGAATTAAAATTAGTTTAAATCAAAATAAACTTTTTTTAATGTTGTTCAAAACTCAAAACAAGTTACCTTAATTGTGTACGTTTTTTTTAGATTTTATGAATAACAGAGTTTAACATATGATTGTAAGAACTATATTATTAAAGTAATAATACAGTTGTTTGAATACATTCTTTAGGAGGAAAATAGCGCAATTATTGTTAGATTCAATAATTTCAATTCACTTATATAAGTAGATTAATTAGTTGGATATCTTTATATTTAACGAATAAGACAGGTAAAAGACATGTTGAACGGGTTGAAACTGAACGAAAATTAATGTATCCAATTTTTTATAATCATGTTTTTAACACCGTTAATTATTTACAAAATTAAAAAAATCCGACACAAAATGTTATGAGATTGCCTATGACATATAACTCAATTGACAAGAAGCTAAGACCACTTTACATAAAAATAAATGTTACAAGATTAATAGAGCTCAAATAATCCATTTTCATTAGGACGAAAAGATTGCTTAATTTTTACTGAAATCCATTTTAATAAATTATTTAAGGCTATGTTTGGCAAACTAGCTGATAAGCTAGCTTATGACTGATAAGCTAGCGTATGACTTATAAGGTAGCTGATGACTTATAAAATTTGGTAGCCGATAAAATTGCCGATGAATAAGTTATGTTTGGCAAAAACTAGCTTATGAGCATGTGAAATGACCAAAAAGGACATGTTGAAAATAAATAAATAATATTAGTTAGGGATATAATTGGAAAAAGTGTCAAAAAGCTCATCATAAGCTACTCCAAGTAGCTTATCGATAAGTTAGCATATAAGCTGACTTATAAGCTAGCTTATGTGCATCCAAACGATTACTCAGAAAATAAGCTAGCTTATTTTTACCAAACAATGCCTAAGTCGTTCGACTCTTCTTGTATTTTATCACCTCCGATCGGTATCCTTGGCGTTATATCATATGTAATATTTATAATAGTTTTTTATTTATTCATAATCAAGATATAAAACTTGTGATCACAATCAATATCATGAATATATTTTAAATTTTATATAATAAAAAACTTCAAATTTTTATTGGAATCTTACTAATAGTTTAAACAACCCATAACACACTTTTATATTTTTCTTCAATTATTGATGAATTATTGTTAATTTGTTCCAATGAATAATTTTTATGGCTATTGTACAACACATATTAAATGGGTTGACTTCTTATTTATATAATTATTTATTTTAGTACAAAAAAGTTGAATACATTTTTTTTCTTAATAATTAAATAAGAATCTCATATGCTATGGTAACGTGAGAACTATCATCCTAAGATATTGTTTCATATGATTTTTTTCCACCTAAGGCTATAATTTTAATATACTTGTCTAAGTATATTTGCTTCATATTTAACGTGTTTGTTTTAGTGTATTCGGTTCACATAAAACTTGGTAGTTGTCTTTTTTGTTTCACAAACACATAAAAAAAATTCATATCATGAAACAAACAGGTTGTAAAACAAATTTATGTAATAAATATACCAAATCAAAGTTGTACATGGAAAAAAATTGCATGAAATAGCACATGATATATTGGTTTTTAAAGTTATCACAATTTCATGAGTTCTCAAATAATTATACAAGGATCTCATTCGATACGAGTAGTTTAGTATTTTTTTTGTTTCATTCAACTTGGTCGTCCAATTCACGTTGGACAATAAATTTGTATTCTGTTCAACGAGCATCGGCCATAGGATCATTTGTAATTTGGTACAACAAGCGGGTAACAATCAGAGATGCATAAGGCATTAAGGAAAAGCTTTTTCAGGCCTGAGCCCAAAACTTCCAAGCCCGAAACACCAGGTTTTTTTGGGCCTGAGGATTGAAAGAGAGATCGATCGGGCTTTTTTGGGCCAAACTTTTAACGGGCCTTGATAAAAAGTGGGCTGGCAGGATTGAGATCTTGAGATCATGTCCATAGTCCACAGAAAGGCTACGCGTGGCAAACTGACTAATAACCAATCTAACTAAAAAACTGGTTGCTAGCTGTAAAACTAGTTACTGATCATATTTGATTAAAAGTAGCTAATAAGCTAGATGCCAATATAAAATGACCTAAAAAGACATGTCGATTAATTAGTATAGTCAACTCCGTTGACTAAATTCCATTCCGATGTTTGGTTTACCTATGGAATGGAATTGAATTTTATACATCCAGCAACAACGAACTTCATCATTCCATCATAGTAGGGAATGAATTGAATTCCATTCCAACCAATTTTCTCTCAAGATGACAAAACTATCCCATTAAACCAATTTTCTTAAATGACTATATTTATATTTACGAAAAAAAAAATAGAAAATTACAAATCCAAAGAAAGGGTATTTTGGTCATTTTTTTCATCGTTTCATTCCAATTCTACTCTAAGCCAAACAGACGGATTCCAATTCATTTGACACAGATTACATTCCATTTCCTGCCAACCAAACACCTGCTCAAACATAATAACATTCTATTTCAATTCCTTTCGGATTCCAATTCTTTTGACAAATTCCGTTCTTTAGGGTTTGTAAATTCAAGTCTCCTCAAGCATATTCAGTTCATTAATCATTTCACAGATTGAAGCAGGTTCTTAATTTCTTTACCTCAATATCAAGAACACAATCACAAGATTTGAAAATACTTATTGCACCCAAGAATTAAAAAAAAAAACTAGTAGAGCATTCTGCAACTGAAAAACAGGTTTCATTCTAGATAACAACAAAGTTCCAAAATCTACCACAAATCATTTGAAATTTTAGATCAAACAAAGACTCACAGAAGTTCAAAACATACCAGACTCAGTAAAGATCGCTTTCTTTGTGGGTGTGAATCACACAGTCGGAAGTCGGGTAAGAAATGCAAGTCAGCAAGTAACCCTCTTTCATTTGGTTGTCATCAAGAAACGAACCATCAGATTGGTCAACCGCACCAGCAACCATCTTACCGGCACAGGTTGAGCATGCACCAGCCCTGCAAGAATATGGCAGCTCGATTCCAGCGCTCTCGGCTGAGTCAAGGATGTAACAGTCATCAGGTGCTTCGAATTCACATTCGTCACCATCTGGGCCCACAAGCTTGACCTTGTATGTTGCCATGGCGGTTACCCTGAAGGAAGATCCGGATTTCAGGCCAAAGGCTTTTGAGACACTCTTCACTGTTGGAAGAGTAGAAGGGCGTTTTAGGAAAGCGCTTGGACGGGTGAAGCTTTGGGGTGAGCTTTTGACCATGCTTTGGGTAGGAAGTCTGATTGACGACATGATGACCTGAGGCACGGAAATGGGAACAGGTTAAAGATGATAATGATATTGATGTTGATATTGAAACCAAGTAACATTTCAATTTTAGATTGACAATTTATGGTTCTTTTTAAGGTGTTGTTTGGCAGTTGCTGAATGGTTTGGTGCAGAATGATTAAGCGGTCAGAATGATTAAGAGACTCTTATGATATAATGCAAAATGAAATATATTTGTTTGGTAATTGTTCAGGATGTAATTAGGTCTCTTAATGGTTAAGGGAGTTTCAGATGCAAAATGACTTGGAGGGTTTTGGAACCATTAAGAGGTAGACTTATATTTTGCCAAACAAGATTCACCTAAGAGGTAAACAAACAGGCTCAATGAAGTAAGAATAAGATAATGATAAAACATGTTCTCTTGGGTGCGTTTGGTAGACGGGCAAGAGTGAGGTAGGCACCGACAGAATTATGGATGGTTTTAGGGTTTTAGTAATTTACCAATCTTGCCCTATCTACCTTATAAAAATTAAAAAAAGATGCATTTTGCTCCCACTCAATCTCACCTGTCACATTCTAATATCACACCAAACGTGAGATAACAAGTTTTTGTTCTGTTTTGTCCCACATACCACCCTTAGACACAATTTGAAGTTCAACAAAAGCAGAAATCTGGTATGTCTTTTCTTTACAGTTAAAGAAACATGGTTAATTGTCAAACAAGTGGAAAAGGGTCGACAACCTTAACATCATAAACCATGAACTACATTTGAGGCTCACATTATTAGGAGCAATTTTTGCAACCATAAGGTAAAAAAAAAAAAAAAAAACACACATAGCTGCACTAATTATATTGTCTAGAGGTAAGAGGGAGACCAGTCGACATCATAGAGAACAACTCACTCTAAAAAGATAGGCAAGGTGAAGAGTGTGTGTGAGTTCATTTGCGGTATATAAATATTATATACTTGAAAAAGACCTTGACTTATGAAAAAAGTGTTTAAAGAGGAAAAGGCTTGAAAAAACTCTAAACCCATTATGTAGTTGTGTATACATATTGCTAAAATCCCAATGACTGAAAAGGACTGAATAGACTAGTTTGGCTGGAATCCATTATATTCACTAAAATGAAGAAAGGAGGCTAAAGTACGCAAAAAAATAGCTGTTTTTGACAAGTGTGGATGGTTAATTTTGCAACCAACCTACAAATACAATGGTCAGCTCATTCCAGCCCACTTGAGCAGTTTTTTGTGTGTGTTTTAGCAAATATAATGGCTAATAAGCTACAAATGTTGAAAAAAACTCCTCTGAATTAAAAAATAAGAGAAAAACTTTACAGAAAGAGACAGGCTCATTCAGAAGGTAGATCACAAATTGACAAAGATTTCAACACTAAATTGACAAAGAGTTCGTCTCTGATAACAGATCATACCACCAATTTCAAAAATAAATGTCGCATCTAAACCAAAATCTGTGTTTTACTAAGTAAATTCCGCAATCTTACGAAGATTTTCACAATTGATTTCTCATGCATGTAAGTTTTCATCGCACCAAAACCTATCTCCCAGGGGAATAAGTCACAATTACACATGATTCGAAACAGATCTAGCAAAAAAAAACGCAAGATGCTAATTCGACAACGATATCAACTTCAAATCGGTACACAATTCCATGTAAAATTCAAAGTTCAAACAACACACATAATCTGATAAATCAATCACCAACAACACCTCGAAAATTACACAAAAAACGAACAGAAACACACAAAACTGCAAAATCGAGCATGAAGATCGGTGGAAAACAAGTAGCATAGAAAGAGTAGATGAAAGAAAAAAGGATACTTACAGTTACAGGAGGAGATTTCGGCGAGCACCGGAAACGGAAATGGAGTTGGACGGAGGAATTGAGGGTTAAGGAAAATGGAGGAGGGTTTAATTTATAGAGGAGAGAAGGGGGGTTGGAAGGTGGCGTTTGGCATCTATAGAAGGACGAGAAGTGTGTTGGAGGAAATGATACCCTAACTGCAAATGACAAAATCACGGCTTATACAGCTTGGCTCGGCTTGGTTTGGGCTGGCCTGGGCTTGGCTTGGCTTGGCTACTCCCTCAAAAATAAAAATACATTTTTGTTATAAATCATTTTTTTTCTAATTCTATTAAAAATTTAAGTTTCTATTGATATTAGTGTGTGGAGTCTCAGAAGCGTACGATAACGGTAACTAATTAAGAGAATAAAAAAAATGGTCGAATTATATGAATGTACGCATAATATCATGTGTGATTCATACGACTTTGACCGCGACTTGACCACATGGATCATGTCACCTGCACCCTCTGTTTTATACTGTTAACGTAAAAAATCACATGTGATTTGTCTGTTTTCTCTATTTTTTTATTTATAAGTCATTTACCAAACGCTTACCCGAGTAAACGTTTGGTAAACGACTTCTAAATTAGGTAAGCGTTTACCAAGTTATATGACTTCATCAGATAAATATGGTATCCGGTAAGTGAAGATGACAACTTTTGCCATGATAAACGCTTACCGGGCAAATTGTTGCATAAAATGTCATTTTGGTGGTCTAAAATCTTACCCGATAAGTAATAATAACATTAAACTTTATCGGTAAATACTTACCAAATAAGTGTTTGGTAAATAGCCTTGGTTGCTAATCTCGTTTAAACCTCCTCCTTATAGTGTATGTATATAACTTTTTCTAGATTTTATAATTTAACTTCATAAATTACATTAGTTTTTCATAATTATGGATATTAATAAATAATTGTGTTAACTTTTTATTTTGGATTTCCAGTATAATTAGTTGGAAGTTATCATTTTATATATAAAAAAAATTAAACATTTTGATGGGATATTAAACCTATTTAGAGTTGAATGTAACTTTTTTCTTTTTAAGATTTTATCTTTTTTTTACTATATTGACAAATTATAGGGAGATTATTAAAGATGTTCTAAGAATACTAGGGATGCTAAATTAAACTAATCGAGTAAATTCGATAACTGGTCAAGAAAATCAACTTTTTCATACCATTTGAAACTACCGAGTTGAGTTGGCGTATCGTACCAACGTTTGTTGTCCTTATTCTAAATAACGCAAATGTATTATTTATGATTATAAAAACTTATATTATTACAATAGAAGTTTATTACAAATTTCGTCCCTCGCGTTTGTACATTCTATCAGTTCTTGTCTCTCAATTGTATTTACACGGTTTTGTTTCTAACATTTGCAAAAAGTGTAACAGTTACTACATTCATCTAATAGTTGTTAACGTTTTGTTGTTAAATGAACGATGTTTAAGCCAATTTTCATTTTCATACATAAAAAATATATATTGTATAAAGAAAATAGGAAAAGATTAAAATACCCCTTAACATGCATTAGGCGGAAGGACTAAAATCAAAGAATTTGCAAACTTTAGAAACAAATAGAGAATAAATAAAGGTAAGGGACTAAAACTGTTAAAATAATGATGTCATGGACCAACTCCGTAATTAACTTTTATTTATTTATTCAATATGGAAGGCGGCTGGCGATCCATTTTTGTAATTCGACTCGTTTTTATTTATTCATTTAACCCTTAAAAGCAAAACGTAATTCATGTCGACTTTGATTTTTTATATAAACTAGAAGGGTACTCGTGCAATGTAGCGAAATCCATCTTAATTTTACTATTTTGTTTTATTTTTTTTGTCTCTACCGATGTTATAATAAGATTTTATTTTTATGTACTTTTTTTAATTCCGTTTTTTAATTATAATCTAGGTTTAATAATAAAATAATATATTTTGGTTTAATAATATAATTTTTTATAAATATAATAAATTAAGCATTTTGTTAGAGTTGAATGATTATCTTTATTATATGTTAGATTTTTTATATTCAAAATTAAATGTTTATCTATAGTTAATTGTATAGTTAGTTACACAAATTCAAACATGAATCTTTAATAAGTTGTACCAATGCATGTATAACTTGTATTCTTGAATTTTAAGTAATTATGCTTTAATCAATTGTACCTATTGCATAATAATATGTTTTTAAGAGTTTTTGGCCACTGCTTTATAATATAGTATAGATTATTCAAAATTATCAATTTGTTATATATAAGCTGGAATTTATAAGTGAACGCATTTATTTTACGAAAATATAAGGATCTTGTTGGATCAATTGGTTAATTAATTTATAAAAAAAGTATTTTTAATAATTTATAGTTATCTTAGATTTATTTTTATCACTTAAATTTTGTTTAATAATTGAAGACTTCTTATGTCAATGTCTATGTTGTCGCTAATAATGTGAATAATACGTGATTTTGTTGTAATAATAATGTTTCGATAAATCAAATACTTATTATGATATAATTTTACTATGATAATGATGTATAACAAAAAAGATTGATGATACAGTAAAATTACATTCAATGATTGTTCACGACAAGCTTGTGACTACGATTTAACTTAAACAAAGTATATGATAATTATTTGAACTAAATCAGATGATACGAAGGAAATGAAAGGAAAGTGAGGAAAATAAAGGAAAATAAAAAAATAATCCGTGTTCTCGAAACTTTTTAGGAGGGAATGAAAAGAAAATGGGAAAAAAAATCATAAGTTTCCTCTCAAAGCTTTTTTCTAGATATGGGAGGGAAAAAAAGAAAAAATTAAAACATTTTTAAAGAATTATTAAAATTACAAAATTATCCAATCTTTTATTATAAATAACATATTTTTAAGGATGTATTTGTAAAAATGACATCTTTATTTTCCTTTCTCTCGTGTTCAATAACACGAAAAATTATATATTTTTTTTCTTTCCTTTCCTTTCGAGAACACAAATAAAAGAAATTATTTTATTTCTTCTTTTTCCATCTTTTTCTTTTATTTTCTTCCCAAATTCGAGAACACATCATTATATTGTACCGAGATAAAATAAAAAAGTCAAAAGTCTTAAAACTAAAATTAAAATAACATAGTACAATACAAAATTCACTTAAATAGAATCGTTCTTTTAACATTGTTGAAACAAAATCTTCAACCAATTATTCGTGATCAACTTTCTCAACTAAGTCATTTAATTGAAAGATTATCGTGTAGAGGTCTACCTACGGTTGTTTACCTCGAGTTCTCAAGAAAACCTAGCTTGTTTCTAGAGTTAAATTCTCCCTCAACTCATAACTTTTTTGTCTATTATATAAGGATAACACTCTAAACAATTATGATCAGTATCATGATGAAAGGAGTCAGCAAAATTGTAGGTGAGGTTGCTCCTCGTACATAAAAAAGAGAGAAAAACAAAGAACAAAAAAGAGAAACAATTATGATCAATATCATGATGAAATGAGTCAACCATTGAATGAACCAAAAAAATATTTTTTCATATTTTGGTGTTATTGAAGACAGTTTTTGTATGCGACTAGGTGGGATTGTTGGGGATCAAATTTTTTATTTTTCTCCCTAAATACAAATCCAAGACTATTTTTAATTAAAATATCTCTTAAATCAAAAGTAACAATTTGAATTAGAGGTCAAATACTTATGGCTGGTCTTTTGGGTATATCAAAAGCCTAATAGCATGATAACTCTTAAAAGGGACTCTCTCTATAAATGAATGATTGGGTGGCTCTTACCCATGTCTAATGGCTATAACAAATTTTCTCTATTCAACAACCTTATTATGCATTTATTGTCATAAAATGAAAATAAAGAATTCTTGTTTTTTTTTCAATTATATAAAAAACGAATGATCTTTCAAGAAAAACAATAAGAGATATTTAAATGAAAATATCAAGCAATTGGACCTAGATTTATGCACTAGCACAAAATAATTAACATAATGTACAATAAAATAGATATAATTCTAGTTATATGTTACAATACATAACAATAAAATAAACTATAAAAACAACTAAACAAATTTGATTGGTTTGGCTAATTTGTTGATGGGTTGTGGTATGAGCTTGAAAAAAGTGTTTATTATACTTAAAATTTGTACAATTTATTAATCATAGACTTAAATTTGTTCTCAAAAAATAATATTACTTTTGTTCAGTTTTATTTAACTAAAATAGGAGCACATAAAACAACGATAACACTTTTAAAAGTTATAAACTTTTTTCATTATATATGAATAATGAAGTGGCACCATAAGACATAGGTCATCATATGTGTAACATCCCACATTGATTGAGGAGGAGAACAAAAGACTTGGATACATCCTCTATCAGACGCGTTTTAAATCCGTGAGTCCAGGTATACGGACAAAACGGACAATATCTGTTACGATTAGTCTGGGATGTTACAATATACATCCGCCCCAAAACACATTGGTTATTACTTGATTAATTTCATATCATCTTTCCAAATTTGTTAATTGTTACAAAAATATGCGTGCAAATAAACTTTCATATCAAACGTATAAACTATGAAATCACTTGATGGTGTGTTGTTCATCCTTTATTCAATAAAAAGATTGGTTTACAAATTACACCAAACAACCCATTTTAAGTATCAACTTAATGATTTAACCATTCACGAAATTTTTAGATTTTAGTAAAATATATAACCTTTGGACTTGTCAAGTAAAAAAAAATCAAATAAAAAAATCGATTATAAAACAATGTTGTAAATATCGGCCTAGGCGGCCAAGTATTCGGTAATCGACCAGACACCAAGGCGATTTGTCACTAATCGGCAATTTTACTCGGTCCTCGACCTACTCAATGAGTTATCGGCCTACTCGACGAGTAATCGGCCCAGGCAGTCCAGGCCGTTCAAACCCGATCAACTTTAAAATTTAGATTTTAGTAGAAAACAATCGGTCAAACCAGCACTCGATTGAAGAAGCGACTGAAGAAGAAGCGATTGAATCAAAATCTGGACATCTGGTTCGATTGAATCAAAATCTAGACTGATTTTGCCATTTTAGTTTGGGAATTTGGTTAATTGGTTTACAATTTCTCAATTAAGTTGGTGTTTTTAAACATATATTTTGGATGCTATAAACAATTATCTTTATATTTAGTTATTTATGAACATGCTATATATATACATATATATATATATATATAAAATTCTTAAATTTATATATAAAAAATTCCAATCCTAGTACTTCCCGCGTAAGCCGAGTACTCGCTTCAAGGAGGTCGGCCGCCCGACTACCGCTCAGCGAGTTTTACAACCTTATTATAAAATCTATAAGTTAATTGTAAATTTCTTGCACTCGGGTCTAAAAGAAAATCATTTGTTTGTTGTTTTTGATATTTAATTAAACAATCAATTATGTTTTAGCAAATGCCATCACATTTCACTAATTAATCTAACATATGATGATATTAGTTGTCGGTTTTCCAATTTTTTAACATTTTCCATTGAACCTAAAGACTAATAATTGTGCATGTAATATTCATAAGACCAGAAAGACACAACTTGTAGTCGAACTGGTCCATGCCCAACTCAAACTATGAACTACTTTGGGTATAAAAACATCGATAGGTGGATGATTTTAGAGCAAATAATAATCCGTTCTAATACAATAATAAAAACCCAACATTCAACAAGTCAAAAACGATAAAAGCACCCACTAAATGCTCTTCCAAATACTGACCTCAAACCGAACAACTCTGTGAAATAAAGAAAGAAAACACCTAAAAGATGCGAACCGGCTTTCCCATCGTTGTCTTCAAGTACAAACACCTCACCTGAGATCAATTCCATCAAAATATAAATATCATCATTACAATCGTTAAATAATAGAAGCAAAGGTAAAATGGTCCACCACTCAAAACTAGAGTCTACGGTGCAAAATCTGTAACATCCCAGACCAACCATAGCAGATATTGTCCGCTTTGTCCACACACCTGGACTCACAGTTTTAAAACGCGTCTGATAGAGGATGTATCCAAATCCTTTATATAAGGCAACTTTTGTTCTCCTAACCAATGTGGGATATTACAAAATGTGTGTGGATCTGGTATCTAGCCCAAAGAGTAGCGCGGTTTGTGCAAATTTATGGAGTTGATGTGAATTCTATAAATAAAACATTGGATTCCCATATATGATGATGGTTGCTAAAACAATAGATTATGAAAAGATGACTCACATTTTGCCAATTCTTTTTCAATAACGAAACAAGGAAATTGACGCTCATTTGCACGTTTTGGAAAATCTGCTTGTCCTCCATGCTGCAGTTTCCAACAGCAACTCCCATGCACAGCACCTTCTTCAGTTGAAATTTCACAGTTGCCTTGGTCTCGTTCACCTTAGCCTCGAGGGATTCCTGGTGAGTAACAAGTGTAGGGAATTTTCCTGCATACAAAAAATATATATATAATTAGATGCAACATACTGATTAAAAGGAGCTGAAATGATTTAATCAAAGAAGATAGATTTAGATTTAAAAGATAAACTTACCAGCCTTGTTTAGACCAGGGCCCAACAAACGAGGGATCTGCTTGATGACAGATTCAGAAGCCAAAAAAGCCTGGTGCTTCTTAGCAAGCTTCTTAACCAGCTTCTTGTTCTTGTTGAGCTTCTTGAGCCCTTCCACATCCATGTATTCAAGGCCTATCTTTTGAGCCTATAAATATTAAAGAACATATAATATTAACATAATACCATGGATTGAACATTCATATTATATAAAGTTAACCATTAAACAGCATTAAAAACTGCAACACTTCTCAATCCCAGAAAACACTAATCTATAACATAATTCTTTCATTATGAATAGAATATATAACTGAAGACATATTAATTTGAATTGAAATCCATTAAACTTCTGTAATCTGTTCAAACTAAATTTGAGAAACAGGATACAGATTACAAGTAGCAGTATTAACATATAAATTATCTAATAACGAAATAATCTTGAGACCTAGGAGGGAATGTTAGATCCTAAGCCGTAAACCACACCCATGCTGCCAAGTATAAAAGCAAATAATTTAAAATGTTCATATTGTATATCCTAAGTTCCTAACATGGATCAAAGATTTATAACAAATGAAATGGGTTTACCTCTTCCACATGCTGGGCATCTCCAAGCATGCAAACTTTCAATTTGGGACGAGGAATGTGAGGCAACTTCACAGTACCACTGAAACGCTTATCCTTTTGTGGGTCGTAGTTCTTGAGCCCAATCTGGAGCTCAATAGTTTCAGTAAAATTCCTCTTCTTTTCCTTAGCATCGGTAGTAATCTGGGTAATGGCTTCTCGGAGGGCTTCACTCTGAAGCTTACTGCCAAATCAATCATCCAAATATCAATAAAGCAAGTGCAGAAACCAGCTAAAATATCTGAACAACATCTACAACAATACACACTTGTATAAACAAACGAATTGAACTATAAAACTAAAGGCCTTCAAAAATTAAGATAAAACAACACCAATATCATGTTTGAAAATCCATCTTTGAAAAATCAAACCAGATTCCGAACAATTCTTATAACATATAGCCACAAAAGGAGAGCAGAATCATTTAAGTTTAAAGGGCAACAGTACCAGAAACCTATTGCTGGAGCAACTAAAAAATTTCAGGCTTTATTCCATTAAAAAGTTGATAAAACAACCGATTTTCACATGAAATCTTGCTTAAACAAACAATAGGAACCAGAATATCAAAAACGCAATCTAAAATCATTGTAAGGATTCATTACAGAAAGCTTTTTTAACAGACGACATCAGAAGCATAAAACATCGGAATAATATTGAAAAAGATCAAGAGACTCCCATGGCTAAATCTATACACATACCTCATGGTTGATAAGTTTTCCTTCCTTAAACTTCACTTCTGCATAGACGCAAAACAGAGTACAAACTATCAAATTCATCATCAACAGTAGACTATACATAACCATACATACATACATCAAATTTGATGTATATAACGAACATTAGCTAAATAAATTACGAAAAAAACGACGAAACATTACAATCCATCTCTTTTCCTAATCATCACAAACTCTAAATGTACAGAGAAATGAAGCATACACATCAAAATGAAACGATGAGTGAAGAATCAGATGCAAAAACCAGAAATATGAGATTGAGAGAGCAAGAAAGATCCTTACCTTCGAAGAGAACCCTAAGAGTAGGAAGTGGCTGTGCCGATGAAGTTCGAGAGAAAAACAGCGGCTGAGTTATCCAGCTGATCTTATTGTGGAATTGAAACCCTAATTGGGCCTGGGTATCGCAAATCATGACCCGGAATCCTATTGGGCGGGTCAAGCAAAAACTTTATTATAATATAGAGTAAACTACAAATTTAGTCCCTGTGGTTTATAAGAAATAATACTTTTCATCCTTGTAGTTTGAAATTATAAGATGATCATCATGGTTTACAAAAACATATGATTTTAGTTCCTTTCTCTAACAATTCTTAAAAAAGGTTTGTTAAATGAGGAACATTTTTGTTCATTTATCGATTGCTTTGTCTTTACCAATAAAAATCAATTTTACGATTTTGGTCCCTAAGGTTTTTAATTAGGTAAAAGAAAATAAAATTAATAAAATTACGGAAGAACTAAATTCATGTGTTTCTGTAAGTTAAAATTGTCATCTTGTAATTTTGAAACTATATGAATGAAAAATATTATTTTTGACAAACCACGTGGACCAAACTTGTTGTTTCCTCTATAATATACCATTGAAAGAAAATCAGGGACGAACTCAGTATGGTGGCTACGATGGCACGTGCCACCATATTTTCCCTCCGTCGTAAGTTAAAACAAATTAGGTTCATGAAATGATGCAACCGTATTGTTTTAAATTGTGCCTTTGTTTTAAAAGTTGCAACCATATGAAAGATTTACGTGTTCGTCCCTTAGTAAGTTATAGTTCTAGCCCCGTTGTTATGTCAAATGTTTCTGTTCTCATTTCTCATTTTGTTATGTCAAATGTTTATGTTCTCAAAAAATCATGATAGATGCTAACGTCTATAACTGAAACCGTATCACAAAAAACAAAAATTTGATCAATTGCATCGTACCTTGTAAATGAAAGAAATTCAAAGGTGACTGTATTCTAATAAATGACATTTGATTTGTTGGAATCGGACATAATATGAAGGTATTGGATTGGTTATAGATTAACCAAATTTCATTCATCCATTTAGTTAATTCTTTGAGTTTTAGTAAGTGACTTGGATTCTACATATCGTGAAACGTAAATTCAGTGGTTTCTAGCAAATAATTCCAACTACTTTATTGGGTTATAGATTTCTAACAAGGAACCCTAGTTATTTCATCCCATATTTCGAGAATACGACAGTTTTTACCACTATCACCTTCACCCCTACCGTTGTTATCATCGTCGCCTTTCACCCAGCTGTCGTCGTCACCACTACCGTCATCATAGTCAATGTTCCACCACCACTATCGCCTTCACCCACTATTATATTCAACGTAAAATATTTCATTCTTTTACTTACTTACCCAACCCAAGTAAAACTAAAACTTGAATAATACACTATAGTAAGAGTAATGGAGGAGACCCATATTCACTGAGAATGACGGAAACACATAAGTGTATCATACGTGTTCAAGAATGACATATTTCATTTACTTTCTTTTATATTCAGCACAAAATTAATTTATATTCTTTCCATTTTTTCTTCACAAATAAAAAAATTATTTCTTACATTTCTTTTCTGATATTCGTATCAATAACCAGTGGTTTCACGAGTTAAGTTGAATCCAACCTAATGTTGGCGGTTTGAGAATTTTCAACCTAACCCAACCCAAACAAAAGTGCAACCCAACCTAACCCATTAAGGGTGATCGTTTGGTCAGTTAGTCGGGTTGTGTTTAAACAAAGTAAAACCAAAATTGAAAACATAAAAATAAAGAATATCTTATTTTAAAATACGATCAACCATTCAAGAGAATATACAAGTTTATCAAATATTTATATTTTACATATAATTTTCTAATAACGTCCTCTTACGAGTTCCATTGCTCATTGTTGCCGAGTTGTTTTTGGTAACTTATGCATATTAAAGAGAAATACAAATAGTTTTAAAGAAACCGTTACATCTTTTATCGAATTGGTTGAGTTACTTTGGATCTAACCCAAATATTAACCCAATAGAGATTCGATTTGCTTTAATTTTGTTTCAATCATATGCCAGGTTACCTCAAGTTGATTTTTTTCCAAGGGTTTTCGGGTTGAATTAACCGGATTAGTCGGTTTTTTGAACACCATGTGAAATTGTCGACAACACAGATATACAATGTGTAATAATCTCTGTTAGTTCAATTGGTAATGAATGAGGGTTAAATTTGTCCAAAATCGAATCGTCCCAGGTTCGAATCCGAACGTCCTTATAACCACAACTGTTAAGTAAGTCAGCTAATTAATACTCGATTTATGGACCGGTTGGGGTTGCCAGTATCAACCTTTTTTTGGACAGAAGAAAATGGAAAACAATTCCCTTTGACCGCGTAAAGGAGTCCAACAAAATAGAGCAACGAGAATCATCGTCACAACTCACACCGATCAAAACCAAGCCGCATTTCTACTCCTCATCTCGTCAACAAAGCGTTCAGAGAAGGAGAACACCATCGCTATGAGTTCGGCAGCTCGCAGAAGCGGAGGACTTTTCGAAGGACTATACAAAGTCCTTATGCGCCGTAACTCCGTCTACGTCACTTTCGTCATCGCCGGAGCTTTCATCGGTGAACGGGTTAGGGTTCCGATCCTCCTTTTATGTGATTCATTTCATACATATACACCTGCCCTAGTTTTACGTTTTTCATTCTTAATCAGGTTATTAGGTTTAATTATTCAAATATTCATACGGCTGATTATTATTGAATAATAATTGAATTTTCTAGATCTGATTTGCTAGCGTGTTCATCGTTCCTTTTGAGATCTACAGAATTATACCCAATCCGTCTCAAAATAATGATAGTTTGTCTAAAAGTTTATAAAATCAAGGAGATAGAGTTATGCCCTGGTTTATATAAGCTGTCTTAAAGTTGGATGCATATACATATGCCCTAGTTTATAAAATCAAGGGGATCTTATTTCAGGTTGTTTGTATTAGCTCATTCCATATCGATAACATAATTGACTGATGGAGTTATGTGGATTTACATGTTTCAGGCAGTGGACTACGGAGTTCATAAGCTCTGGGAGAATAACAATATTGGGGTAATGTTTTAGCACTTACTTCGATGATGCATGTGTGAATTTTTTGTGATTTCTGTAGTTTCCGATACATGATGGACCAAATTCCACACTAACCCACCACAAATATATATAGAAAACAACGGACTTGTACATCACTTTACCTTTGGTTACACAAGCAGCATAAGGGGCTGTTTGGTTGGTTTTCCATTAAGTTCTGTATGGATAAAGTTGTCTGTGTAGATTAATCTGTACGTATAGATTGGGAAGGTTTTTGTTTGGGAGGGATTTTTTCATAGATGAAAGGAGCATGTTTTTTAATTGGGAGGGGGCAGGTATGGGAAACACATGGCTTTCTGCATAAAGCTTCCCCTAGAAGCTTACTGAATGAGGCACTTTCTATATATCATTAAGCCACTACCAAACAGTCACTTATAGCTGACCGAATAAGTTGCGAGTCTTGTTAAGCTCATTAAGCTGCTAACAAACATGCCCTAACTCAATTGTAGATATACTTTGCAGGGTATATGATCATTGTACAACTTAAGTAGATATTCTATTTCTAGGTATATTACCAATGTGAAGATGCTGTTGGTTGCTATCACATTATTCATTATATAACATGCAGATGCAATATGGGTTTTTGGTTTTCAGTTGCTCTAGATTGAATTAGGAGAAAAGTTTTGTTCAAAGTCGTATGCATATTTGCACAAAAATATACCGATAAACAAGAAAAATGCCAATGGTTAACCACTTGTATAATTTCTGGGACTGGCTTGCATATTATAATTATTATTATTATTAGTATAGTCTAATTCAATATCACCATGAATACTGTATTGTTTTCATGGTCTCTAGCATGAAACTAGACATGTATACATACACATATATGCACATACGCACATCTGTACAATGCACATATATAGTTATATTTGTGTAGAGGAAAGTTCAAATGTGAACTCATTTTTGGTTGTGAACGTGAGGACGAATCTCAGCCACTTATCCGGTCAATAAAAGCGGCTTTGACCTGGTCCCCTCTTTTAATAATCTCCACCCTCCTATGAATCGCGTCAATCCTCCGTGATCGCGTCCATCATAACCGAAGATGTGTGGCTGAGATTCGTCCTCATGTTCACAGCCAAAATTGAGTTCACATTTGAACCTAACCCTAATTGTGTATACATATCTATGTTTATATCAATATGTATGTGTATAGCATATATAATCAACCCTGCTACATCATAAGCAAGTATCTGTTATAGATGGAATTCCCTTCCTTCCTTTTCTTAGGGGCCATAATGCTCGATTTTTTTCCTCCAAGTTTTAAGAAGAAAGTCAGGTCTCGTTTGGTTTGCAGGATTAGATGTGATTTGGAATTGAATTCCATTCCAATCTCATGTTTGGTTTGAAATATTTCCTGGATTTGAAATGCCACAAACATAGGATTTTGAAATCCCATGGGGATGCTTGGTATTTCATGGTATTTTATAGGATTTGTATATATATATGTATATGTATATGTATATATATATGATAATGTTCTATATTTGAGATATTTTTTCTAACAGAAATTGTTGGTCATTATGCAGAAGCGATATGAGGACATTCCAGTTCTGGGACAGAGACCGACCGAGGAGGAATATTGATCAACTTCTATGATTGTTTTGTCAACTTTATGAGATCTTAGAAGGGACAAACCATATGGATCTTTCTTAATAAGTATTACTTTAGATTCATCAACTTTGCATAAACACATCTTTTGTTTGATGTCAGATTATTTACCAAATTGTTGCATTTTTTTTTCTGAATGATTTTTGTGCCAAAAACCAAATGTTGGAATTGGAAAACATGATTTCTCATGCATGTTTTGGAACTAAAACATTTGTTTTCACAATGAATAAATTCTTATACTTATGAAACTAAAGAGATATATACCATTTTTTTATTATCTCAATTTATCAAGAGATCAATAGTTAGTAAAGTATGATGAACCAATGAAATGGAATGAATATATCATTTTCGTCAATCATTATTTATTTTTCAGATTCATATGATTATCACATGAAAACCATTATTTATATCATTTGTGTTTGTTATAATCTTGTGATTGTGATTTGAAAAATGAAATGAGATGCTATGTTATTTTCATTTTATTGGTTCATTATATTTTACTCTTGAATTCTTGATACATGGAGAAAGATATAATATATCTTTTTTGTTTTATAAGTATAAGGTTTATTGTTTCATAATAAATATTTGAAGGATTTAATCATTCAAAATATAAACCGACCAAAACTTCGTTTATTTGCATCAAGCTTTTGTGGGGATCATTCAAGACTTCACAACCCGTCTTTGTCTCGATAGAGTCTTTCAGTGGTATAGACTCGTCTAGGAGTAACCAATTCATGTGGTTGGGTTAGTTTAAAGATTTGTTTGTTCAATTCCAGTGATATACTTGTTGAAAAAAAGATTTTCAAATGAACACCATCCCATTCGTTGGAGGGTGGTGGAATGATAATATTAATTGATGAAGATGATGGTGGCAGGGGCCAGGGTGGAGATGTTGGCGCACGCTGGAGGTGGTGAGGGTGGGCGGGTGTTGATTAAATTGGGTGCAAAAGTTATTAGTCTTTCGAAAACCAAATTAGAATATTCGTCATGAAAGAGAATTCAAGTCCTTCACTTGTGTCAGCATATGATCAAATTCCCAACTGTGGATTTCAGCGGAATCCAATCTATTCATCTCGTGAACCAAACATCATCACAAAATCAAAAATCTAGTCAGGGTATTTGTCATTTCAATTCCATCAAATTCATTCGAATTCTGCAAACCAAACAAACCTCTTCTATTATAACCCCCATACATGTAACGTATATTATATGTAACATCCCATGGCCCAACTTTTACAAAATTTAAGGGGAAGATCATATAAAAAAACAACTCGTGTGGTCGATATAGAGGCCATCTGAATGAAGACATTCATTCGCTTTTCACGGCATTGTAGATATGGTGCACAAAGATCCAAGATGAACGAAAACTGATAGTGGCAAGCATCAAGAAGAACGCATAGCAAAATAGAAAATTGTAGCCGAAAAAGAAGGATGATTGCATCAACCCATTCATGTTTGATCTTGAATAGTAGTAATAGATACAATATCCGAACATAAAGATAGCAACCGATCCCCCACGCCACACGCATCTGTTTCACAATCCCAAAGTGACCGATTTAACATCAAGATTTAAACCATTTCCAAAAGATAGCACCAAATAAACACATTTGAATAAGTACCAATAATGGTTTCTAATTGCAAGTATTTTTCACAAACTAAAATAGAAATTAAAGGACTGTTTACTACTTGTTGACCGCCTCTTACTAGGTCAAAGCTCGATCCGTACGAAATTTTGAAGGTAGGCCTGGGCCTAGGCCCGACCTAGAAAAGCCTGAAAAAGTGGTTCAACCCTCAAAGCCGGGCCCGGGCCTAAAAAAGCGTGAACCCTTTTTTAGCTCACTGAAAACAGGCTTGGAAGGCTTAGGCCCAGCCCGAAAAGGCCGGTCCATGTGCATCTATACTTTTGACACACGAATATGTCGGATCATTTAAAATGTGTTTTTAATCAAATCAATAACCTCCTGACCTATTAAATGAAAAATGGCTTTATACTCATGAAAAGAATTCAATTAAAATCTCATTTTAGGTCAGGGAAATTTACAGAAATAGCCATTTTCAAACAAGATTTACCAAAATAGCCATAAGGCTCACAATTGTGAAAGAGGTGAAAATGTAAAAAAAAAAAAAAAAAAAAAAAATCTGAACTAGGTTCGCAATTTCAGGGACCAAATATGTAAATTTTGGTCTAGGTTATCAACTTCGCAATTGCGAATGTAATTTCCAAATATTATATATTTGGCCCCTTCGCAATTGCAAACCTGATGACTATTTTGGTAAATCTTGTTCGAAAGTGGCTACTTCTGTAAATTTTCCATTAGGTCATATACCTGAAAATCAATATGCCACTCATAATTTTCTAATTAATTTCTCAACATGCCATTTTTATTATTATTTACCTTGTCATCTAACTAATTTATCACCTATCTCAGCTAACATTTAGGGGCCGTTTAACAAACGCTTACCCGGGTAAGACTTACCAAGTCATATTACCTTAACGGAGAAATATGACAAGTACCAAAAATCTTACCCGGTAAGAGCAAAGTCAAGGAAAACAAGGACCAAGAGTCTTACCCGGTAAGTGATTGCGACAACTCTTACCACAGTAAGCACTTGCCCGGTAAATTGTTGCATAGGATGCCGTTTTGGTGGACTAAAATCTTCTCCGGTAAGTAAATGATGGTGTTGAACATTGCCGCTAAGCACTTACTCGGGTAAGATTTGGTAAACGGCCCCTTAGTTTATCAGCCAACAACTATCTTTTTCAACTAACCGCTACCTTATTAGCTAGTTTACTAAACATAACCTAAACCCGTTCTACAAAACCAATATCGGTTGAAATATACTACTTTTAAGTTTTGACTAAAAAAAAGTCAAAATCATCTCGATAATTTGGAAAAACCGAAGGAATACAAAAACATACCTCCACCACCACCGATGATCTTCTACCGTCAGCTGAATGTACGTCAAACCGACACTCAACAACGACGTAATTAAGACAAGAAAAACGAGCGTTATAAACAAAACGCCAGGGAGAGTCAAGATTTTATAACTCCAAATCGTTGCATACACGTTATGCAACTCGAGAACAATTGCGCTGAACGGTAAAAGACCCGAGATGAACATTTGAACAAGAGTCTTTCTGTGCCATGTCAGCAGCGGAATCTCCCTCGGGGATATCTTTGTAGCCGAAGGTGGTTGAAATTTGGATCTAAAACGATATCCCATTAAGCCACCAAATGCAAGAAGCGGGATGGCAACTAAGGTGTATGAAAGTACGATAACGACTAAAGTGCCAAATGGGAGTGCGGTGGTAGACCCGATTGATATGGCAATTGTATTAAGAAGAAGGACGATAATGGAAAGTGGTCCAATGAAGAGAAACCCGGATAAAAAAACGCATCTTTCCTGCAAAAGTTGTAATATTTAGTATGATTAAAGTAAAGAAATGTAAAAAAGATTCGCATCTCCAACAGATTCTCTATAATTCCTCCAAAATGGAAAAGTAAAAGTTATAATCTTCCAAGAAAATTATATCAACTACAACAGTTTCTCCATTTTTGGAGATTTCAACGTTAAGGGTGCATTTGGTACACTGGACAAGACAGGACAGAACAGAGACTGTTCCACATTTGGTACGACTTTTATGTGAAACAGACAAGAACAGAGTGGAATAGGCATAAGAACATAGTGGAATAGGCATGTTCCACCCCCACCCCATGGAAGTGGTGGAAACAAACTTATATTTTTACCAATATAACCTCGAAATAAAACCTAATTCTCTTCTAAAATATCAAATACACCTCCCTCTTTACATTTTATTTCATTCTTTAAATTTTATTTATTGTATTTTATACCCTTTAAACTTTCACTTTACTGTCCTCAAAATATTATTTTTATCCGGTTTCTATATTTTGATTAATTTATGTACTTTACTAAATATTAATAATAATAAAATTATACAGAAAAGGTATAAAATAAAAATTGGAAACTATATAAAGTTTTTATTTTGATGTCAATTTTAATCGTCTTGACGATAATTTTCGAATGATATATTTTGCTATAAAAAAATATTTGTTTTATTATAATTTAATAAATTACATAAAAATTAATCAAAATATATAAACAACTCATTAGAGGTAAATCAGTCATTTCATCCAAATGGTCTTACCAAATGCTGAACAACTATTACCTGGTTAGCGCTTACTCAATTTGTGTCGGTAAAGGACCCTTTACTAAAAAAAAAGAACTTACCCATCCAGACTCCGAAAATTTGCCAAAAAACGAAGCAGCACTATATCCAGCTACAGGGGCCGTAAGAATAAAGAACACCACAAGAGAAGTCGAGATTATCCCATGACTGTATGGAAATAAGACCCCAAAAAACGCCAAAACAAATAACAAGCAAACACTGCAGAAAAAA
Organism: Silybum marianum; assembly: GCA_036898165.1. Taxonomy (NCBI): domain Eukaryota; kingdom Viridiplantae; phylum Streptophyta; class Magnoliopsida; order Asterales; family Asteraceae; genus Silybum; species Silybum marianum. The sequence goes on along the minus strand of CM072538.1, from coordinate 31,180,120 downwards.
ACACAAAAATCGTCACAAAAAAACAAACTCCAAAATCCAAATCAAACTCCAAATCTGAATTCAAAGTGGCTTACATGACCAATAATTGTGTCCCGGTGCCCAAAATAGCGCAAAATAACGCCATTTTTGGCGGGCATCTGAATACATCACCGTGAACGTATTTCCAACCCACTTCCTTATCTTGTTCTTCATCTCCATTATGTCTGCAATCGAAAAAAAAACTACAAAAAATGAACAAAAAAAAAGAATCAAATGATAACAATCGGGAAGCAATAGAAACCAACACATTACTTTCTTAAATCGTTCTTCAAATGACGCATAAACAGCATCGTAAGCAATCCAACAAGGAGCACAATTATAACCACACCGTTAACAAAAGAAAACCAATGGATTTGCCGTTGTGTGGGCAAAACCGAAGCCCTCGAATACTTATTCATCCGGTTATCGAACTCATTTGAAGTTGCATTCCAAGAAACCGAATAAGTAAATTTAACATCGATCTCAATTTCGTTAGTGATATCTACGGCATGATTTGGATCGCTAAAAGCGCGTATTTCTATGATTTTATCGTCGTTATAAAGAGCGTCAAACTGAACGTGTTTGAAAACGTAAAATTTGGGTCCTTTTCCGTCACTTGTCCATCTTTCGTCTTCCATTTTTCCGATAAATCCCCATAATGGAAGATCGTCGTAGTACATTTGGAAGTAAAAGTCGTTACTAATGGCATTTTTAAACTTTTTTATGTCTTCTTGATTAAGCCTCTTATCGCATAAAATTTCGTCAACTTTATCTTCGCGAAACTTTAAGTTGTATAAGGTATTGGTTAATCTAACCCCATTTAAAACTTCCCCCAATGTTGCCTTCTTTGGGATAACTTGACCTGCAAGACAATTAAAGAGTTATGGGTACACTGAACAAGACAGAACAAAACAGGGATCACTGTTCCACGTTTGGCAGGACTTTTATGTGGGAAAGACAGGAACAAGGTCAGTATAAAACCTAATTCTCTTCTAAAACATCAAATATATAGGCCTTCCTTTTTTATATTTTATTCATTCTTTAAATTTTATTTATTGTATTTTGTGTGCTCTTTAAAATTTCCATTTACTGCCCTCAAAATATTGTTTTTATATGGTTTCAATATTTTGATTAATTTATGTAAAATTTATTAAATATTAATAATAAAAACATAATATAAAAAAGGTATAAAATAAAAACTGGAAACTACATAAACATTTTATTTTGGTATCGTTTTAATCATCTTGATGAAAACTTTCTAATGATATATTTTGTCAGAAAAATATTTATTTTATTATAAGTTGCATTAATTAATTAAAATATATAAACAACTCATTGGGGTAAATTGTTAATTTTTTTTGTTTTGTCCGATTCTGTCTTACCAAATGTTGAACAACTATTATGTCATGTCCTATCATATCTGGATGCCAAACGCACCCTTAAGGGACCGGATAACATCTCTATTGGACTTTTTTTAAACCTGTGAGACCAGGTGTGGATAAAGCGGATAATATCTGGTAAAGTTTCCTTTTTCTTTTATAGAGAAACTTCAAGATTGTGACGACAAGGCTAACTAAAAATAAAAATAGTTTGAATCTTAAAGAACACATTGAACAAATGGATTTTTTAAGAAACTAAACCGAAAAAAGATGAATTGGCTATATGCCCATTTGTTACTATGAGTTCAAATGCTAACCTGGAGTGCAGAATGGCAAGTCATAATATTGGTAGGTTTCACTGCAAAGATATCAAGAAAATAAATATTTTATAAAAGAAACTTATAAGGAAGAATCAATCTACACTAAATACAACAATACTTGCAGGATCTATAAGGTTTTTCTTATACATATTGGTTTTTCATTAAGTCATGTATGGATAAAGTTGTTTGTGTGGATTAATCTGTCTTTATAGATCGGGAAGGTTTTTTTTTCATAGATGGAAGGAGCGTGTTTTTTAATTAGGAGGAGTAGGTGCGGAAAAGCCTTGCCTTTCTGCATAAAGCTCCTCCTATAAGCTTACTAGATAAGCCACTTTCTATATCATTATGCCACTGCCAAACAGTCACAGTCATGTATAGCTGAAAGAATAAGGTGGCGTTTGTTTTTTAAGAGGTGCTGAAATCTGAAGTCTGATTTCAGTTCCGAAATGGTTATGAAACGTCTAAACGAATCAGACATAAGTGGTGATTAAGAGCTTAAAATGAAAAAAAAAAACAAGGCCTTAAGTTGTGAGTATTATTAAGCTCATTAAGCTGCTAACAAACAGACCCTTCTAGTGTGCTCCACCACATTCAATATTATTAGCATCGATTTTGTTTAGTTTTGTATCTCCATGATATCTCTAGCATAATACTCTTCTTGGGGCTGGTTCAAATAAGAACGCTAAATATTGTGAAAAGAAAAGAATAGAAGGTTAAGAGAAGCTTCATATGTGAATCATTGAAAAATTCCCAATAAAACCCATTTAAAAAGACGTATATGTGAACCTACGTTACAGATTATTCATATGGATTCACATATGCATCTTCAAATAGATCTTTCAGATTTTTTTTCAGTGATTCACATATGAACCTCTCTTAACCTTCCATTCTTATCTTTTAATGCGTTACAGACTATTCATACGGATTCACATATGCATCTTCAAATGCACTTTTTTCAATGATTCACATATGATACCTTCCCTTCTTACCTTCTCACCACATTTAACCTTCTTATTTAAACCTCCCACTACTCTTTTTATAGTTTTTATCAAAAATTTCTACACAAAGAAAACAAATCTTGTCAATTCTAAAGTTTGGCAGTTACTGAATGACTGATTTGGTGCAGAATGATTAAGTGTTCAGAATTATTAAGAGGCTCTTATGTTACAGTGCAAAAAATGATATATAACTGTTTGGTAATTGTTCAGGATGTAATAAGGGCTCTTAACGGTTAAAGGTGGTTCAGGATATAAAATGATTCAGAGGGTTTTGGAACCATTAAGAGACAAATTTTGTTTTTACCATGCATGATTAGCCTCTTAGCGATCCAGTGCCTCTTGATGGAACTGTTAAAGAGGTAAACAAATGGCCCCTAAGTTCTATATGGGTGTTTTCGTATACATGAGGCTTCTTGACCTAAACCCATTTCATTTTTTGCATAAAAATCGTCAGATTAACCTTTTCTAGGGTTAAATTTCTACGAACAGCATAAAAAACATACTAAAATTACACTAACAAACATCGATTCTTCACATGCCATTTCTCAATCGAAGTAAAAACACACCAATTACTAACCTGGGATTGTTCAAGGGGCCAACTATGTTGGCAAACAAAGGTACATTATCTCCTACATTGTACCGATGATCATACGATGAAGCTGTGATTGGGGAAACAAAGAGGTCTAGGGCTATCGATAGCAAAAGTGAAATACGAATTAACGTGGATAATTCAGTCATAATAGATGATGTGGTAAGAAGAATTTAGAGGGAAATCAACTGAATTAAAATGGGATTCAAGAAATTGTGAAGAAATTCGAGTAAAAAAGTATGGACTGATTTACATGATTCGAAAGTGGTCAACCAGCTTCCTTCTTTCTAATCTGTTTATGTTGATCATAGACAATCAGAGGACCATTATACAGTTTCTTTTTATTAACTTATACCCCCCTTGATTTTTGAAAATACTTCACAATTGGTCCTTGGCATTTTGTTATGAGTTTCAAGTGTATTTTCATAAAAGTTAATAGTTTGAAAAAAAAACTCAATAAAGTTTGTAATTTAGAATGGTTAAGTCACACGATAAATTTAAAAACGAGTCAATTTACATTATTTTAATCCAAAAAAGTTACTTTTAATTGGTTAGGAATGTTTTAAAGTTAAAAAAAAAACCTAAATCAATTTCAGTGTTCTCAAAATCTCACACCATTGAAAAGCCATCACACCCAATCTCATCGTTGTGCCAATTGTCTCATCGTTATCCGCTCTCCATCATACCCAACTGAAATTGGCTCATACCGAGTTTTTGATGTATATAAGAACAATATCTAATTAATACTTTGAAGCAGTAATGGGAATTTGATCATAACAATCATATATAAGTACGAGTTTTACTCCTAATTTTGGCTACATCTTTGCAACGACTTATTACATTAGAGTTTAGACCAAGAGACTGGAAAAATCCATTTTATCCTTAAAAAAAGTCTATGTCAACGGTCTTGAGTTGACTTAATAAAGTAAACGCTCGACTTCGGTTATGATTTTGGTCTTATGTAGTTCTTGAGCTTGTTCCCCTCGACCTCCATTTCATATTGTTTTCCTACACAAATAAGTCAAGAGATCTTGATCATGACGAAGAAGCAGTACAACAAAGTTGTCTTTATATGACGCCTATAATGTCTAAGCATTTTAATAAAATACTTTCTAGCATAAACGTTTATATGGCAAACTATAAAACGTTATATCTAAAAAGTGTTACAATAGGTTTACAAGACATTTTTGGGTGTTCTAAAAAATTTTTAGGACAGTTTTAAAATAGTGTTGTATTAGCTATTTTTAGGATAATTTTGAGAAGTGTCATATAAACCCATCTTTTATGTGACATATTTTTTTTTCAAATACTCTTGTATAAAATTGCTAACACGACATTTTATTTGAAAAACATCCTAAAAACTTGTTAAAAGCCTAAAAACGTTTTATGAACCTACTATAACAGTTTTAGATAAGACCATTTTTGGTTTGGTCATATAAACTTAAATCTTATAAAATATTTTATTATAACGTTTAGACATTTTAGGCATCCTATAAAGCCAATTTTGTTATGAGTGACCATTGTCGAAGTATTTTATTATAACGCTTAGACGTTTTTCCATATCTAATTCAAGCCAAGAGTCACAAACCTGATGTCTGAGTCTGGCTCGGATCATTCTACGACGTTGCCTTGCATTATGAGTGACCATTGTCGAAGTTGGAGATTGTACAGTCCAGTTGGATTCATTGCCAGAAACCCTTGTTGGTGCCATGTTCCATCCGTAAGAGACTGGAGTGCCAATAACAGTCGGCCCACACGGGCCGATAGAACCACCAAAAGGAAAATCACATCCATTTTCCATACCACCTTTCAATTCCAATAAAAACAATTGTCATTAAAATGTTTGCATTTATGCATCAGGCGTGTAGCTCAGTTGGCAAAAGACAATATGACTTTGTCCAAATACAAGACAGATCTCGGGTTCGATCATGCCCCTGACTCTAGCCTCAACTGCTGAGTGAGCCAAAAAAAATGCCCCCTCACATTGGTGTTCTTGGAGGCAGGTTTCGTGTAGGACCCATTACTCCGTTAGGATTGTCAGTAATCAACTTTTTTTAAATCAAAAAACACGTTTGCATTTATATTATCGAGTAAAATAAATGTGTACCTATGCCAAATTCAGGAACCGGGTTATTTGCACCAAGTACTACACCACCATGGTCTTGAACCTCTAGTTGGGGGCGGAACGCCGGTGGTGATGGCCGAATAACCCCTAAGTCGATCAGAAACTCTTCTAAGGTCATCTCATCGGAGGTTTCTTGTCGTGCCAAACTTTGATGACCGATATTTGGGAGACTAGTTGGGCATTGTGGTGCTTGAACTTGTGTTTGGTCCGGTTGGATTTCCTCCAAAACGCCATTTAAGGTTATTGGGCCGTTATCTGGTTGTACATTAATTGGGTCCATAATTCGTAACGCTTGAGATTGGCTTTCGTCTTCTTGATCAATGCTAGCGATGAGCTCCTCGATGTTAATTGATGTCAAGTCATCGATTCCCATACCGGGGAAATCCATATTGTTGTCGTCGCCTATGCCGAAATTTCCGGCATCGGGAAACTCCATTTTCACTTTGGACAAAATAGTTGGTTACAATCAATAAAAAATTAATTGTATAAAATCCTAAAGACATGAAGAAACAAACGGAAATAAAATAGCGCACGAGCACAACTCGTGTTTTCCTCGTTTCATACTTTCGAAAAATTACAATATGAAACCTACTCGTTTTGGCTATTATTATTTATTCACATGATTTCTTTAACGATAGCATTTATCATAAATATATAAAGATAATCGAATAACAATCATAAAAATATTATAAACGCATGTGAACCGATGTAAAAGTGTTCTTTTTATATGATTTTTTTCATCAAAAAATATGAATTAAAAAAATTATTTCATATTATTTAAAAAAAAGTTATTTCATATATATATATATTTGTGTTCACTTTATAAAAAAAATTATATGTGAAACTTTTTTTGTTCACTCGGTAAAACAAAAAATATACATAAAAAAGTTTCATATGATGAAACAAGTATACGTGAAATTATCACATTCTAAAACATATACATGTGAAGTGATAGTTTGAATCCTAGCATTTTATGGAAAAAATAATGTAAAAAATATTTTCTTTATTCGTTCACAAGGGTTTGTAACATTTTTGTGCTTCTCATTTGATTTGATCCACATATAAATAAAGATAGTTTATTTACAAACCCAACCATTAGTATAAACTATACAAATCAATCTCAATATTTCTTAATATATTTAAAATGTTGATCATAATAAATGAACTATGATAATCTTCAATAAATATTCGAATCATAAATAAGTAAATCTCATAATTTTTATAAATATCTCAAATAATTGATTTGTAATATTTGTACTAATTAATGGTTGAATTTGTAAATAAAACCACCTATATATAATATGATCTCTAATTCAATAATACATCAGAATATGCATAAAAAGTTGTATTTTCTCGACATTATCGATGATTTAGAACTTTAAACAATACGTATCTGGGGTAAATTAAATAAAAAAAAAACATGTCTAAATTGGTATGAAGATTTATGCTTTGCTTGTGTGTAAACTATGAAAGTAACATGAGTATATCTTGTTACAAAATGGGTCGTTTATTAAATGGTTGTCTGGTAAGTATTTATATATTTATACTACCAAATGAATATGACAAAAACTAAAAATCTTACCCGATAAGAGTAATGATAAAGACCGATAGTCTTAACCGGTAAGGGAAGGTAACGAATCTTCCCTGGTTAGCACTTATTGGGGTAAATTGTTGCATAAGATGCCGCTTTAATTGACTAACATCTGACCCAATAAGATAAGTGATAATATTAAATCTTACTGTTAAATGCTTAGTGACTAAATGTTTGGGTAAACATCCCCTAAAATACCAAAATGTTCAATGATAATATTTCTCTACACAAATCCAGTTGCTTTTTTCCGATTTTCTTAAAATACGTCTGAAACACACATTAAACACTTACTGTACTTTTTTCGATGTTACCGAGGGTTGTTAAATACCCAGTATCGCGATCAAAACTTTACAAAATACGTCGAAACAAATATCAAACAATGCGTGATATACACAAATCTAGTGAATTCTTTTTCGTTTCTTTACTTTAAACATGAAAAAAAGGAAACAAATCCAAAATATAGTTATCAAAATGAATGTAACAAAAGTTTAATAAACCGAAGAATGTATAATAAGTTTAACCTTTAAAACTTACAAGATTGATGGTCTTCAACCTCCTTCTTGATCAGATAATTTGAGTTTGAAGATGGATGTCAAGGAACATCAATGAATCATGATCATTGTATCTTGAGCATATTGATTTTATGTCTAAAGGTCTGTGTGCGAAACTGATAAAAAAGAGAAGATAAATTGTTTACGCGATTTTGAATTAATGCGTTCCCATATGACGACATTTCCTTGGCACCAATTTAATATATACACGTTACAAAAAAAATCAATGGGGGTTTTCTTTCGAGAAATAATGAAATTGTGATAACCTTGAGAAATAGCGCATCAGATAGTATTCTAAATTAATTTTTTTCCCGTCTAAGATTAGTATTTAGAATAATAATTAACTTATATTTGTTTTACAATATATTTCTTTCACAATATGAATATTTTTAGCCTATTTGTAAAACAAAAATTACAATTAAAAATTTTCATATTATGAACCAAATTCATATGAATCAATACATTGTGAAACAAATATATGTTCACTAAAACATTAAATACTAGCTTTAAATAAGAATAAATCATGTAAAATAATATCTTAAATTAAAAAATTTCGTACCTATTACAAATTAAAATATATGAAATTCTCATTTAATTACGCCCAAGTTTCAATTAAATTTAAATCTAGAAAATTGTACCATGTTTTATTTTATTTTTAATTTGATAGTTAATTTAAAATACGTTATTAAAATTACTTTAACTTTTGAAAATCATCATAATTTTTTCCCCAAAAATTGTTACATTGGTCATTCAATTTTGTTAAACCTAGTAAATACATTGTATTTTGCACAATTTATACGAAAATTTTGTTACAAATAATAAAATTCGTATCTATACCATTTTATGTATAGGGTTGGGTTCTGATAAGAATGAAAGTTAATGTAAAAAACGTAAGAAATGATATCCACAATTGGATGCATATTAGAATGAGATACACCGAGAGTAAATGCACGAGATTAATTTCAGTATCAAACACGATTCATGTGTGTGTATGAGATTAAAAGTGATCAGAATTCCAAATCATTTTACGTTTCTCATTTTAACTCTGGTTCTCACATGAACCGTGCACCTTCATGTATAATGGAAATAATGTTAACGGTTGGCAATAAATTACTGTTTGCATAAGAAAATAAATGATTTTGATACAAAAATGACGTTAACAATTGACGACGCTTTTACTATTTTCTAGGTTTTTGGCCAATCAATTTTGAGAATTTTAGTGATTTTAGTAACGTTTTTTTAAATCCAATGACTAAATTGTCGAATAAATTGACAAATTGGTATTAAGAAGTAAAGTTAAGGTGAGAAACGTAAAAAAAGATCTCCACCCTTGATCACTTTTAATATCATGTCTATTTATGAATTATATTTTAGAAGAAAATTTATGTGATGCATCTATTATATTTTAGAAGAAAATTTATGTGATGCATCTCGAAGTATCACATTAATGTTGATCTTCTAGAATGATTGATTTTTCTTACCAGAATCCAACCCAATCCAACATATGATACACTAATTCTCAAAAATCTCATAATTTGAAAAGTTATAAAAAATATCCCTATAGATATTTATACATTTAAAAATCAATGATAATAATAATAATAATAATAAATAATAATAATAATAATAATAATAATAATAATAATAATGATGGTACGTAGTGATACTAAGAAAAACTAAAACGTGTAATACTTCGTAATAATTCGAATAATGTATAATGAGGAATAAATAATAATAAATTAATAAACAATAATGAAATAATATATAGTACCTTTGTCTAGGGCTGGCAACGGGTAGGGTATGGGTAGGGTAAAGGTTATTCCGTTATCCAATCCATTTAAGATAGCGAGTAACGAAACGGGTAATTATCCATCTCATAAACATAGTATCCATACCCTATCCTACCCATTAAAACAGCGGGTAACGAAACGGGTAATAGATAAATGGTAAAATAAATTTTTTATTTTAAACTATAACAATTTTGTTAAACCTACATATATATATATATAAGACATAAATTCATAAATATAATAATTATTTTATATCAAATTTGTTATAGTAAACATTTTATAATCAAATATAATGTTTTAAAAACAATATAAAAAATTGTGAAACAACACTTTTGGTTGTATTTATTTTTCCGATCTCTCTCTTACTTCTAATTTAATCATCATAAACTCTTTTCCTCAAAAAATATAAAAAGTAAATTAAATTACATATTACTATATGATATCATTATAAAAATAATACTATGTAATGTAATGTACTTATGTATATATATACACTACTATTTAACTTTATATAATTATACATATATATATATATAGAGTTAAATTCAAATTTGGTCCCTGTGGTTTACAAATTATAACGGATAAGGTCACTCAATGATTTTTTTAACGAATAACGTCCCTATGGTTTCCATTTTATAACACATAAGGTCCCTCCATCTAACTTTTCTGTTAAATACAACATTTTTAACATATTTTCTTTATTTTTCATTTTTCAAACCACATGGACCAAATCTGTAATTTACTCTAAACTATATACATATATTTATATTTTATGTATTGTATAATTATATTTTTATTTCATTAATTACATAAATTGCCTATTTTATTAATTATATAATTTCCATATTTTATAAATTATGTTACGTTTATATTTTATAAATTATTTTTATTTTGTATATTCATATAATATATTACATTTATATTTTATAAAATGTTAATAATTTAATAAAATATATGAAAGGTCCAATTTATGCTATTAAATCAAGTCAATATACAAATTGCATGCATGGAATATTTAAATACATAAAATATATAAAAATATAAAATATAAATATAACTTTTTTATAAAATATAGATGTAATATAATTTAAATATACAAATAATTAGTAATTCATAGATATACATATATGAAGTGAATAAAGATGGTAACAAAGGTTAGACGGTAGATTTTCAGGAGAATCATCTTGATGACATCGATGTTGTATGTGTTTGAATTTAATTTTTATATTAAATTTACTGTATATATTTATATCTATAGATTAATAATTTTTTTGTATATTTAAGATTATATTATAGATCTCAGTTCATTTACAAACTGGATAAAGGATACAAACTCACAAACCAATATAAAAATAATATTTTTCTTTTCCATCAAATGCTATGATTTAAGATGTTATTATACATATGTTTGTTTCACCTTATGAAAAAGTTACATGTGAAAAATGCATGTAAAACTTTTACATTATGAAACAAATATATGATAAACTTTTAACTTATGAAAATAAATACATGTGAAACTTTACATTATGAAACAAACATATGTGTAATAACATCTTAAATCATAGCATATGATGAAAAAAAAATTATTTTTACACTGTCTTGTACGAGTTTGTACTCTTCATCCAGTTTGTAAATGAACCAACATCTTATATTATATTTATATTTTATAGAATTTGCTTTGTACTTGTATTTATATTTTATATTTGTATTTATTTAATTTATTTGAATCTTCCATATATGTATATAATTTGTATAATGAGCTGATTTAGTGTTTTTAACATAAACTGAACATTCGATACATTTTATAAAATTATTTATATTTTATATATAAATATAAATACAACATAAATTTTATAAAAGATAAATATAGTATATCATAAATATATAAAGTATAAATATTTTTTAAATAAAATTATAAGGTGCCTATAAATATGTAGTATAATTTGTAAAATAAGAAAATTATACAATTAACAAAATATGTAATTTATATAATTAATGAAATGCAAATATATATACAATACATAAAATATAAATATATGTATATAGTTTAGAGTAAATTACAGATTTGGTTCATATGGTTTGAAAAATGGAAAAATAAAGAAATTATGTTAAAATTTTTATATTTAACGAAAAAATTAGATGGAGGGACCTTACGTGTTATAAAATGGAAACCAGAGGGATGTTATTCGTTATAAAAATCATTCAGGGACCTTATCCGTTATAATTTGTAAACCACAAGGACCAAATTTGAATTTAACTCATATATATATTATTTCCTAATAGGTAACGGGTAAAATGGATAACGAAAAACTGTTTATCCATACCCTACCCACTAAAATTTCGGGTAATGGATATTTGGATAAATAGATAAAATTTTCTTAATCCATACCCTTATCAAACGGGTCGAAATATAACGAGTAACGGATTTACCCTTACCCATTGCCAGTCCTACCTTTGTCACCACTTTAATTGCATAATTTGAAGTCAAATGATGGAGATGCTTATTTCATAGATCCATCGAAAGAATGACAAATTCATTTGTTTGATGGAATTCTTGTTAGGAAAGAAATGTGATTAAAAAGAGGGTTAGAGTTATTTTTTAAAATTGAAAAATTATTTTTTAGGGCATATTTTTAAAACATTTGTAACAGAATGTCTTTAATTTTTTAAAATAGAAAATTAAAAGTTAAAATTTCTAATAGTAATTACAATTCAACTCTAACAGTTTTTTTCTTCAGAAAATTTAACATAAATTATATTATCATAATATTATTTATTTATCATCCCAATATAATAAAAAATATGGGTGTTCACCCAAACCGCACAAACCGCCCACACAGCATCACACCGCAAAACGCGGTTTATAACTTTCGCGGTGCGGTTTGCATTTTTACCAAATCGCACTATGCGGTGCGGTTTGCGGTTTTGAGCTATCAAACCACGGTTCAAACCGCACCGCATGCTTTATATATTTTAAGATTTATATATAACACATACATATATATAGAATAATTTATTATTTATGATAGTATTTTTGGACTTTGTGTTTTAGCCTTTTAGTTTGATCTAATATGACAATTAACAATATTAATAAATTAATTGGACACGTCACAACTCATACTTCCAATCTAGTACGGAATTTATTTATTTTACTTCTTAGAATATTTTTAGTTATGCAATATGTATTTAGGAATCGGATATATTGAAACTCTTTATTTTATTTGAACTACAGTCACTTTTATAATGTATTTTTAAACTTATAAATATTGGATTGTACACATAAAGTGCGATAGATACAAACCGCATAAACAGCACCGCATATGCGGTTTGACCATTTTCCAAACCGCACCGCAAAATGCGGTGCGGTTTGGAAAATGGTCAAACCGCATATGCGGTGCGGTTTGCGGTTTTTGCCCCAAACCGCACCGCGAATGATTAAGAAAATTTAGAGTAAACTATTGTTTTTTGGTTTGATGTTTATAACAATTTTCGTTCCTATAGTCTAAAAACTATCTTTTTCGTCCCTATGGTTTGCATTTCATTTCCTTTTTAGTCCCTCAAACCAATTCTATTAAATTTAAAGCATTAAATCAAAGGTATATACATATGTCTTTTTCAATTTTATTTAATTTTATAATTAAAAAATATTTGTCAATTGATTCAAAAATAATAATTATATATTACATTTTAGTATTTATTATTATTCTATTATACTTTATATTATGCTTTATAAAGTATTAATTATGTCTTGCTGACACTTTTTCTTAAATGCAATGTTTACCAGGTGGTGATCTTAGCAGGGTTCCCAAGGGTTGAGTGGAGCGTTATGCCGGTCGAGGCATCTTTTGGGTTACACTTCTTAGTGTATATATTTTGGAGTTACCAGATTTGAGTATTTTGAGGATGTTAGCAACACCCGAACATAATCTATGTTTTTTGATTTATGTAGATTAATAGGTTGTTGTTCTAATATCCAAATATTGATGTAAACTCTATTACATTTCCCCATTGATTGGGTGATCTTCATTTATTTAGTCTTTTTCCGCATAGTATTCCTGTTTAAATTTACTCCTAATTTTAGGGTGTTAAATAAATATATATATATATATATATATCAAGTTTCAAATAATTAACTAACTTGAAGTTTTTTCATGTTTTCTCTATTTAGAGATTCTGTTGGAATGCTCTTATTTTGACATCTGTTGTTATAAAAACTTATACTTTTTACGGTGTTCCATGACAATATCATGAATTGCAACGTTCTCATTTGAATTCGTCTTTATGTATCCACGCTGCGTTTTGACAAGGAACGGAAACCATTAATTAAGTATCTGAAAATGTGGAATTAAGTATTACAGTGGAATTACAATAATCAGACATGTTGATCATTCTGAAATTTCTAAAAACAAGTTTATCAACTTATTTAGATGAATGAAATATTACACGGAATTACATAAGACCCACATTGATCTTGTTCTTGATTATTTCCTAGTGGTGATTTAGGCGACAAGAACTACCGCTTTCTAGCAGCAGTTTCTCTTTGACAATTGAAGAACATAGCAGCAACTGGCAAACCAAGTTCATTTTCACGAGCAAAGCTTCTAGTGTTGAATTTGTCTCTTAAAGATGGACAACTCACAGTCTGTCTACCCTTCTGCTTAAAAAGCAAGAGCACATATCTATGTAGACACATCAATAAACTAGTTAACTAAAAATCGTTAGACGTTTGTTCAAGAAATGAAGAAGGACGCATACCTGTGGATACCAATGATTGGCCTTGGCATCTCATAACGCACCACCTCTTTTCCTAAAGAAAAATACACGCGCAATTTAACCAGATACATTTTTTTAGTCTGGTTCGTAACATTTTATGTCTAAGTTGTAAAATAATAGATATGTATTAAGCTCGGGATAAAACAAATCAAACCCATATGTATTAGGTATACCTTACTCAACATTAAGGTATACTATAACCTAAGAAATTTTGTTGCTTTGAGTAGTACATGTACTTTATAATCGTAAGTGAATTACATTATTATTTGGGAAAAGTCGTGTGCATATATTTGTTCAATTTACCTAGAAAGTTTAATTTGAAGTACGGCATTGGATACAGTTTTTATGAGTTTTCTCCATAATATTATAAACTGTCAGATTTAGTAACAATGGTCAAATGGCCTACACATTTACATAAACTCGATTTTTGAAAGAAAAAAACTCTTTACGTAAATTTGTGTAATTTTTTCTCTTTTCATTAATTTGAAAATGGAGATTTACGCAAATACACAAGACAATTGTGTAAACTCTGGTTAAAATGAGAATAAATATATTTTTAATTAATAATATTAACTATCTTAAATATGTGGTTTATAATATATCTCATATATTTTGGGGTTCTTAAAAGATTAAGCCCCTCATACATACATACATACATACATACATACATACATACATACATACATACATACATACATACATACATACATACATACATACATACATACATACATACATACATACATACATACATACATACATACATACATACATACATACATACCCAAAGATGATAAGGAGCAAGCTAAATGTACTCGTGTTTTTTTAATCACACACATCATTATTTATTTTTTACATTTTTAATGAATGACTTAGCTGATTTTGATATAAAAAGAGTGCATATAATATTGGGGAGTGCTAATGGCACACCCTAAATAAGGGTGTGCACGCAATTTTATATACTTTAGTAAGGTTATTGATGTAGATAAATGTGAGAACAAATTCACTTTTTAGGGGCGTTATTAACTTCCCCCATAATATTATTCGATGATAAATATTTGTACCATTTAATAGAAATAGTCATTTCAACCTTATACATTTACCTCTTAACCATTTCTCTTCTAAATTTCCAAAAATCAATACTTCTGCAATTAGCAATTTCTCAACTTGCAGAGAGGTCTAAATGTAAAAAGAGAAAAGAAATTTCTAAACATGATCCTCAATTTACGAAAATGCCACCTACGAACCTGAGTGAAAATTGATTTTTTTTTTAATATTTTATAAAATGAAATGATTAAGACACAGTTTAATCTCTGAAAATAGTTGTTTCAGTTAATTTCTGTTTTTATAAGTCGATTAAATGAAAAAAGTACAATTTTAATTTAGAAAAACAAGAATATACCAAAAGAGGAGTCAGTGGTGCCTGGGATGTCCGTAACCATCCTGTAAAAAAAGAGAGAGGAAGTGTCAGATAAAATTTCGTATATTTTACATAATAATAATAATAATAATAATATAATAAATTTTAAAATTTTCATCTTTAATAAATTCCATAAAATAATTAAAATTAGACTTTTATTCTCTTTTTTGTTACAAAAGATTCTATATATTGTTTTCTAAATTAAATAGAGAAAATTTTGTATATGAAGAATTCTCTTAAACTTGATTTGCAAAAAAAATAATTTTTTATTCATTCTCATTAATAAGGTAGCATTATTATATTTTATTATTAAAAAAATTTAATATGTATATTGAGAAGATAAATTTATAAAATATTTTAATAATATAAATAAATATTGAAATCTCTAAAATAAAATATCTGTTGGTGTTAAATATAACTTTTTAGAGATTTTGATTTTTAAATCTTTATTTTACAGAAATTATATAAGATCTACTGAAAATGTTCTTGGGCGTAAATTTAATCATGGGTTATGGGTGCCCATGCCCTCGTCATATCTTTGCGAGGTCGCGGTGCAACTAATTAGTTTAAATTTAATGTGTGTTGTATTAAGTTAATAAAATTTTATTGATAATGTTATTGTATATGGTATCACAGGTTGCAAGTTTAAATCTTTTGTCTATTTTTTTTGTAACAATGAAAAAAAAATATATTATCTCTAAAAGAAATAAATTGACACGTCTTATTCATGTCCTGCCAATAAGAGGTACACACATCATGTTTTTTATTTATTTTAATTTTTTTGATTAATGTTCACATTCTTTTTTAATTTTATCTATTAATGTAATTGGTGGAAATGAATGATACATGTGATTTTGTGGTATATGATCTTTATCCAAAAGACCAGGCCCATGTTTATTTTTCAAACCCATATTATGGGGTTGGCTAGTCCGACCTTTGAACCTGTAATTTTTATAACTAAGCAATTGAGGATAGCACTTTGAGGGATCGGACTTTGGACATATCCTGTATTTTGGCAACTGAGCTACATGTTTGAGGCAATTTAATGATTGTTTTTGTTTGATCGACATTTTTAATTTGTCATCGCTTTTTTAAGTCAATAACACTTGTAATTTAGTGACCATGGTTTTTTGGAAACTAATATTTTCAACTTACTACAACTCTCTGGCTTCTGAAGGTTACTTAGTGACGATTATTTTTTGGCCGCTTATGACTACTGTTTTTTTTGTCACTAATATTAAACTTCTATCCAAACATCCAAACTCACCTAAACTCACCTTTGGCGACCATTACTCTTTGGCCACTAACACACTTTCAGTTCAATAACCACTATTTTTTTGTCATTAACATTTTCAAACAGTAGTTGTTATTTTACGGTCAATAACCTTTCGGCTTACAATTCTCTAACTAGTGAATACTACTTGGTGACCAATATTTTTTTGGCCTCTAACCCTTGCAACTTAACAACCATAAATCTATATCCAAAATCCCTCTTAGTGGCCGCTATTTTAATTTAGTGACCATTAATTTCATGATCACTAATATTTCTAACTTAACGACCACTGTTTTTTTGGTCACCAAGCCTTTAAGCTGAGTACAATTCTTAATTTTGGCCCTAAGATTTAATAACCACTTAGGGATCAAATTTTAGATTTTGTCTTCAAATTCATATCATTGACCAAATTTTAGTGACAACTTTTGTTATCATCACTAATATCACAATCATTGACCAAGTTTTAGTGAAAACCTTTGTCATCATTACTAATATCATAATTATTAATGAAAATACAAGTAGTCGAGAAATTATGATCACTGATTAAGTCTTGTTTTGGTATCATAAATTGATAATAAGTGGTTTTCGATTGTCATAGCATTATCACTTCTTATATATCACAAAAAATTACACAATTATCAGATCATTATCACAATAAAATCATATAATAAAAAATTATTGATTTATCAAATCATTATCACATTATTATCATATTGAAATCAAATCGTTATCACAATATTATCCACATAATTATCGGCAACGAAGATATCAAAATAAACAAGTCTATGATAGTAAAAAATTACTGATAAATACTAATTTATTTCCATTTTTATAATTAATGGGTTAAATAATTCGATAACCTATAAATGTTCTCATATTTTTATAAAATAGGGGTATTTTCTTTTGAACTCTTGTCTATATATATAGAATAAATCAAATATAAATCATGCAAATGTTACAAACAATACAAAATAATCAATTAAGATATTCATGGAAAATTATGAAAGATAATTGAAGTTCATTAGTTATGATCAAAATTTTATATTAAAAGGCAATCAATATACTTATAAAATTAGATATTTGTTAGATATAATGGACAATTGAAATTAACATGTATTATTCGTAACATTTAGATAATTTGTTGAGTATAATATTACCACTGCAGATGCTCCCTAAGATATGGATCACTAGGACCAGGAACATCTGGGTCTGTCATTATCTGAAAATTATAAAAATAAAAGTATTAGTTAAATTAATATGAATATATATATATATGTTGTCATTCATCCAATATATGAGAGAGTGTTCAAATGAAAACTTAGCTTTTATTGTGTACGTGAGGATAAATGAGAGCACGACACGTGTCCCGTACATCTAAGTGTTATTCATCCTGAATAGATAATAGCCATGTGGTATTTACATCGAATGTTGTATCATTCATTATGAATAGTATATGAATTTCATCTTCATTATTCATACTGAATGGGACACGTGTCGTGCTCTCTGTGGACGTTAGTGAATAACCTACTTCTTCATTCTCTGAAAATAACGTTCTTGTGTCGTTATTTATGTGTGGGCATTTGTGAATGCAACCAAAGGTCTCGTGGGTGTGTCAGTCAACACAACATGCACTACTAAAAACTGAGTATTTTCAACGGAAAATGTTGTTGAAAATTTTCTACGAATTTTAGAGGGATTATTGACAAAACGTAAATTTTCTACGAATTTTCAACGAATTTCTGTTGAAAATCTCACACAAAATGCGTTTTCAACCAAAAACTTTTTGACGAGACATTTCGTTGAAATTTTTTTGGTTGAAAATGCATACATGTTTGTGAGAGATTTTCAACGGAAATTCGTTGAAAATTCGTAAAAAATTTATGTTTTGTCAATAATCCCTCTAAAATTTGTAGAAAATTTTCAACGACATTTTCCGTTGAAAATACTCAATTTTTTAGTAGTGATGTGTTTAATCATATATATATATATATGTGTGTGTGTGTGTGTGTGTGTGTTTAATCATATAAATAATGAATGACTTAGATCGGTTAACAAAGTTAACACAAATAATTGAGTTAACACTTGAAGGGACCTATATATATATATATATAGAGAGAGAGAGAGAGAGAGAGAGAGAGGGAGAGAGGTGGTTTATTTTACAACATATATTATATTTCATTTGTACAACCAATGCAACCTCATCTTAACCATCAATTAGTTTAATTACGGTCAACACACTACAACAAAAGGGATTTTATAGGACGCCTAAAATAAAAAAGCGTCATAAAATAATACTTTATAGGACACAAGTTTATAGGACCAAAACATAAAGTGTCCTATATATCTAGAAGCGTTACAATAACTTCATAGGACGCCTTTAGGCGTTTCAACAAGTTTTGACGACGGTTTTAAATTAAAGTGTCCTATAAACCCATATTTTATAGGACACTTTTGAAAAGTGTCCTATAAAATAGCTAATATGACACTTTATTTTAAAGCGTTATAAAAACTTGTTAAGACGTCTAAAAACCGTCCTATAAAAACTTGTAACGCTTTTAGATATGACACTTTTTGGTTTGCTCCTATAAATTAAGTGTCTTATAAAGTATTATTTTAGGACGCTTTTTAATTGTAGGCGTCCTATAAAATCATTTTTGTTGTAGTGACATTTGATGAGGTGAGAAAGGTAGTTACAGATTATCAATTAAAAAACTGAAAAAAATAAAACGAACGGTTTAGATCAGTGTTGTATTGGTTGTACAAGTATAATATGTTGTATTTGTAACATTCTATATATATACTAAAACCAATTTAATTACATTAAAAGGTGTAGAGTTAGAGTTGAGAATAAGTAGTAAAAGTGTAGTTTACCAGTGTAAAGAATGATCTCATATCACCACCATGAACATAAACCCTAGGTTTAACAGTGACAGTAGAAGGAAACAGCTCATAGCCATTGTACAATTGGTTTGATGAGTTGTACATTACAACCATATTCACACTTGGTATGAAACTCTCAACCACATCTCCGACCACCCTTCCGATCACCAGCGGATGATCTGCCGTTAATCTTGCCATCATTAATTCAAACCCTAACTATATTACCAAGAAAACACACAATGGTAACAATTTGCCAAGAAAAAGCTTATTTATATATACATATATATACATACATACATATATATATAATTTGTGACTGAAGGTGTGTGTGTGTGTGTGTTGGTGATCACTTGAGTTTGATGAAGAACTAAGCATTGGCAATGTATTTGTAGCCACAGGTTGAGAAAACATTTTTCTGATCGCTATACATTAATCTTTTGTCATTATTTAGTTGTCTTAGAATCAAAGAAATGATTGCTCAACTATTATGATGGTCGTTGTGAATAAGAAAAGTTCAGAAAAATCTAACAAACTGAATTTTTTTATTCAGAATGATTAATTCACTGCAAGAAAAATGACTTTCACCGACAAAAACTCATCAAGGGAAATTTTTTTGAGTGATTACCACGGATCACCCAGGAAGTACTAATGGTTCCGGTAAAATCCGATATTTTCAAGAAAATACCAACGGATTACCCAAGAATTTCCTAGGTAATCCGTCACTGATTTTATTTACCCACTAACAAATTAACCACCAACTTTTATGACGATTTTGTGACGAATAATTCTTTAACGACGGATTTCTCAGGAAAATGTTCGTAGGTGAAAGTCTTTCATTTTAGTAGTGATTTCATGATTTTTTTTTCTTAATGAAAACATCATTGACTTTATTTATTTTGAATGATTAAGTTTCTGAATATTTATTAAATAAAAAAAATGAAACTTGTAAAAAGAAAAAGTTACATCTTTTTAACTTGTTAACTATCTACATCTTTTTAATCAAAAGAAAAAGTTACATGTAACCGGTTAGAAAAGTTTTGAAGTAAAAAAAATGTAAATTAGTTTTATCATTTTCAAAACCTTACGCCATTTAAATCCCTTGAACCTAACGGCATCACTCCCTATCGTTACCCCCTCGTTGCCCCCATCGCCTATGTTCTCCGTATCGTCCATCATTGTTGTTGTCTTTTAGGTTATGATGATGTAGATTACCGATTTTTAAAAGTTTGATGGTTTATTTATTCAAAATAAATGGTTATGAACTTAATAATCAAAAATAAGATAGTTCGATGGTTTTTTTATTAAATAAAAAAGTTCAACTTACTCATTCAAAACATGAACGTTCGTTAGGTTTTTCTAAACTTTTCCTGTATTTAATTTGTGCCTAAAAAATCGTACTGGTAAATAAGGTTGTTCATGTAACATTTTTGACGATCTATTAAAACACCCCTCAAAAAGGTCATAAGTCATGGATGTTTAATTTTATGTTCATAGAAAACAACTGTTCTAATTAATTTGGAAGAATAAGTCTATATATATCGTACTTATTCAAAAATGATATGCATATGTGAGATTAAAAGGATGAAATCAAAGATTTCTCATCTTTCTCTTTGCTAATCTGATTAACAGGTTTGGTTTTACCTTTTAGCCACTTTTTTCTAAAATTACTAAAATAATCATAGATTCGTAAAAAATCGGTCCGTAATTACAGTGCGGTGAAAGTGTAAAATAACATGGACCAAATATGTAAAATTTGAAAATAAGTCCGCAATTGTGGATGTAAATTTTACATATTTGGTCTCTGTAATTTTACACTTTCACCCTTCCATAATTGAACCTAGTATCTTGTCGACCTATGACTGTATTGGTAAATTCCGGAAGAATGTGTCTAGGAGATCAATTCGCCAGCCACAAATAACAAATTTAATTAATTTCTCATAATACTAAATTAAAACATTGGGGAGGCTAACGGCACCCTTACAAAATGAATCATCTTCATACACATCAATGTCAAAAGTCAAAACCCCCTTTTTAGATCATCTCCAACAACTTTTTTATAACTTTTCTAAAATAGAGAATAAAAAGACAAAATTTTTAAAAACAATTTCTTTCAACTCCAATAGTTTTTCTATTTTAGATAATTCATCATTAGTTATTTATTAAAATACTATTTATCTCTTCTATACATTTAACTTCAACAATTTTGATTGATTGGATATTGTTTCTTTTTCTACACATTTAGCTTCAATAATTTTGATTGGTTGGATATTGTTTCTCTCTCATATACATTTAGTTTCAATAATTTTGATTGGTTGTATATTGTTTATCTCTCCTACTTTAGAGATTTTAAAGATTTCTTTATATTTATATTTAGAGATTTCTCCATAATTCTCTAAAATAAAAAACATTATAGCAATAATGTTGGAGCATTTTATAAAAGAAACTCATTTTTTTCTATTATAACAATACTGTTGAAGATACTCCTAAAGTTACAAAGTTATAAAAAATTATATAAAGACGTCTACTAAAGGGATGCCAACACTCCCATTAAAACTTAAGGTTGAACATTATTACTTGTTTGAAAGAGTAGGGAGTTGTCATCTCATCAAAGCAAAAAAGAGATTCTACTGGATTTCTATTAATAGAAAATCTACATCTCTTTCTATTTAAAGGTAATTACGTATTTAGCCTCTTTTAGTTTGGTGAAGTTTTTGAGTAAACTCTAATTTTGGTCCTTAAGGTTTAGTGAAATTTTTAAAAGTAAGACATGAACTTTAATAAGTTTATAAATCATCCTTTTAATTCTCATTTTGTTCTGAAAGTGGTCTCTGATCACTAACTCCATTAAGAATATCCATTAGTATAAGGGGCATTTTAGCCTTTTATGTTTTTATTAATTTTCACTGAAAATTAAAAAAAATATTGGTATAATTTATATATATTTTTATTATTATACAAATATATACACACACAGAGGATTAGGTATCAATCGTGTCTTCTTTTCTTTATAACTTTGGTGAAACTCAACTCCATCGAAGCTCCGACCTGTCACGTCACTACTATGCACACATTTTAAGCTAGCTAGCCACCTCAAAAAGATATAGGAGCTCTGACTTATTAATACACACGCATATCCATCGAAGCTCAAACACAAATCAAAGCTCTGACCCGCCACCTCATATCTTCCCTGTGCATCTCCATCACCTTATCTCCTTCCATGGTCACCAGTTAATCGCCCTCTCACTGATACTGTATACGAAAAAAACTCATGTTCATCTTTCTTAAACATCCAAACCCACATAAAAGACCTCTTGTTGTTAAATGTTAACACCTGCTAACACACATATTTAGCATAAGACTTAATTGAAGCAAAAATACATACATGCACACACTCAATTTGTTTTTAATGTTATGCATGTGTTTGGGTGTATTCATTTGTCAGAAGTGTGTGATTGTACGTGTTTTTGTGTGTTTTCTCACTTTTCTGTCACATGTGGCCGGAGGAGCTTTTTCTTGAGATGAAGATGACGTTGGGTGTGTGTGTATATTATATGTATATTACATTTTATATAATATATTATTATTTATTATTATTCTTTAATAAAAAACAAAAAAAACATGAATTAATAAATAAGGATAAAACAGAAAAAGACTAAAAAACTGAGTAGAAAAACAAAATTAAACCTCACTTAATAAACATTATTTAATGAAGTTAGTAATTAAGGACCATTTTAAAAACAAAATAAAAAACGCAAGGATAATTTTTAAAATTATTAAAGTTCAAATTCCAATTTTAAAAGTTCCACTAAACCTTAGGGCCAAAATTAGAGTTTACTCATTAGTTTTTCTTCATGCATTTTAAAAATTACAAAAAAAAACATGGCTTTTACTCTTCTATTTATTTTTATTTATGTGTGTATTTTATTTTTCTATATTTCTCATTTTTTTTATTAAAGAGCATTTTAAGTAATATTTTATCAATGGTTACATTTTTATTAAATTAATAGATCTTCTAAAATTCTAATAAATAATTAAAATTTAAAACATTTAAATAAATTTCCCTCCAACTTCAATCATTTTCTATATTAAATATTACCGTATTAATTATATTATTAAAATACTTTTATACATTTAATAAATTTTTACATATGTAATTTAAAAAAAAGATGTTGATGGAAATATAATAAAAAAATTATTTATCTTATATGCTAATCGTCTTTCTGGGATTCCTAAAGTTTGGAAATGTTCACCCTCTCCCATTTTTCTTAATTTTGAAAAATCTATTAAAACAAAAAAAATTATTTAAGATCCTTGTTTTCTATATTTTGAAAAATATGTTAGATAGTCCTCATAAAAATATGTTTTTTGTATTTCAAAAGAACGGGTTAAATATATCTTTATTTATTAATTTATTTCTTACATATATCAACATTAGTATTCATTTTTTATATTCTCGATATATTATTTAATTTGATTTTTGTATTAAAAAAATTACACATAGGACAACCCATTTCAAAAAAAAAAACGTTTAACATTTATTTATTTGGAAAGAAAAAATAGCTTTTGAAGATGTCGGGAGTGTAAAGAAAAACTATATTGTACTTGTAAATTACAATATTGTCCTTGCAGTTGTTTACTTATTTTTTTAAATTTGTTCCCTATCTACACTATATTATAAAGCATTTACAAAAAAATTCTTAAAAACAACTTTATAAGCATTATGTACTATCTATTAAAGCCTAATTACTTAATTTACAACTTATTGATGCATTAATACAAGTACTTGAAGCACAAAATCTCATTATTTTTCCTAAACATCACTCAATCGTCTTCATCCTTATCCCCAAATTTTCTCTCCATATCCTCACACAATCGTCTTCATCCTTATCCCCAAATTTTCTCCTCATCCTTGATCCCTAAAATTACGAATTTAGTTGGAGATAAAATCCCATATCTTACGTGATTACAATATTTATTTTTCTGATTTATTAGCAATTTCAGCCATCCAAATCATCTGCTAACAAGGTAAGTTCCAATATTTTCTAATCTGTAATTTGATAATTATGTTAATTTTTTCATCTATTGATTTCTCCATAGCGTGTGCCTGATTCCCCGTTCTCCAGGTTTGAATCTCTTTCTTTTAAACGAACAGATTTACCTCTTTAGGCCAAAAGCATTGAAAATTGACTGCAAATCAACTTAAAGATGGCGTTATTTGGATTAATTTTATATTGTTTGTTCTAAATTGGTTTGGTGTTTAATAGGCTTTGTTTTGCGGACGATCTGTTTGCAAATTTCGAACTCGATTTCTATTATATGACTGCTTCTCCACTTGGTGTTCCCCAACAGGTCATTGCACTGAATGGAAATTTTCCAGGCCCAACATTAAACGAGACGCGTTGATGTTTCAAGTCAAGGATCAGATAGGCTTCTTTGTTTCAAAACGGTAGGTATCGATCCATCTTGCTTTGTGTTGCTGATTTTTAGGTAACCTATTAGTTTTTTGAATTTCCAATATGGATATTTTAATCGAGTTCAAGCTTTCACAACCGCTGCATTGCGCGGGTACGCTTCTAGTTTATATTAAAAGCATGAGTGAATTTAGATTGGGAATTTAATTAAAATAGTCATTTTTAAAAATTTGTTATCCAAATATCCAATATATCTTCAAGTTTATCAAAATAGCCAAAAATCCAACAAAATCTTAGCCTTTAACGGAAGCGTTAGTCAAAGAGACCACAAACAAAATACATTAAATACCATAAAAACCAAATCCATAATAAACATACCATAAAAAAAACCTAGTTTAAAAGTATGAAAACACATCGACCAAAAGTACATCATTTCAAGAGTAAATTACATTAGATATTTGTTTATTTAGGGATTATATACTTTTTGTTTTCCAAATAAATAAATCTCTAAACTTTCTGAAATCAATTAAAAAATTTAGCATTATCTATTTGGAGTGATTAAATTCCTAAAAACTTTTTTGTAAACAAATAAATTCTTACATTTATAAAACATGTGATATCATAATCCATTGATTTATACTCATAATACAAGCGTAAACAAACATAAATGAACGAACTGGATCATTGTTCATGTTCGTTCATTTAATTAAACGAACAAAAAACGTATTCATGTTCGTTAATTTATCAAACAAACGAACATAAATGAATTTTCTGCCGAACAATTCACGAAAGGTGAATCCTTTTCAAATACCCCATAGGGGTACTGAAACCAATAATTGAAAACTTGAATCATGAAATTTTAATTGGCCTTTCAACAAGAAAAAATATAAATAGACTCGATGTTCACGAATAAATCATCATCTCGTAATTCCCTAAAATTAAGCTTGAAATTGTAAACCTAGTTCAGAAACTTCTTCTTTTTTATACTTTCACCCATTCGTAATTGCAAATTTGACAATTACGAACCTGATGGCTATTTTGATAACTTCTTTGAAGAAATTAACTATTTGATAAAACCACAAGTAAAAAAATGTCTATTTTGGCAAATTCCCTATTTTTTATTGCTAAGAGGATTTGTTTTTCAATTTACTAAATATCTTAGCTATGATTTCTTGATTTCTTTTAATTAAAATTTTGTTGTATTTTATATATTTAATTGGTAACTAAAAGATTTTATAAATTATATGTCAATTTAAATGTTTAATTTATTTTAATATATAGAATAGAGATGGACGATTATTGCTCCTTGAGCTTCTGATCCTAATAATGCAAAAGCAATGCTATTTGATCTGAAATTTAGTATCGACTTGGATACAATAGTCCTAACTAATATTATAACAAAACCCAATTTTGATTTTTTTTTAATTCCATTTTTTGCTTTTAAGGGAGAGCATTTGAATGTTTTGGTCTTCAAAAATCGGTTTTTGACCGGGTTTTGAAAGATTGGTTAATAGCAAAAAATGAACCGTTTCTGACTAGGACCAAAGCTGTCATATCTAGAGATGGTAAAAAATGGTTCAGGATCTGGTCCAAATCGGTTCCGAACCCAAACACTATTCACCGTAGCCGGTCCAGGTCCCGGTCCCAGTCCCTCTCGGTGAAGGTAAGGCCCGGTTAAGCTTGGGTTGTAACCGGTCCCTGCCCAAACCGGTCTTATGTTAAAAAAAATATTTTTTTGATAAATTTTCAATAACAACTTTAATATATGTAATTGGGTAACTCAAATACACTTAAAATTACGTTTTTTTATAGTTTATAATTGGTTTTCAACCAAATACACTTAAAAAATACGTTTATTATGATTTTATAATTGGTTTTTAATCAAATACACTTAAAAAATTAAAAATACATTTAATAATATATATAAAAATACATTTATTTTAGAAAAACCGGTCTCGCCTCGGGCCGGGCCGATCCCATGTCCGGTCCTAACCGGTCCCGGGTCGGACGGGTCTATTTTACCATCTCTAGTCGTATCCTTAATCCACATCTGTTCATCAATCTTTTTTATATCGTATTATAGGGCAATAATAAAAAAAAAACCATAAAAAAACAAACCGATATAAAAAACAAATTTTTACATAATTTTTTTTCATCAAAAGTTATAATTTATAATAGTGTTTCACATAATTTTGTGTTCACTTCATGAAATAATTACATGTGAATTTTTTTTTTGATTCACCTAGTGAAACAAATTTTTACATCATTTTTTTTATCAAAACCTATAATTTATAATAGTGTTTCACATATGTTTGTGTTCACTTATGAAATAATTACATGTGAAAAAAATTCACCTAGTGAAACCAAAAATATGCGTAAAAGTATTCATATGATGAAACAAATACTTGTGAAGGTTTCATGTTATGAAACAAATACATGTGAGTTTATATCGATTTTTACGAGTTTATAATATTTTTGTGATTTTTATTTAATTGAGCCCTATATATGTGTGTGTGGGTGGTGGAATTAAGTAAACATACTATAATTTTGCTTACGAGAAGTATAATGTATTCTAACTTTGTTAACAATAAATTACTAAAAAAAAAACTTAGTGATGTTTTTTGTTTAAAATGTTTTATCGTAGATATCAAAATCATTAAAATAATAAAACTAAAATTTTAAAAATATGTTATTTAAAATAAGAATTAAAACAAAATACATATTCTAAATATTTAACTAAAGATAAATAACCAACAAACTCCTAAAATGCCACCTTTAACCATAATACATAAGGCTGAGAAAAAAAGTTAAGATGAGAAGCATAAGAAGAGATCTGGACCTTTGATCACTTTTAATCTCATACCTACTCATGAATTACGCCCTAGAAGGGAGTTGATCCGGTGCATCACATCCTATTGTGCATCCAAGGATGGAGATCATTTCTTACGCTTCCCACCTTAACTCTCCTTCTCACCGCAACTCAACCCAATATATAATGTCATAAAAGTCATCAATTATATATAAATGATCATTAAGAGGGTAAGAAGTAGAAAACAAAAGTAAAATTTAAACTTAAACACAAAAATGGAAAAATCTAACTTAAAAGAATGTTGAATATTGTTTTAACAATTCATTATTTATTAAACGAGTTGGGCCATAAAATAATATCTTTGGTGAGATGTGTAATGTTACCATCACAAATTTGGTGTGTGAGTGAAAAATGCCAAGAAGAAAGTTGTATTATCAATCAAGGTTTACAAGTATAGGTAGATAAAAACAATCAAGATGAATACACAATTTTGAAATTAAAAAAAATATATATATTTGGGTAAAAGACTGATAACCGGCAATCCCAATCAACGTTACAAGGAATCCGCTTCGATCATGTATCATTTTTTTTGAAAGGGTATCCTAGACATTTGGCTAGACTAATCCCTGCCAATTTTAAGACTGCTAAAGCATGCAGCCCTGAGATAATTCCTCAGTGACCACAAGTTGTTTGCGTCTGGATTCGAACTTGGGGTAGATGGGTTATCTAGCCTCATCCCCCACAGGTCTTAACCAGTACGCCACAAGCCTTGTGGTTTCATATCTCACATTGAAACACCATCGACCTAAGTATATCCCAAAAGAAGGACCGACTTAAGATAATGGATCTTAAGTGAGTTAGAATGGATAGTATAAAGTAAACAAAGGATTTTAAACCGAAATTTAACATGTTAAACAATACAAATAAACATTTATGCATAGAAAGATAACCAAAACACCATCATTTATGTTTATCCTTTTTTTAATTGAAAGGGTGTCTCTGATTCTGAGACTAATTCCGACAAATTGTGATTGCAATAAATCAGCCCTGATAAACTCAATGGTTATTTGCTGTGTACGCCTAGAAATTGAACCCTGAGCAGATTGGATATTCCACCACATCCACAGGACCTCAACCACTACGCCACAAGCCCTTGTGTTATCCTTTATGGTAATTAACCATACCAATGACTATGGTTGCATTAAAAATTATAAACTTGACTTGGGATATTTCCAAATTCATGCATATTTCTGAAATTTTGAACAAGTCATGCAAACAAAAGGAAGGGTACCTTGTTGATGCCGATGCCAATGCCGGAGAGAAGGCCGGTTTTGCCGGAGTCATCTCAGTCGGCAAGGATCTAAATGCAAACTTGAAGATCCATGCGCCGTGAAAAGGATATTAACCCTTTCGGTGTGAATAGTGATGGAGATATATGGATCCAATGTTTATTGCGTATTATGTGTTATTTATAAATATGGATATGAAAATAACGTGGATGAAGATAAAACTGTGATTGGTGAAACTCTATTAGATTACTCTTCAAAAGAATCGTTTAAGAAAGATAAAGAAGGTTCCAACATATATTAGAAAAAAGCCCCTAAAGCTTATTGAAATGCTAATTGAAGTAGTTTTTATAAGTTAGTTTAGGGGGTAAGCAAACAGGGTAATAAGCTCAAAAAAAAAGCTAGCTTATGTTTGCCTAAAACGTACCTTAGTATGAGCAAATAACTATGAAGGAATCCATTTCAAGAGAAAGTAAGGGGCTGTTTGGTTGGTTTTCCATTAAGTCCTGTATAGATAAAGTTGTCTGTGTGAATTAATCTGTCTGTATAGATTGGGAAGGTTTTTGTTTGAAAGAGTTTTTTCATAGATGGAATGAGCGTGTTTCTTTAATCAGGAGGAACAAGTTTGGAAAAAAACTTGGCTTTCTGCATAAAGCTCCCTCCTAAAAGCTTATTGAACAAGCCACTTTCTGTATCATTAAGCAACTACCAAACAGTCATGTATAGCTGACCAAATAAGCTGTGAGTCCATTAAGCTCATTAAGCTGCTAACAAGCGGGCCCTAAGGGTTGTTTGGTTGGTTTTCCATCAAATTCTGTATGAATTAAGCTACTTGTGTGGAAGATTGGGAAGGTTTTTGTTTGGGAGGGTTTTTTCATAGATGAAAGGAACGTGTTTTTTTAATTAGGAGGGGCAGGTTTGGAAAATCTTTGCTTTCTGCATAAATCCCCTCCTAAAAGCTTACTGAATAAGTCACTTTCTATATCATTAAGCCACTACCAAACAGTAATATATAGCTAACCGAATAAGTTGCGAGACCTATCAAACTCATTAAGCTGCTAACAATTAACAAACAAACCCTAAGCATGAAGAACAAAGGTGGGAAACACGAGTTGTTCCTAAATCAATGCAACTATCATTCTAGTTATCTTTAAATAAAGCTTTATTAGTATATGATGAAATGATGTATAGAGTAATGCAACAATCAAGTATATAGATAGATAGATACAGATATATAGAGATGGTTTATTATACAAACTAATCTCATTCGTCCATCTGGTGTAATGACTATGTGGTTTCATAACTATCTCGATTTTTTCCTAATATAAAGCATTGATTATAATTAATGAACTATAATCATCTTCCGTAAATATACAAATCATAATAAATGTTCCATAAATATCTCAACTGATTGGTTTTTAACAATCACATGGTTTGTATCTGAAACCTCCTATATGCATAGTGTAATGAACAACAATCACATGCACAAATGAATAGTAGGAAACCATAGGTCAATTGAAGATGTTACTTATCTGGTTCAGAAATTGACTTCAGGCCAGATTATTATCGACTTACTGTCAGATTTTGTTGTTCACTAGTGAATTCCTGTAGTGCATTCATAGAAAGACCATTCACATGTGATTGTTGTGACTGTTTTCTTACAAAACTTGGATCACAGAACTCATAATCTCTGTGAATAGTTCAAATCAGGCTCCATTGAAACAGAACTCCCATTCCTACCCTCAACCCCACTTCCATTTATAAGTTGTTATATATAAATTAATTGCAAAACCCCAAGTGTTCTTCAACAAAAAAAAACTTCCACTAAATTCAAATCACAAGAAACATGAATTTCTTCAAATTCAATGTTACTTCTTCTACATCTTGTATTCATATACCATTCTTTTGATGGTATCATTGATTCCCTAAGGGACACTTACAATCACAAATTTTTCACAAAAAAACAACTAATTCAATAAACGCAAACTAATTGTAAACGAGTATGGATACGTGTCATCTATGTATAACAACAGGAGGGAACTTGAACTTATCTGAAATGAACGGTATTGCCTCAGGTCTCTCCACTAGATCCTGATACAAATCGTATTCCGCTTGATAATCGTGCAAATGAAGCTCCCCTTTCTGATTAGTATGATAATGGTGCTTAGCCGATTCAGACTTCCCAAACCCAAAAATACTAACTTTATCGCATATCCCAATAGCAAGCATAACTGCTTGCATACCTGAAGAATAATGGAAGTTAGATCCATCATGTGAACCAGCCCATGACTCTAATGGCTTCCCACTTCCTTTCAAAAACCTCATAACCGAATAATACTTCACAATTCGCGCACATAACACATCAAATTGTGGGTCAGTGATCATCAATGGCGCCTTGTGGGAAGAATTACAGACTACATAATCAAGAAAATGGATCATTTGACACATATACATCATTATTGGCACTTTTTCGCCATATGGGTGACAAAAACAACCTTCTCGCCGTGCACATATGTGCAGAATGTTGCTGTTAACAAACGAAAGGCTCGTTTTCGAACCCACATTGCGTTCAAACCCACCGATTCTCGCATTGTTTAATCGGATTATGAACTCATGGCTATCAATCAGATCACCAAGATCAGTTTTCAGTAAGATCCCACTATTACCCACTACAGCGCAGGTTTTGTACTTCATTCCTGAATTCAAAACAGTCCCATTTACACCATTCTTGAGAATCTTTACAACATTCGCCATATCTGACATTACATCAGGTTGGAAACGGTGGTTGCGCCACCATGTCTGTAAATATCGCCGGAAATCCAACCAGAGCCGGTAGAAATCCGGTGACCTGAGCTGTACTGGAACACCCTTAGCAGACCTAGCTCGAATATCTAGACGGTATCGCCCTGACCACAGAAACGAACGATGGCGACCGCTTTCCGAACCTCGGAAATTACCGTTCACCAACTGTTCGACATCTTGCCTCAATGAATTTTCAGCTAAATCAACCGAAGCAAACCTCAATAACGTTGCATTGAAGACCGGTGAAGGCTTTTGAGCTGCTCCGCTCACGTTGTTCGCCGGAAATACTTCTCCGCCGCGACCACCGCCACCGCCGGAAACCATGATTCGAAAGCAGAGAGTGGCGGCAGCGGCAACAAGAAACACCAAACTGAATATCGGACGCACTGACCTCTTCATCATTACCCCTTTAGTCAACGACGTTTCCAACACAGATCTGGAGTGGAAGAAATCCTAATCCATGGCGGCCATAGCTTGTAAACTAATCGATTTTAAGTAAATCATCATACCTTTTCGATTCTTCTTCATTGTTTCAAAATCCACCAATTACCAAATTGCAAAACGTTTCAGCAAACAAATATGAATCATGAATGGATGAGATTGGATCGGAGAATCTGAAGATCGATGGAATCTAGGAAGTGGGTATTCATTCATATATGAAGGGTAGAAGGAGATGTGGTAGAAATATAGTAGGCAAAAACCAGGCGATATGAAGTAGATAGATCATCAAATGTGGGTTTTTTTTTCACTTTGTGGATTTTGTTGTTAAAAAGAGTGTGATTAACTGTTTTAATTGTCACTATCTTTTCATTCTTTTTTATTTTGAATTGAAAGATTGATCATCATTTGTTTGTCATATTGCTATAGAAATAGAGATGGCAGCAGACATGTACCAGATTTTCATCAAATCATCAATAAGTTGTAATAAAATATCAATGGTTGTGGTTTCATCTAGAGGTCTAAATGATAAACCACTCTGAAAATATAATAATATAAGGTTTGATCCGATCTCGAATCCAATTTTTATAGGTTGGATTCGAGATCGAATATTTTTTTTTTAATGTTTGAGGTTAATTGTTTACAAGTTCGAACTCGAGATTGATTAACTTGTTTATTTGTTCAAACTTAATAATTTATATATTTGGGCAAAAAGTTGATTACCGACACCATACGAAACCTGCCTCCAAAGACACTAATATGAGGGGGCATTTTAAGACTTACTCAGCGACTGAGGCTAGGAGGGGATCGAATCCATGACCTGTTACGTATTTGGGCAAAGTTACTCCACCCATTTGCCAACTGATGTAACACCCTAAAAATTTGAACAAATTTAAACCGAAAAGTAAATGCGGTATTAAATAAAATCGCCCAATAAGTGGGGAATGAGTATGGGAGTTTACAACACAAAACGGATACTAAAACAACAACCTATTAATCTACATAAACAGGAACATAGATTATGTTCGGGTGTTGCTAATATCTCCAAAATTTCAATTCTAACATCTCCAATAATTACACTCTAAAGTGCATTTCCCAAAAGAGTGCCTTCACCTAAGACTTCACTCCGCTCCACTCTAAGGAGCCCCATCAAACCCGATCACTGCTAAACAACATTTAAAATCAAGTGTTAGGCTTACGCCAGTGACAGACAAACGAGTTAAATGGATAAGGCAGTAAAATATTTAATAAAATAAAGATGATGTATACTTTATCCCATTTAACTTAACTTGAAAGCTTACTCTTGGTGAGCAAGGATCTTCTAAAACAATCGGGGGAGACCCGATATTACCATTAGTTGTGACGGAACACAAGGTAGGCCACGAACCAATGTTATGGAGCGGCACATAAAGGTCTGGTAGCCATTGACATCAACCACAATACAGTCTTTAGTCATTTGTACACATAAGCTCGAGCCTCAAGAATTGCACGCTAACCACAATGCATATTCCGAGAGAGTGAAAGGATAGATTGGAAATTACACAATTTATCGCAATGCCTATTTCCAATTAAAAGTGGGTTCATTCTATCATTCACGACATTACATACCGACTCTTATGCCTATGGATCCATATCATACTAGTCTAATAATCAACTACATCAAACGAGACGTATTGATAGTGTTCCAAACACTGAAAACCTTTATATAAATGATTTCCTTGAAAAGCAAGTTTTACCAAAAATTAGGTCAAACTATTTTAGTTCCAAAATCAGATATTTTCTTATCAAGAGACATTTACAAGTAATATGATACCATCTAAAATGCCCATTTTAAATCCAAGATCAAAATCCCCAAATTTCTCATTTTGACCTAAAACCTCCAAACTTAACCAAACACATAAATACTTGAGTTTATAACCTAGAAAGAGTAAATAAGAACATTTATGACAAGTATTATGGTTGTAAAAGGTTGGATTTGAACTCACAAAGCTAGGGTTAGGAAAACCCTAGAAATCTCCCTAAGAGGATGAAGATGGTGATGAAGCTTGGTGAAGGACACGAATCCTTGAAACTCTAGCCTTAAATCTTCAAGCTTGAAGTGCAATAAACGATTTGGAATGAGTAGGTTTATGGAGTTAAGACCCTCCAAAATGGTCTTGAGAGAGAAGAAGAAGAGAAAATAAGTTTGGGTGAGAAATGAGTGTGAAAGACAAGAAAAAACGGAGGTTTTAATGTAGATCAGGAGCTGGACGCCAGTTGTCCCGCCAGTTATAACTGGCGTACTAACTGGCCCTGACCAAAACAGAGGCTAACGCCACTTGTGGCGCGGGTTAGTTTTTGTAACTGGCGTCGTAACTGACCCCAGCCAAACAGAGGCTAATGCCACTTAGTGGCGTGGGTTAGTTTTTGTAACTGGCGCCGTAACTGGCCCCAGCCATTTAAGTCAACCCGAAACTCACAAACTTGATTTCCGACGCATAGCTTCGATCTTTTTCATTAACCAACCCATAACACTTTTAAAACACGTCTTTTCTAGAATATTTTTATTCATCAAAAATTTCCGGGTGTTACAATCCTCCCGCCCTTGAAATTAATTTCGTCCTCGAATTTTTACAAATTAAGTGAACAAATGAGGATATCTCCTCTTCATGTCCTCTTCCGCTTCCCATGTCACATTTGATCCACGACGATGCTTCCATTGGACTTTAACCATGACAATTTCTTTATGGCGGAGCATTTTTGATTTTCTTTCTAAGATCATTTCCGGCTCCTCCACACAACGACTATTATCAACGCGGATTTCCGAGAGAGGTATTACACTCTCTTCTTCCGCTAGACATTTCCTTAAGTAACATATGTGGAACGTAGGGTGTATGCCGGCCATTTCGGGTGGCACTTCCAATTTATACGTTTGTCGTCCCACTCTTTCCAAAATTTTAAACGGTCCTAGGAAACGAGGACTAAGCTTCCCATGCTTCCCAAACCTTATAATACCCTTCCAAGGGGATACTTTTAGCATGACTCACTCCCCTACTTGGAATTCCATGGGTCTTTTCTTCTTATCGGCGTAACTCTTTTGATGATCTTGAGCCGCCTTTAGCCTTTCACGGATACATTTCACTTTGTCGGCCGTCTCTTGTACAATTTCGGGACCGGTAAATTGTTTCTCACCCGCTTCCAACCAACACACCGGTGTTCTACATTTCCTTCCATATAAGGCTTCAAACGGTGCCATCCCAATACTAGAATGACCCTTACAATCTCGAGAGTATCTTACAACATTAATTACCCCACTTCATTATTGTTGCTCGTAGATGGATTCCTTCTTAATTATTTTCCAACGATCTCGATTGACCAAAATGCTCTTCCTCTCTTGCATTAAACCTTCCGATAGTTTCGCAATAGCTCAGCCGGCTATAGCCATACATATTCCCTTCGATTTAGGTTACTCCCTAACATGCCGACTTTACCTGGGTGGTAAGGTAATCCCTCACAATTGGTCCTAAAAAAACGAGTACCGCGTTAAGGTTTTGACTTCAACTAGTCAACGTATCTCTAAGATTTACAATTTCTTCCTACGGTCTACCTTAACACTCACACTCAAATTCTCCAATAATCAGCATAACGTAAAACTTATCATCTCTTCCATGATGAAACCTTAATCACTAATTAGGTCCGTCTCAACGAAAACGTGAAATTAAGATCTAAACTTTCACCAAGCCCAACAACTCCAAGAATTTTCAAACTTTCTGAGTAGTACAAATGATTACCATCATTCATCATTGACCACTAAAATCCATTCTCAACAAGCCCACCACATAATGCCTCCAAACCTTACTTGGAATTCAACCGAAACACTCCAAGTACTCTAGTGATACTTGACCTCAAGAACACCAAGATTGACACCGATACCAACCAGCTCTTTAAGGCACACGATCACATGAATTCTAACCGAATATTGATGAAACGAGAGGGTCATTACGTAAATAGCTCGTTATGACCCGAAAATCCCGTATAACTCAATAATCTGATCAATCATGATGTTTCTTGATCTATCTACATGAGATAAAATCTTACCAACATAACCTTTCAATAAGGCTAACCAAGCTCTCTAGCCCAAACTTTCTCATTTCCAAACAAACACGGACGTGTGACTATCATGATATGTATACAAAATACACTTTGAGCCATTATGATAATTACTTGAAATTTGAATGCAAATACTACACTGTTAATTCCCAATCATCTATCTGATTAACGTTCTCACGTCCTTGCAACTAACCTGACGCATAGGAAATAAACTTGCCTCAATACATAAATACCAGGTCTAATTCAGACCTTGAAGGTCGTTGAAAATATAACCCTCCTAGCCTTCAAGCAACCATCAAATTTACGCTTAACTTCACCTTTGCTTTCAATAGCTGAGAGACATGTTCTAACTGGCTTCGAGCTAACTCACGTAAGCTTACGGATTAATGCTGACATTAAACTCCGCAATATAGGGAACCCTTAATGAACTTTCAACCACACTTCAGTATCCCAATTAAGCTTCTATCTATGTCACTAATCTCGGTTGCTTTAAATTAGACACAACCTTTGAGCTTATTGGATTTTACTCAGATGTCCTTCTTGTCAACTTTGTGACCAAGAAAACTAAAATCTTGCATCTACGCTCATATTGAGTTTTCTGCCTTTACAACTTCTCTTCTTCAATGGTCGTGGGACCGACCCTTGTTGTTATGCACTCTTGTTCTTATCTAACAAACAATTGAATCCCCTGCAATTAACCACTATAGCAGCTTCTCTAAGTATGGTCCACATACCATGCCCACCGGGTGCATAACATTATTTTCGTGTTTATCAACCCATGTGGCATTACTGAGAGCCGCAAATTTTAACCTAATTTTGGATGCGTAAATGTTACATCAAGGTATGTAACGTTTATGTTGATTTGAAACAATGAATCTAATGTCCAAAAGCCTCGAACAACTTGTATTTAAACAAAACATGTAGCAGTCGTCTTCGGGATCTTGATTCCCATGGTGTTGTGCGAGGTCATTCACCTAACTGATCCATCACGTGAAGTGACCACAATATGCACTTGATGCATATCCAAACTAAGTAAATATGCGTATTTAAATACCCTTGCCGTACCTGTACCTTTTTCGCACATTCGTAGTGTTTTTCCTGTATTATCAGTATTCTGATACATGACTTTTCACACACATAGCCAACTGAACGTGCATAACTGACACTACCGAGGCTGAAATTGTCAGCTACATAGGATACATAAACCAATTCGAGTTCTGGCTGAAAAGCACTGGTGCTATCAAAATCAGATTTTTCTTGACGTTTCTAAATTTGCACAATGCATGACTTAATCTCAGGCCTAAGCCCATACTCCCCATTCTGCCATACGTGGCACTGGCTTACTTTCAAGCCCCCTTCACTCATTCTTAAAACCGATCTTATCTAAAAGATTAGATCAATTGCAACCACACATAAGCTTACTACATCGTTGCACAACGTTATACTGATCTTACACCATGTTATGTTGAACCAAACATGTGTTATGCTAGTAGACATCTACGCAGGGTGCATATCTTGATTCACATCTAAAGTTGTAACATCATCCTCTCACCACATCAACACTTCCTATTTCCATAGGTATGAGGATGGAGAACCTAACTGCTAGGGGTGAGGAAAAACCGAACCGAAACTGAAAAAAAAACCGATAAACCGAAAAGCCGAGAGCCGAAAATCGAAAACTAAAAAAAACCCCGAAATACATAACCGAAATCCAAAACCCGAAAATTTAAAAAAAAAAACCCGAAAAAAATGAACAGAACCGAAATCGAAAAACCGAAAACTGAAAAAAAAACCCCGAAAAAACCGAACCGAAAATCCAAGTGAAGAGGTGTCGGCTTCTTTTTTTAGAGATTAGGGTTATAGTTCTTTTTTATGATGAGGGTATTTTAGGCATTAATAAAAGAACCAATTCAATTCCAATGAAATCCCATGGGTAAGGTAAGGAATCTCAAGTTGCCCCATTTTGGAATTCTTAGGAATTTACCAAATTCCAATTCTTGAAAATAATGAACCAAACAAGGGAATTGGAATCTGGTCAAAGGAATTCAGATTCCAAATCCACCAGATTCCATTCCATTCCATTCCGGCGAACCAAACGCCCCCTTAGGATCAAATAATCTCCAAGATAAACATTTGTTTAAAATAAGAATATTTTATAATTTAAAAATATTATATATTGTAATAATTGTAAGAATTATTATGGTAAGATATTATTTTTACATTATTTTTTAATCTAAAGCTAAAATTTAATATATTGCTTAACATATATTTAATTCATATTGCGTTTGTTTTTTATGTATTCAATTCACATTGTGTTTTAAACATTTTAGTTGTATTTAATTTTTTTACTTCACAAACACATTAAAATTATTACTTTATTGTAAAACGAATATATGTTAACTGATACATATAAATATAAAAAGAACCATGTAAATAACACATGATATATCATTTTTAAAATTATCACAATTTTATAAGTAAATACTTTCTATTTTAATAAAATCAATATACAAAAACACCTAAAAGCGTTTGGGATTTCAAATTGCATTAATGACCATTTTTAATATACATTGCATCGTGGACAAAAACATTTGGTAGAAAACAAAATAGGCATTTTTTAATATATCAGATCATGGCAAAAAGTTTAGATGTTATTAAAATAAGATGCAAAGAGTAATGGGTTAATATATTTTGGAATCAAAATACATCAGGAAATATAAAACATATTAATTTGCCTGATAAATAATTGAGTAAACTACAATTTTGGTCCATAATGACACTTTTCGTTTATGTAATTTTGAAACATAAGATGACTATTGTAATTTAAAAAAATGTTTTATTTTGGTCCTTTTTTTACGGTCGTTTAAAAATCCGTTAAATAAAATACAATTTTGTTTTGTTAGCAATTTTTTTATCTTTTTCAATCAAAATTGATTTTAGGAT
This sequence comes from Silybum marianum, assembly GCA_036898165.1. Taxonomy (NCBI): domain Eukaryota; kingdom Viridiplantae; phylum Streptophyta; class Magnoliopsida; order Asterales; family Asteraceae; genus Silybum; species Silybum marianum. Next base: position 31,140,635 of record CM072538.1, on the reverse strand, counting down.
TCTGATCCTTTGGTTTTTTATTGAGTAAAAAACAAAAAAAAAAGATAAAATAATAAAAATATCTCTTATTTAATTAACTTTTTTTAGTGGTCATTAGATAGAAGGACCAACAATGTTATTCTTGACAAACCACAGGGACTAAGTTTGTAGTTCACTCTAAATAACATAAAAATCTATTGGAATTAAAATAGTGGTTGAGAATTAAACTTTTATAGTTTTAGTCAACAATTTTTTCGATTGGTTCTTTATTTTATTTTTCTATTTTTTTTTCTTCAAAACTATGACTTTTGCTACACTTCATAAATATGTTTCATAAGTGAGGATTTTATCGAAAATATTTTTTTTATCGAAAATATATTCTATATATTTAGTTATATTCTTTTGATTTACGGTTCTATTGAACATTCATTTCTACAAAACAAATGCGAATTATGTATTTTTTTTTTGTATGGGTCTCGTGTTCGATTAGGTAAAAAAATACTCCTTATATTGGTATAAATTTATTTATTATTAATAATCTTTTATTATTGAGTCCCAAAGTATCCTTTTAACCTCCAAATTTTGAAATTTAATGCAATATCTAAGTTTTAGTTTGTTTCATAATTTTTACTTTAAATCGTTTTATGAAATTTATTAATCTTGTTATCGTGATTCGTGAGTGTTCAATACTTGTTCGACACTGATTTGTTAAATGTATTCTTACGGTTTTATTCTTTTTTTCAAGTATATAATATTTATATACGACAAATACAACAAATAAATTTACCGACCATCATCACCTTTTGTGAGGTTTGAACCCCTGATACCTATGTGACAAGGGCTACGATAGCGCTAGGCCCAAGACCATTTGGTATCTACGGTTCCATTCTTGCAAAAGTTTGAAATATTTATGACACGTGTTGTATATTGCAAATCATGCCGAAATGGCTTGTTAATAACCTATATATGAAGGTGTGTAATTGTTACATGATTATAACAATTTATTTTACTACATTCCCAATAATGTCTTATTCATTGCGTTCGTCACCATGTGAACAAGCTTTCTCATGTGCAAAGAATAAGTATACCAACAACATTTACTGGTTTGCTTTAAACATACGATGATAACTAAAAATATGGTAACTGCTAATATAATTTGATTTTGTAAAGATATATTACGAAGTTTGACATCAAACCCGGTAACCGGTCGCATCTGCCCGGTAACCTTCGTTACCGTTAGCATTTGGTACTCTCTCAATAACTTCAATAGTTCACTGAAAACCTTTGGAGGGCAATCCGAGTTCAGTGAGCTTGCTTGAAGCTCTGTAAATAAGTTCTTTTTCTCAAAAGGGGTTGCAACCTATGAATGTGCAGCCTAGTCTAGAATAGTAAGAGCTCCGTCTATGGCATTTGCCCTGAGAACAATCTTACTTTCCATTTGCAACATACAACGGGGGTACATATAACTGATGATGGCCATGGCATGTAAAGAGTCATTAGTTGATGTTGAGTCTACCGTCCGGTTCAAGCACTAAGTTTTGACTTACTAAAGCTTTGATCTGTAACGACTTAATGAGCTTAATGGCTCATGTGACTTATCGGTAAACCATATAGTAACATTCATTTTATGGCTTATTTGGAAATAGTTGCTTATTCACTTAGGGTTTGTTTGTTAGAAGCTTAATGAAACTCACAACTTATTCAGTCAGCTATACATGACTATTTGGTAATAGTTTAATGATATAGAAGTTGGCTTATTCACTAAGTTTTTAAGGAGGAGCTTCATGTAAAATGCCAGCCTTGTTTCAAAATGTGCTATCCTGATTAAAAAACACGTTCCTTCCATATACGAAAAAACCTTTCCAAACAAAAACTTTCTCAATTTATATAGACAAATTAATATCACAATTAACTTTATACATAGATGACTTAAATGGAAAACCAACTAAAACAATCCCATAGCCCTATTTATCGTTAGCGTATCCATTAAGATGTCATCTTTCCTGCCACATCCTTATTATCCCTTTCTCTCAAAATCATGACCCTCATTGTCAACAAGACAACAACGACCCGCCTCCCTCCTCCATATATGCTACTCGATCTATTATGTCGTTCTTGCTTGCGGCGACCGTATGAACCCGCATAATGGTGATCTACTCATCCATTACTATTCTTGCTTGCTATTCTTAATACCTTCCTTTAGGTTCTCAAATTTTTGTATATTATGAAGCACAATTAACTAATAATTGTCATGCATCAAGAATTCTAAATATTTGTATATAAAAATAATTGTAAAAAGTTAAATTGACGATAAAATATTAACGGGTCGGACCGATCTACTCAGTTTTTTACATTATTTACACTTGTCTATTAGTTTTAACCAAAATTCTAAATAGCACGAGACGAGGTATACAATATTTTTTAAGGCATGACGACTTATGACAACAAAAATCTGTATATCATATATAAAAATTAAATACATAAATACATGTTTTCTACTATTACTCAATAAATCAACGATATTAACCAATATAAATTAAGTTACATATAAAAACTAACAAATGAGACATTAAAAAGACAAACATAATCAAATATCGTGTAACAAAAACCATGCATTACGCCGTAACGTGAGACACAAGTCTTGAGTCAAGTCACAGTACACCATGTCGGCTGTTATTACAAGCTTTTTCATACATTGGTTTTAACAAGTCAGTCCGTACCCACTCAGTTTTCTTAAAAACGATTGTCGAGTCCCTTTTTTTTTAACAAATCGGGTCTAGCGGGTCGTCGCAGCCTCCGACGAGAGGAGTGAACTTTCTTGGAAGAAGACAAAATTGATATTTTTTTTTCAGCGGTTCTAATTTTCCAAAACAAACCCAGGAGTTTACAATATATGCAGTAAAGGCCCCTCCATCGCTCGCGTATCATTTTACTCCATTTCTGCGTCACCTGATCATCATCGTCTTCTCCCCTTTTCCTCCAATCAAATCCCCAAACTAATCGATTTCAGTTCCCGATCCACCTCTCTTTCTTCTAGGGTTTCGTTTCTTTTTTCCCCATTTGACAAACACGATCTTTTCGATCTTCAAAATCGTTTGATTACATATATGCCATGTATAGCAATTTCAAGGAGCAAGCAATAGAGTACGTGAAGCAAGCTGTACAAGAAGATAATGCCGGAAACTACGCAAAAGCGTTTCCCTTGTATATGAACGCTTTGGAGTACTTCAAAACTCACTTAAAGTACGAAAAAAACCCTAAGATTCGTGAAGCGATTACGCAAAAATTCACCGAGTATTTGCATCGTGCGGAGGAGATTAGGGCTGTTCTAGATGAAGGAGGTACTGGACCGGCGGCGAACGGAGGTGATGCGGCGGTGGCGGCAAGGCCAAAGACGAAACCTAAAGATGGGGAAGGGGGAGGAGGAGATGGGGAGGATCCTGAGCAGTCTAAGCTTAGGGCTGGATTGAACTCTGCGATTGTTAGGGAGAAACCTAATGTGAAGTGGAACGACGTCGCTGGACTCGAGAGTGCTAAGCAGGCTTTACAGGAAGCGGTTATTCTACCGGTTAAGTTTCCGCAGTTCTTTACTGGTTAGTATGTGTTTGATTCATACAATCACTGTTGTGTATTTGGGTTTATATATTTGAAAGTTTTAGTCATCTGATTTGTTGGACATTAGCAACTCATTAGGGTTCTTATAGATTCTGAACACCAGTGATTAGCTCATCATATATCAGCCAATTTATCATGATCTTAATTGGTTGAGAGTTGCTTATCCTTTAGGATTTAATATTTCATTCACTCCCTTAATCCCAAATTAATGATCTAAACGACTTTCAGTTTTATCCCAAATAATCGAATCAACATGACTTGTAGTAGAAGCGATGCAATCATGCAACGATTCAATTTTTTTTTCTTCTGAAAATTTTATTACCACATCATCAATTATTGCCAAAGCCTAAAGGGGGGTTGTTCAAAATGGTTTTGCTATTATTAGAGTTCATGTTAGATGTACGAATTTATATAGAACCTACTCAATTAATACAATCTTCATAATGAAACTTATGAGTCTAGATGTGATCTTCTTTGTTGAATGAAGCTATTTTATATGGGATGTTGGGGGTTCTATGTAGGAGTAATTACTAGTTTCAATTGAGAGGTGAAGGTAGCATGTATTGTTGGGCTTGGTGCTAATATCTTTCCTTTCGTCTGTTTAATTGAAGAGCGTGAATGAAATTTTGTTTATATAAATTTGGAGCTTTGAGCTGGTAATTTAACGGTGATGATTTTGGACATAATTTACATGCCATTCACTCTCTCTAAATAGCCACTATCATGACTACTAGATGTAGATGGAGAATAAGAGGCAAAAGTTGGCATTCAAACTTTTCTATATTCTGGCTATATGGGTGCTTATTGTTTCCATAGTGATCTTGATTAGATAAATTAAGTTATTCCTTAGGTTGGTTATTTGAAAGGTTATTTATTTGCTTTGTTGAAACCTTGGAAGGAGGGTGCGCAGTGCCGCAGTCGATGTATATAATGGTTATAACAGAGTGACATGTACTTGGACAAAGTAGATTCTGACCTCGTTTAGCAACCTATCTAAGGAAAGCCGAAAGCATACTATTACAAACAAAAACGTGAAATCCTAATATAGTATATCCAACGCTCCTCAAGTTTAAGAGCGAAAATGTTAACCATGCCCAACTTGTTAAAAACAAAATCCATTTGTGCTTTTCATAATGGCTGTATGAAAACTTCCGCAAGTTGGTGCTCGGTCTTGTTCTATACTGCTTGGATTGATGGATGGTTTATTTGTGCTTGTACACTATGGTCTCTAATCAGATGACAATCAATCTCAACGTGCTTGGTCCTTTAACGGAATATTGATTATTGGCTATATGAATAGTTGAAGACGACCCTAGCCTGTTCATTTGGAATTTGAGTTCTTCTACTTCATTTTTGTTTACCCGTTTCTTGCTTTTCTAAGAAATTAGACTACCTTTGATGAATACTCAGTACCCAAAAGTTGATCTTCTGGAATAGGAGAGCCCCCAATCTACATAAGAGAAACCAAATATCATGTCGTATCCTTCAGTGAATGCGCATATTGGATAGTAACCCACACCCAGATCTGAATAGGGTATCCCTAAGTTTGGTGTAACCTTGAGTTACCTGAAAACACGAAGTGACTTACCTATGGAAGACCAAACATAAACTAGCTCTGCACACTAACCAGAAAGGTCGAGTAATTGTCAATAGTTTAATTTTCCGACTGGTCTTCTGCATCGCTTCTAGATCTTCCACAAGATTTTTTTTGAAGTATATAATATTTATATACGGTAAATGCTACAAATAAATTCACACGCCCTCCTCACCTTTTGGTAAGGTTTGAACCCCTGAGCTCCTTAGGGCTATGATACGGCTAGGCCAAAGTCCCTTTGGTATCTTCCACAAGATTTCCATTCTCTTGAAAAAGGTTTCTTATCATGAGCAAGAAGTTGTCAACTCCATTAGTTTGCACCCCAATAGCCAACACTCTGTAAGCATATCAAGAACAAACATATGTTGATATAGAAGAATTCCCATCAGGAGTTACAAAAAGTTGAGACTCCTTTGGTAGCTTTATAGCATGGTGCAGTATTTGGTGGGATACGAGTCTTCCTGCTTGCATATGAAGTAAGATCCGAACAACATAATATGAGACAATGATTCCTTCGTCGAGAAGGAAGGCTCTAAGGCGAGATATGAGTCTTCCTGCTTGAATATGAACTAAGATCTGAACACATAATATGAGACAATAATTCCTTGGCTAAGAAGGATGGCCCTAAGTGCTCCTCTATCTTTTTTGTGGTAGGGTAGCCCTGGGTGACGCTTAGGACTTGTGGTTCCATTGTATTCTATAAGGCCATTCATATACCACTGTCATTGAGCTTTCATTTCTGGTTTTTATGGTTTGTAGGGTCCGGAGTTAAATAATTCTCCTCATCCAAACTTTCAAGGCTGGTTTGAACAAAAATTCTTAATTGAGCCCATTTTGTGCAAAGTTTATTTTAACTGAAATCTTCAAAATAGCAGAAAACATGATTATACCTCTTGTAAATTCACTGGTAATCGATCATTGATTTGTAACTTTGTCTCCCATGATGAATTTATATTGAAATTAGAGGTGATGGAATTTAGGGTTTTCTCGTAAGGTGTCAAGCTTTATCGGGCTTCCTTTCTCATTTGTGGTAATAGAGACTATTGCAAAGATTTAATCTTGCTCCCACTATTTGAAAAGAAGCCTGCTGACAAATGAATCCAAAAACCCTGGAAAGAGAGAAGTCATGTACTTCCCAACCCAACAAACTTTTCTTTCAGAGACTGCTTCAAGAGGTCTTTTCAACTTCAAAAAATAGAAAAGACGGACTTTGCAGGAAACTGGGACGGATGGGTATGGTGGCAAGTGGCAGCAGGACAGTAGCCTGGAATAGATCGGTCAGGCTTCTCGAAAAAACGAGAATGAGAGCAAAACTTGTGAAAAGTTAGACATGTACTGTTCTTTTTTCACGGTGGCTGTTGGGGTTTTGACCGGTGGCCCCTAGGGACGGTGGCTGTTGGTGTTTTGACCGGTTGCCCCTAGGGACAGTGGCAGTGACAGTGACAGTGGCAGCAAGGTTTTGACCGGTGGAGCCTAGCGACAGCAGCAGTGCAGGAGGTGTTCGAACAGCATGGTTAGGGTTTTGTCTCTTGATGGCATGTAATAATATTCTAGAAATCAGGTAATTTCAATGTATTTTGTCGGGATTGCAAGAAGGTTGCTTTTGTTGCACAAGAATCAGAGGGTTCGATATGCACATATTTTCTTTGGATTTTCCTATATGCATTGTAGTATAGAAGGATTAGCACTATCCAAACACCCTGTAGCAGTATAGCTTTGTATTATGGATCATCCTTGCATCATACTTTTACCAGCATCTCCAAAGCTCGTTATCCCTGAATAACTACTTCTCTCTTAACATTAAAGCTTATTACGAAATAGGGGCTATTTGGTTGGTTTTCCGTCAAGTCCTGAATGAATAAAGTTGTCATTGACTCATTGTGGATTAATCTGTCAGTATAGATTGGGAAGATTTTTGTTTAGGAGAATTTTTTCATAGATGGAAGGAGCGTGTTTTTTAATCGAGAGGGGCAGGTTTGGAAAAAAAAACTTGGCTTTCTGCATAAAGATCCCCCCTAAAAGCTAACTGAATCAGTCACTTTCTATATCATTAAGCCACTACCAAACATTTATGTATAGCTGACCGAATATGCTGCGAGTAGAATTGCTTAGTTATGTTTGCCAAAGTAAAATTGCTTAGCAAACTGAAGATATCACAGTGTTAGACGGGCGGGTTTTCACCCACCTACCTGACTCTCTACATGTTGCTTGTACATGGTTTATGTACTCCTATATTTCATAGATATATCTTATTTCTTCATTGGCAACTTGATACTTTGTTTTGTGGTAGGTAAAAGGCGGCCTTGGAGAGCTTTTCTTTTATATGGTCCACCTGGGACAGGAAAATCGTACTTAGCAAAGGCTGTTGCAACTGAAGCAGACTCTACATTTTTCAGGTGTTAAATTTGGATAAGAGTAAATAAATTATAGCTGCCTTTATTTATGCCATGATTCTTACATTATCTGTTTTAGGTTACTTAAAATAATTAATTCAACATTGCCTCCTATTCAGTTCTACATATAATTAATTCCTCATCATTAGGTTTGATTGTATGTACAAAATGGGTTTGAATGAAATACTCTCAGCTTAATTAGTTTTTCTTTTGCAACATGGGTTTAATGCTTCTGCTGAATTACATTAATCGACACTTGCTGAATATGAATTTTTTATAGAATGTAAACACAACACGGCCGGCAATTTGACTTGTCAGTTTATAAAAAGGAAATTCAGTTTTCATTCTTATATTTTCTCATGTATGTGGATGTTCCTTTTTGTTTTCAAGATCTAGCTCTTGGCTAATAATATTCATATTCTTGGCTTCCTGCTCAAAACTCTTTGGCTTCTTTTGTATTCGTGAAACTTAGGCCAATAAGTTGGCAAGTGCCAACTGCTGCTTTCCTGCAGTGTTTCTTCTTCAGATCTTGTTTCAAAGTGGATGGGGGAAAGTGAAAAGCTGGTGTCAAATCTTTTCCAAATGGCTCGTGAAAGTGCACCATCCATCATTTTTATTGATGAAATTGATTCTCTGAGTGGTCAGCGTGGAGAAGGCAATGAGAGTGAAGCTTCAAGACGAATCAAAACTGAAATTCTTGTTCAGATGCAGGTGATTGTCTGAACCCTCAAAAAAGAACGATAAATTGCTATTAATCAGCACGGATGTCAATACTTTCCAATTGTAGAAAGTGTTTTAGGTCCTTCAGCTGTTCACGTTATTGCTTCTGCTTATTAATTTTCAAGAAAATGAGAGAGAGTTTGATTTCAGTCGTTGGACTGAATAGATGTAGACTTGTCATAATGCTACATGCCATCTGGAGATGTCTATGCATTGCAAGTATTTTGTTCTATTATATCCCTCCGTCCCAAAATAAGTGTCCACATTTCAATTTTAGGGCTGTTTGGTTTGTTTGTTCATTAAGCCGGTATGGATAAAGCTTTCTTTGTGGATTAATCTGTCTTTATAGATTTGGGAAGTATTTGTTTAGGAGGGTTTTTTCATAGATGGAAGGAGCGTATTTTTTAATAGGAGGGAAGGTTTGGAATTTTTTTGGCTTTCTGCATAAAGTTACCCTCTAGAAGCTTACCCAATAAGCCATTTTCTATATCATTAAGCCACTACCAAACAGTTACATATAGCTGCGTGCCTGCGTGAATAAGCTGCGAGTCCGATTAAGCTCATTAAGCCGCTAACAAACAGGCCTTTAGTTTGTCCCAAAATAATCGTCCACTTTCAAAAGTAAGTGCCTACTTTCCATTTCTACCCGTATTTATGAGATGGCAAAATCCATTACTCCCTCTATTATTAAGGGTAAAATTGTCATTTAGTTAATTACAAGTGTAGTGATTACACATTTCTAAAATTGTATGGCCTTTCATTCAGAACATTTATTTTGGGACAAAGGGAAATCTGATCCAACTTTTATGCAAAACCCACTGTGTGTTATTCTGTAAAGCTTCTCCAACAGATTCTTCGAAATAGAGAAACGGGATTTTGGACAATTTTTTTGCTCCAACCGATTCTCCGAAAAGGAGAATGCAGGAGAGATTGTGAAATTCACCAAATTTGGAGAACTCCCGAAAAATGATTACCATGAGAGAAAAAAATAGTTTTTTATTATATTCCCCACCAATAAGAAATCTTGATGTTAAATGTTTAGGATAGAGAAATAATGTTCTATTAAATGGATAAAAATATATGTTTTTTTGGAGATTTTGAAATTTTGATTCTTCATTTTGGAGAACTTTTGACGAAAAGTTGGATGGTATTTTAATTAAGCATGCCAACTTCTTATTCTTTTCAGGGCGTAGGACACAATGATGACAAAGTTTTAGTACTTGCGGCAACCAATACACCCTACTCGTTGGATCAGGTCTTTGAGAAAATAAAAAACTCTCTCGTTCAATACTGAGATTCCAGTCCGCAATGAAAATTACCATCATATCCTTTTGCAGGCTATCCGGCGGCGATTTGACAAGCGTATATACATTCCACTCCCAGATATGAAGGCACGGCAACACATGTTCAAAGTAATTTCACAGCTCTTTTTATAAGTATTTGTTTGATATGAAAGATGATATATGTATATATATATATATATTTATTTAAGCTCTGATTCTAAATCCTCAAATAGTTTGCAAGTTTTGTATAATAGGTGGTTTGATGTGCAGGTGCATTTGGGAGATACTCCTAATAACTTGACTGAAAGCGACTTTGAAACCTTGGCTCGTAAGACTGAAGGATTTTCTGGTTCAGATATTGCTGTTTGTGTAAGTGCAATTGTTGTTTATGATTACTGTAAAGTGTCTGAATAAAATTTCTGGATACGTTTTTGTTTCTGCTAAATCTATCATTGGTGGCTGTTGTAGGTTAAGGATGTGCTGTTTGAACCTGTACGTAAAACTCAAGATGCCATGTTCTTTGTTAAGACGAATGATGGCTTATGGGTACCGTGTGGACCAAAACAACCGGGGGCTGTTCAGATAACTATGCAGGAGCTTGCCACACAAGGGCTTGCAGCAAAGGTAAAAAAAATTCTTTAAGAAAAATTGTTATACCGTTCAAGAAAATTTTCAAGATTAGTGTTGGAGGCCTATATCGGTATATATATAGGTATATATATAGGAGCGGGTTCAAATGATAACTCAAATTTGGTTGTGAACGTGAGGACAAATGAGAGAGCTGACACCTGTCTGAATGTAGATTATTCAGATACATTCAGACAGGTGTCGCTCTCTCATTTGTCCTCACGTTCACAACCAAATTTGAGTTATCATTTGAACCCGCTCCTATATATATATATATATATATATGTTGAAAAACTTTATTTATCTTTAAGGGCTCTTTTGGAGAGTAATTTGATGGGGTTCTATATTTCTAACAATTATTGTTGGAGACTTGGAGTCCCACATCAGCTAGGTTAGGTTCAGCTATAGTTATATGCAATATATATATATATATATATATTTATAGGGGAGGGATCAAATGCAAACCAAGCCATTTGTACAAACCATCTTCATATGTCGATTTTTCATGGTTTAATTTAATAAAATTGTTTCATATGTTTTTGTTTATATTTAAAATGGAATTGTTTCGTGTATTTCTCATTTTGATGGATTTTGTTTTCTAAAATTAATATAATGAAAGATGATTATGTCCATAATTAACACTGTGCACAATAAAAACGACTAATCAACCCTCACAATTAAAAAAAGTGGAAAAAAAGAAAATTTACGATCGGTTGAATGAGGTTTTGCACAATTTGTACAAATGGCTTGGTTTGCATTTGATCCCTCCCCTATATTATATATTATATATATATATATATATTCAACGGACTTTGAGTATGAATTCAATCGATAGGATTGATGAAAGCGATATTAGGTTTAGAGCCAACTAGGATTTAGGATTTTCAAAAGATAATTAGATAATAAATATATTTATTTATATAATTATTAATGATATATTTTGAAACTTATTCCAGATTAGTCCCCCGCCCATCGTACGAGCAGACTTTGACAAGGTTTTGGCGAGACAGAGGCCAACCGTGAGCAAAAGCGATCTGGAGGTCCACGAGAGATTCACAAAGGAGTTTGGGGAGGAAGGTTAAAAAGAAAATGCATATGTTGCTACTTATGGGAATTATAAGTTTGAGCCTGTTCAAGCTTTCCTCTACTCAAGGCAACTGTTTTTTATATTTCTGAAAACTAAATGAGAAATCAAAGTGTGATTGATTAACTTTTTCAAATTGCTTGTATAAAAGATATTTATGACACCATCAAACTCGTGTGTTTTGCTTTTACTTACCTGTCTTTATATATCGAGTGTTATGTTAGAGATGGGTGTTGTTAACCGGTTACAAAGGACCGGGTTCGAACCACTACCAAATTAACGAGCCCATATAAGCATTGTTCTAAAACAGCCACCATGGCGTGCTGTGGCTCAAGGTTTGTAACACGATATTTGTTTTTACTTACTTTTTTAATGTCTTATATGCTAGTTTTTAACATATAACTTGACTTCACTTGTTTATTATCATTGAGTAATAGTAGAAAACATATGTTTATATATATATATATATAATATTATATATGATATAGAGATTTGCCGTCATAAGTCATGCCTTGAAAAATGTCAGTGACATCGTCGTGGCTTCTAATGCCGCCATGCTACGCCTTGCATATAACAAAAAAAAATAAGTTGAACTCCAACCATACAGCATATATGTTTCTCTCCCATCTTTGCCATTTGCCGTTCTTTTTTGTCATGCGGTTGGAGTTTCCAAACCAACAAAATGGTGTTTCTGCAGTACGGTTGGAGATGGTCTTGTGTCGTGTCAACTGTCAACCCATTTACTTAAACGGGTTGAAATGTATTACAAAAACTAGCACGACATGCTAACCATACACGAATTAAACGGGTTTGGGTAATACGTTTAAACCCGTTTAAGTAAACGGGTTGACACGACACGAAAATTAAACGGGTCGGGTTAGGGTTAGACACTCTCAACCAGTTTAACTTTAAACATGACACGTTTGTCAGGTCTAGAAAGGATGGGTAGTTTTGTAATTTTTTTAATTTATTTTCTTTTCTTTCCTTGCTTTTCCTCCCTCGTCACGTGGAAGGAAAGTTCAAGGAGGAAACTTATAATTTATTTTATTCTTTTTCCTTTCTCTCCTAAAAAAAAGTTTCAAGAAGTTTTTGTTTTCTTTCATTTTCCCTCACTTTCCTTTTCTTTTCTTTTCTTTTCTTCTTAAAATGAGTTTAGAGAACACAACTTCGGAGTGTTCGTTATTACGTAGTGTTTGAGAAATCGTAATAGTAACTCTTGTTGTTAAGCATTGAAATTGAAAAAATAGTAATAATAAAAAAATTCAAATAATTAATGATGAATAAGCATATCTTTAATTATTTATTTTTGAAAAAACAAAAAATGTAATTATGTTATATTCCCTCCGTACCAAAGCCAAAATAAGTGTCGACAAAGAAGTGACACGGTTTAAACATGAATTGTTATTATATATCTTTTTTTAATTTGATGATAACTTTATTTAAATAATTGTATTTATCTTCTCAACTTTTAAATATTTATATATCAATTAATTGTCATATAACGAATCAATTTTTTTATTTAAGAAAGTTGATTCCTTGTATGATAATTAATGAGGGCATAAAAATAAATTGATGATTTATTAGTATATTAATGAAAACATATTAAAAAATACGTGTATTTTTACAAACTATATTATTATAATCGTCTCCTCTTCAAACGAGTCTAATATTAAATATTTTTTAATTTAATCATATTATTAAACATTATAAATACGTAAAAGATATTTTAATACTTACATTTTATATTCTTATAACTATAAGTTAAATTAAATTAACTATAAAAATATAAAGTGTAAGTATTAAAAATAATTTTTAAGTATTTATAATAATAAGATTAAATCTAAAAATATTTAATATTGATTTATTTTGAAAGAATTAACGAGATAATTATAATGATACTATTTATATTTTTAGTTAATATACAATTTATGTATGATAATGATATAAAAGAAAACAAGGCATAAAGTAAATTATGTAGCTAGTTATAGAGGTATAAAATATAATTACTATCAATCTTTTATGTATGAATCTCATTTTATTTCTTTTTTTCTTTTACTTAGAAAAGATAATTCCTAAATCTTTTTGTGTAAAGAGTGATTATAAAGATAATTGAGTTTGCTATTTTTATCAATTTCTCGTGCATTTAAAAATTTGAAATGCACGTGGAACATGGTGGATTTCCAATTAATGTATTCGAAGTGCATGTGAAGCTTGGAATAGAGGGCGGGTTTTCCAAGGCCATTAAATAAAAAATGTTCATAATAATAATGATATGGGGATAAGTTAAATAAAAAACGTTATAAATTCGTAAAAATCGATATAAAAATAATTTTTTAATATATTATTTCATAAATATTTGTTGTATTATATGAATATTTTTTAATGTATATTTTTTGTTTTATTAAATGAATCAATTTTTTTTTTCACATGTAATTATTTCATAAAGTGAACACAAACATAAGTGAAACAATATATAAAATTATATGTTTTGACGAAAAAAATATTTTTATATCGATTTTCATAAGTTTATAACATTTTATGGTTTTTATTTGATTATCACCCTAATAATATGTAGTTTTAAAACTATATAATTATTAACTTTAAATAAAAAAATAATAATAATAATGACATGTAGTTTAAAAAGATATAAATATTGTATTTTTTAAATGACCAAAATACATTTTAGCCTTTGATAATAGAGAAAGAAACTTTATCCATCATGACGTGTACTTAGGAGCATTTGGTTCGTAGAATGTAATTCGGTGGAATTACAATCCATCAAATAAATTTAACTTTGAATGAATTGAAATGGAATTTGACCATGCATTTTGGTTGGATGAAACTGAATTCTTTGAGATATCCAATGGAATGTTGAAATCTTTAATTTAAGGGATTAAATGAAATTCAAAAGATTTCATCATTTTCATTACGTGAACTAAATATAGATTTGGAATGTGGTCAAAGAAATTATCTACTCCAATTCCTTTCAATTCCATCAAAATTCATGAACCAAACACCCACTTATTTTCAATTGTGAGCAGTCTTTGATTTAACACCGTTAATTAACAACCGTTATGAGAAATAAATTAGCATTTGGACAAATTACGGACTGAAAATATAACTCGCTCTAAACTTAATTATGATTCATGTCTTTTTTTTAAAATTATTAAGTAATGTTTTATGTATAAATTTTTTATTAAAAATTTCTTTTGCCTAAAACTCTACATTTTAAAACAAGATTAACTTTTTTTATTCACGTGTGAATTACAATTAAGTTCAGAAAGAATTATACTTCTAGTCGCTATAGTTTGCCTAAGATTGATTATTCTCTTATAACGATTGTTAACTGACAATGTTAAATCGAAGGATCTTGAGTTTTATGCAATAGAAAAGTTAGAGACCATCAGTGTAAATAGTTTGTTTAAGGACTAATTCCGTATTTTAAGCAAACCATATGGACCACCAATGTAATTCACTCTTTATAACATATTCAAATTTTCGAAGAATATTTGATGTAGTTTAATTAATTAATCCTAGAAAATAATCATTTAATATAATAATTATTGGAGAATGAGGTAATGAGCACCAAACAACTACAGACAAGGAATTGTCGATCTTATAAAGATAAGTTGGTTGTATTATTTGATAAAACGATAATTGTTAATTTTTATCTACCTACTATCTTTATAATTTATCGATCTTATATTGCATAAGTCTGACAACTTTAATATAATATATGGTATAAAGTCTTATATTTTATTATCTTCATTAATCCTTCGATTAATCTTGATACATGTATAATAGGTCCTCAAAAAAAATATGAAATACCCTATTAATTTTGAATAACATTACATTAAAGCTAATGATTTGCATGTGTTATTCTCTATGCAATAAAAAAAATATCACATGCCAAAGAGTTTAATTATTAAATTCCTATATGATCAATCAACGATATTTGTTTTGTCTTTTCTTAAGGATGGTATTTGTTTAGTTTGTAAACTTGAAAAATTATGGATATGATCTTTGTGATTGTCAATTTTTCTATAGCTAAAATCCATCTCATTAATGACCGTTAAACAAATTTATTAATTCAGTTAACCTAGGGATTAAAGGACCAAAATGCCCTTGTTTCTTTGTCATTGTTCATATTAGAAAACAATATATATATATATATATATAGGGTTGGGTTGAGATTGGAAGTTATAGTGAAAAGCGTAAGAAGAGATCTTCAATCTTGGATCAATCATAATTGAAGATCAACATTAATGAGATGCACCAGATTAATTCCCGTATTAAGTGCAATTCATGGGGTTGGGTAAGCTAGATTATAAGGGATCAAGGGTCCATATCTCTTCTTATGTTTCTCATCTTAACTCTATTCTCACACGATCTTTCGTCTATATATATCCACACAAAATGCATACATAGACGAAAAAAAAGGGATGTCGCTAGGGACGGACACAAGAATTTTTCCAGTACGGTTGCACCTTCTAAAATAATATGGTTACATATTTCACAAACCTAAATTTTTTTAGCTTACGACAGAGGGACAATACGGTGGTACTTGACACTATAGCCACCATACCGGGTTCATCCTTGGATGTTGCCCAAATGGGAGTTGTGGGTTTCAAGACGAGGGGATGTGGCTTTCCAGAACGCGGTGATTGTTGCAGGCTTGCAAGTGACGATGATTATCAGGCGAAGGTGATGGGGAGAAACAGACTCACGATATCTTGTTTATGCTTTTGTGTTTGCATTTTATGTGCGTGTGTGTATATATATATATATATATATATAGAGAGAGAGAGAGAGAGAGAGAGTGAGGGAAAGTTCAAATGAGAAATCAAATTTGGTTGTGAACGTGAGGACAAATGAGAGCGCCACACGTGTCATATTCAGACTGAATAATGAAGAAAAATATTCAGACTGAATAACACTACACTCAGTCTGAATGCAGTATTATTCAGTCTAAATATTTTCTTTCATCATTCAATCTGAATATGACACGTGTCACGCGCTTATTTGTCCCCACGTTCACAACCAAATTTGTGTTTTCATTTGAACACGCCATATATATATATATAGATAGATATTTAATCAGAAAAAAGATGTAAAAAGACGAAAATGGCCCTCCAATTAACCAAAATAACGAATTTGTTTAACGACCATTAATAAGAGGGACCTTAGTCATAAGAAAATAACAACCACAAATATCATGTCTATAATTTTTCAAGTTTAGAGACACCAATAATATTTTTTTAACATATCACAAACACCGAATCTATAATTCACCCTATAGAATATATTTGATTTGATCCGATAATTAATATTGATTCTGATAGGTGTATATATATATATATTCTTTTCTTTTCCAACTTGTATTAAAAAAATTAGAGAGCAAGAACACCTACACAAGCATGCCATGATCTATGCCATAAATTGTGCATCATGTTGTCAAATTCACCAAAACCACAATAGCTTGACCAACTACTTTATTTACTATTTTTTAGTAAATTACGATTTTTATCCCTGTTATCTGTTAAGTTTTGATTTTCAACCTTATAGTTTTGAAATTACATTTGACGTATCTACAGTTTACATATAATTTTAATTTTGTTTTTCGTCCTTAGATTAACAGTGTC
The DNA here is from genome assembly GCA_036898165.1 of Silybum marianum. Taxonomy (NCBI): domain Eukaryota; kingdom Viridiplantae; phylum Streptophyta; class Magnoliopsida; order Asterales; family Asteraceae; genus Silybum; species Silybum marianum. Next base: position 31,123,698 of record CM072538.1, on the reverse strand, counting down.
AATAAAATGTCGTTAAAAACCTCCCCCCAAAATTAGGAATGGCAACGGGACAGGGATGGGGAGGCGGGAAATGCAATCCTCGTCCCCGGTTTCACTATCTCATCCCAAGTCCCCGGCTGGTACAGGGAATCGAATCCCCTCCCCTGTTTTTGTTGGGCCTATCCCCGACCCACTCCAAGTTTATCCTTGGTTCAAACAATAAATATAATTTTAATTAATGTTTATATAAATACGGGGACAAGTCGAGTTGGAGAATACATTATCCGGTCCTGAACTTGGTTTTCAACATGTAGCGGATCCCTGTCCCGGACCCGGTATCCGTTTTTACGGGGAATCCTCGGCCCTGAATGGGATGGCTGAACCGGTTCCCCAACGAGACAGGGCAAATCACCATGCCTATCCGAAATTCCAGTATGTCCTTTATGTTGTTTTGTCTATTTTTAACACCCCTACCAATGATAGGAAAAAAACACATGTTCCAAAGTTTCAAGTATCATTTCATCAATCATTTGAATATGAACTAGAATAAAATAAATTTAAGATATACGAAAATCAGATTTGTTTTCATTTCATTGGTTGTATTTGGATGAGATGTGTAATTTTGGGAAAACAAAATTTTATCCACATATATAACCAAGTTGTCCTTTTATTTTACAAATTTCTTTATAAATATTGACATTTGTTTTTATTTATAAAAAAAATATTAACTAGGTAATTAAACTTAAAACAAAAATAATTAATAAACTATTACATTTATAATTCTTATTTTAATCAGTCGATATTGTTATTTAATTATTATTATCATAGAATATTCGTTTTAAATACCAAAAATTTTACCTGGTAAGAGCGAACACAATGAAATCAATGACCAAGAGTCTTACCCCGATAAATGATGACGACGACTCTTATGACGGTAAGCGCTTACCAGGTAAATTGTTGCATATGATGCCGTTTTGGTGGACTAAAATCTTACCCGGTAAATAAGTGGTAGTGTTAAATTTTACCCGTAAGTACTTACCCAGGTAAGATTTTAATGGTGTAAATTTTGTATCAAGATAAATATTATATATAAAGGGTAGTTTGGGTATTTTATAGTTTGTTATTCTGTTAGCCCTTTTTCTGTTAGTAGTTTAGTCATTGTGTTTAGTTTAATTATTGTACTATAAATAAGGGTATCTTCCCTAGTTTGAATCAATCGATCATTTTCCAATTTCTTATTTTTGTCATAATAAACTAATCGATTCTTATATTAAGAGTATGAATTTAATTGATATAAATATAATTGGTTGGTAAAGTCATATCAACTACATAAATTTGTTTGATACGTGATATTAAAAGTTGTGTAACACGGTACCATACCGACTTATTTATTTACAAAATTTGAATTAGTAATACAACATATTTATTTATTAGTTTTAAATTATCTTATTTTAAATATTGCTAAATTACAATAAGATATATAGAACTTAAAATTGAATTCATCCGCATAACCCTAACACTTTAGTAACTCGTCTATACCTCCATGGTCCATCTACTTTCCTTAATTGTTGTTTGTATTGAATTATTAGTGAAATTTTTATTATATATAGATTATTTTAATGTTTGTATTTGGGCAAAAAAAAAATTGATTACCGACAACCCCAACCGGCCCCACACGAAACCTGCATCCAAGGACACCAATGTGAGGGGGCATTTCAAGACTCACTAAACGTCTGAGGTTAGCGCGGGGCCTGGGATCGAACCCAAGACCTATTATGTATTTGGGCAAAGTCTCCGCACCCCTTTGCCAACTTAGCTATACGCCAGATAGGGCATTTTAATGTTTATATATGTATGGATAAGTGGTATTACATATATCAACATATTCACTCCTAGTAAAAATAGTTAAAATAACATAAAGGACATAATATAGGGGTGGGATTTAAACAGCTTTTTATTGACGCGGTTAATCCAAGGATGAAAAAAAAAACCATAGGGACTATAAAGATAATATTCAAACCGTAGGGAGAAAAATCAAAACATTTAACAAACCATAGGGAGGAAAACCATATTTTATTCTTTGTTCTTTTTTTAATCAAATTAACACACAACCATACAAGCTTTTTTATTAATAAAATTAATTAATTAATTGACCACCGGCTTAGCTATGGCTGCCCACCGTAAAGCCACCATCCACCCCCAAGTTCTGCCCGCTAACATACGCCGACTCATCGGAAGCCAGAAACAAAGCCACTTCAGCCACATGTCTAGCCTTCAACACTATCCCCTTCAGATTTGCGTTTTTGCAGCAATTTTCCTCCACCTGGCTCGGCTCGGCGTTATAAGCCACACAAGTAAGCGGCGTGCCAACTCCATAAGGAGAAACACAGTTAACTCTAATCCCATGCGCCCCCAGCTCATTGCAAGCCGTCTTCATTAGCCCCAACATAGCATGTTTAGAAACCGTATAACCATGGGGGCCGACCCCCGCGAGCATAGCCGACACACTCGCGGTGCAAATGATCGAACCACGTATCCCTCCGGCGACCATGGCTCGAGCCGCGTGCTTGATGGTTGCAGCCACCCCACGGACGTTGATGGCCATGGTGTTATCGAAGGCATTGAGGTCCATATCTAGAATGGAAGTAGTTAAGGGTCCCATGATTCCGGCATTGCTGAAAAGAACATCGAGGGTTCCGTATTTGGCGACCGTGTGGGCCACGGCTTCCGCCACTTGATTCTCGTCTCTAACGTCACATCGGAAATAGCAGATGTTTTTGGAGCCGTTGCAGGAGGCGACCACTTGGTGGCCCAACTCGTCTTGAACATCGGCGATCACAACTTTAGCTCCGTTTTCGAGGAATAATCTTGCGGACTCTTCTCCGATGCCGCTAGCACCGCCGGTGATAAGGGCTACTTTACCCTCCAATCTATATATATATATATATACATGGTTTAAATCATTAATTAGTCAAAATGATATATATATATATACACACACACGAGAGAGAATCTCTAATGCAGGTTCTCCGTTCTTATAAGAATCGATTTTTTTGTAAATTTTCTTATAAGAACCCATTTTTTTTTAAAGGGTATTCTAGACATTTGCCTAGACTAATCCTGACAATTTTAAGACTGCTAAAGCATGCAGCCCTGAGATAATTCCCCATTGGCCATAAATTATTTGCGCCTGGATTCGAACATGGGGTAGATGGGATATCTAGCATCATCCTCACAAGTCTTCCCACAAGTCTTAACCAGTACGCCACAAGCCTTGTGGTTATGAGAACCCATTTTGTGGTTCAATATGGTTTTTTCTACGTGAAAAATAATTATAAAGTCAATAAAATATAAGAAAAAAAGTTAATGAAAAAAGTTGTTTCAAGTAAGTTTAAGGTAAGAATGTTTTTTTGTAAGAACTCAAATGATACCAATGTTTTTATAAAAGCTCTCTTAAATACTGTCTTTTAAAGAATCTGTATTTTTTGCTTATAATAACTTTGTATTTGAAATGTGAGAAATGAAGAGATCAACTGAAGGAGTTAATTAATTAAAATTAAACTATATATATATATAATTAGTTTAATTACCTGGGTTTGCTGATCATGGCTTAGCTGTTGGTAATGGGATGAATGACTGAATGAGAATTGGTTTTTAAAACAATGGATGAATGGATCTCACTCCTCTGTATGCTGACATTTTATTAAGAGTAAATTACACTTTTGGTCCTTGTACTTTGTTACTCGTTATCAAGTAATTATAGTTTCGGTCACTAGGGTTGTCTTGTTGTTTTACTTTTGGTCCCTCTGATAAATTTTAGCTAAAAAGTTAGTTAACTTAAGGGTATTTTAGTCATTTTACTCTTTTTCTGTCTTTTGTTTTATTAGATTATAGAGTAAGTTATGATTTTGATCAAAGGCAGAATATACTCCACGAGGAGCGGTACAGATGTAGATGATATCTTCAACGACCTCTCTATTTGTACTGTTAAGATGCTTAACGTCACTACGCCAACTCCTGTTATTTGTCAATGATTTCTATTTTTGTTTCATGCATCGCCAAGTTTACAACAATGACCCTTATAGAAATAGTTTATATAACGAATTTTCTTTCTATTGTATTTTATAAAATAACAACTAGATTATGAAATTATTAGTGGGGTTTCAATTTACTTTGAATTTATAATTAATATCGTGATAAATTCTCAATCATTTTATTTTATTTTTCTACCTTTTCATTTTATTCATTTATTATATTAATAATTAATAATAATTTTAACTAAAAATACTTTACAAAATGTATATTTTATTGTGTAAATTACACTACTAAAAAAATCTTGTCAATATCTTTAAAATTAGGTAACTATTAAATATTTTTAAAATTTTCTACAGTTAATATATTTACAGATCCGTTTATGTTAATGCCAAAAAAGATATTTTTCTATTTTAATTGATAACCACACATTTTCAGAGCCTTGGCAACCACGTACAAAAAAAATATCATCCGTAACATTTATATATTTTTTATAGACTGTAAATATAACCATATTCTTTTTATTTAACGTTAATTTCAAATTTATATTTAAAAATTTATCTTTACTAATTAATTTTCTACAATTTTAATAAGCGATTACGGCAGCATCGGGGCCGGTTTAATAGTTTTGGATGTCTTAGACAGAGAATAAAAAGAATTCCCTTAATTTAACAAACAAAGGCATTCACCATCAGGGCCGACCTTAAAGTTTTTTATGCTCGAGGTGAAAAGGGTAAATAATTCCCCTACTATTTAAGAACAACAAAGAAAACATAATATTTTTTAAATGTCAAATTTTATTATTATTATTGAATGATAATGTGTTCTCTATAATATATATCTTGTAATTTTATATTATCTTAGGCAACAAACCACACTATGAGATACAATAAAATTGGATTGATGGGATTCAACATCAAATCAAAAACATAAAACAAAATAAATAACAATCTTCGAAAATCGTATCTATGAGTTGTGACTGTGGAAAAAAATTGAAATATATAGTAATATAAATTATTTCATACATGGTTTGATTTTTGAAAATATAACAAAATATATTTGTGGTTTCGAGTTCAAATCAGCTAGCAATTTAAATTGTTTCATATAGAGTTTGATCTACCAATTCCCTGAAAAAATCTTTTGCAAAAATAATGATAAACTTTCAAATATTATCACATGGTTTTTCAAAACAAAAACATATATAAGGTATTAATTGTTGAATATGATTAATTTTATTTTATTTCAGATAAATAAATGTTGCTAGGAAACCAAGTCAAAACTCGAGAAAAAAAAATGAAGCAGAAATAAAAGTAATAGAATTAAAATACGAGAAAACAAATATCAAAAAGTACTAATAGCCTAGTGGTAAGGAAATATTTAGGTATTTTGGAGGTTTAGACTTCAAGTCTTATTGTCTCTACTTTAATTTTATTTATATCAGTAATAACATCATCAGACCCAAAATGATGCCTCCTTAGGCTTTGATATCTTGTGCGTCGTCCGCCTTGTTTATACCATTTTTAATTTTGTATTTTTTTTCCTCGAAAACTAAATTTCATCACGTTAATTTAAATTTAAAATAATTTATATAATACAAAAAAGAAAAGTAAACAAAGCTAATATTGATCATTCAACGATTTGAAGTTGCGACCATTCTCCATTTTTATATACCTCTCACTTTCCAATTATTTCATTATCACTATTTATTAAATAAATAATCATAGCATCTGACGTGTAACTCAGTTGATAAAAAAGACAAGATGACTTTATCTAAAATACAAGACATATCTTAGGTTCATTCCCAGAGAAGGATCTAATGGTTCCCTGTAAGGGTAACAGGTAGACATGGCCAAAAATCGGTCCCGAACCAAAATAGTACCTCTCATAACTGGTCGTGGCATAACCAACCAGTCCTTTGTATATATTTTTTTTAATTCATTTTTTAAATAATACAAAAGCGTTATTATAAAACATTTAAAAACATATAATTGGGTCAATCAATTATACTTAAAAAATACGTTTTATTATGAATTTGTAATTGGTTTTCAATCAAATACTTAAAAAGTTAGAAATACATTTAAAAATATTTTTTTGGGAAAAAATAAGGGTCGGTCCTAGGTTGGCCTTGTTTTTTTGACGAAAACAGTGAATGATCCTTAACTAGTGATCGGGTGAGCATCGGAACCGGGTACCCGCCTTTGAAACCAGAACCGCCTTTGAATTGCCGGTTCCGGAACCGGAACCGATATGATTGGTTTCGATTCTCATTTTTTTGGAACCGTTACCCGCTGGGTACCCGCCACTTTTAAATAAAAAACATTTTATATATTTATAAATAATAAATAAAATCTCAAACTTTCTAGTTTGTTTATATAATAATTAGTTTTTATCGGATTAGTTTTGACCATTTATTGTATTTATTATTTTAAATACTTATTTTGTAGTTTATAATTACATTTTTATCGTATGTAATGTAAAAAAAATTAAAAATAGTTGAAGCCAGGTACCCGGTACGGGAACCGATGCCCATCGGTTCTGGTTCTGGATTTCCAGAAACAGCCGGTTCCAGTTCTAGTTCCATAAAAAATGACCGAATACCTGATTATGCTCACCCCTAAATTATGATCCCAAACTGGTCTCAATCAAAACCAGATCGGACCCATTTGACCGTCTCTGGTCATAGGCTCCCAAGAAAACCCACCAAATTTTTCCAAAAACCCTATAAAACTTTTCCTATTGGGCCCTAACAAGAAGAATGCAAGGGGCCCAACCTCTTGTCCTGATCCTATTTTCTTAGTAAAAGTCTTATATTGTTTGCTGTTTGGTTCACTATGAACTAGTCAATTTTTGTTTTAATGGTTGATGTGATTTATGTTTAAACTATATAAAAAATATATATAAATAGTAATATAATGTGTCAAATTAAGTAAAATAATAATAAAAAATCAACTGAAAATCGAACCAAATAAGTTATATATATTCGGTTAACCGAACTGTTTAAGGCGAAAATGAAAATCCAGAACCGTTTTGGTTCTGAATTATTCCATTTCAATTTTTTTGACACCCCTAATTACTCCCCCAATCATAAAAAAATATTTATATATCCACCACTAGGGGTGTAAATGATTTGAGCTCTTAACAAGCTACTCGAGCTCGAACTCGTTTATCATGAGTTCGAGTCAATCTCGAACAGAAAATAAAATTCGTTTAATTTAACGAGTTGAGCTTCATAACACTGATGTTCGACTCGGCTCGTTCGAAAACTCGATTAAACTTTTCGAGTTGAATCGAATCGAGTCGAGCCATTGGAGGATACACTTTTCGAGCCAAACATGCTTATATATTATAGAACAAAAATATAAAAATTATCGAGCTCAAACAAATAAACAAGTTAATCGATCACGAGTTCGAACCCATAAACGAGCATCGAGCTTAAGCTCTATAACTCAAAAACTATTCGAGCTCGAGCTCTAACCTGGTATTGATTTTTCAAACCTGACTCGATTAACTTACTACTCGACTCGACTCGTTTACACTCCTATCCACCAGTGTTTATTCCCGCCTCCAGCCTCAACACTGAGCCAATATGTCAGAAAAATGTCCTCTCATATTAATATCTTTAAAAACAGATTTTATATATAAAACCAATTAAAATTGTCGATATTCAAACTTTTTTGTACAAATAAATAATCATAATATCTTAACAAGATTTTTGTAGAGCAAAAACAAAAGCCGGCTCTGAAAACTACTTGAACCAGCCGGCTAATCGATGCTTCTCTTCATCTCAATTTTTAATTAATTCTAATTATTCATTTTTAAATTTTTTATATCCCTTAATTCGACTTATTAAAGTGCATAATTTTAACTCCAAATTTGCTAAATCTACTAACTTGGTTCTACACTTCCTAAAAAAGGGAAAACTCAAAGACTCTTTGTTACGATGAAATTAATATGGTTTTTTGGTCTTCTGTTGCTCGTTTCACTTGTAACTGTTCATGGAACCATTGACAAAACGGTATTATTTTCGTGCTTAGAAATTTCATCGTAAATAGTTCAGTTTACAAAAAATGATACTGTTTTATGATTTTGTTGGATTTATGATCAACTGACCGTTTACGTTTTTTTTAATGTATAGCATTACATAGTCTACATGGGACAACATTTGCACCCGAGCTCAGAGTCCGTCATCTCGGCAAACCATGAAATGCTTGCATCAGTTCTTGAAACGCAAGTATTTATACAAGACTATACTATATGCATACATTCTTTGTCCATTTTCTTATGTTTTTACTTTTTATCTGTTATGGGTCCTATTTTTTATATTTTCATGGGACCCATAGATGAAATGACAGTTTTGTGACAAAACTATTCTTTTGCAGTCACATTGTAGCAAAAGAAGCGGCAATCCACCATTATACGAAAAGCTTTAGAGGCTTCTCAGCGATGCTTACACCTGATCAAGCAACGAGACTTTCAGGTTTTCTTACTACAAAATATCAAAACTAAAATTATTACTAGGGGTAAGCATCGGAATCGATTACCCGCCTTTGGAACCCAAACAACTCTGCAACCGTCGGTTCTGGAACCGAAACCGATGTGATTGGTTCCGGTTCTAGATCAGGACATTATCGATCTTGAAAAAAGAAATATTTTATCTAATGAAAGTAGTATCTCTCTATCTATCGTCATACCATATCTAACGCTTAAGATCATTACCAAAGGTATTCTAAACAGTTTATGTTTTGATTATTTTATATGACAGAAAATGAAGCTGTTGTTTCGGTTTTTGAAAGCAAGATGAACCGATTGCATACGACTAACTCATGGCGATTTTTAGGAGTGGATTCTATTCCGAAATATAACAGACTTCCAATAGATATAAAATCCGATGCAATTGTTGGTGTCATTGATACTGGTACTTGTTACAAACACTATTTTCTTTACAATAATAAAAAAATTATATCAGGTTGGATATTCAGGTTAATAAAAAAATATTTTTAATGCAAAATGATGCTCAATTTTAGGCGTTTGGCCGGAGTCGGAAAGCTTTGATGACTATGGACTCGGACCAGTACCGGCCAAATTCAAGGGAGAATGTGCTCTTGGTCAGAATTTCTCGAGATTTAACTGCAACAGGTAAGGGGTTGTTAGGTTGGTTTTCCATATGGATAAAATTGTCTGTGTGAATTAATCTGTTTGTATATAGATCGAGAATATTTTTGTTTTTTTTCTTAGCCTTGGTTTCAACCACCATGCTTCCATTAAGATTTCGAGGGTAATTTTATCGTTAAGGAGACCAACTATTTTTTTTAGCAACGGTAAATCAGTAAAGACAAAGTCGTCGTGTCTTCCTTCTGTCACAAATAATGACTTTATTTGGTAATTGTGTGTAGCTCAGTTGGTAATGGGTGGGGGTTAAGTTTGTCCAAAATCAAATTGTCCCAGGTTCGAGCCTGGGCGCCCTCATAGTCATAACCGCTGAGTGAGTCAGGTATGTCCCCCCATATTATGGAATTGGCAGCCGATTGTGGGCCGGTTGGGGTTGCCGGTATCAACCTTTTTGTCCAAAACGGCTTTATTTGAAGCATATAATATTTATATACAGCAAAACCCACCCACATTTGGTGATTGATTGGGTCGTTATCACAAATAATAGTATTTATATACAACAAATACTTGCTCACATTACTTATATTTGGTGATGTTTCAACACTTTACCAGGAAAATTAATTAAAATAGTCGATCTTTACAACCAAATTCACTTTTTAGCCATTTTTTTAAACAAAACCCATATTTTGCAGGAAGATTATAGGAGCCCGATACTACTCGAAAGGATACGAAGCCGTAAACGGACCTCTCGAGAACTCCAATCTCACGTTCTTCCGATCACCACGAGATAGCGAAGGCCACGGTACTCACACGTCATCAACAATCGCCGGTTCGAAAGTCTCCAACGTCAGTCTTTACGGGTTAGCCTCCGGCACCGCAACCGGAGGCGTGCCAAATGCTCGGCTTTCCATCTACAAAGCTTGTTGGTTTGACGATTGTGAAGATGCCGACGTTCTAGCGGCAATCGATGACGCAATTCATGATGGTGTCGACCTCATTTCTCTATCTCTCGGCCCTCTGCCACCCCAACCGATCTACTTTCAGGATGCTATTTCGATTGGATCGTTTCACGCTTTTGAGAAAGGTGTTGTTGTATGTGGGTCGGCCGGGAATAGTTTTTTGCCAAGAACGGCGAGTAATGTCGCTCCGTGGATCCTTACGGTTGGTGCTAGCACGATGGATCGTGAGTTTCCATCGTATGTGGTTCTTGGGAATATGAAACAGTTGAAGGGTTTTGGCGTAAATACGACTCCGGATCAAGGGAAACAATACGGATTGATATCGGGGAGTCTTGCTGCGGCTTCGGGAATCCCGTCTAGAAATGCAAGGTATTCTAATGAACTCACTAGTTGCAATATATATATATATATATATAGAGAGAGAGAGAGAGAGGGGGAGGGAGATTCAGGAGAAAATCTAAATTCTTTTAAGAACACCATACGAACGGTATACACAAATGCATATAAGCGATTGAAGCTGCTTTTTTTTCTCTATCTTTATGCACGAGTGCATGTTACAAATTACCAACATGCATTTGTGCATACCGTCCAAATGGAGAGTTACCAGAGTGTTCTTCAGTTTTCTTCTTTTTGAGGTTTTCCCCAGAACCTGACTAATATATATATATATATATATATATATATATATATATATATATAATATACAGGGGCGGGTTCATATGAGAATGATATATATTTAAGAAAATAAGTAAAACAGTACAAAATCATATATGATTTTGCACTAACGGGTAGCGGGCGACTTTTGGGCCCACTTAAGTGGCATGAAAAGTCGCCCGGATTTTTGGGTGATTTTGTACATGAACGACCATTCTCGTATACTCGGGAATAGGTTCCATTCTCGTTTGAGCCCTATATATATATATATATATATATATAGAGAGAGAGAGAGAGAAAAAAAAAAATTCAAATGCGAACTCAAATTTAATTTGGTTGTGAACGTGAGGACAAATGAGAGCACGACACGTGTCATATTCAGACTGAATAATGAAGGAAAATATTCAGACCGAATGTAGTATTATTCGGTCCGAATATCTTCTTTCATTATTCAGTCTAAATATGACACTTGTCGCTACTCTCATTTGTCATCACGTTGATAACCAAATTTGAGTTCTATATCATGGAATTGAAACAACTAATTGATGTTTTCGACTTGTCTTATCTAGCTTTTGCAAGAAAGCTACCATGGATCCAATCTTGATCAAAGGGAAGATCGTCGTATGTATGCTAGAGACGTTGACCGACGATAGAAAAGAGAAAGCGATTGCGATAAAAGAAGGTGGTGGTGCCGGAATGATACTCATTGACCCTCTTGCGAAATACGTTTTGTTTCAATCTGTAATTTCTAGCGTCTTAATGGGTCAAGCAGAAGCTCTAGATCTTCAATCGTACATGAATACCGAAAAGTAAGTTCCCAAATCATTTGCATCGTTTATTCGAGAAGAATGATTTAAGAACATAATTATGATATATATATATATATATGTATATATATACACATGATCTCCCAGGAACCCGATGGCTCGAATCTTCCAAACGGTAACGCACATCGGGACTAAACCCGCACCAGCCATGGCCATCTTCTCCTCCAAGGGACCGAACATTATAACTCCCGACATCATCAAGGTTGGTATCTTCCCGTTCTAATACTCCTTCCATCATAAAATAAGTGTCCACATTTCTTATTTTAGTTTGTTCCATAATAAACTCAAGGGGTAGCATAACCAGGTACCCGGCCAAATTTCATGGAACCGGAACCTCTAACATCGGTGTTTCATATTTTGGAAGCGGTTCCGGTACCGGGCACCCGGTTTCAATATTTTTTTTTTAATTTTTTATATTGCATACGATAAAAATGTAATTTTATGTCTATTATAAACTATAAAGTAACAACTTAAAGTAATAAATACAACAAATGGTCAAAACTAATTCGATAAAAATGTAATTTTAAGTCTATTATAAACACACTAACCTAAAAGGTAATATAATTTTATTAATAAAAATATAAAATAATATCTGTTTAAAAGTAGGAAGTACTCGTCGGTTCCGGTTCTGGGTACCCAGCTGGTAACGGTTCCAAAAAAATGAGAACCGGAATCAGTCCTGATCGGTTCCATATTTTAGGAACCGGAACTACTTTCCAAAGGCGGGTACCCAGTTCGAGCTCACCCCTATAATAAACATCTATTCTCAAAATTAAGTTCTACTTTCCAAGGCTGCTGTCCTTAACCATGAGATGGAGAAATCCATTACTCTCTTTATTATAGGTATAACTGTCATTTAGTTAACTAAAAAGTGTAATATTTGCACAATTATAAAATATGTACCGTTTTTTCATGGTCGACGCTTATTTTGGAGACGGGGAGTACGTTTTATTACCAAATGCTCTAATCCTAATACACGATAACCATAAATTCCGAATGCAGCCAGATATAACCGCACCAGGAGTGAACATTTTAGCCGCATGGTCACCTATCGCAACGAAAAACACCGCCGGCAAAAGCATCGACTATAACATAATATCGGGCACTTCCATGTCATGTCCACACATCACAGCAGTCGCAGCCCTCTTAAAATCCGTACACCCGAATTGGGGCCCCGCCATCATAAAATCCGCTATAATGACGACCGCCACCACCACCGATAACACCCGAAACTTCATCAAAAACGACGATTCTAAAACCGCAACCCCTTTTGATTACGGTTCAGGCCACGTAAACCCGGCTGCAGCCGTTGACCCAGGGCTCGTTTACGATTTCAACGCTAATGATATCATCAACCTCCTTTGCAGCACCGGTGCAACCCTTGCACAGCTCAAGAACTTGACCGACGAACCGGTTTATTGCCGGAATCCGGCTACACCTTCCTATAACTTCAACTATCCGTCCATTGGTGTCACTAATATGGCCGGAAGTTTATCGGTTTACAGAACGGTTACCTACATCGGTAAAGGGCCGACAGTTTATTATTCGAAACTAGAAATAACTGGATTAAAAGCTTCGGTTTATCCTAATGTTTTGAGGTTTTCGAAATCGGGGGAGAAGATGACTTACAGGATAGATTTCGTACCTTATAAGATCAGCAATGGCAGCTTCGAATTTGGGTCGCTGGTGTGGTCGAATAACGTTCATCGAGTTAGGAGTCCGATCGCGGTTAATGTGGTTTCGGTTTAGAATCGAAAACTTTAACCAATATTGAGAACCGGGGTTAAGAAAAAGGGTCGAAATATTACTTTCGGAAAGTCTTTTATCAATTGCTTACGGATTATATCAAATTACAGAAACTGTTGTGAATGTGAATGATTCATTAATGAATATGACTATGTTTTCATCTAAAAATTCTACTTGTATTCCTTACACATTCTATACATATTCTATTTTCTACCATCAATTTGTATCAAGATTCAAGATGTAAAGTTTCTTGGCAATGGAAAGGACTTACGTGGAGGTCGATAGATTCGCGAAAACCGTTTAGCGGAATGTAACTTCCGCTTTATAACAGGAACTTTTTTCGAAACGGATTGCCATATCATCTGTACAGCATCGTCGTTCTTGGAGGGATACTGATACTCGAAAAAGTGTTCGACTTCTTTAAGCTTATCCCACTTTCGAGTCCACTCGTCTTTCCCGATACTTCTTATAAAATTCACCAAAAACTTATCTTTTAAAGCATCTGATGTTCTAACGAAAACACAAAACTCCGAGTAATCAAGAACGTCTTCAAAGGGTAGCTCGATTTCGTCACTAATGATCACAGGAACACAATGGCTAGCAATGGCGTCAAATAAGCGATTCGATGAAGGGGTGTCTCCTGCTATATTAAGACAGAATTTCGATAAACGCATTCCTTGTGTAGCTGAAACAATGCCATTTTTTTTAACACTTCCGAACGCAAAGTGAACGTCTTTTTCTTTCTTTAAGAGGTAAAAGATTTCTTGACGGATAAAGCCTCCGTCTTTCCGGTAAATGGCTCCTTGGAAAAACAGAAAGATTGGTCTGCTATCGAAACCAGATGAATCGTTGACGTAGTTTCCCATGACGTGTTTGTAAGGGGCAATCACGTCTTTATCGATATTGGCTATAGTTGGTGGGTATCTTCCGAAATCCGAAAGAACGAACATGGCTGGCCATAGCTGCATTCTTGCATCTAGTAAACTATTGGGATGATGAGCTACGATTAGATGGTCTATGCCACCGGATCTTTTCCATTCGGGCTGAACCATTAAGTACTTCACCAATTTATGTTGTAGATCCTTGTTTTTGGTCGATTTTTGATGTGGGTTTGACCTCGAAAACCTATTAAAACATAAAGAAGAGAAAAATGGCACAAATATAACATCAGCTTCACTGGAGTTATGGACTCTAATGGCGTTTCGACCGCCATTTTCAGTGAATTCCGAGGCTAAAAGGTCTAGAGTAAGCCAGTATGCTACGCTATGCTGTAAGTTCAATCCACCTGGGTATCCGGGTACTTTCATACGGAGGTCCGGCCATACCGAATTGTTCTCCGGCTTCCAATCTAGGATATCGAAATGGAATTCGGAAGGTAAATCGTACATAAAGACTTTAAGAGTTGCTTGTTTTTTATCATTCATCAATGGTGCATTGTCTTTTGGAGAGTTTGGCATGTAATTCTCGTAATGTTTCGAATGGGGTAAGAGATTGTGATCGATGAATCGACGACCAGTGGATCCCAAGAGTGAGAACCATGATAAAACGAACACCATTAATGCAATTGACAAAAGACTGAGCAACGATTTTATGGAGAGAAACCCTATAAAATAGGAAGAACCCGCATTTCTGTCGGACATTTTGTCGAACAGTTTCTGGGCAATACATGTAGTGTTGTTTCACGTTGAATTTTGGATCGATCTTGAGGGATCAAATCAAAGATTGAACAAAGATCAACCCCAAGAACCAAAGAAGATCAAACGCAAACGATGATTTTACCTCGATATATCACAATTTTTTTAGATCTCGTAAGTAAGTTCAGTTGAGAATCTGAAATAAAGATAAACTCCCTTTGAAATTGCATAAAAAGATGGGAGAAATCAAGGAAACCCAGATGGATTTTGAATAAAATTTCAATCGGGATAAAGAATCAAAGAGAGATTGTTGTGAATGCAAGTCCATTCCTTTCTTTCTCTCCCCCTTTCTCTCTGGATACTGTGGCTCCGAATCTCACTATCTTCGCCTTTTCTCATCCTCCAACCAGCAAAGATTTAAGTCGCCTAAAAATGGGGGGATCCATCCTTTTTCATTTATTTATTTTCTTTCTATTAATGAATATTCTTTCTCGTGTTTCCCGTGTCTTTTTAGACGTTTAAAAGAAAAATAGTCAAATCTCCGCACACAAATTTATCTTTGGAAAATTAATTCAAATGATCAAAGCACCTCTTATATTTACGATCTTGGGTTTATTTGGTAGTTGTTGAATGATTTGGTGCAGAATGATTAAGAGACTTTTATGATACAGTGTAAAATGAAATATAATTGTTTGGTAATTGTTCAGGATGTAATTAGGGCGCTCTTAATTGTTAAGAGAGGTCCAAGATACAAAATGATTCAGAGGGTTTTGGAACCATTAAGATGCTGACTTATTTTTTTGCCAAACAAGATTCACCTCATAGCGATTTAAAGGGTGTCTCTTAATGGAACTATTAAGAGGTAAACAAACAGCCCCTTAATTATTTCGGTGTAAATTTTACATAAATGTCATCGGATCTGTAGTATTGCGGACCTTTAAAGCGGTGTCGTTTTTTTTTTGCCAGGTTCGTAACTATTACGTACCCAACCCAAAACTAGGTTCCACCCACATCCATCATATAACGTCAAATCTAAAAACAACGTGAAATCGGGTTTTGGGTTGGATCCATAATAGTTACGGAACTGGTAAAAAACGACATCGTTTTAGGGGGACCCGTAATACTTGCGAACCTGGGTTACAGACTTAATCACATTTGGATGAAAATGATAGACAAATGGTTAAAGGATAAATCATATGTATCTTTTGGTCATTTGAGTCGATTTCTCTTTGTTTTTCATCGTCAGAAAAGTTCTATCTTAGTTTATGTAAGCATCTAATGTATTTATATAAAACATATTTTTAGATTTAAAAAATATATATTTACATAAACGGGGATTCTTATGTGAATTTTTGCAAAAAATTATATATGTATATATATATATATCTTTTAAAATATAAAAATAGATGTTACCTAAATGTAAGGTATTTATGTAAACTTTTTTAGAATGAGAATTTGATTCGAAAAATGGGTAAAGTTGGCTGGCTAGGTTACTATTTTGATTAATTTTCCAAAAAAAGTTTATTTTTCTCAAAAAGTTATTTTCAAATTTATATTTCTTATCCATTAAGTAGTAAAATAAGTTATTCTAATAAAAATATTTTTTTGTAAAATTGTTAAGGTTTATAAGTTTGTGTGTTCGGATTTTAGAAGAACCCGTCAAATATAGCCTATATAGGCAAACACGTTACACGTGATACAAGCATGTCATCAGATGTTGCGTCAATGATTCGTCTGGTTTTGACAATTGGTCGATCTTGATGTTTTTCTAGGGAGCCATTAACCGAAAATATGGTGGTTTTGTTCGTCAAGAGACCCTTAATCTCTTAAAGAAAGAAAACGATACGCACTTTGCATTAAAAAACGTTCAAAAACAATGTATTATTGGCTGGATAAGGAATGTATTTGTTTAGATTATGTCATAACATATTAATCAGACACCTCATCGTCGAACAATTTGTTTGATGCCATTGCTAGGCACTGTGTTCTTGTGATCACTGGTGACCAAACCGGGCCACCTTTTATAGACATTTTTGATTACCCAGAGTTTTATGTTTTCGTGCAATCATCGGATGCTATAAGAGACAAGGTTCTCATAGCTTTATGCGAAACATTTGGAGAGAGGAAGTGGCACATGAGTTGGAAAAGCTCAAATAAGTTGATGACTTCTTTGAGTACCAGTACCCTTCATGAACGGTGATGTTGTGTACATAATATGGCAAGTTGTGTCAAGGAAACTTCTGTCATAAAGGAGAATTGCAGGGTGCTAACAGTTTTTACAATTTAATCAACATGTACACAAGTCTGCTCAATTACGAAGAAACTTTACATCATGGTACAAGAACAACTTGATGTTACACAATGCATATGTTGGTGAAAATATGCATACAATTTGTAAATGGAATTGTATTTATCCATTCATGAATCATTTATATTCACACTTTTGTAAAATTGATATAATTTGTAGCCCTTGATTCTTTAAAATGTTGATTTTCAAAGCAGCATCATGTTTTTTAATTTAGTTGGTAAAAAATAATCAACAGATGGTCATTTTACAACGTCACGTCATTTGTATTTTTAATATACAAACAAGTGCTAAATTGTGTTGACATTCAAATTAAGATGACTGTTATTTTGAACCGTTATATATTCGGCCTTTCATCAACAAACATCCAACCCTTTTGAAAAGGGCAAATTGCATACAACACATATAAATGCTATTGCTAGTTCGCCTTTTATTTTGAGTATTGTACACTCAATGCTTTATATATATATATATATATATATATATATATATATATATAGGGTTAGGTTCAAATGTGAACTCAAATTTGGCTGTGACGAATCTCAGCCCACACATCTTCGGTTATGGTGGACGCGATCACGGAGGATTGACGCGATTCATGGGAGGGTGGAGATTATTAAAGGAGTGGAACCAGGTCAAAGCCGTCTTTATTGACCGGATAAGTGGCTGAGATTCGTCCTCACGTTCACAACCAAAAATGAGTTCACATTTGAACTTTCCTCTATATATATATATATTAAAAACACACATTTTAGTATGTAGTTGGCATGTTAAGTACTGACATAACGTTGATCAACCGAATATTAACAACCGTTAAAAAAAATTCGCTACATATGGTGCAATTTCTATATATATATATATAAAAACACACATTTTAGTATGTAGTTGACATGTTAAGTACTGACATAACGTTGATCAACCGAATATTAACAACTGTTAAAAAAAATTCGCTAAATATGGTGCAATCTCTTTTTTCTATCGATTTTTTTTTTATATTTTACCCAATTAAAAACCATAAGAACCAAAATCATAAAATGAAATTTGATTATGTAAAAGACCAAAACATCGAGAAAATGACAAAAATAACTCTTATTTAACGGAGTTTTTTAACCATCGTTAGAAGAAAATATCAAATCAAGATACTTTAAGAAAAAAATATGGTTATTTTGTAATTTTGAAAACACAGCGATTTAAAAGTATTATTTTTGACGGACAAGATGGACCAAGTTTGTAGTTTACGCAAAAATCTATTATACTAAAACATAAAATTTGTAAAACGTCCAGTGAAGTTCGACCTTCTCTCTTCCGTTAACGATGGCCGGAAATTCTCCGAAAGCACCGGGAGAATCTGAAAATATCATGTATTTAGCTGGATAACGACGGCGGGAAATTATCCGGAGAGATTCCGGTGACGAAAAACCTAATTAAGGTTTCTATCCTTTTTATTTCAATGTGAAATATCAATTCTTATGTTCATATATGGTTTCCTGCTTTCTTCATTAGAAGGAAATTGATTTAGTACGGAATATGATTGATGATCTGCTGAATAACAAACTCATAGTGTTCATTTTAGGTGTATCCTTCTACATTACTATGATCCCTACTTCTGAGTGGGATATACTATGTTAATTTGGTTTGGTGTATTCTATATTATTTCAATATGTGATCATCTGTTCTTAGACTGGGTCGCTAACAAGTAACATCTACGTAAATGGAATCTAAGTCAAGTTTAGAACTCAACTTCAATGAAAGTAAAGAGTGTTTTAATTTTTTTATATTGTCATTTGAGCTATGTATTCCGGTCCGGATTGGTCATTAACGAACCCTTGGTCTGAAAACTAGGACTGATCCGGACCTGAAGGGCTGGCAAGGATTCCGGAATCGGTCCTCGGTACTTTTGGTAAATTTGACACTTGTTTCACCAAGTAGCAGTGACATAATATTATCTGTTGGTTAAAAATTGATATTTTGTTGAGGATATTTGGTGATACAAAGATTGTGAAAGTTAGATTGGGTCCAAGGAACTTTCCTTTTTAAGGTGGTTTCATCATATCCAGCTATCCAGGGAGGGGATTTCATTGCACGCCGAGGAGGATTTTTTTTGCACCCAGAGGACAGGATGAAGGGAATGCTATATACACACATAGTTATACGCAAAGTTGGTAAAGGCTCAAGGCGCACTTAGGCGCAATGGGGTCCTGGGGCCTAGGCCCGACGCGTAGGAGTTAGGCGCGGGCCTCAGGAACGTGAGGCGCATTTTACAAAAAAGTATAAATATATACACACATAGTTATACGCAACTCAAATATGTAGCAAGTACTCCAGCAACTGGCAGTAGTTTGGTCCAGGCAGGAGGGAAAAGGGTTTTAAAGCTTGAGTCGTGAGCCATGAGGGAGAAGTTTTAAGGTTTGGGTATTTATAGAGAAAGAGGCTTGAAGTTTTTAAAGAATCGGGTATTTAATATCAGGGAGTGACTTATGTCATCTATTTAGTAACTATTTTTCTTTAAGAAGTCTAGGAGATAAGAAGATGAGAAAACTAATTTAACATTGGGGTTTGACTTGGTATTTTTTATTTAATAGCTCTCTATGAGGCATGCCTAGGCCCACAAGGCGCCTCAGCCAAGGCGCAGGGCCTTCTCGAGCCTCGTGAATACACCTAGCCTCGACTTTAAAACAGCCTAAGACCTTGAGTCTTATGAGCCTTAGAGCCTAAGCGCGCTTTTAACAACTATGGTAGTGGGTGGCTGAAATTACCTGAATAGGAGTAGTAGAAGAGGCCTTAAGAACTGTACCAAATAACTTTTACCCAAAGGAGATGCTTCTAGACAGGTCTGAGTGCAGGAACACAATTCAAATTGCGGAAATCGTCTAGTTCAGAGCCTAGCTTAGAGCAGCTGGTATGTAAGAAATGTCATCTTACTAAAACTCTAATTTCACTTATTTATCCGATACGTCTTCCACTTAAATTTTCTCACTAAGGCTTGTTTAGGGCTCATGTTATTGTTAAAGCTTAAATGCTGCCGGAAGATTGGTCATGGCAATCATCTGGCTTTCGTCATCTGAATTATATTATCTTGGTAATTTTGATAAACTACCATTGATATTGGATGACATATTCTAGGAGTGATCCATGCTACTTTCGGTAGTATATCAGTGTGAAAAGGCAAGAGTTTCAGCACTTGAAATGGAATTTGCTTTGTACTTTAATGGGATAACTCCATCTTTATTGTGTATGGCAGCATCTTTTAGAACTTAGATAAATATCCATTGGGATGGTTGAAATCTAGTCTAACATTTTCAGCGAGGGAGGCATTTGAATCGCTTGTCTCATCAAATAGCTATAGCCGAATTGGAGTAAAATCCTAGAAATGGTATTTAAATAGAGCTGGTGCTTGACTTGGATGACTTTGTTTAAGATATAGACTACAAGAGACTTTACATGTAAGATGAATTGCTTACTTGTATATGTAGACACACACCTAGATATGATATATATACATATATATATATATTCTGTTTCGTTAGTGTTCTTCTTTGTTATTTAACCATGAAAGGTTTGCAGAAAGGATAGAATATAAAACCTCTAAAAACGTATGAGTTCAAGTTGACCATTGACCAAAGCCTCAAGTTTCCATATTTGTGAGGAAATATGAAAAATTGCGACTGTAACTATCCTCTCTAGACTGTCTAGTTTTGATCTTTGTGTTTATATTCTTCCATTTATTTTATTTGGCCTATTTTGGGTTAGCTTGTGGCATTGTCGTATTTGTCTATCTTCAATCAAGGTTTATTTGTACTTTAAAGCATACCCTAAATATTTGAGCTTTTTTTTGGAATTAATCCGCCACCTGTTACCCTTACATAGCCTGTGTTAAGTGAACATGAAAGGACCAGGTGCGACAATGAGCTGACATTAGAACCAGCTATTTTCTCTGGAATTAATCTGCTATCTGTTTGGTTGGTTTTCCATTAAGTCCTGTGTGGGTAAAGTTGTCTCCGTGGATTAATCTGTCTGTATAGATTGGAAAAGTTTTTGTTTGGAAAGGCTTTTTCATAGATGGAAGAAGCGTGTTTTTTAATTGAGAGGGGAATGCTAGGAAAAAACCTGGCTTTCTGCATAAAGCTCCCTCCTAGAAGCTTACTGAATTAGTCACTTTCTATATCATTAAGCCACTACCAAACAGTCATGTAGAGCTGACCGAATAAGCAGTGAGTCCCATTAAGCTGCTAAAGAAACAGACCCATAGTCATCTTACATTTATGCTTTGATCTTTAAACTATTTATGCAAACTACTGATGCAACTAACATAATTAATTATTTATATCATGGGCCTTTTCTGGAATCATAATGATATAGGTTCTGATATGAATTCTAGGGCCAAACCGCCAAAGTATGAATTAAAAGGCAGTTTCGTAGGTTTTATGAATATTTTATGTTTGTTACATGGTTACTACTTACTAAAGAAAGAGAAAGGGAGGAAAACAAAGGGAGGGAAAAAAATTATTTGTGTTCTCGAAAGGGAAGTAGTTTTTTCCATTCTCGCCTAAAAAAGTTTCAAGAATATGAGTTTTTTTTACTTTCCTCCCCTTTGCCTCATTTTCCTTTCCTTTCCTTCGTAAAAAGGGTTCCGAGAACACAACGTTGAAGTATCACATTTTACATATGTTGCTGGCACCCCTGTAAATTGTCAATATATTATGCAAGAAGCATCCTTATTTGAGTGTCATAAATTCCCATAAATTCTACCTTCTAAAAAAGGTTGTTTTAATTTAGAAGGACTGAAGGATGCATAAAGAAAATGAAAATCACTCTAATTCTGAAAAAGATGATGATGGCGAGTACTTCAACAGAGAAAAGTTATAGAGGAAAACCACTTAAAATATAAGTTAGAATGGTTTGGACCAATGAGAAAGAAATGAGGAGACGATTTGGATGAATAAGGAGGGAGCTTATCATATGACCACAGAGTATGTAGTTCTTAGACCACATTCGGCTTTTTCTCCTCTGTGTTTGAAGTGTCACATTTTACATATGATGTTGGCACTCTGTAATTTATCAATATATTATGCAAGAAGCATGGCCCACTTGAGTGTCAAAAATTTCCATATATGTTACCTTTTATTAAAAAAAGGTTATTTTAATTTGAAGGGTGCATGAAGAAAATCATTCAAATAAAGGAAAAAGTTATGGAGGAAAACCGTTAAAGTATAAGTTAGAATCATATGGACCAATCACAGGGTATGCGGTTATCAATTTAAGCATCACATTTTACATATGTTGTTGGCACCCCCGTAAAATTGTCAATATATTATGCAAGAAGCATGCCTGCTTGATACAAAATCCTATAAAATTTACCTTCTAAAAAAGTGTTTCAATTTGGAAAGATGGATAATGACTCTTATTGTTTAGTTTTCATTAGAGGACCTTTGTAATTAATTAATTGATATACATATATATATAATACTGTTACTTATTAGTTACCACTCCGTCGTTGCTTATGCACCTCATGAAGGATCTAAAAAAATAACTAAACAGTTAGCTTAAACTTTTGTATTCAGACAATAGTGGCAAAATCTTACCTCTGAATAATTAATTGCTTATTTGATAAAAGAGGAGCCTCCCTTTTACTTCTGTGGTAATTAATTATTCTAGTTGATAGCTTATTGAATTTTAGAGGAAATAAACAACCATGGTTATGTAGTCCACAACATAGAGATATCTGCAAAGTAATATTTTTGGTATTGGGTAAATATTAATTACTGCGGGGGGCGGTTCAAAGGACATCCAAATGCCAACTCAGCTTTGTTCATTTCTTAATTTCATTAAAATTTAATTAGGCTGTAAAGTAATATTTTTATGTAACTTTTGAGGATTTCCTGGATAAAAGCTATTTCCCGATTCTTTAAAATCCCAAGAAACCTCATTTGGTTGTGGGATTTCACTTAGACCACTTCATTGCTTCACCATACACTCTAGCTTTTAGAGTTTGTGAATTCTGGGGTAACATGGCTTTCGAAATTCTACAACAGCTGCTTCAAGGGTATATTAACCGTATGTATGATGAGGTAAAAAACATTGTAACTTCACCTGCATATAAGATCAATCTAAATGATGTTAGTGGCAAGAGGGGTCAATTTTTAGATGTTTTTTAGGCTTCCATTGTTCTATGTTTATCTTAAATTTGAAATTCTATGTTTTCTGATCTTAAATTTTGAAATGTTTTGAATCTTTCATCTATAGCTTCTTCCTACTAAAAATCTATCTAGATCTATCTGTCATACTTTCTTGACTTAAAAGTGCCATTACTTGAAATGACCATATCCGAGAGGGTTTACTTCGAATTTGTATAAATTGTGAACCATCATGTTTTAAGTTATATACACACACACACATATATAGAGAGAGGAAAGTTCAAATGAGAACTCAAATTTGGTTGTGAACGTGAGAACAAATGAGAGCGCGACACCTGTCTGAGTGTAGTATTATTCAGTCTGAATATTTTCTTCATTATTCAGTTTGAATATGACACGTGTCGCGCTCTCATTTGTCCTCACGTTCACAACCAAATTTGAGTTCTCATTTGAACCCTCCCCTATATATATATATATACTATGGAGATTCTGTGTAATTCCCCGAAACTTTCATCAAAATGGAGAAAGCATGAGAGAGAAACAAAATTTTATTATATTCTCACCAATAAGAAACATTGAGGTTAAATGTTTATGAGAGAGAAAGAATATTTTATTACATGTGTACAATATATTTTAATAATATAATCAATATTGTAATTTCTAAAATGGAAAATCTTTTGGAGTTGGGTGTGATTTTCTATAGAGATTTTAAGTTTTGATTCTCCATTTTAGAGAGATCTTGAAGAATCTGTTGAAGATGCTCTTAGTAATTATTGAAAATTGGTGCTTCATTAATGCTCATATCGTTACTTTGCTTCCCGAGGTGATTTGTCTTATCTTATTTGCAGAATGATGTAGACCACCGGTTTGATAAATTTAGAGTTTATGGAGATGTAGAAAAAGCTAATGAATTTCTTAAAGAAGTTGAATCATTTTGTCTTGAAGTGGATCGGGAGATCTCTAAACTTGAATCTTACAGGTTTAATTTCTTCTTACCTTATAAATTCATAAATAAATGTTCATTTGAAAAGTTTCTTATTTTCTTGTTTGCCTTTGTTGGTATCGACTTCTGTGTTTGTATTTTTTGTAGCAAACTTCCGAAGATCAATTTCCTAGAAGCAATCAGGATAGCGCGTAGCATAAAAGCAAGAAGTATTTGGTAATTCACTATTTCAACTTCTTATATACACCAAAGGGTCTTATCTTCCATGATTTATATACTTTTATAAATTGCCTTAGATTTTGTATTAGTCATTAAAAAAATTATTATTTCTCTCTCTTAAATATGGAGTTTTAGAGATTTCTCCAAATTTGGAGATTTCTACCATTTCTCTCTTCTTTTCTCTATTTTAGCATACGATATAGCGTAGCTGTTGGAGCAGAAATATACCCTAAATCTCCAAAATCTCTATTTTACCCTTTTGGATATTGCAGGATGGGTGCTCATCATGTGAAGAGAGCCGCTTTTTTCGTCATTGATGCTTGTCTCGGTTTTCAGGAGGAAAAGTAAGGCAGCTATTTTATGCTATTAAAAGGTTTATTCTTCGTATACATATTACTGTCAAGAAATCACCCTATATATATAAGTATAAATTTAGATATTTGTAGTTCACTTTTCCAAATAAAGTAGAAAGATTTCTGTTTTGATCCGGCCTTCTATGGTATTTATTTCTTTGTATGTAATGTTTCTTTTTGTGACACCATGTTTGATTTAGGTTGAAATGGTGGTTTTCCTGAATCTTGACATCACTATAAGCCACATTTACTCCAATAAAACGCTAAAATTGAGAACAAAAAACGCACTTACCTAAGTCGAATGAAGTTCAATTTTAAGCCCTACATTGGTCGAATTCCAGTTATTTTTTGTTGTTCTTTCTTCTCTTTTCTTATGTTCTTCTATTTTCTTCCTTTTATTTGGTGAAATAATATAATTACTTTCTATTTATTTTCTTTTTGGAAGTTAAAATTATATAAATCCATCGCTCTGAATCAGGAAAATTTCATCTTAATTTACAGTAACAATCAACTCTTAATCTAGATAGGAAGCCTTGTAGTTATTATGTGCTACTATAAGTTTTAAATTCTATCCTGCAAGTAATTAGTTGATGTGCTATATATTCTAGTTTTTTTTATTTGAAGCATTAAGTATTATTGTGGTATTTTTTTCAACGCTTACAGAAATTTATTCAACTTGGGTGACAATTTATTATTCCCCATCTCTTATGTTTCTTTATATCAACATCTTCATCTACATTTATTCTTGTGTGGAATCTTGCAGTTACTCGTCATCCGTAATTGGTCTGAGGAATGATTTCAATGGTTCGAGATTTAGGTTTGAAACCTACGTGAGGGTACTTACAATCTACAACCTCTCATTATATTCATTTCACACAGTTCACATGCATCTCGCCTTTTGTTAATCAATACACACACCTCAAAATTACATTTTACTTTTTACGTTTTTATATAACAATATAATTGACCATACGAATCTTGAGGCGTTAGTTATTGGATAGTAATGCATGGTTTACCCTATTTCTAGGACGCATAGTTAACCTAGAGTTATTTGTGGAATATCTGAAGACGTTGAATAATTTGCATCTAAATAAGCTTACGTGTATTTGCATGTTAAACTTATATCCAACTTTTCAAATTTTAATTTTACGTGCTTTTCTCTCTTTCACACACTTTTCACAAGCCAGGGGTCTTCACGGAAACAACCGCTCTACTGTTTGAGGTAGAGGTCGGGTCTGCTTTACATCTTACCCTCCCTAGATCCCACTTTTTTTTTGGGGGGGTGGGGGTGGTGGTTAAGATGTACGTAGACCTGACATCTACCTTAAAGAGTAGAGCGGTTGTTTCTTTGAAGACCTTGGCTAGTGAAAAAGTGTGTGAAAGGGGAGAAATACGGATATAGTAAATTTTGGAAAGCTAAATATGAGTAAACAATAGAAAGAGAGATAGATAGATATGCTAAATTATGAGATACTTGTGTTAAAGTTATATATATTTATGCATTGTCATCATTACAAATGGACGGGTAATATTGACTCGTGTACACAAGGTTTTTTACTTTGAAGGTATTTTATTACTAGACGAATACGCAAACGTTTTACCTAAATTTTTGAAGTCAAATGTTGCAATTTTCATATGATAGAACGCGTACAAAACTTTTGGAATGGTATAATAAATGGAAGGATCATGTCAGAAGTCGGTCAACTTGTGAGAAGTGCAAGAAGGGCCGAATCACTGTGATACAACGTGACCAAGGTCGTGTGAACTCATTCATGCCATGGCTGGTCAATGCAACGTGCTTGTATCACACGTGATTTTACCCTATAATCACATGTGATTTGGGCCTTCTCGCACATCTTGCAAGTTGACCGCCTTCTTGTCTAAACTCCCCTTTGGTATAATATTTACTATATTTATTCTAAATATTCATTTATGTTGTTTCTTTTCTTAAACCCATATCCGCATTAATCCTTTCTTTCTAACGAAATCTTTACTCAATTCACACGCAGATGGTGCGTGAGTTGATGGAGAAAGAGAAGAAACTGAAAGAACAAAAACAGTGAAAAATGCAGAAGCTTGGCCGAATGTTCTAATAAAGATCCATCCGTATGTTTGTTACCTTTCAGTTTTCATGTTTATGTTTATGGTCGCCTATATCTGGCATCGACTCAATCTTTCTTTCGTGGATGTTAAAACTTAAAATAAACCGGTTTTCCGGACTTTGGTTTGGTTTTCTGATGAATTGTGGATGGAATATTGCAATTGATATGCTTAAATTTGGTTTGTTTTAGCTATATGTATGGTAATGGTGTGTTTGATGCATGATATGTGAAAGTGTCCATATGATCATGCTGAATTGCCTTGGGATGTGAGAACAAAGGTGTGTTTGGTATGCAGTACAAAATGGGACATTAACAGAATAAGATACTGTTGTGATATTATAGTGGGACATGACAACAAGACTGACAGCGGGACAAATTGTCTCAAAATAGGTGGAAGAAAAATTATGAAGATGAGATAAAAATACATATGTCAGAGTAAAACACTGAAACTTTTTACAGTTCTTTCACCTGTCTACCTCACTCTGATCCATCAAGTTTACTTTCGTCTGGTCTCATGAGTGTTTTAAACTCACCCCATATGAAGTATTGGGTTAGCATTATTCACTTGCTTGTTTTCTTTTCATGATGACATTGAGACCTGTGGAATGAAGGTGTTTAGGAGGATGGTAAATGATAAGTGGTTACCTTTTATGATCATGTCAATCATTGTTATATAAAATTACTTTGTCAATTCCAACAATTTTATGTTTGATATAAAATCAGATAAATCTCTTCATCTCTTTGTTGACCAACTTTTTTGTCTCGACTTCCATGACATGAAGAGACAATTTAGTGAACGACGAGATAACTTAATAAACGATTTGACTGGGTATTTTGTTTCTTATGGTCAGTTTTTGTATATAAGAAACGATAGATCTGATAAAATCGGATAGAATCTCGAAAATCAAATAAAATCAGATAAATCTTGAAAATCAGATAAAATCTTGGAAATCTATTAAAATCTTGAAAATCGGATAAAATCTTGAAAATAAGATAAAATCGGATAAAATTTTGAATATCAGATAAAATCTTGAGTGTAAGAATAGATCATTGAGTTGTCATGTCAAAGGAAAAATCAAATAAAATCTTGAAAATAAAATAAAAACAGATAAAATATTGAAAATCAGATAAAATTTGAGTGTAAGAGGGTGTTATTGAACTGTCCCGTCAAAGCTAATGCAGATGAGGACAAAAGATAGGTCAACATTGCCTTATGGGGACGACCATAGCTTCTAAGGGGCGACTGGGCACAAATTTCAACAAAATCAGATAAATCTCTACTTTTTCCAAAAAAAAATGATTTTTTATTGGTTGAAAAGTGCATATGATGTGACAATACATGTGGCCGCCCTCCACGTGGGCAAGTCGCCCTCCGGAGGCGACGGGGGTGGTTACTCTCGCAAATTCACTTGCAACTCGATTATTTTGTTAAATCACACGGTAGAAATGGTTATTTTGGGTAAAATCTCTATTTCTTTCTCTTATATAAAGTTTTATCCATATTAGACTTTTTCTATCTTTTTTTCTTCTATTTTACCATACAATATAACATAGTTGTTGGAGTACAAAACTCTCCTAGAGCACCATTTTTATTACTATTATACCATAGTTGTTGGAGATCCTTACATTGACACATTTCAATCATTTTAAGAACATATCCAATTCAAGGTTCTTATAAATAAAAACTGTAGATTCTTAGAATACTCTTCATCCTTATGTAACAATTTATCCGATAAGCATTTATTGGGTAAGAGTTGTTATACGTACTTACCGGACAAGACTTTTCATCCTTATCATCGCTCTTATCGGATAACATTCTCAACCCCTGTCATGTTCATCCAGTAAGGTAAATGATCTGGTAAACGCTTACTGGTTAAGCATTTAGTAAACAACTCCGTATTTAGGTTCTTAAGTTGATGAGTTGGAACTGATGTGACAAAAAAAGGTATAAAAAGTATGTTCATTCCATTGGGCTAAACTGATCTTCCACTCCTAACGTTGTGTTCTTGAATTTGGAAAGAAAATAAAATGAAATGAAAAGAAAAGAAAAAAAAAGAAAGGAAAGAAAAATAATATTTTAGTTGCATTCTCAAGAGGGAACTAAAGAAAAGGAAGAAAATGATTTTTCATGTTATTAAACATGAGAAAAAAGAAACAAACACTTTACTTTTTCAAATATACTATTTGAAAGGAAAGTTTTGGGAGTAAAGTCGAAAACTTTTATTATTATTTTTCTTTCAGTTTTTTTTCTCTCCTAAAAAGTTTCAAAAACACATTTTTTTACTTTCCTTTTATTCGTAAAAAAAAGTTTTGATGTGCTTTCGAATTTGGAGAAAAAGGAAAACAAAAGAAATAAAAAAACAATAAAAATAACTTTTTTTTATGTCCGGAAAGAAAAGGAAGAAAAATAAAAGAAATAAAATAATTATTCATGCTTTTTAAAGAGGAGAGAAAGAAAGTAAAAGATATTGTTTTTACTAATACACCATTTAAAAATATATTTATTATGTAGTTTTTGTAATTTTGAAGGGTTTTGATTTCTTTTTTCTTTTATTTTCTTCTCTTTTCTTTTGCATTTAAAATAAACTTATCATTATTTTTCTACTTTTTTTTCTTCTATCTTTTTTTTCAATAACACGAGTTTTTTTTTTAATTTGTTTCTCTTTCCCTCTATTTGCTCTATTATTTATTCGTTAAAAAAGTCTTAGTAAAACAACAATGAAATTATAATTTTTTTTTTAAGATGCTCTCATACAATTGCTTGTAGTATTTTTGGAAAAGAAGTTATTTTTATTTTATTAAGAAACATTTAATTTCTTCTATTCAATCATTTTTATTTAATGTATCCATAGGCACTAGGCAGTAAAAATTTATTCATTGAGCAAAATATCTTGAAAATTTTACACATTTATTTAGGTTTCAATGCGATTTCCATCCACTATTTAAACATAAAAACACTCACTTTCTTCCGCCTTTCTTAAACCCTAGACCCTCTTCCACCTTCTTAACCAGCATCACTTCTGCTGCTTGCAAGGTAACGCCATTTTCAGGTTTTCTTCCTCCTTCCATGGATTCCGATAGCTTTTTCGGACATTGATCTTCTTCTTCGATCAAAAATTAGGTCTGAACTTGCGTTTTTGTGTGTGTTTATAGGTGTAATTGTGCCAAGGGATCAAGAGAATGTTGGTTCTGTTTGAAACCCCGGCGGGATTTGCCCTTTTCAAAGTATTGGATGAAGGAAAGCTCTCTAAAGTTGATGTGAGTATATATATATATAATACATACAAACCTTCAATTATTGTGAGTGTGTGTATGTGCAATTGATTTATAATTATTGGTTTGTGTTCACAGGATTTGTGGAAGGACTTCTCATCCGCCGAGGCATCTAGACAGGTAAATTTTTAATGTATTAGTAATTGCATTTGATTTTTAGCTTGTTGACAATCAAAGAACAAATTGAATGTTTAAACTTTGTTTATGTTTCCATGGATGTTTTGGATTTCAATGGCATCAAAATTTGTTTTTGTATTGTTATTCTGTTCAGTAGTTATTAGGAGTTTGGACGATTGCACTTTGATGCTTTAGAGTAAAACTAGAATCTTGCATTTTGATATTTTTCACTAACTTGAGTGAATATTTCTAATTTTCACCAATTGAAATGAAATGATAAGTATAATAGTTTGAAACCTGCTGTCTGCTCCAGTTTAGTAGAGGATGTGAATTGATGGATATGATTTTAAATATCAAGTTCAAATTTATGAGCATACACATTTGTTAAAAAGTCATTAATGTTCTTTAATGATTTTTTTTCTGTATTTTTAGTTGTTTGTTAATACCATTGAACCTATTTTATTTTATGGCTTGTAATCTACATGAAGTTTCTTTATTATGAACCTTACAATTTATCCCTATAAACTATTCTACAATAGGTGGTAAAGCTAAAAGCTTTCTCCAAGTTTGAGAACACAGCAGAGGCACTATCGGCAGCCACTTTGTTAATAGACAGCAAGCCAAGCAAAGGTTTGCGCAAATTTTTACGTGCTCATTGTGATGGTGAAACGTTAGCTGTTGCTGACTCCAAACTGGGAAATGTGATCAAGGAGAAGCTTGTAAGTTGTATCTCTGACTTGAACAGTGATAATTTGATTGTTTCTTTCTGTAATCCACTCACTATTTGCCCAAATAAAATTCAAATTAATCATCTTTGCAGCAAATTGATTGTGTTCACAACCATGCTGTTATGGAGCTAATGAGAGGAGTTAGAAGTCAATTGACTGAACTCATAACGGGTCTAGGTTCACAAGATTTAGCTCCTATGAGCTTGGGGTTATCTCACAGTCTGTCCAGATACAAGCTTAAGTTCAGCCCCGATAAGGTCAGCTTCTTCTCATACATTATTGGCTTATTGTTTTAATGGGATCTTATTCCCTTCTTCCCCTTTTTTTCAAAGTTCTCCAATCAATGCTTTCTGAACACTTGTTAAGTTACCTACTTTTTATCTTAGGGGCTGTTTGGTTGGTTTTCCATTAAGTCCTGTATGGATAAAGCTGTATGTGTGGATTAATTTATCTGTATAGATTGTGAAGGTTTTGTTTGAGAGATCTTTTTCATAGATGAAAGGAGTGTGTTTTTTACTAATTGGGAGGGACATGTTTTTCTATATCATTAAGCCACCACCAAACAGTCATGTATAGCTGACCGAATAAGCAGCGAGTCTCATTAAGCTCATGAAGCTGCTAACAAACCGTCCCTTAGTGACATATCTAATCTGTCAGTATGTTGTATGGATCATTCAGTCAACTTTTGATTATTAATTTATTGGTGTTGGTACGAAAACAGTTCTCAGCTACTTACTGATTGTTAATTTATTATGTTTGTACCAGGTGGATACGATGATCATTCAGGCTATTGGGCTTCTTGATGATCTTGATAAAGAGCTTAATACTTATGCAATGAGGGTTCGAGAATGGTATGGTTGGCATTTTCCAGAGCTTGCAAAGATTGTTCAAGACAACATTCTATATGCCAAGGCCGTTAAGCTCATGGGTTACCGCACAAATGCTGCAAAACTTGATTTCTCTGAGGTATCGATACATGTTTTTTCCAGTATTCTTTTCCGTGTTACTAAGATACCCCTTTCGTCCCAAGACAAATGTCCACAATGAAAAAGGGAGATAGTTTTTGAAAATTATTACACTTTTTAATTAACTAAGGGGCTGTTTGATTTTTCACCCATTAAGTTCTGAATCTATTAAGTTATCTCTAACCATTAATCTGTCTGGATAAACTATGATAAGTTGTTGTTTGATTTTTGTCCTAAATAAATAGTCTGAATAAAAAAAAAGTTAACCTTATGTCTACGTAAGTGTTGAATGAAAATAAACTGTGTAATAAATATTTTAAATGACAAAAAATTTAAAATAATATGAATTACATAAAAAAAACAAATAATATGAATTCAACTAGTTCATTATACTACTTAATAACTTAAAATATATTTTAAACAATAAAGTATTATTGTTTGATTATAATTTTTAATTTATGCATGTTCATAAACTATTTATAGTTTTAGTGAGACATTGATTGAAAATTGTAGGACAAGGGTAAGTTTGGAAAAAAAATTCTAACTTAATGCATTAAGTGATAGGATGGGCTAACCTAACATGTTAAGTCTATGTCTTAGTATTAAGTTAAAAATCAAACATCTTAATATAACTTAACTAATTAAGCCAACCACCAATTAAGCTTATTAAGTCGAAAATAAACACCCCCTAAGTGATACTTTTACTCTTAATAATAGAGATAGAGTAATGAATATCTCCGTCTCGTAAGTAAGGGTAGAATTGGAAAGTAGACATTTTTGAATGTGGACACTTATTTAAGGCATAATTTCATAGATTCTATTTTGACGCTTCAATCACCCACAGATACTTGCAGAAGAGGTTGAAACAGAACTGAAAGAGTCAGCCGTTGTTTCAATGGGAACAGAAGTCAGTGACCTCGATTTAACAAACATCAAAGATTTATGTGATCAAGTTCTTTCTCTATCAGAATACCGAGCTCAGCTCTACGATTATTTAAAAAGTAGAATGAATACAATTGCACCAAATCTTACCGCTCTTGTTGGAGAACTCGTGGGGGCCCGCCTCATTGCTCATGGGGGCAGCTTATTGAATCTTGCAAAACAACCCGGAAGTACCGTTCAGATTCTTGGCGCAGAAAAGGCTCTTTTTCGGGCTTTGAAGACAAAACACGCAACTCCTAAATACGGGCTTATTTATCATGCGAGTTTAATTGGTCAAGCTGCACCAAAGAATAAAGGGAAAATTTCACGTTCTCTTGCTTCTAAAACTGCGTTGGCGATTCGATATGATGCTCTTGGAGAAGGTCAAGATAATTCTATGGGTGTGGAGAACCGTCTTAAGGTAACATTTGACAAATATATATATATATATATATATATTATATCTGGGAAGGGATTTACTTATTTCTTTATGCATTACTTATTGTTTGTATTTTTTTCAATCAACTTTTTAGCTTGAAGCAAGACTAAGGAATCTTGAAGGACGAGAACTCAACCGTTCTGCTGGTGCAACTAAAGGCAAACCTAAAATCGAATTCTACAACAAGGATCAGAAGACGGGATCTGGTGCGATGATTACTCCTGCAAAGGTGTGCATTTTACTTGCATTATTTTCGAATTTGCTTATGATCTTCAAAATTGTTACAGTTTCTACCTTTTTGATTTACTTGAATGCCTCTTAAGCCATACAGCCATACTCCATAATGTTCATATCCTTGTTCACATCTTGATGTAGAATTTGGCTGAATGAAATCCTGAAGGAACATTCTGTGACTATAACTGTTACAAAACAGTGGTTATTAACTTATTATGATGAATATCATATGCTGAAACTATGTTCAGTTTCATTTAGCGGATATTTGTTAAATTGTAAATGGTTTGTTGGGCAGACATACAATGCAGCAGCAGACTCGGTTCTTGGACGGATAGAAGCAGAGGCTGAACAAGACGAAAAGATGGCACCAAAGGTAGAAGAACCGTCTGAAGGAAAGAAAGATAAAAAGAAGAAGAAAAAGAAGGAAGAAGTAACAGAAGCCGATGAAGACGTTGGTAAGAAAGAGAAAAAGAAAAAGAAAAAACACGTAGCCGATGAGGTGCTGAATGAAGAGATAGTTGAAGATGGCGATAAGAAGAAGAAGAAGAAGAAACGAAAGCACGATGAAGCTGCTGAAACCGAACAAGTAGAAACACCAAGTAAGAAAAAAGAGAAGAAGAAGAAGAAGAGAAGTGAAGAATGAGACTAGATTTTGGGAATTTTTTTAAAGCAGGTTGGTTTGTAAAATTATGGAGATTGGTTAAGTTTTTTCAACCCCCTTTTTATTGGGTAAGTGTTGATTTCACCATATTTTATTGTCACATGGTTTTTTGTAGGAATTGCATAATGTATTTTTTTTTACTTGAGTTGAAAGTGACATTTTCATTAAAGGTGTTCAAATGTCTATAAAATTGGACCAGGATCAGCCTGGACCAACCCTGGACCAGACCGAACCTGGTCCATGGTTAGGTCGGTCAAGGATCGATTAGATGGGTCCTCTTGTAGCCATGAAGACTGGTAAGACGGCAAGGGACAAGTTAAACTTGTTTTGTCTATGGGAAGTATTATTTCTTTGGCATTTGAACACTATGTTCACAAATTGTTTAACAAGGGTGTGTTTAGTAGGCCCATGGGACTAGGTGGCCCACATTCAGTTCCATTTCAGGTTGGCCCTGAATCGGTCCCAGTCCGAGATTGTCTTCTTGTAGTAAATCCTGGTCTTGTTGGGAAACACACCATCCGTTCTTTGTATACGAAGACTAGAATCGGTCTTGTTCTTGGGCTGTGTCCAAATTGGACACAAATTTTTTTTTACAAAAATCAATTTGAACATGTAAAAAATTATTGTTTGAAGAATTTTTGAACAATATCTTATCGAAATACACTTTAAAATCGTTAATTGGATCATGCAAGTACACTTTAAATATTTTTTGTGCAAAAATGATATAATTATGATTTTTAAATTTAGTATTGGAACACTTGAAAACAACTTAAAAAAAATTGAAAACCGTAAAAAAATAAAAACTTGGAAGTTTTTGGTGTTGAAAAACTTTTTTATATGGTTTGTAACAACTTGCATTTTTGTAGTTAGACAAAGGAACGAAAAATAACAAGAAATTATAAATTATAAGTATGAAAATTGCAATTTCCAAAACCATAAAAAACAAAAATCATATTTTTTTTGGAAAAGGTATTCTAGGCATTTGTCTAGACTAATCCCTGACAATGTTAATACTGCTAAAGCATGCAGCTCTGAGATAATTCCCCAGTGACCACAAGTTGTTTGCGCCTGGATTCAAACCTGAGGTAGATAAGTTATCTAGCCCTATCCCCCACAAGCTTTAACCCGTAAATTTTTTAGACTAAATTACAATTTTCATCCCTATGGTTTGTTAAATAATTTCTATTTTTGTTTTTATGGTATCAAAATTACGATTTTAGTTTTTATAATTTGCAATTTATTGCTATTTTAGTCTTTGGACTAAATTCGTACATTTATGTAGAAGGGACCAAAACAATAAAAAAATCTAAATCACATAGATCAAACAACAATAAATTATAAACTATAAAAACGAAAATAACAATAAATTAAAATTCATGGTGAAAAAATTCAAAAACTACAATTTTCCAACCACAATAACAAAAATCACAACTTCTAACAAACCACGTAAAAAAACAAACTTTAATCTACTCTAATTGATAACGAACCAACGTATTCTGGCCCATGGGTCTATAATAGTATGATAAAGAATGGACCGGCCCGGCCCATAATAAACAAATCGTAGCCCACTAAGAATCCTACGAAGCTATTTCTAGTAGTTATAAATGGAGTTAGGGTTTCAATCCTACTGCTGAACCCTAAAAAATTCACAGGAGGCAAGAGATACAGATCGGCTTCAACACATTTCAGGTATTGTCTTCCTCAATCTGTTCCATTTCATTTTCTGAAAACCTATGTTTGTTTTGGTTCCTTCTGGAAGTAGATCCAGTTCCATTATGTAGAAAAATATTTGATTTTCAGAACTTTTAAGAACGAGATTCGATTTGTTTTTATTGAAAATTCGTTGTTTCATGCAGCAGAATGAAGGTTGTCGCTGCGTATTTGTTGGCTCTATTGGGTGGTAACACCACTCCATCCGCTGAGGATTTGAAGAAAATCCTTGGTTCAGGTATGCATCATATGTACTGTGTTTGTGTGTGTAAATATTTTGAGTTTGATCATTAATATGCTATTCACCAGCTATTGATTTATCTGGTTAAAAATGTTACTATATGAAAACATGATGTTGGAAATTGTAGCATATTATATTTATATAGAATAGAATAAAAGATGTAGAATTTTTGTATTCATTGATGCATAATTGAATGGTTTTGTGTGTGCTAAGGATCGAGCTTGTTTCATCTTATTGCTATAGTGTTCAAATTAGTGGTAAATTCATAAATAAATTGGGGTAATTCCCTTGTTCAACCGTGTAGTATCTGAGGTGTATGGCATTGATTTGATTTTTGATTATTCTGGTTATCTTATGGCATGACATCTTCTTGTTATGACTTATGATTTACGGTTTATTGCATAGTACCTCTTTATTCACC
This sequence comes from Silybum marianum, assembly GCA_036898165.1. Lineage (NCBI taxonomy): Eukaryota > Viridiplantae > Streptophyta > Magnoliopsida > Asterales > Asteraceae > Silybum > Silybum marianum. Next base: position 31,086,992 of record CM072538.1, on the reverse strand, counting down.
CATTTAACATATTGAATTAGCATGAATCTTAATGATGAAGAATTAGCAATGAATATGGGAGTTGCACTATGAATATTGTCTTAGTTCATGTGAGAAGAAATGAATATGGGAGTTGCAATATGAATATTGTCTTAATTTATGTGAGCAGTAATGAATATGGGAGTTGCAATATGAATATTGTCTTAATTTATGTGAGCAGAAATGAATATGGGAGTTGCAATATGAATATTGTCTTAATTTATGTGAACAGAAATGAATATGGGGGTTGCAGTATGAATACTGATGAAAAATGTTGCAGAGAACTTGAACCTTGGATTATCCTGATAACGACCAAAATAACCAATGTCTCCAACCAGATTAATTTTTGTCCATTTTTTCAGTCAAATTTCCATTTTTAGTTATTTACTTGTGCATTTCTGTAAAGCCTATTTTCAGACAAAAAAAGGAAAAAAAAACTTTATGCAAAGTTTGTGTAATTTGCTTAAGGATCCCTATTTGTGTATGGCATTTTCACAAACTTTGGTTGTGGAGATTGACTATTATTGTTATGTAATTGTCTTTAAGGTTTATTCTTATAACTCTAGTTACTGGTTTCATTGGCTTGACTTCCTGTTGATTCTTAGTTCTTAGGGAACCTTTTTATATACCTTTCAGCTATTCATTAGAGAACTATTGGCGACAATCTTTACTCTATTAAATCTGTTTATGCTTCATTTATGTAAAATGTGAATGACCCATGAGTTGTAAACTTCGATTTGCAGTTGGAGCTGATGCAGATGAAGATAGAATTGAATTGCTCTTGTCTGAAGTTAAAGGTAAAGACATCACAGAACTGATTGCTGCCGGAAGGGAGAAACTTGCTTCAGTTCCATCTGGTGGTGGTGGTGTTGCTGTTGCTGCCGCCACTGGTGGTGGTGCTGCACCTGCTGCCGCCGCCGCAGCTGAGCCAAAGAAAGAGGAGAAAGTCGAAGAGAAAGAGGAATCCGATGATGTAAGCTCCCTTACAAATCTCTTCTTTCAACTTGTTTTCTTGGTTCATTTACTTACTTTTTTTCGTTCTTTTTTCCTTCTTTTCAGGATATGGGATTCAGTCTATTCGACTAGGGGATTATGGTTTTCATCGAATTTGTTGTCGCTGTTCATGTATTTTTCGTAGTGATCGCTTAGTTTTTGTCATAAACTTTTGGTATTTATTATGAGCATGCAAATTTTCGGAGTTTTTAACGCTTAGTGGTTTTGTTTCAGATATCTTGTGTATTTTATGCTTGCTAGAGTTTCTTATGTTTTTGTGACTTTTTTCCTTTTTAGTTTTCTTCCCGATGATCGTTGCTCTTTTTTCTTTAGATTGAGATTGCTCAAAATGACTTGTCTATATTGTTATTTTAGTTTGTTCTTAAAAAAGTGTCCACTTTTAAAATTTTTTACCCAAAAATTGTTTTTAGGTGGCTTTGTTTTGGGAATGACCGAATGATTAGGTTATTCATAAAAATACCCATTTTTGGTGACGTATGCTTATCAAAATAGCCCGATTATTCCAAACTAGCACAAAAATCAAACATTTTGTAAACCTTTTTCTTTCATGAATTTTGCAAATTTGATTTGCTAAAGGGTGTTGTTAAATGCAAATTTATATAAATCAAAATTGAAATAATAAAAGAAATTTTGCAAACTTATATAAATCAAATTGAAATAAAAAAAGAAATTTTGATATTGATGTATATATAAGAGGATATTAACATATATAGGTTACAATGTATGGAACTCTTTTTTAAACAAGGTTAATGTGTTTTTTTATTATTAAGAAAAGAAAAGTGACAATACATGAAAGAAACGCTGAGAGAAAACTGTAAGGTGCAATAAAGAAGAAAAAGAAAAAGAAACAAACAACTAAAAGCTCAAGCTAAGCAAAAAACATAAAAGACCCGATAGAGGGATCCGATACCGAAGGGCATCTTACCCGGCGACGGAGAGGCGAGATGGATTCTTGATTCACAATTTCGAAGAAATGTTTCCTTTACAGATTTCTCTTTACATCCATTCGAACTTGTGTCTCAGCAAAGAGCATCTCGACAAAGTCCGACATGATCCTGAAAATTGTGTTGTTATAATGGCTCCAAAGCAAGTAGCAGGTAGTCCAAATAGAAGCCTATTGGACCTGATTTAACCACAGAGAGAAGGAAGGGTCCCTTGGAAATTTAGAATCTTGGACGTTAAGCGACCAAATTCGACATCAATGTTCCACCATTTTAAAAACAAAACCAAATCTTTCTAGCAATCGAACAATTTACAATGCAATGATATATCGTCTCAGAGTCTTCATTACATCTCAAGCAAATAATTTTCATCCAAATCATTCCTGATTATCTAGCAAAACTCTAACCGGAAATCGACTGTGGATAACACGTCATATAAAGATGTTAATCTTTCTTGGTATAATCTTGTTTCAACGAGTTTCTAGATTAGGATCACTGGTTGTACGACATTTTTCCTCAACCAAAATCTTCTGTTATTTGACCATAAACTTCTCGTCATTATTTAGGCGCCACCACCAAACATCCCAAGCTGTGAATTTTGTGACAAAATGGTTAAATTTTGCAAAATCACGTTAGGCATAACCTTTTGAGAATTATACTACACACACTCATGTTAAAAGATCTAGATTTATATTGATTATAAAATTTTAGTTCCTCTTCCTCCTAAAGGTTTCAACCTCTTCCTTTTAACAAATTATCAATATTGTAACTTTTATTTAGTTAAATATAAATTTTATTCTTTTTAACTAAAAAAACATATCGTTCTCTCAATTTATAATGTTTAAATACAAATTTTAAATTTTTTAATTAAAATATATATTCCTATCTCAATTTATAAATAATTTTTTAAATATTTTGATACAATATACAAAGTAGTAAGCACTTAAAAATATCATGAACTACAATGCACATAATCCTTGACCAAGATTTTACATAGATAGATAACAAGAGTTCATGATAAATAGTCCTTTCGTCTCAAAATAAATGTCCATAATGAAAATGACACACAGTTTTAGGAATGTGCAATTATTACACTTTTTAAATAACTAATGACACTTATACCCTTGATAGAAGACAGGAAAACTTTTTCTGTCTCGTATTTTAAAAATTAAAAACTTACTTTTAAAAATGGATAATTGTTTTGGAAGAAACAAAAATAGTAATATAAATACTTAATTTGGATGTTGGGGAGTATAAATTGTTAAAAGTGGAAATTCCAACCCCCATTTTTCTTTTTCAAGATTTATTTATTTATTTTTGTGGTGAAAATGCAATGAAATCGAAACAAAAATCTAACAAAAGAATCCTTAGAAAACCCCTGTTTCTCCTTTTTCTTTCTCTCTCCCAAAGTGGCAGCAGCAAGTAATAATGAGGTCACTTTGCATCCCCAATTTACCAATTTTCCATAAATCCCCCTTTCTTGCAACAACCCTTTTTCCTCTAAATCCATACCCACTTTTTCAAACTTCAAATGTTTTTCATCACAGATCACAAATCAAACAAAACCCCATAACCATCATCACATCATCATCATCATCATCATCATCATCATCATCAATGGCTTCAATAACTCAAACAGATAAAACTATCGAAAAACCCTTCTCTGTTCTCTTCGTCTGTTTGGGAAACATTTGCAGAAGCCCAGCTGCTGAAGGTGTCTTTACTGATTTAGTCAAGAAAAGGGATCTTTCTTCCAAATTCCTTATTGATTCAGCTGGTACCATCAATTATCATGAGGTTTGTGCTTAATTTCGATCATGGGTTTCCTCCATTTCTTCTTGATTTTGCAATATAAATTATTTATTTTCATGGGCTATCTTTATTTGCTAAAAAAGATTGATTTTTAGGAGAATTTCATTATGGGTTTCCTCCATTTCTTTTTGAATTTGCAATACAATTTACTTATCTTCATGGGTTGTCTTTATTTGCTAATAAAGATTGATTTTTAGGAGAATTTAAGAGCACCCATTTGTGATATGTTCATCAATTTCGTTTTTTAATTACGTTTCTTGATAATTGTGGTTGTTTTGATCTTGTTGAAGGGTAATCCAGCAGATTCAAGAATGAGAGCTGCCTCTAAAAAGAGGGGTATTGAAATCACATCGATATCGAGGCCGATAAGGCCTTCGGATTTCAAAGAATTTGATCTCATTCTTGCCATGGACAAGCAAAATAAAGGTGAGTTCTATAAGCATGGTGATCATGAACCATTTTTATGCCTTCTTTTATAACCATAGTTTTGTTGTTTGAACTTGAAAATAATGCATAAAATGAAGTGAATTCAGCATGACGATTATGTGAGAATATGTGAAACCCCATATCACTCCAAATGTTTTCGAAAGATTTGGATTCTGTGGAAAGTGTTTGGTTTGTAGGATTTGGAATGGAATTGAATTCTATTCTTGTATAGATAATTTCTAAAAACAAATTATAAATAATTAAATTACCCCTAAAGAGTGTTAAAAGAACCAATGTTTAGATAATATAAGCATCAAATATCCTTTGGCATCTCATATGGTACCTCCAATTTGTCCACATGGCATTAGCTTAGCGTATAAGGAGGTGGAATGAATAGGATGTTTGGGGTTCGACTCTAGACACACCATTGTCTACCTCTCCATGATGGCCGTAGAATCGGTACAGTGGAGTCGTTCCGGATGCTCGTGCCATAACCTTTTTGCAGAATGCTACCTCTAATTCTTTTTACAAGGATTTTATTTAGGGAGAAGTGTAGGTTACTCTATAAATTAGAGGTACCATTATGCAAATTAGGTTACTCCACCACCACCAATAACCACAGTATAAAATCATTAAACTATATTTAGGAGCGACTTGTCATGATCTGTCATGTCATGTCCTGTCCAGTTCTGTCTAATCATGATCAGTCTTATCCTATTCTGTCCAGTTTTGTCTAATCATGATCAGTCTTATCCTGTTCTGTCCAGTTTTGTCTAATCATGATCAGTCTTATCCCGTTCTGTCCAGTCTAATCAATGATCAGTCCTTATTCGGTAAAGTAGCAAAAGCTACCTTTCATATGGGATTTTTATTTTCTTATAAGGATTTTCAATTGAAATTTTGTGTATGGATTGCCAGAGGATATACTTGCAGCTTTGGAGAGATGGGGTTTTAGGGAGGCATTACCAGCTGATGCATACAAGAAGGTTTGTGTGATGAATTTGAAAAGTGTTGGTTTCTTGTTTAATAATAATAAATAATAAATAATAAATAATAAATAATTAATGGGTGTATGGAATGGAATGTTGAGCAGGTTAAGTTGATGTGCTCTTACTGTAAAAAACATGATGAAACTGAAGTGCCTGATCCTTACTATGGTGGACCACAAGGTTTTGAGAAGGTAACTTCTCTTCAATCTAAATTATTTCTGTAATATAATCCATGTTGTAATAATCATTTAAGTTAATTTTTTTTTAAGGATTTCGAATTTTGATTTTGGTTTGGTTTGGACAGGTGTTGGATTTGTTGGAGGATGCATGTGAATCGCTATTGGAAACCATTTTAGCTGATTCATAGATCACTCCATTCTTGCTTGCTTGCTTCTATGGATATCTCTTGGCTTCATTTGTAACCATAACTTCTTATTCGTACCTTCATTCTACTCATTTAAGCAAGGGTCTTTTTGTCAACGGCTTAATGAGCTTGACGAGACTTGCAGCTTATTCGGTCAACTATACATGATTTTTTGGCAGTGCTTAATGATATAGAAAGTTGCTTATTCAATAGAGAGTTTTATGCAAAAAAACCAAGTATTTTTTAAACTGTCTCTCCCACTTAAAAGAGCATGATTTACATCTATTAAAGAACTCTTCAAAACAAAAAAAACTTTGTCCATACATGACTTAGGGCCCGTTTGTTAGCAGCTTAACGAGTTTAATGGGACTCATTTTTATTTGGTAACTTTGTTGTATTAGCTTAATGATACAAAAAGTGACTTATTCAGTAAGCTTTTAAGAGGGAGCTTTATGCAGAAAGCTAAGTTTTTTCCAAACTTGTTCCTCCCAATTGAAAAACATTCATTCCATCCGTCTAAAAACTCTTCCAAACAAAAACCTTCCCAATCTATACAGACAGATTAATCCACAGACAGATTAATCCACACAGCCAACTTATCTATACAGGACTTGATAAAAAACCAACCAAACAATGCCAATTCATGTTTGGTTGGTCTTTTTCCCTTTGAACAAAAGAAAAGGCAAAAATCAAAAGATCATATCTTTACAATTACAATTGAAAGTTCTTGCAACAAATCTCAAAGTAGATTTACAACTAACAAACCACAACACAAAACAAGATTTTGTATGGATTGCTTGTTTCTTTGTAATTCCAAATGACTTGAAATCAACAAACCCTAATCTTTCTTCTAATATTCTATCTACTACCCTAAATCAAAATACAACTATTGATGACAACAGTTTCTAAGCATCTTCCATGTTATGATCATTATCGTTATCTCCTTCATAGTATTCATCATCACGTTGGATTTGCTTGTCTTGTGTGTGTTCTATCGAAAACAAAAGCAACGATTAAGAAAACTAACTGCAAAAAATAGCACCAACTTTTTTTTCTTTCTATTTTAGGGTTCGTATACTTACGATCATTTCGTTCATCAGGGTTCCTCTCATCTTCATCGAAATCAGGGATATAGAAATCAGGTGGAACCTGCAATCAACCACAAATCCTACTTAATCTATGATGTCAATTCAATCTAAAGAAAAATGAGAACTACTTGTCATAAAATTAATATATGCGCTTTTAATAAAGATTATTAAAGGAACTTATTAAATAATCTTGTCTCTGATTTTTGACATCTGTAGTTTATTGATATAATAATATTGTCCATCTCTCTGATTTTTGTTCTAAATGTCACACCACACGTGGGACAAACAACTTTTTGTTCTGTCCTTTTCTGTTCTGTCCTGTATACCAAACGCATCCTGAGAGTTTTGTCCATGTCCAGGTGTACATGATAGTGGGTCTTACTTAACCTATTGTTACAATTTCTTTTTATAATTTTAACTTGGAAACTTCTCGGGAAGGGAAAAGTTGCATTTTTATTTGGACATCCTAGAAATTGTTGTAATTTTCATGGGACGGAGTGAATACAAGTCAATGAGGTGAGCCGTCTTTCTATTACCGTTATCACAATCATGCCTTTTTTTTTTTAAATCTCAATTTAAGATTTGGACAAAATTTAGAAACGAGCAAAATAATTGCATAATAAAAGAGTTTCACCATCAATCAAAGCAGATAGATTGAAGAAGAAGGTATTTCATGTGTAACTTATCTTAGTAGTCGAGTTTGTTTGTATACTACTTACCTCTTGCATCTGTACGCTTGGGGCATGTTGGATGCAACGTAGATTTTCCATAACTTGTATCTTTATGGTGCTTAAGTAGGACTTGCTGTTGAAATTTTCCTGTCCAACCAGCAACAAATAAATGAGGAAATATTTAGGTATATAACCTTAAGATGAAGAATCGTGTGAGAATAGAAGTTAAGGTGAGAAGAGATCTTGACCCTCGATCATTTTTAATCTCAAACACCTCCATGAATCGCGTTTGGTATGAGGATTGATCCGGTGCATCTCATCTCCGTGTATCTCATCCAAATGTGCATCCAAGGGTCGAGATCCTTTCTTACCCTTCTCACCATAACTTCACTTCTCACCGGAACCCAACCCTATAATCTTAGGGTTGGGTTCCGGTGAGAAGTGTAAGAAGGGATTTCCACCTTGGATGCACATTAGGATGAGATGCACCGAGATGAGGTACACCGAGATGCACCGGATCAATTCCCTTCTAAAGCGCAATTCATGGATGGGTATGAGATTAAAAGTGATCAAGGGTCAAAAATTCTTCTTACGCTTCTCACCTTAACGTAAGAATCGATTTGGACCCTTGAGATTCTCACCCCCACCCCATGAATTGCGCTTCTCACGGGAATTGATCCGGTGGATCTCATTACTGTTGATCTTCATCTAGGATTGATCCAAGGCTGGAGATCCCTTCTTACCTTCTGATGAGTATGAAGCCATTTTTCTTTTAATAGGCCAGGAGGTCATGAATTTAATTAAAATTTCATTTAGGGTTATATACCTAAATGACCCGATAAATGAGTGCCATTTTTGGAAATTTACCTAAAATGAGTTTTAATTGAATCCATGACCATCTCATGAGCATATGGTCATGGATTTAAAAAACAAATCATGAAAAGTAATATGTCTAAATATCCCAAATAAATGATGATCAAGAGCATCACCATGTGAGACTGGTACAATACAAAACCCTAAATGGTATGACAAACACCACATTCTCTAAGAAATACTCGAGTAAAATGAAAACTCACAATTTCTCAAATCTAGATGGCCGAATGAAATAAAGAAAAGAAGGAAATGACTTACAATATGACCACTTGGAATTCTTAACGAACACTCTGGAGCAAAATACTTAATATAGTCATTGTCCGGGATCTCTGCAAAAGGAGGAAGAGGTTCAGTTCACATGAAACAAAGTAATTTCAGAGAAATGCCACCCCTATAGTGGACCCAAGTGTTAAATAACCAAATCATATGAACCTATACAAATAATCCTTATGGGAAGGTTAAGGGAAGATTCATATGTGAATCTTTGGAAAGGCCCATTTGAAGATGCATATGTGAACCTATACAAATAATCCGTAACTTCATACACGTATGCATCTTCAAATATATTTTTTCAAATCTTTTCAATGATTCACATATGAACCTTCCCTTCTTACCTTCTCACGATATTTACCCTTGTTATTTGAACCATTCCCAATTGAGATATTCAGAAAGAAATAGACCACATTCAAGTAAAATCAAACATATAGCAGAACCTATGATGTGAAGACATCAATCATGCATCTACAACTAAAAGTTATAAAAATTGAAGGACAACATAGAAGTTCTAGATTTACAACCGAAAGAATATGATTCTGCATATTATGCCTCTTATCTTCATTTTCTCAATTCATTTCAATTATGAGAAAATCCCAAATGTGAATCTCTTAATCTTTCTTAAGCAAGCAAATAACTTTGCAAAAAGAATTTAGTGATATGGTGCTAACCTGGGAAAAAAAGAATAAATAACTTGTAACCCAAGTCACACATGACAATTAAGATAAAAGTATATACCATTAGGAAGTTCCGTGTCTAAAAGAACTCCTGTTTCAACAGTCCAACACCGAGCAACATTCTCTTTGGTATATCCTCCACCTCCAGTTACCTACACGGAAACCTGCCATATTAGTTTCTAATAGATAACAGCTTAGAACACAAGGCAGATTTTGTTAGAAAATAAACCTACCAGCAGGGGTAAATTAAACTTTTTTACAATTCTAACACATTCAGCATGTCCTGTAAGAAGCAGTTCAAATGTAACAAGATGTAAGTATTTCAACATATGCCAATTCACCTGTCATTTGCACATGCTAAAGATATCCAACTATAATTAATGCAATGCAAATGCACTAAAAACAAGGCATAGGATCGTGTGAGAAGAAGAGTTAAGGTGAGAAGTGTAAGAAGAGATCTGAGCCCTTGATCACGTTTAATCTCATACCCACCCATGAATTGCGCCTTAGAAGGGAGTTGATACGGTGTATCTCGGTGCACCTAATCTTGGTGCATCTCATCCTAATGTGCATTCAAGGGTGGAGATCCCTTCTTACGCTTCTCACCATAACTTTCCTTCTCACCGGAACCCAACCCCTAAAAACAATAACCAAGTGGGTTTTAATTACAGTAAGACTAGCACCATCTATAGAGAGGTTGAAGCAGCCCAACCGATCCCCAGCAAGTGAATCTGCCCCACATTGGAGAACTATCACACCCGGTTGATATGTTTCGACCACCTTTGTGATGATCTACAAAATTCAGACATTCAAATCCGGCCTTATATCAGCACCATAAATATAACAAAAAACAAGAAAGACATCTAAGTTCTGATACTTTGGTGGCGTTTGTTTTTTAAGAGGTGCTGAAGCTGAAGTCTGAAAGTAAAATAAAAATAAATGGTTTGAATGTAAAAATGTCTGACTGAATCAGACATAAGAGGTAATTAAGAGATGGAAAGGAAAAAACAAACAAGGCCTTTGTCTTCTACTAGAAACTTACGGTTTTAAACAATCTTGTAAAACTGCTGTCATCTATGCCATCCTTCAAAGGAACATTAATCGCATAGAATTTTCCTTCTCGTTCACCAATTTCCTACAACACAAAATGACACCATGACTATCGTTTTAATTCTGGCTTTATAATGAGCTCCCAATGCGTCATACTCACACTGTCCACCTTCTAGCTATGATCTTTAACTATAATAATTAATAAGCACAGATATCACCTTTTAGGATTAAGAAATAATCATGTCAAGTTGCCAACACAAAATATCCATGGTATGGTATCACCACAGTTTGGATTTTAGAAGAGCCCAGTTGAAGAAATTTATCATTATCATGCATTCATGATTCATACTAAACTTGGGATTAGCTTTGTAAGTTGTAACCCATCTATATCATCATTTGGCTCAAATCTGGATATATATATATATATATAATTCATAGAGCGCCTTTTATTAGAACATAGTCCACTGTGTTTGATAATAGCTTGCACTAAATTATACTGTAGCTATATTTTTTTCAAAAGATTCTAGCTTCTACCCATCTAGCCATTTGCCATTTCATTGAATAAATATCATTTATATGGTGTGAGAAGAAATGAAGATGTGACCAAGTCCTATTTACTTGATGCGACAAGTCCTAAAGAAGAAACGCCAAAATGGCAGAGAATCAAAAGGAATGATATAGATAAATGAAACTCTAATGAAATTAATACAAATAAGGGTGCTAAAAGAAGACAACCTAATATATAAACAATTAGTAACTATACAAAAAACAGGGGAGTGTCGAGTACCTTAACATCACCAGATCCAGGAAAGAACATATTTCCGTACTTGTGAAAACTAACAGTCATTACCCTGAAAAGTTAGAGCATCACAAATTAGAATTTGTGCCTGAGACAAAGAATGGGCGTAAAAATGAGTGTAACAGTAATTATTTTAATTTTTAACATATTGACATATGGTCAGTCGTCTCAATTCCAATCTGTTTCTAACAATATCCATTAAAATTATTTCTCTACTAACATTGTTTGAAAAACGGAAGGATATACTACGATTTTGAGGCAACCAGATACTCAGTAGATGAAGCTACTTATCTCAACCTTTCACTCACATTTTGATAAATTATGATTGAATCTTCCATATATATCTATTTTATTGTCAATGTGAAATTACAGAATGTGAGAATCCTGTTACCTGTCAGTGAAGTAAAAGGCTTCTTCGACACCATCACCATGATGAACATCTATATCAATATACAGAACACGTGCATGATACTTGAGAAGCTCCAAAATGCCCAAAACTAAGTCATTGATGTAACAAAATCCAGATGCCTCGCACTTTTTGGCATGGTGTAACCCCCCAGCCCAATTTATGGCAATGTCACAAAGTTGATTATTTAATCTGCGTGCAGCATCTGCTAGCAAGCATAAATACAATGTACGCATAAAAAAATGTATTTTAACTAAAATACTCTGAGATAAAACTTACCAATTGTTCCACCAGCATATATTTGGCAAAACTCAAACAAGTCATCAAAGACAGGACAATCTTCTCCAAGTTTAACTGAATATCGAATAAAAGTTTCATTAATTCAGGCATTATAAACATCTGTTTAGTATAGGATTATTTTCTAGGAGACATCCGAGCAAATTTCTTACACTTTGCCATTTCCTCTGGAAACAAATGTTGGGTGTCTGGGTTTATCCGCTGCAAGAACTCCACATAATCGGCGGAGTGAAACTGAGCTAGCTCCACTGGATATGCCTTATGAGGCCTCTGTATTAATATCACACATTATATATTATCAATCAAATATATCAAGTTATCAACCTCAGTACCAAAAACCAAAGACTAGACAGAAAAAGCTAACATAAATTTCCATCTTCTTGTGAAGTTCATACGAAAGCACCAGATGATGAGTCATACATAACCGATGTGGCTTCATTGGATGGTTTGGTCCAAAATAAACATTACCAACATCCCCTGCAAAAGTCGATTAACCCAATTTTCACAATCATTTTTCAATTTCATAACCAATTGTTAGCAAAATAATCGCATCTCTCATATGCAGAGGAAACTATTCGTGTTTCGTCCCTGTTAAAAACAAACAGCTATCTAACCAGTACATGAAGTTCTAGGGTTTGAGATTATTAGGCAAAAACAATCAAAAATAAGTTGAAAAAGGATCTAGAAGAACTGAATCAGGATATTCCAATAATATTTTCTCAATAATGGTACGTGCATATACAGATAGAGAAAACAAAGCTTGAAAAACATACCATCGTAGAAGTAGGAAATTTTGTCTTTTGACCGCATGTTAACGGCGGAGGAAACCAAATTCTCAGACAGAAAACAGTGAGATTTCAGTGTTGAAGTTTAAAACCACCATTGATGAGGTTCTATTCGCAGCTATGGAGAGCTTTGAAGCTTGGATGAAAATGGAGCCGGTGACTGTCGTGGGTTTCAGCGGATTTTTACCAGACGACGATCTTAATAGCGCGAGCGAGTTGAGTATCTTTTGACATGTTGAATTTGGTCCCTGTACTTTTACTTGTTTGTTAAATTTAGGTATTAACTTCTAAAATGCTCATGGTTGCCCATTGTAGTTTAATGAAATCATCTCCAATGTTTTCCGGATATCTTTGGGATTTTTGTTCCTATAGATTAGAAACCCAAAACCTTCTAAAGATTAAAAAAATAAGAATCAAAACCAATTTTTCCATTTTTAATATTACAATATAAATTGTATTATTAAAAATATTTAATATATTTTATTAAATATTATTTCTTCTCCTATTCCAATATAAATTGTATTATTAAAAATAAATAAAAGATAACTTTTCTTTCGTAAACGATTTTTAAAAGTTCTTTAAATTTTAAGAATTTTACCTCTCTCCTATTCCCTCAATTTTAGAGAAGTTTTTTTTGGATAGTTTATTCGTGCAAAAATCCTATTGGAGATACTTTTATGAGAGATAAATTTTATATTATTTTATTTTTTACCAATGAAAATCAAATTAAATGTATATAAAAAATATAATTTATAATATATATTAAATATTTTAATAATATTTAATTTATATTGTAATATTTAAAATGGAGAAGTTGTTGGATATGAACATAAGTACCTCCAACAAATTTCTCAATTTTTTTCCTAAAATGTCAAAATCTCAAACAAAAAAAAACATTTATCTCCAACAGATTTATCAAAAAAATTCTAAATTGAAGAATACAATATATAAATCTCCAAAAAAAATCATTAATCTCCGATAGATTCCCTATTTAAAAAATTCAATATTAATTGTAATATTAAAATAATTTATTTGACTATTAAAATACCATTTCTCTTTAAACATTTGTTTTCAATTTTTGATGGAAGTATATAAAATAAAATAAAAAATTCTTTCATACTTTTTTCATTTTCCCTGTTTTCACTTTTCACTATTTTCAATAATTTATTGGAGATATTCTAATTTATTTTTGAAGATTTTGATTTTTGATTGGTTATTCTGTTAAGGTGTTTTTTATATGATACTTTGGTGTTAAATTAGAAAATTATCCCACAATACCACTTTTTGCCTTATTCTCCGTTCGTGAAAACCACCCCACGAAACCACTTTATCATGTTATTACCTCCAAAAAACCGTTATTCGTAACAGATCCGAAGAAACAAAATGTTGTTATTCTCAACAAATTCTAATGGCATGTCTATACACACACCCACGGGCCATGGAACCATCAGAGTTAATATTTAGCTTTCTCCTCTGACAGAAATTCTTCCATGTCAGAAAGAAGTAGTAGTCAGAGACATGATCTTATATCTTCTTTAGTATAAAAACAAAACTTGCTTATCTCCTTCCATATACATAACTTTTCTCCTTTACTTTTTCAAATTGAATCATGTGTATTGATACAAATACAATGTGGTTGCCATGTCGATATTTTGTATGTGTTTTGTGTGTGAAAGGAGGGTAAAGATCTATCTCGCTTTTACAGTGCTAAGAATACCGAGAGCTTTATGATCTATACCTCCCATTATACCTTTTAATCTTCGTGTATTAAATTGTGAAATGATTAAATAAAGAAGTTGTTTTATAATTCATTCTTATGTGGGCATTTAAAATTAATATCACGCATTTATTTTTGTTAGTTTCATACACAAAATTCCAAGAATTTACATATTTTATAAATTTCTTTGGATTTATTCATATTTTTTAAAAAGGATCATATTTTTGAAAAAGGAGATTTGATAAGTGTATGTTAAAATATAAAAGACTGATTAACAATTTTAAGGATGAAACTTAAAAGTAAAATGAAGGTTAAGCTCTTGATTTACAAGGACTTGTTTGTTTTTTTCTTTTCAGCTCTTAATTACCTCTTATGTCTGATTCGGTCAGACATTTTTACATTCAAACTGTTTGTTTTTATTTTACTTTCAAACTTCAGTTTTAAAACCTCTTAAAAAATAAACGCCACGTAAGTATTTTGTGAGTTTAAATAACATTATGTGAGTGTAAAAAGTTGTATAGTTTAACCACAAACAACCAACCAGTTAATAGTTTATACACAAAAATATATATTATAATAAGCAAAATTTGACCAAAATAATCGTCTTCCTATTCAAAATTATTTTTCAGACATTTTTAGAATTGAATTCGTATACAAATTTACATAAAACCCTATTTTTATATTAGAAAAAAAATCTTTACACTACGCAAATTCTTTACACAAATACGAATCCTTAAGCAAATTTGCATAACGATTGTAACACCTTAGGCAGATCCCATATCGACCGTAGACAGGAGTGATGTTGAGTTTATAAGTAAACCTTGGGCTTCCTAAACACAACGCGTTTTGGGGCCACACGCAAGGCAGGTTCTTGGAACTTTGTGGTTAAGCATGCTTGGGTGGGAGTAGTATCAGGATGGGTGACTCCCTGGGAAGTCCTCGCCAGGTCGCCAGAAACAAATCCGTGCGGTTTAGGCCAAAGCGGACAATATTGTGTCGTGGTAAGGCAGGGTGTTACAACGATATTTTGTTTCATTTTTCAAGTCTCAAAATCGAGATTTGCATAAATGAATTTGGTTAGAGAGTAATAAAAAATTCCAATAAAACCAAATGAATTCAATTACATCACCTTGTAAATATATTTACTTTTTATGTGAAATTAGTTGGTAACTTGTTAGTCATAAGTTTCTATTTTCCATAAGACATAAGTCATAAGAACCTGTTACGGACTTGGGGGTAAGTGTTATAGGCAAGAATCATCTTCCTCATTTATCTTATCGTGTACATTATTGATCACCAAAATGGATTTTTATTAAACGTCTTTTACCCATTAAGCGCTTAACTGTAAGAATCTTTTCCTTTACTCCCCGGATAAGTTTTTTATACTTAATATGCCTTTACCTAGAGTAAAATTTCGGTGCTTGCCATGTTCACTTGGTAAGATAAATGACACCTGATAAACGCTTATCCAGTAAGCGTTTGGTAACATTTTGGTAAGATAAATGACACCTGATAAACGCTTATCCAGTAAGCGTTTGGTAACATCCCCTCATAGTCAGAACCAACATAACTTGTATTGCAAAGACTCCAACAGGTTTGAAAGCCATATCAGAAACCTGAAGGTGCCACTAATCCACACGGTCAAGACCACCACGCCTAGAACCGGCAATGCCCTCTATCATGGTTGGCATGACTACAAGAGTTTTTACACCCAATTGAACTTGGAAGTAAAAGGAACTAGCCTTGCTTATAGACCCAATAAATCGCCATCGAGCTAAGCCCGTTCATATTCATACTAAAACAACACAATGTATAACGTCAAAATGCAGCGGTGCAGGATCAACCCGCCGCCAAACAAATAAATGATGACCAATTTCATACCATCATTGCTAGCAACACGTCTGCTACCATGTAATTATTCAAAGTTCATAAAACCAGAAACTCGAACAACACGAGAGTCTAAACACGAAAAGGGAATTCAAAAGTATTAAACCGTTTATGTGCCTTCATCGGGAAGAAAAAATAAACTTCAGATTCTCATTCTTTCTTTCCGATTCCATGAGACATGTTATAGATTCCTCGACCCTAAAATAAAATAAAAATATATGAAAATCGATTATAAGGGAAACATCGTCACACAAATGCCAAAAAGTTGTTTCTGTAGAAAGTAGGGTGAGAACTCACAATGAGAAACAGGCAAGAACCAGCGAGAGCAACTGGGATGGCAACGGATGTTAGCTTGTCCATAGGACCTTTCAAATGAGTGTGTTTGTGGATGCTTTGATACAACATTTGTTTCTTAATGAGTTGTTCTCTCGGTCTAAAAGGTGCCTCGTCCGACATCCTGCATTATAAATATCACATTTTAAACTTCCCTATCGTCAAATGTGTAGGAATGTAACCAAACCAAAAGAACCCGATATATGTCACTCAAAGGTAAGGTAGTGTAACATCTCAGGCCAACCGTACCAGATATTGCCCATTTTGTCAGCACTTGGACTCGTAGTTTTAAAACACGTCTAATAGATGATGTATTCAGTCTCTTATAAGGCGCAACCTTAGTTCCCCTCCCCAACCGATGTGGGATCTTACAAGTCGGGGATGAGATGCATACAAACCTGACATCTACCCCAAAGAGTAGAGTGATTGTTTTCGTAAAGATTTAAGTGTTTGTGGATGTCTTTAAGGGTATTTTATGCTTTACGGATGCATTTGGCACTCTAGGACAAATCTAGACCAATAGAGTATTTAATAGAGGCTTCATTGGGAAACAGTTTTTAGAATTTTCATCCAACACGTTTATCAAATAAACAATCATTCTTCATTTAGCACTTACTCCAGACAAAATGTTAAACGGACAATTTTCTGTCATTTAGATTGTTCGTTTAGCATGCAAAAGAAACAACATTTGTGCATTTAGCATTTACTCCAAACAAATACCATTTAGCTGTACACCAGTTAATGAAGAAAAGAACAAATAGCCCTAAAGCTTTAACAAACTTAAAACCAACATAGATGATAATAGTGATATGTATCATGTAACATACAATAGTTCGAGTCATGAAATCTAAGTCGACTATAAGTACCAAATTTCATTAGTAAAAGGCTTCAAACCGATTTCACTTTTTATACTATAAAATATGTATATCAAACGATAAGATATATTATGTTTGTATATCACAAAAACAAAGCACTTCTAATGTAGAGTAGAACTGGTCACAACTAGCATACAGCATAGAAATCGATCAGTCTAGGGTTTAGAGAGAAATCGATCGATCTAGGGTTTACCTGAAGAGGGAGGCGTGAAAAAAGAGGCGATTACTTGAGACGATAATGGTGTATTAGGTCTTGCTCCTCTTAGGGTGCTAGTGAGAGGTATTAGGCAGTCATTAATAAAAATATAAAATTGAATATTAAAGAAACCGTTTGGTTTTATATAATATAATGGGTTCATTCCTTCAAAAACCCAAATTTTCATCCCAGATTAAACTCGGAGGTGAAAATCCATGCTATTTCTGTCATTTTCATTTTCATTCTTATTTCCATTCCCTTGCTTGAACCAGGCGTGTTACACATTTGTACAATTTAGTTCCTATCTGGTTCTACGTAAAGCCATACCAAACATGGGACATGGTTTTCTGTTTAGTCATATACACCCTACCAAACGCACCCTAAAAACATGTATCTCATAATATGGATTCATTGAACAAGCAAAACCACTTATTTGAATCAGAGGCATTTACCATAAACTATAGCTTTATGAAGAAAAAATAATCATATACACATTAGCATAAACGGACCACGAATGATTGGCCTAATTTTCATAAGATCATCTACCTACACTCATGCTTAGCTACATCTTGCAGCATCTGCTGAGTCAATGAATCAAACTCATACCCAATCAATCATAATTAGGGCAAACACCCAATACCATGATAAATTAATGAAATCAACTATTTGACATCCATAATACAAGCATATCATCGATTATATTTAACTTTTTTTTAATTTTAGCTCGATAACATCTGGCGACACATTTCCAACTCAAACTCGATAATACCATGTAACTTATCACGATCACAAAGTTTAATTCCATCCCAGATTTCAAACAAAACTCTTAAACTCAAATCTAGACAGATTATTGGCGAAACCAAAATACAGCATACAGATCGAGAAACATGCAATACAGATTGAGATGCAATTTGACCAGAAAATAGAGCTCGTAAACATTAATTCAATGAAACATCACTCGATATACCCTCTAGCAAAAGAACAATTGAAACAAGACGCTGCATAACTGTAGACTTCTTACGATCTAACTCTACAGACAATAAACCTAGAAATTAAATTAAATTACTAAAATGTAATTGACAAATGAATCAAATCGAGCAGAATAGACTTACTTGATCGATGATAAAGTGAAGGTATTCGCGCAAAAAGCAGAAATGGAGAATCGATAACCTAGAAACCACGGAAGAGCCGCAAGGATGCAGAGGAACGACCGATGGATCGAATGAAATAATTTCGGCCGTGGAGGAATTGGGGAGTGCTGATTTGGGCTTCGTTTGGTGGGCTTCGAAGTTGGCCTTTATGCTTTTTTTAATCTTTTATTGGTTTAAAAATGGTAAATTACGTTTTTAGTCCCTGTGGTTGCTGAAAGTTTTTATTTTGGTTTTTGTGATTTTGAAATTATGATTCATTTTCATGGCTTATAATTCATTCTTATTTTCGTCTTTATATTTTATCACCTCTTTCGTCCTTGTGGTTTTTCAATTTTATTTCTATTTTAGTCTGTGATATTTAAAAATAAAGTATTTAGTCTAAAGAACGAACGTAGAAATGAATTACAAACCATGGAAATGGAAACTGTAATTTTAAAACTATAGAAATGGAATCCGCAATTTTTAACAAACCACAATAATAAAAACAGTATTTGCTCATTTAAAAATTAAAAACAAAAGATAATAATATTTATTTTGTTTTGGATTATGTTGATTCTATATATAGAGGTGCTTATAATAAACTTGGATCGAGAAAAGCGATTGAACCAAATCAAACGAGATCATTTTTATGGTTTAGACGGTTTGGTTGTCTCGTCTGGTTTAGAACTAAATCCCCATATGAATTGCGATCCATGGGTGAGTTTGAGATTAAAGGTGATCAATGGTCCAAATTCCTTCTTACATGTCTCATCTTAACTCTACTTCTCAAATGATACTGGTTAAACTACAATAGTTAAGGTTTGATCAAAAGGCTTAACAACCTTCTTAAAAAGTCTTCTTCTTACTAACTTCATATCTTTCTTAGCATAGATCAAATAAAAATGTTCCTAGACTTATCAACTGCAAACAAACATGAAATCAAAATTCAAATTAATAAATTTTGGAGAAGTCAACAAAAAACTGGAGGTGTTTGGTTCACAAAATGGAATTCGATGGAATTGGAATCCATCAAAAGAATTTGACTTCGAAAGAATTGGAATGGAATCTCGCAAAAAATAAGAAATATTCAGTTATTGGGGGAGGGTGACAATTGTGTCGACAACGTTAGTGGTGTGGTGGTGGGTAGGTGGGGTGGGTAGGGTGTGGGTGGGTGGTAATTGTGACGGCAAAAAATAGTGGTGGGATGGTGATGGTGGGGGTGGCAGTAGCGGTGGGGTGGGGGTAGCAGTGGTGGAATGATAATAGTAATTTATGGTATATTAATTGATGGTATATTAATTGATGGTGGTGGTGGCGAATATGTTGTCGACGAGGGTGGGGCGGAGAGAGGGTGGTGGTTAAATTTATTTTTGTCACTCTAAATGAAAATTATAAATTATGTTACATTTGCCACAAAATAGAATTCAAAATCCCTCACAATGCTAAGGAATGATCAAATCCTTCAACCGTGGAATTCGATGGAATCTGATGGAATCCAATCAACTCATTCCGCGAACCAAACACGTTTAAGGAATTTGTCATTCCAATTCCATCAAATTCCTTTGAATTCCGCGAACCAAAAAACCTCTTAAAATTTGAAAACTATTTGCACATGATGTCTCTTTACATCCAAATACTCTGCCAAGATATTAAGAGAAGTTTTCAACTCGCCTTCCTAAAATACTCCAAGGCTTCTTCATTGAATTTACGCGAATCCATATAAAAAGCTGGATTGCAGTTAGAAGAATTCTATGATGCTTTTCTTTAAGCAAGGAAACCACCAAGTTTACAAAATTATTTGCAACATCAGGGAACTTCTTTATAATCCTGATTAATAGAGCATAATGCTACCTGTACAATTTTGAAACTTGAATAAGCAATCTAGGGGTGAGCATCGGAACCGGGTATCCGTCTTTGAAAGCAGAACCGCTCCGAAACTGTTTCTGGAACCGGAACCGATGTGATTGGTTTTGGTTCCTAAAATACGGAACCGATCAGGAGTGGTTTCGCTTCTCATTTTTTTGGAGCCGTTAACCGCCGAGTATCCGCTGTATTTTAATAAAAATAATTTTATATATTTATTATATTTAAATATGTTGATGCATGTGAAGTGCTTTGGAAGCCGTTTGTTGCTTTCGAGACTCAAGAGTTTCTAATTTATTTATATAATTTTAGTTTTTATCGTATTAATTTTTTACGTTTGTTGTACTTATTTTTTAAGTTGATACTTTATATTTTGTAATATATTTAAAAATATTTTTATCGTATGAAATAATAAAGTTTAGAAAAGAGCTTAGATACCGGGTACCAGGTGCCAAAACTGGTTCTCAGCGGTTGCGGTTCTAAAATATAAAAAAACCGATGTAAGCGGTTCCGATTCCTTCATTCCAGAAATCGTCGGTCCGGATCCGAATCCAATTCCATAAATCTTGATTTGCTCACCCCTATTAAGCATGATGCCATATGTAGTAAAATGTGAGTTGGAAAACTATTTGACTGAAACACGAAAAAGAAAGGTAGCTTGGTTGCATATTGTCAAATCCAAGCCTCTTACTTTCCACATTTTTTACAAATCCAAGCCTCTTACCTCGGGCCGATGCATATGGTTCATTAGTTATTCTTATATTATATTATATGTAATGGTTATTTAAACTCATAAATTAATGTAATTCTTTTAACAAATCTAAAAATTATAATATGTATGATAATCAATTTGATGTTATTAAATAAATATATTATATTATTTAAATTTTACTATTTTATTTGAATTAATATGATTATTTTATTAAATACTTATTTTAATTATATTATAAGTGATTAACATTTTAAGATATCTTTTTTGGTGTTTTGACAATCGTGAATTGTTCATTATCACTTACCTTATAAGTCATTAGCTGCCTTATAGCCGATATATTTCATCGTTGACATGCATATTTTATAGTATAAAAAGTGAAAGCGATTTGAAGACTTTTACTGATGAAAATTGGTACTTATTTATTCAATTTAGATTTCATGACTCGAACTATTGTATGTTACATCATCTATGTTGCCTTTTATTTTGTTAAAGCTTTAGGACTATTTGTTTTTTCTTCATTAAGCGGTGTCTAGATAAATGATATTTGTTTCGAGTAAATGCTAAAAGCAAAAAAGTTGTTTCTTTTGTATGCTTGATGAACAAATCTAAATTACGGAAAATTGTCCTTTTAACATTCTGTCTTGAGTAAGTGCTTCCAGATAACCTCTAACTCTTTCTGGCACTTTTTATTCAATTTGTCAAACATTTTAACAAAAAGGCGGTCCACGATATCCATCACCTAAAAGTATTTAATAAAATAATCATATTAATTAAAATAAAATAGTAAAATTTAAATAATATAATATATTTATTTAATAACATCAAATTGATTATCATACATATTATAATTTTTAGATTTGTTAAAAGAATTACATTAATTTATGAGTTTAAGTAACCATTAGATGTAATATAGAATAACTAATCAACCATGTTTTAGTTAATTAGTAATTTTTCAAAAAGTATAAGTAATAATGCAAAATAATACTAATTAAAATTAGTGAATAATTAATAAATTAAAAATAATATTAATTAATAATTACAATTAATTAAAAGAGAGATAAATTTAAACCAAATTCAATTTCAATATCAAGATTCTTCAAGTTTGTTACACGGATAAAAAAAAACAAGTAAGCAAAATACAAAAAAACTAAAAAGAATGAGGACATTCTGGATGTTATTCCCTAAAGTTAAACCAAATGAAAACAGATCACAAAAACAGGAATTGATTTATGCAGACAGAAAAATATCAGAGACAAAGCAAAAGTCGAGACGAATCAAAAAGAAAAGCGAAATCGATTTATGCATACAGATCATAGAAATCGATCGATCTAGCGTTTACCCGAAGAGGGAGGCGATTATTTGAGACGATCTTCGATATGAGAGGCGGTTACTTCAGAGCCTTGATTTCAATATGAGAGGCTTGAATCGATTTCATATTTATATTACGTTGAGAGGTATCATGGTATATTTGGGTTTGATCGGGTAGGGGTGAGCAGTGGGCCCACACCGGGCCGAACCTCAGTCTTGGAATGGGAACCGAAAATAAGAGATATTTATTACCGAAAATAAGAGATTTTTAGTGTACAGGTGGTCCTTGCTGATTTACACGGAATTCTACGTGCCCAATGCTACTCGGGTCAGAGCGTAAGCGGCCCGCACCGGCCCGAACCTCGGGCTTGGAATCAGAACCGAAAATAAGAGATTTTCAGTGTGCACTAATTCGTGAAAACTTTTAATCCATTACATCATTGTGCATTAATCCCAAAATATTTATAGTTTAATATCAAATCAACCAACAAAAATCATAGTATAATTTATTCATAGATGTTCATAAATTTTATATAAAAAAATCAACCTATTTATCAACCATTCTTTAATTTTATATAAAAATTAATCAATCCAATTATCAACCATTTTTTAACCAAATTTCATATCAATCTATCTATATATCTATATTAAAGGAGGAACCAAACATAATGATGTGTCATTCTCTAAGCATTAGAAGACTATTTTTCTTTTTTCTTAGATTCTTAATTTTTTAAAATATTTGATACATAAAAGACTATTTTGTCCTTATATTTAAAACATGAAATTCATTTTGATAGGATTATTTTTGTAATTTTAAAGTTTTTACCTCCAACCTTTTCATCTTCATTCTTGGAGGTGAAAGCTCTAAACCCTTTCATGTGCTTCTCCATGATTTATCAATTAATACATCTCTTCTTCTTCCTCTCTATAAATTGATGGATTTTTTATTTTATGAATCATTATTATTCAACAAAATATTTGTTCAGTAAAGTTTGCTTTCTCCATGACTTGATTTGTTTCTTTCATTTTTTTAATTTGTTATTATTATCAATTAATAAACTTTTTCTTCTTCCTCTCTATAAATTGATGGATTATTCATTTCATAAATCATTATTATTCAACAAAATATTTGTTCAAGTAAAGTTTTTTCTCTCCCTCACTTGATTTGTTTCTTCAATTTTTTTATTTGTTATCATTTAACATGATCGTTTTTCAGGTTTAACATGAGAATACAATTTAGGTATGATTCTTCCTCTCTATCGCTTATGTATTATTCATTTTACGAACCCTTATTTTTCAATAAAATATGAAAAAGAAAAAAATATGTAATAACAAATTACATTTTTATAAACATATAATTTCTACATACATGTTTAAAATAATCCACGTTTTCATAAACTCTCATTTTCTTCATCCTCCACCAATAGAATTTTCTAAAATTTCATCTTAATCTATATTATTCAAACGTAAACATAATGCTCAACCTTTTCCATATTTTTTGCCGATTGAAAATTACAGAGCATAAGTCTTATGTGATTTCTGGAAAACCAAACCTTATGGATACCTTCTCTTTAGGCTATGTTTGGCAACCAACGATGATAAATTTTATGATCGATAAACGTATGATGACTTATAAGCTAGCTGATGACTTATAAGCTAGCTGGTAGCTGATAAGCTAGCTCATGAATAAGTTATGTTTGGCAAAAACTAGCTTATGAGCATGTGAAATGACTAAAAAGGGCATGTTGAAAATAAATAAATAATATTAGTTAGGGGTATAATTGGAAAAAGTGTCAAAAAGCTCCTCATAAGCTACTCCAAGTAGCTTATCGATAAGCTAGCTTATAAGCTGACTTATAAGCTAAATTTTACGTGTATCCAAACGATTACTGAAAATGTTTCACTTTATAAGTGTTTATAAGCAAATTTTATTTTTTTTGCCAAACAATGCCTTAATCAAGCATGGTGCATGACAGAAGCAAAATATTGAAATTATTAGGTTCAATTTTTTTAAAAGATTCATTAATCTAAGATCGAAATTTTCAGAAAATAAGAAGAAAATGAACAAAGAAAATGGGGATGTAAGATTGGGCCAACGAAGTTGGTTGAACGAGGAAGGGTCGACCGAGTTGGGGAAGGTAATTAATATAGATATACATATAATATATATATACACTTTAATTTATGAAATGGAAGAAAGGGGATCTTGAGAAAATCAAAAGAGGCTAGTGGAAAAAACGGGAGATTTTTTTCCATGTTGATATGTGTTGGAGAAGAAGTTGTTGCAGGTGGAGCCGTGGAGGGGAGGAGATAAAGATAAAGAAGATAGGTGGGCGGGTTGGAGTGAGGTGGGATGAGGTGGGGTCACGTGGGTTAAAAGTTTTGTTTTTTGTTTTTTTAGTTATTCTATATATATATATATGTTAATTTAATAAGAGAATAATAAAACAAAATGTAAAATGACAAAATTACCCTGAATTTAACAAGCTTATTTAATAAAGCAAGCCTGAGGGACGAAAAGAGAAAGAAAATGCAAACCATAAGGATAAAAAAAGCAGTTTTTAAACCACGAGGACTAAAATCGTTATAATCATCAAACCACAGGGACAAAAATCGTAGTTTACTCCTAGTTTTATATAAAAACAACACATATTATTTAAGTTTTAAAATTAACTATCAATAAAGAATCCAAGAACTTACTTGGATTTCATTGAAATCTTCAACTCAATTATTATCCGTTCTTTAATTTCTTGAATTTAGTGGAATAAGTACAATTCTAGGGCGGTCCCGGTTAATTATCTGAAATTTTGGCACCGAACCAGTGCTGAAAATGGAGGATTTGGAGGACGGAAAATCGGTTCGGGCCTGTTTTTGCGGGTCAATTACTCACCCCTACGATCGGGTAGGGAAGTGATTCGGTTGAGAAAATGGGGAAACTTAAGTTTATATATCCGGGTCGATTCTCAGGGTTTGTGAGGTTGCCAGTCCTAAAGTTTAAAATCTTATGTTTTAGCCACGAGTTTAAATTTAAAAGGGCAATCTTAAATATTTAAAATGCTTTTTTAGTTTAGTTGGAATTTGATCCATTTTAGTGATTAACTAATCTATATCTATATCTATATCTATACTATATTATAAAGCATTTGACCAAAAATTCTTAAAAACAACATTTTAAGCTATACATACTGCTGTTTAATGCTAATTACTTAAAAACTCTTAAAACTCTTTATTTTTTGGGTGAGAATCATTCCTTTTTTAACTAAATCCCAACATATATGTATAATCTTCTAATTAAGTAATTGATATTGAATTATTGATTATTTTCTATATTTTTATACACATATCTATTCTTAAATTATTTTGATTTTAATTATTGATTATCTTCTATACTTTTATACACATATCTATTCCTAAATTATTTTGATTTTAATTGATACTGATTTTATTTTCCCTTCCTTATAAATATAAATACATTGGTCGACCTCTCCATAATCCATCTACAGTATGGTCTACCTCTCCATAATCCATAATTTCATATTCAACGAATTTTGAGCTTCCCTCTATTAATCTGTTAGTATTCTGTTTGGCACACGCACAAGGCACAACACAAGACTCTTGATCGATTTCTGGGTATCTGTTTTGTTTGCTGTTTTACGAGGTAAGTTTTTTTGTTGTTAATGTTTAAAATGAAACTTAAAATCGAGATGTATCTCGCTGCATTGCGCGAGTACCCTTCTAGTTAATATTAAATGTATTTGTAAAATGCATCATAATATAATTAAGGGAAAATTGTGTCAAAAATAGAACCAACTTTGACCTAATTCCTATTTTAGGGAACCAACTTTCAAAATTATCATTTAGGGTCTGAAACAAACTTTTTATTTATTTAAGGGTCTCGTTTACCTGTTAAACAGTTAGCCGGTTCTCTTTTTAGATGACGTGGCAAGAAAAAAATAATATAAAAAGGTTATATTGATATTAAAAAAGCCACATCATTTAAATAAATTAAAAAAGAACAATAAATCTCCTCCATATGAATCGCCTCCAGCAAAAACCCTACTTCTTCATGCCTCCCTCCATAGCCTCCAAAGCCTCCAACATCCATTCATCCCGCCCTTCTTTTTGGTATCCACATCATCGCCATCCTCCAGCATCACCACTTTGTCCACTCACCAACATTCCTCCATAGTCGCCTCCTCTGTCATCGTCGTCTTCCACAATCGCCACCGTCCTCCGCAATCGCCTCATCCGTTGTCAAAATACATTTTCGAAATACATACCGAAATACATAAAGATCGAAGTTGAATGAAACCTACTCGAAATAGACCAAACCTACTCGAAAATATTAAAACCTACTCGAAATTTAAACATATCAAGTAAATGGTTATCAAAACCTACTCGAAATTTCAATTTATGTGTATTATTATTAAAATATCGAGTAAATTTGTTTATATGTCGAGTAATTTTTTATGTGTATCATTATTAAAATTTCAATGTATATGTGTCCATGAGTTTTTACAATTTATTATTTGTTATTTATAATTTATATTTTTTATTTTTAGAATTAGTTAATAAATTACTTTACGTCCTTTACTTTTTAATTTTTCGTTTTACACCCTTATCACATTAACATATATATAATCGTATATCAATTAAAATACGTTTAAAAAATACGTTTTTATTTTAACAAGCTACATCATGAAGATCGTCTCGTCAATACATTCGAAATGAGACCAATATTAAATATTTTTCGATTTAATTATATATTTTTAAAACCAATTATCCTCTTGATTTATTTCGACAGCTAGAGCTAGGAGAAAGAGGTCATGGTGGAGATAGGCTTCGAAGCCAAGGAAAGCTTCGATCTAGGAAGAGGATAGGCGAATATTGGTGAATATGAATATGAATATTTTTCACAAAATTCGGAATATTAATTAAAATATAATGCTATTATTTTTTTTAAGTTGGTCGTCTTTTCCGGCTATTAAAATATTATATTAAGGCTGAAAAACTTACTCATGAAAGGTCTTGAAGAAGAAGAGCATGGAAATATGCTTGAAAGATTTATGTATTTTTTCTGTAATCCCCTCCGCACTATAAATTTGAATACATATTTATATATAGTCCTAGGGTCAGGTTCAGGGGAAAACCTCAAAAAAAACTGAAGAACACCCTGGAAGCCCTCCATCTGGACGGTATGCACAAATGCATACTGCTAATTTGTAACATGCACTTGTGCATAACGTGCATCATAGAAAAAAACAGCTTCAATCGCTTATACGCATTTGTGTACAAATGCATACCGTCCAGATGGAGGGCAGCTCCAGGGTGTTCTTCAGTTTTTTTTTAAGGTTTTCACCTGAACCTCCATCTATAGTCCTATGACTAATAATTAATAAATGAGGCAACTTAAAGATTATTTACCTGACGACGAACAAGTCTTTTGGCATTCAACTTAACTTTGTCAATGGCATCTTGAAGAAGCTGTTTCAGTGGGTTCTCACCAGATGTACTCAAAATTGCATTCATGTTTTCTTTTAACTTCTCAACATGCTGACACTTGGTCAACAAAACCATCTTCTGTGCCACTTTGACCTTCAGAAAGATAAGCTTTTAAGAAATCCTCAAACTCCGTGACACCAATTGCTTGGCGTAAACCTCGAGTGTAATCCGCATCGGGGTTGAAAACATCATAAACTTCCTGAAGCAAGCCTGAATGGACCATCTGATCTACCCTCTGTGCCACATATTTGTCTATAACAGGGAGAGAAGCGTCCACACATATAAAACAACAGTTGTATCTCAAACTATCAGCATTGCCCCAGTTCTGCTCTGCCACATGCATGATTATAACTCAGTGACGTAGATATAAGATATTTTATATAAAAAATTGGGGCTTTTCAAGTTCAGTTAAGGAACTCAACCAGTTCAGATTATTCATGGTGTATTTTGGAAGAATTAGCAGTACCAACCTCCATGGTCTGCTCCTGAAGATATTTGCTAGGAAGAACACCAGAGCAAGCATATAAACGGATATATTGACGTATCTGCAGAATTTAATTGACAATTGGTAAATGAGAATTGCAAAATCAAAGACTTGTGAGTGAATATCACTCATACAGAGATATTGCAGCAAGATGTATAGATGGATGGGATTCACAAGCTGAGGGTACGTTTGGTTTGGTTTATATATAAATGAAAGGGAACTATTAAGTGTCACAACTGACCACATAATCACAAACATTGGACAAACTATTCTCTCAAGATTGACCACTACGGCAAATCCATTTACGGGTGCCCGATAGATGATGTATTCTAACTGGGCAGACAGAATTTTCCTTTTTATAAAAGGGAAGATATAGATTTATGACCTGTTGTTTAAGGCAACTGCCACCATAAGGTCATGCTAGCAAATGTTAGCACGTTTCCATGCTCATTGCACACATTAACTATTGTGCACTGTAAATTATAATGACAATTAACTATCTTTAGAAAGAACTGAAACCAAAAAGAGTTACAAGTCAGCAGGACAAATGACTTATATTTCATATAGTTGAAGATTATCAGTTTTGGGGGTATAATTTCGCATGGTATTTGATTCTAGCATATTTCTTGATAAAAAATTTAGGTGAAACAATGTTAACCCGTTTTAATAAACGGAGTAATGGACCCACATACCTTTCTATGGTCATTTGGATGAATTCTATTTGCTGCAACTGGATCAAGATCCTTCAGACTATCATAACTATAACTATAACTATAATTTCCTTGATCCAGCATAACTGCAATATGCTGTTGTTTATCTCCTGTTAAAAAAAAAAGAGTTTCTCAGTAATTTCATGTCTACCTGTAAAAAATGAGCATAAGAATTTGAAGTGAAAAAAATGTTAGTTTACCATAAGTTTCACCTAGCAGCTTTCATCTGTATCTCCAAGTGAATCATCCAAAAGAAAATGACTGACAAGTGCCTGAATATAACAAGAACAAGTAACAAAACTACACTTTACGCTAAATCAAAGCTTTAGATAAGAAGAAGTGTTCGAAAAGCTAGCTTGACCATAAAAGATCTCTTCATCTCCAAGATAAATGGTCTGATGCTTATGGCTGTATTACCTCAATCTCATTTGAATAAGTATCATTAGCAATAAATTATTGGAAGAGGAATAACATTAGAGAAATATGGCATGTTTCTTTATTAGTCTGCGCTAAACTATTACCAAGCTGGTTAGAGGCCATGATTTATTTCCCTTCTGCACATCACATATATACCTCAACTCAAGCATTCATTTCCGTTCTTTTCTTCATGACTCTTAAAGGCTGGGACATTGCAAAATAAAGAACCTATTGTGACACATATAATAAATAACATTTACCTGAATATAATAATTTGTGCCTCCAACAATGACTGGCAAGTGATTCCTGGATGTTATATCATCGATAAGCTGAAAAGCATATATGAATCTTTTTAGATAATAAAGAATGTTGTAGCTATGAGGACTGCAATCATGCAGTAATCTAAGTATTATGGATCACATATGCTTTAAATCATCTGTCAGTGATCAAAACAGATGCAATTCTCAACCATTCCATTATAAAAATAATCAGTTTATTTCCATCCAAAATGTAAGAACGAATCAAAATAATCAATTGCATACAAATTTCAATCGAAAACAGCAAAATAAACATAAAAATCTCATTGAAGCTGCTGAATTGACAGTCATCGTTTAAATTTAATCAACAGACACATGCTTTATGTGTATATACAGAAGAAAAGAACTCACGGGAATCGCATAATCCCTAAAATCCTTTGCAGATGGTACCCAAGAGATGGTGTGGCACTCCTACATGAGTAGAGAATCACAAATGAATAATGATTCACTAAAGCAAAAACACATAAGACATTCAATGCTATAATAGTACGGATTTTTCATCAAATTGATTTCATGTAACAAAATCAATTGTAATTTGTACCTCTCTGATCGTGAAGTGGAACTTTATTAGTGAGAACATCTAATCCTTGATACACCTATTAAAAAAATCACAAAACAAAGAATGAATTAGTTAATACAATACATACACACACACACATACAAACCTGCATGGAATCTGCGTTGATGATTTCAATAGGAAATTGTGAAGCTAGGTCAATGGCGAGACGAGATTTTCCAGAACCAGTTGCTCCCATTATCACCACTAGTTTTTGCTTGGAATTCAAAATTCTACTTTCTTCTTTCTGGTTCTGAACTCCATTAGGGTTTCTGAAACTGTCACCTTCCATCTCTCCTTTCCTCTCTTCTCCGATGCGGCGGCCGGAGATAAATCGATTTGGAAGGCAAAGGGGTTAAAGCGACCCTCAAGTTTAAGTTTATTACTCTAAGGTCCCTATATTCCCGTTTGCTTTCAATAGTCACCCTTAAGACATAAAATAATGGAAAATGTGATAAATAAAGTTTAACGAACCCGAATAGTCGGGGAACATTTTTAAGCCGAAAATAGGAACAATGTTCTCGTTGTTCGTTTTTCATATAGAGGTAGGTTCATATAAGAATAATGTCTAAATAAAAAATAAGGAAATGGCCAAATTACGTATATTTTGACGTGATTTTACATTAATGGTTAAAAAATGTGTGCAGGTGACTTGTGCATAGACGGTATGCACAAATGCATGCATACGATGTTTTTTTTCTATGCACAAGTGTATGTTGCTTGGTTGGTTTCCAAGCATTTATTTCCAGTTATGTATTAAATTTGGAATACATTTCATTAAGTTTTATCGGGTCGAATTTTTTTGTCACAGTTTGTTCCCATCATATAATGGAATTTTTTTGGGTATGGGTGAACATTGGTCATTTTTTCAGCTGTAAAGGGGTAGGAGGTTTTAGTCGGTTTCTTCAAATATTTATTACGGTAGAAAGATATGAGTTAATTGATTAAATAAATGAACATGGGAACATAGTATATAAATCACATATCACCAGTTCAAAAAACATGTTAATTTATGGTTGTTGAACATGGCTACTTTCTATGAGATTTGACCTACTTAGCCAAATGCGAAAATAGGCAAGACACATTTCCTGCCTTGAGAGATCCAAGTGTGATCCTTGCATGCTGTTTTTTATCTTCATGCTCCTGTATGGACCATCACATACCATCCAGAATTAGGATGAAGTGAATAAATAGGTGATTGTATAGGTTGGTTCGGCAAAGAGAACCAGATGTTGGGGAGCTAAACTTCTACACCATAGAGTTCAATTGCAAAATTTATTACGGCTCAAAGTAAAAAAAAATAATGGGATAACTCAACGGTAGGGATACAAGTTGACATTGGATTAGATTACAAGGGTTGGGTTCCAGTGAGAAACGTAAGAAGGGATCTTCACCCGTGAATCCACATTAGGATGAGATACCTCGCGATGACATACACGGAGACACGGATCAACTCCTTTATTAAACTCAATTCATGAGTGAGTTTCAGATTAAAGGTTTTAAGTCTGGAAATCCCTTCTTACACAATCTTGCGCCTTGATTGCAGTTGTATCATGATTAAACTTTTACATCCCGCTGCATGCACGGGTACACTACTAGTTAATAAATAAATGACTTCTACTTTGTGTAGAGTTTTATGTACAATTTGTTCTCGGTGGGATAACTAAATATCAGAATTTTTGTTGGGAAATCTAAAGGTTTCTTGGGAGCATAATTTGTGTATATCCACATAAATCTTTTAGAACGAACCGAAAAGGTTTCTTGGGAAGATAATGATTATGAGTAAAAGGTGTATGTTGTGTTTTTTTTAGAACGGCAACGGCATTTTATTCAAGAAACTAGCGAGAAGCTAGAAAAAAGAAAACATGTTAACAAACAAGGATCAGCAAAAGACAGAAGGCACCAATCAATCCAATCTAAGCTAAAATTCAGTTTTTTCCTACTGACGATCCAAAAAAAGGAGCAGCTTTGTATGTGGAGAAATAGCTTGGAGATCGTCTCGTTTTTCTTGGAGTGCACCAGTTCATTTCTAGCTTTCCACAAATACCATAGAAACGTGAGGATCACCGCCTTGAAAATGTGAAGTTTGGAACCCGTGAAATTGTTGGATTCTCCCCAAGAAAGGAGGGAATCCACTATGTTATCCGGAGGGGTTATCTTCCACCATTTAGAAATCTCGCTTAAGATACTTTTAGCAAGACAACAATTTGCAAAAAGATGATCATCTGTCTCCGGAGCTAAGGCACAAAAGGGACACGGTTTCGGGTCTGGGATGATTTTCCGTTTGAGGAGGTTGTCAAAAGTGGCTAACCTTTTGTGTTGAGTCTTCCAACCGTGGATATTAACTTTCCTGGGAATTAGGTTGTTCCAATACGTGCGCACACCGAAATCGTTATGGAGAAGCTTGGCGTCCAACAAACTACGCAGAGAGGAAACGGAGAACAAGCCACTTGGGTCTAAGGTCCATATTCCAAGTTTCACCTTCTGAAAATCTAAACAGTGAGTTGAGATCGTTGCCAATAGGCCGTTGGTCTTGGGTTCAATCTCATGCCCCCTTGTAATCGCCTTGCCGCTAGTGAGTCAGGTATGCCCTCACATTGGGAATTGGCAGCCCGTGTGGGCCGGTTTTGCCTGTCCGGGAAATACACGTTTTTCGCTTCAATTTGTTTCATAATGTAAAAGTTTCACATGTAATATTTTCACAAGATGAAACAAACATATGTGTAATAATATCTTAAATCATAACATTTGATTAAAAAAACATGAAATTTTTTATTTTTATATTAGTTTGTACAAGTTTGTACCCTTCATCCACTGATCTCATCCACCAACAATTGCAATGTTCCTTTGTATTCTAAAAGGATAAGGAGCCATTTGCTTCAAAATTGGGAATCTTGTTTTCAATACACCAAAAGCACGCTCGATAACATTTCTGAGTTGTGTGTGGGCATAGTTGAATCTTTCTTCTTTGCTCAAGGCACGCCGATGTCGAAAATCAGCTAGCCAATATCTTGTATTGCGATATGGAGTCATAAATCCACGAGTGTTGGCATATGCAGCATCACAAAGATAATATTTTTCTACATTTTAAATGTAAAAAACAATATTGTCAATTAAATTTATAGGAAATAAATTATATTTAATATTGAGTAAAATTATAAATACCTGGCGAAGGAAATGGAAAGCCAGAAGTTGGGTTAAATGCAACCTCTCTTAAAACTCTGGCATCATGTGCTATGCCTTCCCATCCGGCCCAAACATAAGTGAATACCATATTAAAATCACAAATTGCTAAAACGTTTTGATAACATTCACCTCTTCCTCTACCCATATAACGAGCTTGTTGATCAACATGTATAATTGCATGTATGAGAGTCCCATCTAACGCACCTATTGCCCCCTTTATTACAAAAATATAAATCATAAGAAACTTTTTAACTATGTTTTGATTTTGCAAATTATATAAATGAAAACATACCGGAAATATTCTTCTAAGATTTCTTTGTCATTCTGACATGTTGGAGGTATCTTCATTGGACATTGGTCGTTCTGACATGTTGGTTGTTGGGTCATACACGTTGCCCGTTTTGTTTTTCAGTCTTGTCCATGTATTGTATTTGGCTTTCAAATAATCATAATGGTTTTTCATCTGTTTTTGTTCTGCGAGGAAGTTATGTTTGTTTTTAAGCGTCTCCGCAACATTCTTCCATGAACGTGCCTTAAGATTAGTGCCTTCTCGTCCATGTGTAACGACCTCGTGTATACATGCTTCAAGAAAAGTTCGCACCACACTCTCGTTTTTCCAGTTTATTCTACGTCTCATTGGTTGTGAACCCTCACCAACATCGTCCATGCCTTACAAATGACGATATTTAGCAAATCAAGATTGAAATCCTAACAAATGACCTCGTAAAACAAATCTCTTATAATTCTCTATCAAAAGTCTCCTATCACCAATTACTAATAAAGTTTGCTACCAAAAGTAGAGACTATCAAAAGCATTCTATCATCAAAAGTAGAAGCAATATAAAGCATCCTATCATCAAAAGTAGAAGCTATCAGAAGCTATCAATGAAGCTACTGTTTCTATAATCTATATATATAGGGGCTTAATCAAATAAGAACTAATTAGTTTGTGGAAACTGTAAGAACTAATATGAACCAATCATTTTAAGCCATTAATGTTTTTACTACCATAGCATAAAGCGTAACTTGGTAAAATTAGGTATCACGGTGAGTAATACAATAAGCAAGGACGGATCCACATATACCAAAGTGGTTGCCCATGCAACCATGAATTTTGGGGGTTTAAGTGTAAATTTTTTAAGGTTATAACATGAGAAACCATAAGATTCTTGGGGTGAAACCATAAATTTTTTGGGACTAAACCATAAACTTTAAAAGAATTAGGGGTTTTATATTAAAATTTATCAAATATAACTCCACCATTTCCGCAAGTGGGGATAGTGGTTGATTATAAATTACAGTTTACATCCTTCAAGGACTTTAACAATTTAAATTTACTTCCTTTCCTTTTTTATTTTTCGTTTTACACCCATCTTATATTAATTAGTTAGCTAATTATTAGTCAAAATACATTGAAAGAATACGTTTTTTTCTTTTTGCAAATTACACCGTTAGAAAGGTGTTGGGTCACCGATGATTTGGTGATGAACCACCTTCCTTTGTATGAATGAACTTTTATAGGTTCTTTTGAAGGTCTGAAATATGCTTCAAGTATTGAAGAGTCAAAGGCTATTCAATCAAGGGTTGTACATCAAAAAGTGGAATTTTGGATGTATCAACCAACTTCAATATTCAGATCAATTTGCCAAGTCAAGACCAATATAGTGGGTCACCGATGGTACACTCAAAAGTCATCAAAAGTACTAAGGACATCAAACAAGATGAGGTCATCAAGTTTGATGTCATGGTCACCGACACTATAATCTTGGTCACCGAAATTGCAGGTATATTTTCTAAGGCTGTGATATCAAGTCAGAAGTTCAAGGGTGTACACTTTTGTCATCTAGTGAAAGATGAAGTTTATCAAGCAAAGTGTACACTTATCAATTCCAGCCTTACAAGGTATCCACCGATGTGATACATAGCGTGATGTATCACTTAGCAATTTCAAAGAGATAAGTTCTTGACTCACATCAATTGCAAGACACGTGAGCCAGCAAGAACTTGGGCATCAAGCTTTAAATAAAGACATTCTCTTTTATTCTTATAAAAGGAATATTTGTCTTTTAGCTAAAAGGTTTGATGGGACTTCACAGAGCATGAAGAAAAGAAGATAAAGTTATCTGACATTACGTGCTACAAGGAATGGTTCATCCATTATTCTAGTACAAAGGAAGTGGTCTCTTCCTTTGTCCAGCAGATAATCTTCCAGCTAATGAAACCTTGACAGCTGTCCACTTGCATCCCATGCATGGGCACTATAAAAGGAGATGAAGTCCTCCCTGAAATCTCACGCTTTCAACAAATCTTCAGAGTGATTATTTGTGTGACTGTGGCAAAGCTGTGTGCAATAACAGTATTGTTTTAACTTCCTTAGTGTATAAGTTAATTACTGTTATCTGTGTGTTTAGTTTGATAGAATAGTGTGCCTGTTCTTTTCCGCATCAAACTACCTGTGTGTAAATTTTTAATATTTATATTAAAAAATTTAAAAAGAGTATATTCTGTGTGTTTTATATTCAACCCCCCCTTCTACAAAACCCTCTCTTAATTAGCCATCTCTCTTTGGGGACTAACAAGTGGTATCAGCAGTTGGTTTAATTCAATAAACCAGATCTGTGATGGCTACTACCTCAAATGTTGATGGTACCTTGCAGACCTCTTCCAGTAATACATATGATTTAGGATATTTGGCTAAACCTCCGCGTGTCAAAATGCTCGTTAGCCATAACCGTGTTCGCCCCCGACCTTCATCGTCAGATGAAGATGAATATGATTCTCAACCCCTATCCCGCCGTCAGCGAACCGCTACTATCGAAGAACAAGCTCTAAGTCGCATTGGTCTACAACCAACCCTATCCGATTCTACATCGGACACCGATGACCAACCAGATGCAATGACTGATGAACCTGATGAGCCAAATGAGCCCTTTGACTTTGAAACCGATCAAGCATCTGCCTCACTGTCCGACATATTCACCGAGCCCTATACTGGAGAGATAAGGAGAGAGGAGGGAGTATTAGTTGAAAAATAAAGTGTGAGCGTGAGCGATGGGAAGAGAAAAACTATAGAGAGCGCGAGACCAGATTTCCCCATCCAGGTAACCGCGTCAACTAGCCCTACTCATTCGTTGGGTATGACTAGTGGATAAGACGTTGTGGACCTAGCAGCGCAATTGCACACCCCCTAGCCACTCTAAAGGCTCCCAACATCCAACAGTTTCAAATATACTTGTGAGTCTAGCACCTTATCTAGCTCCCCTCCATTCGGGAGGCACAACTATTGAAACAAGAGGCAGTAGCTCACCTGCTTCGACTTCGATTGTATGCACATCGAGTCTAAAGCCCGATAGCGAACATGAGTCTGTACACACTGAGTGCCTACGTGGCCTAGTCGGAACTCCCATAGTGATGTCCATTCTGGACATTCCACGAGGATTGGGAGGAAATCCTACCAGCACTACAACTATGCCAACGCTGAACGTTGTATTGTCAACGGGTAATCTAAGTGATCTCGGTGTTTCCCATACAGGTACCGCGACTCCCACCTTCACCATTCCCCCCGAGTCTGAATCGATCATCGCCGCACACTTACAGATGGCAAAAGACTCCCTAGCTGCTCATGTTGCTCTAATGACAGCCGAGAGGGAAGCCTTCGTAAGAGAAATCCGTGAAGCCGCCCGCCTAAAGCAACCGGTCCCAACAAACAAGCTCTTCACAACTAAGTTCCAGATCCCGCCATGAAGATCGGCCTCCATCCCCACATCGATATGAGTACAATAACGACGAGCTCATGTCGATGTTATATACAAACCTGCTAGCCGAAGCCACTGCATCCGGTCAACCGGAAGATTCACTTATGGGTCTTCTAAGAAGAAATCTGGAAATCCCCACCGTCACTCGCCATGAGTTTGACGTGTTCCGCGCCGACATCGAGCGACAGCTAAGCGACCTCAAGACTGCTCAACAGCACCAAACTAATGATATTTTGGGTGCTATCACTGCTCTACGCACCGAGATTCAAGAGTCTTGCCGCCCGGCAGTTTCTGTGCCTACTTCTCGACCTCACCAGGACGACCCGGGCTCCGCTCCAAGTCGTCCTGAGGGGGAGACACGCCGGGCCTCAAGATCAAAGCCCGAACAGCTGCTGCTACTTCTTCAAGACCATCTACTCAAACAACCCAACACCGACAATGCGCACCAACAACTAAGAAGCCGATATGCCAACGGTTGAAAAGCCTGCGGCCGATATCGAATTCGAGAGTACAACTGAACCTGCTGCACCGGAACCAAGTGAAGAACAAGCCGACGTTCAAGGTCTACGGAACTCAGTGAGAAACTGATTTAGAGATCCATATGAACCAGTCCTTCAAGAACAAGACTACGTGAACCTAAAACATACGGCAAGGAATTATGGTTTGGGGAATCAAAACGAACCAAGACTGTTGCCTCATCAGATCCGGTGGCAAAGGATGCTGACAGAAAGCAAGTCGAAATGGGTGAATCAGCAAATAAGGGTGCCATACCTTGAAGAAACAATGGAAAATATCTTCAGCAAGAAAAACAAGCCTAAAGATTTGGCACACATTCATCTAGTGATGGAAATGGACCCAACCCAAGTAAAAGAATATGTCCATATCTTGAAGATGAGAGCTCAAAATCCTGCCAATGTGATTTCAAGGCACAGAATAATCGGGATCCTGAAGATCGATACGGATAGAGTCTTTCAAGTCGAATATCCTACTTTCAAAGTCCAAAGAGAAGATTAATCGAAGAGCAACGCGCAAATAAATTCTCTGCTAGAAGCTGTCAGATTAATCGACGAAAGAATCCTTTACCGACAGACTCTAAGAAGATTCGAAGGCAACGCGCAAATAAATTCTCTGCTAGAAGCTGTCAGATTAATCGACGAAAGAATCCTTTACCGACAGACTCTAAGAAGATTCGAAGGCATGTTCGAGCTCAAGAAGTGAAGACTCATTTTGCCACAAAGGGGGAGATTGTTAGGTTTAATATTTTATTGTGTTAAAATAAGGAATGGATATGCTTAAACGTAAATGGAAGTTTATAATTCCTTAAACTCTTTCCTTCCTTAATTAGATTAAACTTTTCAATATAAATAGGAGTCTAGGTATTCCTTATGTTTTGGTCATTACCATATAGCAGATTTCTGATATCATTCATTGTAATCGATAACATTAAATCAAGAGATATATGACTACATAAGTTCATTCAAATCATCTTTGTCGTATTACTTTATTACTTCACGTTTGCTTTATCATTGTACTTGTCAATCTGGGATCTACACAATCTACGGGTTGAACTTCCAGAAATTGGTTTGGAAAGAGTAAGTGAGGTCTTATAACGGGTATTTGGAATGCGCACACACCTTGATATTCTAATCCAAAAGAAGTCATGAAACAAGGAATTAGTTTGTTACGTTTTGTGTCAGAAAAATAAGAATTAGTTTGTTGTGTTTCGTCCGCCATGCCAAAGACACCCTGCATTCCTGTTTGCTTTTCATATATATAAAAGAATCCTGAGAGTTTTCTTTAAGCAAAATCCTGAATGATAACTAAACCAATAGCTTTTAAATAAGAAAGGTTACTTGGAGATGAAGCAACAAGATAATTGTAGAAGTAATATTTAAGGGCATCGTTTGGCAAAAATAATTTAGTTTTTAGAGTGAATTACACTAATAGTCCTTGTGGTTTGTTCAAATTATGGATGTGATCCCTAGAACAAACTATATCTATATTGATATCAATGGTCTCTAACTTTTTATTTTTACAACATCCAGATCCAGAGTCCTTCCATTTAACACGATTAGTTTGATTAACATTAAATAGCATCATCTGCAATGCATATGAGGGCAAAAAGTCATTTTCTCGTTCTTCCCCAAGGGACCAAACCCAAAATTTGGGCAAACCGGGACCACCACACCAGTGTGATGGAGGAAAGAAAGCGACGAACTACCCTCCCCCGGCGAAAGCTACCTAGTACTACAAAAATAAGTAGAAATTCATGTGTTCTACTACTAGTTGACACTTCAATTGATCATCAACTTGTTTCAATCTACGGGATGACCTTCCGAAAATTGGTTTGGAAAGAGTAAGTGAGGTTTTATAACGGGTATTTGGAATGCGCACACACTTTGATACCCTTATCCAAAAGAAGTCATGAAACAAGGAATTAGTTTGTTACGTTTTGTGCAGAAAAATAGGAATTAGTTTGTTGTGTTTTGTCCGCCATGCCAAAGACACCCTGTATTCCTGTTTGCTTTTCATATATATAAAATAAATGAAAATGTGATAGATAAAGTTGAGGTTGTTAATGAACCGAACATTCGGTTAACATTTTTGAACCGCATATCAGAAAGTACGTTTATGTTTGTCTATTTAATAAAAAACAAACATAAATAAGTTTTTGTATTCGTTTAATTAAATAAATGGAAACAGAAAGAATGTCATCTTATAATACGATTGATCTTAGAGTATCATTTAAAAAATGTGGAAAGTAAGAGGCTTGGATTTTGGTCCGTGCGATCCCGAGAATTTGAATTTGGAACTGCATTCGTGTCCGCAGATACGCACGTACATGAGTTCGGTCGGTTTAGCCTACAAAAGCACCAAACCGCACCCTCCCTGCGCGCGTGTAGGTGTTGGAGGAAAGTAAGAGGCTTGGATTT
Organism: Silybum marianum; assembly: GCA_036898165.1. Lineage (NCBI taxonomy): Eukaryota > Viridiplantae > Streptophyta > Magnoliopsida > Asterales > Asteraceae > Silybum > Silybum marianum. The sequence continues at coordinate 31,046,628 of CM072538.1, read as the reverse complement.
CGGTTCGTGCGAGCCCGAGAATTTGAATTTGGAACTGCATTTGTGTCCGCAGATGCGCACATACATAAGTTCGGTCGGTTTAGCCTACAAAATCGCCAAACAGCACCTCCCTGCGCGTGTGTAGGTGTTGGAGGAAAAACCTATCAAAGAGCTTGTAAGCCCTTTGGAGGTTTTTACTTATAAACTACTTCAAGTTTATGCCTCATTCCTATGTTGGACACTTTCCAAACCCATCAAGAGTTGCTACCATTTTCTAACCGAATGCTCTACTTTGAGCATCGATATCTCATTCACACAATCTCCATTTTGGACACATAATATATGGTTTCGAAGCTCTCATATAGGAGAACACGAACCCATAAAAATATTATTATATATAACGCATATACATATAATTACTTGTGTCCAAAGTTAGTTAAAAACCACATTTTAACTAAAATTTCCAACATTATGCTCTATTAATCAGGATTATAAAGAAGGTCCTGATGTTGCAAAGAATTTTGTAAACTTGGTGGTTTCCTTGCTTAAAGAAAAAGCATCTTAGAATTCTTCTAACTGCAATCCAGCTTTATACGGATTCGCGTAAATTCAATGAAGAAGTCTTAGGAAGGCGAGTTAAGAGCATCTTCAACAGATTTTCTAAAATTTAAGAACCAAAAGTTAAAATCTCAAAAAAAATTACATTATCTCCAACAGATTCCCCGTTTTGGAGAAGCCAACATTGATTAAAATATTTAAATATTACCTTCATCCATTAAAATAATATTTCTCTCTCTAAATATTTTGTTTTCAAATTTTCCTATTGGTGGTCCACTTTGTAATCATTTTTGGAGTGTTCTCCTTATTTGAAAAAAAATATCTTCTCTCTCCTACTTTTTCCATTTTGGAGATGGTTTTGAGGAAGCTGTTGGAGCACATTTTGGCTCAAAACCAAATTTTCTCTATTTTCTCCTTCAAAAGTAGTTGGGAATGCTCTAATACGTTGGCAGAGTATTTGGAAGTAAAGAGACATTATGTGCAAATAGTTTTTAAAATTTAGGTGTTTTGTTTTGACTTCTCCAAAATTTATTAATTTGAATTTTGATTTCATGTTTGTTTGCAGTTGATAAGTCCAAGAGCATTTTTATTTGATCTATATGCTAAGAAAGATATGAAGTTAGTAAGAAGAAGACTTTTTAAGAAGGTTGTTAAGCCATTTGATCAAACCTTAACTATTGTGCTTTAACCAGCATTGTTTGAGAAGTAGAGTTAAAATGAGAAGCGTAAGAACAAATTTAAACCAATAATCACCTTTAATCCCAAACTCATCCATGGATTGCAATTCATATGGTTAGTTCTAAACCAGACGAGACAACCAAACCGTCTAAACCATAAAAAATGATCTCATTTGATTTGGTTTAATCAGTTTTTTCGATCCACGGTTATTATAAGCACCTCTATTTAGAATCAACATAATCCATAACAAAATAAATATTATTATCTTTTGTTTTTAATTTTTAAATGAGCAAATTCTGTTTTCATTATTGTGGTTTGTTAAAAATCGTGGATTTCATTCATATAGTTTTCAAATCACAGTTTTCATCTCTATAGTTTACGATTCATTTTTATGTTCGTCTCTTAGACTAAAGACTTTACTTTAAAGTATCACAGACTAAAATAGAAATAAAATTGAAAAACCACAAGGACGAAAAAAGTGATAAAGTTAAAATATAAAAACGAAATTGGGAATGAGTTAGGTGTTCATCGGTTGACATCCATTGGATGTGAAGGGAACCGAACGATCCAATCATCAATTGGATGTTGGATTTTGCCAACCGAACCGAACCGATCAAATGGATGATTGGATCGGTTCGGTTCCATTTATTGGATATCCAATGGACGATCCAATGTGATTGGATCCATCCAATGTTTTAATTCAATCTAATTTTTAACAATGAAAGAAATTAATTAATCATTTTTAATATGTGTTAAAACAAACATAAGTGAAGCTAAAAATTCAAAAACTAACACAAAAACAAATTTTGATTCAAGCAAATTGAAGACAAAATAATTGGATGATGGTTGGATGGATAACTGGGTGGTCATTGGATGGTTAATTGGATGGTAATTGGATGTTGATCGGTTTGGTTCGGTCGGTTTTGATCGGTTCTAGACTGCCATCCAAGAACCAACCGGTCCAAATTGGATGTTAAATTTTTCAATCCGATCTGATCCAATTACAATTGGATGTCCAATTATAATCGGTCGGTTCTAATTGGATCGGTTATTTTTTGCACACCCCTATGAATTATAAGCCATGAAAATGAATCATAATTTCAAAATCACAAAAACTAAAATAAAAACTTTCAACAAACCACAGGGACTAAAAACGAATTTACCTTTTTTAAACCAATAAAAGGAGCAGAAAGGCCAACTTCGAAGCCCACCAAACGAAGCCCAAATCAGCACCAACTTCGAAGCCTACGGCCGAAATTATTTCATTCGATCAATCGGTCGTGCCTCTGCATCCTTGCAGCTCTTCCGTAGTTTCTAGGTTATCGATTCTCCGTTTCTGCTTTTTGCGCGAATACCTTCATTTTATCATCGATCAAGTAAGTCTATTCTGCTCGATTTGATTCATTTTGTCAATTACATCTTAGTAATTTAATTTAATTTCTAGGTTTATTGTTTCTAGAGTTAGATCGTAATACTTCTCTAGTTATGCAGCGTCTTGTTTCAATTGTTCTTTTGCTGGAGAATATATCGAGTGATGTTTCATTCAATTAATGTTTACGAGCTTTATTTTCTGGTCAAATTGCATCTCAATCTGTATTGCATGTTTCTCGATCTGTATGCTGTATTTTGGTTTCGCTAATATCTGTCTAGATTTGAGTTTAAGAGTTTTGTTTGAAATCTGGGATGAAATTGAACTTTGTGATCGTGATGAGTTACATGGTATTATCGAGTTTGAGTTGGAAATGTGTCGCCAGATGTTATCGAGCTAAAATTAAAAAAAGTTAAATAAAATTGATGATATGCTTGTATTATGGATGTGAAATAGTTAATTTCATTAATTTATCATGGTATTGGGTGTTTGCCCTAATTATGATTGATTGGGTATGAGTTTGATTCATTGACTCAGCCGATGCTGCAAGATGTATCTTAAGCATGAGTGTAGATAGATGATCTTATGAAACTTAGGCCAATCATTCATGGTCCGTTTATGCTAATGTGTATGTGATTTTTTTTTCTTCAGAAAGCTATAGTTTATGGTAAATGCCTCTAATTCAAATAAGTGGTTTTGCTTGTTCAATGAATCCATGTTATGAGATACATGCTTTTAGGGTGCCTTTGGTAGGGTGGATAGGACTAAACAGAAAACCTGTCCCATGTTTGGCATGGATTTACGTAGAACCAATGGTTCAGGCAGGGGAATGGAAATAGGAATGAAAATGACAGAAATAGTATGGATTTTCACCTCCGAGTTTAATCTGGGATGAAAATTTGGGTTTTTGAAGGAATGAACCCACTATATTATATAAAAGTAAAATCAAATGGTTTCTTTAATATTCAATTTTATATTTTTATTAACTACTGTTTAATACCTCTCACTAGCACCCTAAGAGGAACAAGACTTAATACACCATTATCGTCTCAAGTAATCGCCTCTTTTTTCATGCCTCCCTCTTCATGTAAACCGTTGATTGATCAAAGAATGGTTGTTTATTTGAAGAATGATTGTTTATTTGATAAATGTGTTGGATGAAAATTCTAAAAAATGTTCCCCGATGAAGCCTTTATTAAATACTCTATTGGTCCAGATTTGTCCTAGTGCCAAATGCATCCGTAAAGCATAAAATACCCTTAAAGACATCCACAAACACTTAAATCTTTACGAAAACATTCACTCTACTCTTTGGGGTAGATGTCAGGTTTGTATGCATCTCATCCTCGACCTGTAAGATCCCACATCGGTTGGGGAGGGGAACTAAGGTTGCCTTATAAGAGACTGAATACATCATCTATTAGACGTGTTTTAAAACTGTGAGTCCAAGTGCTGACAAAATGGACAATATCTGGTACGGTTGACTAAAATAGGATGTATAAGGTGCTTTACAGTTTGATGTAATTTTAAAAAAACAAACCTCCTTATTTTTTAAATCAAGATATAACAAAACTTTTAACAAATCAAATAAAAAAATAAGTAGTTTATTTCTTCACTTTGAGAGACCTATTGTAGGTGTTCACGTTTTAAACCACCCCTACACAAAGCCCTCGGGCATGTATTAATGATTTAGTTATACACTGTTGCAACTTATACATCCATTAAGTTTGGGAAACATATTTATAAATATTTTAATATTCAATAATTCCCACGAAATCCTTCTTTCATTACACACTTGTCGTTGTTCCATACTCACCTTCTTTTTCAGATCTTCATTAGCAATACTGTAAGATCTTAGGCCAATCGTACCAGATATTGTCGTTTTGTTCGCACACTTGGACTCATGGTTTTAAAACGTGTCTGATAAGGGAGGTTTCTAAGTCCCTTATAAGAAAACTTTTGTCTCATCTCCAACCAAAGTGGGATATTACAAGTACTATCGAACTTGGACATGCTCACTCATGCTTATGAAGGAATGCTCGACATAGACTTGTTTAATTTGTCCTTTATCAACATATCATTTAGCTTATCAATTGCATTTTGACAGTTTACTTCAGTGTCAAACAACACTGATTGAGTAACATTTATGAGTTTATTGTTATATTTGTCGTATATATAAATATTATATACTTTAAAAAAACAAAGGGTACTCAAAACAATTGAAATCCAAACATCGATCGGCAAATAAACTATCAACACCTTCATCATGTTTCATGTGCCATTGCCCAAGTTCAACAAGTTAAGATGGCATGTTCAATCCCTAACAATAAACATGTGTGTCTTGAACAATATCATGGTCGATATTCATAAGTGAACACATAAACATGTGTGCTCATAATCAAACAATACTATTGATTTCAGTTCCATAACGATGAAAGAGAGAGATCAGTGGATATTTAAAGCTATTAATCTTTTCCAATCTTGTCTCACTAATGTTTACTACGATTCAATTTCACTTTTTTTTAAAAGATTGTTGTTTTAAACCGTAGATTAGACAGATCATAAGTGATAATACACGTGAGGTAAAGCTAACCCGCAAGTTGGCCTGCACATCCACGTTTAACAAAAAAAAAATACACGTGAGGAGTGGTGTGTAGACGGTTGGCCACAGATTGTCCATGATCTCTTATTGAGTATCACATATGATGAATTATAACATTACATCACAAAAACCCTTGGCGCATTTGATAATAGGGAGCCTAGTGGTGTGCGAGCGACTTTAACCACGCATCAAAGGTCCCCCAATATCTGATTTAGCATCACATGTGATGAATTATAATATCAAATGTGATTAAATATAACAAAAGGATGTTCTCACATTTTTGTAAAATATCCTTCCCCATATATATATATGTGTAGAGCTCCGTTCATTTACAAACTGGATGAAGGGTACAAACTCGTACAAACCAATATAAAAATAAATTTTTCATTTTTTTTTAATCAAATGTTATGATTTAAGATGTTATTACACATATGTTTGTTTCATCTTGTGAAAAGATTACATCTGAAAAAAATACATGTGAAACTTTTACATTATGAAACAAATTGGAGCAAAAAACGTGTATTTCCCGGACACGCAAAACCGGCCCACACAGGCTGCCAATTCCCAATGTGAGGGGCATACCTGACTCACTCGGCGGCAAGGCGATTGCGAGGGGGATTGAACCCAAGACCAACGGCCTATTGGAGCAAACATCCTCTCGCCCCTTAACCAACTGAGCTACACGCCATTGACATTATGAAACAAATACATGTGAAACTTTTAACTTATGAAAACAAATACATGTGAAACTTTTACATTTTGAAACAAACATATATGCAATAACATCTTAAATCATAGCATTTGATGGAAAAAATCATGAAAAAATTATTTTTATATTGGTTTGTACGAGTTTGTAAATGAACCAACATCTATGTGTGTGTGTGTGTGTGTATATATATGTATATACATGGTCAAATTCAGAAGGAAAACTCAAAAAAGGACTAAAGAACACCTTGATAGCCCTCCTATATATATATATACATGGTCAGGTTCAGAAGAAAAACTAAAAAAAAAGACTAAAAACACCCTGATAGCCATCCATCTGAACAAAATGCACAAATGCATATTAAATAATTTGTAACATGGTTACGTGCACATACACTTGTGCATAGAAAAAACAATATCGCTTGCATGCATTTGTGCATACCTTCTATGCACAAGTCACCTGCACACATTTTTTAACCATTAATTTGGCCATTTTCTTATTTTTTATTTAGACATCATTCTTATATGAACCTACCTCTATATAAAAACGAACAACGAGAACATTGTTCCTATTTTCGGCTTACAAATGTTCCCCGACTATTCGGGTTCGTTAAACTTTATTTATCACATTTTCCATTATTTTATGTCTTAAGGGTGACTATTGAAAGCAAACGGGAATATAGGGACCTCAGAGTAATAAACTTAAACTTGAGGGTCGCTTTAACCCCTTTGCCTTCCAAATCGATTTATCTCCGGCCGCCGCATCGGAGAAGAGAGGAAATGAGAGATGGAAGGTGACAGTTTCAGAAACCCTAATGGAGTTCAGAACCAGAAAGAAGAAAGTAGAATTGCGAATTCCAAGCCAAAACTAGTAGTGATAATGGGAGCAACTGGTTCGGGAAAATCTCGTCTCGCCATTGACCTAGCTTCACAATTTCCTATTGAAATCATCAACGCAGATTCCATGCAGGTTTGTGTGTGTGTATATATATATTTATATGTTTTGTATTAACTTATTAATTCCTTGTTTTGTGACTTTTTGAATAGGTGTATCAAGGATTAGATGTTCTCACTAATAAGGTTCCACTTCACGATCAGAGAGGTACAATTGATTTTGTTACATGAAAGCAATTTGATGAAAAATCCGTACTATTATCATACCACTGAATGTCTTCTTTGTTTTTGCTTTAGTGAATCATTATTCATTTGTGATTATCTGCTCATGTAGGAGTGCCACATCATCTATTGGACACGATCAGCCCTATGGTCGAGTTCACTGCAAAGGATTTTAGGGATTATGCGATTCCCGTGAGTTCTTTCCCTCTGTATTTACACATAAATCATGTGGCTGTTGATTAAATTTAAACGATGAATGTCAATTCAGCGGCTTCATTGAGATTTTTATGTTTGTTTTGCTGTTTTTGGATTGAAATTTGTATGAAATTGATTATTTTTATTGGTTCTTACATTTTGGATGGAAATAATGTGATTGTTTTTAATGGAATGGTTGAGAATTGCACCAGTTTTGATCACTGACAGATGATTTAAACTTTTAAAGCATATGTGATTCATAATACTTAGATTACTGCATGATTGCAGTCCTCATAGCTACAACATTCTTTATTATCTAAAAAGATTCATATATGCTTTTCAGCTTATCGATGATATAACATCCAGGAATCACTTGCCGGTCATTGTTGGAGGCACAAATTATTATATTCAGGTAAATATTATTTATTATATGTGTCACAATAGGTTCTTTAATTTGCAATATTCCAGCCTTTAAGAGTCATGGAGAAAAGAACGGAAATGAATGCTTGAGGTATATATGCGATTTGCAGAAGGGAAATAAGTTATGGCCTATAACCAGCTTGGTAATAGTTTAGTGCAGACTAATAAAGAAACATGCCATATTTCTCTAATGTTATTCCGCTTCCAATAATTTATCACTAATAATACTTATTCAAATGAGATTGAGGTAATACAGCCATAAGCATTAGACTAGTTATATTGGAGATGAAGAGAATTTTTATGGTTAAGCTGGCTTTTCGAACACTTCATCTTATCTAAATCTTGTAGGCTCTCAATCTTTGATTTAGCGTAAAGTGTAGTTTTGTTACTTGTTCTTGTTATATTCAGGCACTTGTCAGTCATTTTCTTTTGGATGATTCACTTGGAGATACAGATGAAAGCTGCTTAGGTGAAACTTATGGTAAAATAACTTTTTTTTTCACTTCAAATTCTTATGCTCATTTTTTACAGGTAGACATGAAATTACTGAGAAACTCTTTTTTTTTGTGAACAGGAGATAAACAAGAGCATATTGCAGTTATGCCGGATCAAGGAACTTTTAGTTATAGTTATGATAGTCTGAAGGATCTTGATCCAGTTGCAGCAAATAGAATTCATCCAAACGACCATAGAAAGGTACGTGGGTCCATTACTCCATTTATTAAAACGGGTTAACATTGTTTCACCTAAATTTTTTATCATCAAATATGCTAGAATCAAATACCATGCGAAATTATACCCCCAAAACTGATAATCTTTAACTAAATGTAATATAAAGTCATTTGTCCTGGAATAGTCCCTGACTTATAACTTTTTTTGGTTTCAGTTTTTTCTAAAGATAGTTAATTGTGATTATAATTTACAATGCACAATAGTTAATGTGTGCAATGAGCATGGAAATGTGCTAACATTTGCTAGCATGACCTTATGATATTCACTCACAAGTCTTTAACTTTGCAATTCTCGTTTACCATTTGTCAATTAAATTCTGCAGATACGTCAATATCTTCATTTATATGCTTGCTCTGGTGTTCTTCCTAGCAAATATCTTCAGGAGCAGACCATGGAGGTTAGTACTGCTAATTCTTCCAAAATGCACCATGAATAATCTGATTCTGAACTGGCTGAGTTCCTTAACTGAACTTGAAAAGCCACAAATTTTCCATATAAAATATCTTATATCTACTTCACTGAGTTATAAATTTATAATCATGCATGTGGCAGAGCAGAACTGGGGCAATGCTGATAGTTTGAGATACAACTGTTGTTTTATATGTGTGGACGCTTCTCTCCCTGATATAGACAAATATGTGGAGCAGAGGGTAGATCAGATGGTCGATTCAGGTTTGCTTCAGGAAGTTTATGATGTTTTTAACCCCGATGCGGATTACACTCGAGGTTTACGCCAAGCCATTGGTGTCAGGGAGTTTGAGGATTTCTTAAAAGCTTATTTCTCCGAAGGTCAAAGTGGCACAGAAGATGGTTTTGTTGACCAAGTGTCAGCAGTGAAATATATTGAGAAGTTAAAAGAAAACATAAATGCAATTTTAACTACATCTGGTGAGAACCCATTGAAACAGCTTCTTCAAGATGCCATTGACAAAGTTAAGTTGAATACCAAAAGACTTGTTCGTCGTCAGGTAAATAATCTTTAAGCTGCCTCATTTATTAATTATTAGTCGTAGGAGACTATATATATATATATATCAAATGAGAACTCGAATTTGGTTGTGAATCTGAGGACGAAGGAGAGCGCGACACGTGTCATATTCAGACTGAAAAATGAAGAAAAATATTCAGAATGAATGTAGTGTTATTCAGTTTGAATATAGTATTATTCAGTCTGAAGAACACTATATGCGGTCTGAATATTCTTCTTCATTATTCAGTCTGAATATGACACGTGTCGCACTCTTCTTTGTTCTCATGTTTGCAATCAAATTTGAGTTCGCATTTGAACTTTCCTCTCTATATATTCAAATTTACATATTTTGTCTAATTCTATTGTTGCCCAGAAAAGAAGGCTTGTTCGGCTGCAAACATTGTTTGGGTGGAAGATACATTATGTTGATGCAACAGAATGTCTTTCATGTATGTCTTTCAGTCCCATCACATTGTAGTCTATGGTATCGTAAATACTGGTTCGTCAATTTTATTTTTAAGTACTCTTCAAAATAAACAGAATTAAAGAAATTATGTGGCCCCAAATGGACATCATCAACTTTATTTGTAATGGTGTGATGATGAACAAACATGCAATTTCAGGTTTATCCGAAGAGTTATGGACTGTAAATGTAGTTGAACCTTCAATCCAGATTATCAAATCTTATTTTGAAGAGAACACACATTTGGTGCCTGATTTTGAGGCAAGAAATGATACCAAAGGATCAAAATTGATAGATCGGGATTTGTGGACACAACACATATGCAAGGTTAGTTCTATGATGGCATGTTTATTGAGCTGTTTATAGTTCTTGATAAATTTGTTAAGAGTATCTTTGAACTTGATAAATAATTTGATAACTCTATTCTTTAGTTTTACATGAGTTGAGAGTGCTTTGTTTTGTTAGAAATAAGGAGTTTCTTTGGTGTGTTCTTTTAGCTATATATAAGCTCTTTGCATTTCTTTTATAACTCTGTTCTAAAACACCCACTTCTTTTTTGTGTGCATATATTTGTGCATTTTAGTTAGTTTGTTGATTAATAATAGGTCATTTTACTTGTAGGCGTGTAGGAATAAGGTGCTTAGAGGGGCATACGAATGGGAACAACATAAACAAGGCCGGAGTCATCGCAAAAGAGTTTGCCGGCTTAGGAAGTCCGGAGTCTCTGGCTTGGATGAGTAACAGGATCTCTTTGGATATACACTATCATGGAACCATGTTAACTCACAGTGTCGTTATATTGTGATTTGTTGTGTATGCTTTGATCTTGTTGTTATATATTTACTTTGTCGATTAGTATTCTTTGTTTGCATTTTGTCAACATCTACATTTGTTGTTTATAAATTTGTCTGGAGAAATCTCTCCTTTCAGTACATTTATTGTTTAGGTTGATTTGGTTTCTACTTTAGGCATGGGAATGGGGTGGGGACCCTAATCCACATCCATGCCCCCCATCCCCATTTAGCAATATGACGGATAATCTGGGACTTTTTTTTTTCTCCGCTTATATGAGATATTTTAAATCAAAAGTGTTAAAACACCACGCATGATCTAAATTTGTCCATGTGTAAGTCTCACGTATTTCTAAAATTTTGCTTTTATAGAATATCGAATATTCATATATGAACCAAATTATAAATCATATTGCAGTTGTTTTGTCAAATGCTTTCGTCTCTCTATGTTTTTTATTTTAAAAAAAACAAGACAAGGTAAAAAAATGTTATAAATATACAATATGGTTGATAATAAGTATGTAATATATTTAATATGCGAGAATGGAGTTGGTTACGTCCTCATATTTGGTTTTTAACTTTTGGTAAGCCCAGTAACATCCTCGGTTTTATAAGGAATCCCTAGTCAGTTAGGACATGTACATTGAATTTCCTAACGGAACGAGTCTTATTCTCACCCCCATCTACTTTGTTTGGGACCATAGAAACTAGGGATGTGCATGGGCGGGTCGGGGCCCAAAACCCAAAACCCGATCAGGTATCGGGTGAAGCAAGGGACCCCCAAAATGCGACCGATAATATTCTGGCATATCAGTCGGGTTTTGCTCACCCCTAATAGAAACCATACTTAAAAGGTTATACATATATAATGTGTATAAATAATAAAATAGGGAAGGACGGGCAGGTGAAGATATTATTCTACATGATTGTTACATGCTTGTACACATAATTATTTTTCAAATTTAATATTCATTTGTTGGCAATGGTTTTTTCACCGATAAAGTGGACATTTTTAATATGTTTTGTATGAAAATACATATTGGTTAAATCTTGTGTTTTTTATTTTCACATTGGATTCTTGCTATATAAATTAGTAGAATATAATTTTAAAAAATCTTGAAAATAAACAAATATAATTCCTGACATAAGGTACTCTGCTTTTAGTGGCATGCATAGAATTTAGTGAAATGGTAGTCATTATTAAACAATAAAAATAATAATAAAATGATAATGTTAACAATATACAATAATATTTTTAAATTAAGGTTGGTATTTTATATTTGATTCGGTTAAGTCGGGTATGGCCAAAATCACGTTTAATAGATATTTATCATCGCTTGCACATAGAACTTGTTAATCAAAAACAAATATGACTCTTTAATATTTTTCTCATTTTGTTATTTTAATTTTTTTTATTGTTTTAATTTGCAAGATTTTTATGTGATACGAAATTTTATATTTTATTTTGCATCTTCTTATTTTAGACGCTTCATAGTTTTAGTACAGATGTAACATGGTCTCCAAAAAGATTGGGACGATCCTATGTCCATTAACAGTAAAAAAGAAAGACATGTATCTTACCACTGTTAATATGGAAGAGTAGTGCTATATGTATCACTTTTTTGTGTCAGAATCAAGTCAAATAATGCATTTAAAATGTAAAAAGCGAGTCTTGTTGTTGATGTGGGTAAAGAAGAAATCAATAGGTAGGGATGCATTTAACGCATCCATATAAAAATTTTGATGAGTCACAAACATATCAATTCCTTTTGAAGTGCACAACAACATATATCAAAGATATCTCGACATGAAAGGGCACAATGTTATGCCTCCTAAAACAACATCATACTCATGTTCGAGATGAACAAATAATCATTAGGTATATAATCTAGATGGGATTTTAATTAAATTCATTACTACCTGACTTATTAAAAAGGAAAATGATTTCATACTCATTAGAATGTCACAAGTCTAGTTAGAATCTCATTTTTATACACCTAAATATCTTGATGAACAAACCATATTCCTTCCACATATATGCTTTCTTTTTGGTAATCGTATGTCTCTGAGCCAGTTTAGTCTGCATCTCGAGTAATCTTATGAGATCCTTAACATTTAGACAATCTTTTAGTGACTCGAAGGGAATTTGTGCCCGTGAAAGTAAACTAAATGTCTTATAACTTGAGATCAATAACCAAATAAAAGAGTATTTTACATATCGATATAAAATGCTTCATCCATTCCAAAATATGTGTTCACATTTCTATTTTAGTTTGTTTCAAAATAAGTGTTTAGATCTTAAATATAAGTGATTATGTTCGTATTATACTCTTAATTATAAGCAGGATAAATTAATTACCCCTTTTATTTTTAAAAGTAAAACTATCATTTAATTAATTAAAAATATAATGGTACACTTTTCTGAATTATACATCATTTTTATTATGAACATTTACGAAAAAAGTGATGCAATCGAGGGTAAAATAGTCCTTTTAACAAAGGACCTCACTTTTGTAGGTGGGAAACAAGATAATTGAGAATTCAGATATGACCCCATACCAAATTGTAGCAACGAATTTGCTCCATTTGAAACACACGTGCAACCAATAATTCATTCTTTTGTAATTATCTTATTTGTTGCTATTTATTTTCAAAAATTTCAGAAAACATTTTTTTTTTTCAAAAAATTGATATTTTTATTTAGTTTATTAACTTATTTTAGCATCAAACAATTCATAATATTCTTTCTAAAAGTCTTGATAAAATGACAATAATACCCCTTTCAGAAGACTCAATTATTATTATATGAAAGATTTAATCGTTCAAGGTTATTTTTGTAACTTTAAAAGATTGAAAGTACTTATAAACTCTCTTTCCTATTCATCGACCACAACAACCATCGGTTCCGCCCCCTCTGCGTTTCTTTGGTGGTAGGGCTTCTTACCACGACATGTTCAATGAAATGCGGTGGCGGACACACCCTTTTGGGGAGAGGGAAAAGCCCCAATAAAGCCAAAATTTTAACAAAAAAATATAAAAATTTACCCTGAAACTCTCTCTATTTAATTCATGGGTCCTCATTGTTTTGGTTTTGTGCCCCTCACTGCCCCTATCTACGAGAGTTTCAAACGATTAATAAGTTCAAACCAATTCATATAGGAGTAAAATAAATAAAACAATATCATAATGTCTTATTTGGTTTGACCGAAATAGTAAAAAATAAATAATGCATGAATCGTTTAAGGTACAAACCGAATAACCCAAAACCGTTCAGGATCCGCTGAATAAATGACATATGAATGAAGATTGAAACAGTTGTTGGTAAGTAGCGACTGTCAATTTCACCTTATGTACTTGAAGCTTCGTCTTTGCAGGTTAGTGGGTACAAACGCGTCTCAGACAATGTTACCACCATCATCGATTCTATTGTAGTTGCAGGCAAGTAGCAAAAACATCATCATCATAGGGTCATAGGCCCAACGGTATATGGCTACTGGTGTAGCCAGCTACCCAAAAGGTGAAGAGTTTATACAACACCAAACATGAGTAGTATGCATGAATATTTATCGTACATAAATATTATATACTTAAAAAAAAGGTAGTAACATCACCACCAGCTCCATTGATGGGAACAGAGGGTTGTCGATTGGTCGAGATAAATACAAATTTAAATACAACCGTTCATCATTGGTTGACTTAAATATCCAATATCCAAAAAAAACTAATCCACATTAATGATTAAATAATGACAATAGCGATAAAATAGTCAATAAATTTAAATTTAAATTCATATTAATACTAAGAAAATTAAACTGTATATCTCTTCTATGAATAATTATTTTCTCCATAAGTAATTATTTTCTTTTTTGGTGTAAAGTGGCAATAATGTTGCATTTTGGGACCATCCACAATGAAATAAAAGGATGAAAAGAACCCCTTCCATGTTACCTGCCTCTAAGTGATATCAATGATACCAAAACTTGCTTTTGATCGGTACAATGAGAGCGATAGATGTGAATTGGGGTAACAGTTATGTCGGAAGACCTGATATCACTCACAACAAAAGAAATGTACCTTTCGAATAAGCTCATGAACAGACTTCGAGGATAACTCTGACGATAAAGTTAGCTTATGTATTTGTTAAGATGGAGTAATATATGTAATTAAACAATATAAACACAAAGTATGAATATAATATTAACTGTTCTCTCTTATATTTATAGCGTGATGATAATAAATGTGATAAGACAAATTTTGAGGAAATGTAGGTGTATTGTTAGGCATGCAGGCATGCATATGATAACAACTTGCGTCATGTGTTGATTGTGTTGTCGCAGGGGATTGATCTGGTCTGATCCATTTGGACTACCTTTCAAGAGCAGTTGGAGTGCCACACAAGGGCCCTATTTGATTCAGACCGACTTATAAACATGTCAGTGTGTATGCCTGTCACAGTGTCACTCGGTCGTTATACGTTACAACATTAATTGTTTTAGTTGCAAAGTGGTCCATCAATTTGATGGTTTGGTGTTGTCTTATCTCGGAAACATTATCTCTACCCCTTGGATTGGAGTAATTTTATGCATACATTTTACCTTCTTCAAATGTTACTGTTGTAAAATTTACTGGGTTTATTTAGTTTTTTGTTACTTCAACCAGTTTGCTTATTAGTTGTACGTGTTTTAACGTACCTTGCAACCTCATTATATTTTACCCTTGTGACCTCAGTATATGATGTCATATTCGTTCGTTTTTAGTTTAAATTAAACAACATAAACTAATTGAAATTAAATACTTATTCTACCTTATGTTTGTACGAGTTATCTTGGTTAAAATTATATGAAAAACGATGGTTATCGTTATAATTTTTGAAATTTGTTAACGCTTTTAAACTTGTATACAAAATCATAAATTAGATATATAATCTTTTTGTTTTTTTAAATATATTCTTTGTTTTTGTATTTAAGTATGAAAAGAAAATTCTGAAAATATAATTAGAAGGTTTTATTTACAATTTAATGAGCTTAATGATTTGGACAGGTTATTCTATTAGCCATACACAAAAATTTTCTTTAGAACTTAATCGTTAAGCCATCAATCCAAAATGGTTATATGAAATAAGCCAAAACCCCACTTGTCTCCGTTAAGCCGCTTAAAAAAAATTAATACCATAAACGCCCTAGTAATAATTCACCCTCTCTTTTTACCTTACGTTTCCATTCGTCCCAAATTAAATGTTACATTTCTATTTTAATTCGTCCGGAAATTAATATTCATTTTCAAAAAGTAAGTTTCCACTTTCTCATTCCACCATTAGTTATGTAAAGGAGAAAATTTCTCTTGTTATTATCAAAGGGTAAAAGTGGTCATTTGGCTGTTTAAAAAAAGTGTCCTCTCCGTCCAAAATAAATGTCCATGATAAAAAAATTACATAGTTTTATAAAAATGTATACCATATTTTTAATCAACCAAATGACACTTTAAATACCCTTGACGATAAATAGAGTAATTAATCTCCCCATCTCATAATTATAGGTAGTATGGAAAAATATACACTTATAATTTAAAGGTGCACACTTATTTTAATACAAAAAAATATGAATATTTGTTTAAGTACACTTATTTATAAACATTTGTTAAAGCATCCTCAATGAAGGTTCTTATAAAAACCAACTTTTGCATTAAATTTATAATCTACATAATGACAATTCTTGTAAGAACTCCTTTTGTAGGCCCCATTTATTTTTTGAATATCAGTAGTTTTATGAAAAAAAAACTATCAAAATGTCACACACACACACACACACACACACACACACACATATATATATATATATATATATATAAAGGAAAGTTCAAATAAGAACCCAAATTTGGTTGTAAACGTGAGGACAAACGAGAACGCGACACGTGTCTGAATGTAGATTATTCAGACAGGATAATCAAAGAAATATTCAAATGGAATATAATATTTATTTAGTTTGAATAATGCTTATTCAATCTGAATAAATTAAAATGTCTAAATATTTCTTTGATTATTCAGTCTAAATATGACGCATGTCGCGCTCTCATTTGTCCTCACGTTAACAACCAAATTTGAGTTCTCATTTGAACCCGCCCTCTCTCTCTCTCTCTATATATATATACATAGAGAGATCTAGAGAGAGAGGAAGGTTCAAATGAGAACTTTGTAAATTCAAAGGAACAAATGAACACCTTGTGGACCACATATGATGTGGGACCCACATCATATGTGGTCCATAAAGTGTTCATTTGTTCTTTTAAATCATGAGTGTTCTTGTATGATCCCCTATATATATATATATGGGCAGATTCAAACGAAAACGCTACCTATTTAAGAAAACAAGAAAAAAAAATTCATGTACAAAATCATATATGATTCACATACAAAATCGTATATGATTAACCGCGACTTTTCCCACGACTTAACTCGCAGCAAAAGTCGTCCTTGTCTATTTTTTCATGTTAGTACAAAATCATATGTGATTTTATACATGAAAAAAGGTTTTCTTGTTTTCTTAAATACTTAGCGTTTTCATTTGAACCTCCTTCTATATATATATATATATATATATATTTATATTTATATAGGGTTGGGTTCCGACGAGAAGGATAAGAAAAGATCTCCACTATTGGATGTATATTAGGATTAGATACATAAAGATGCACCGAATGAATCCCCGTATCAAACATGATTTATGAGTGAGTTTGAGATTAAAAATGATTAAGAGTCAATATTCATTCTTACGTTTCTCAACTTAACTCAATTCTTACACGATCCCATACCTATATACATTAAAATATCATTTCCCTCTCACGTCAATGTTAAAACTAGAGTCATTGTTAAACAACCTAAAGGAACTCTAAGAACTCTTTTCAATTGTAGTTAGTGTAAACACCTCCACCTTTTTCCTTCTGAAAACCTCTTGGAGATGCTCCTTACACATTTTTTTAAACTGTCTCATTTTAGATTTTTTTCGTTTTAAAATAAATGTCTACAATAAAAATGACATACGGTTTTAAAAATATATAATTATTATATTTTTTAAATAATCAAATGACAAGTGTTCCTTTAATAGTGGAGGGATAAATTTTCTTCATATCATATTTAAGGGTAGCATAAGAAATTGAAAACTTACTTTTGAAAGTTGACGTTTATTTTGAAACAAATATAAATAATAATGTAGACACTTAGGGACCGTTTACCATATGCTGACCCGGGTAAGTGTTTACCAAGTCATATTACCTTATCGGAAAACTATAACAAGTACCAAAAATCTTACCCGGTAAGAACGAAGACAAGGAAAACAATGATCAAGAGTCTTACCCGGATAAGTGATGGAAACGACTTTTACCATGGTAAGCGCTTACCAGATAAATTGTTGCATATGACGCCGTTTTCGTGAACTAAAGTTTTACCCGATAAGTAAGTGACAGTATTAAAAATTTATCAATAAACACTTATCCGAATAAAATTTGATAAAGAGGCTCTTAATTTGATACGAATGAAGTAGTAAAAATTTATTTTAAGAATAATAAAGTAATAAACTTGGTCATAGTTTGACGGAGTAAAAAAAGGATTGACCAAGTCAAAATAGTACAAGTAATAAAGCGCAAAGTACAAGAAACAAAGAGATATCGTCCCGCACCTTGAAGTTTTGTCACGATTCCGACAATGGTGTCGGTGGAGGTTTGACCGTAGGGACGCAGCGACGGAACTGCTGACTCTCCAAATTGCTTTTCAATAATTATTATTATTATTATTATTATTCAGCCTAAAAATATGTGTGTGTTTTTATGTGTGTGTCAGTGTGTGTATCACATGTTATATGTATAGGAGCTTCAGTCCCTATATCTCTCTCTCTTCTATCTCTCTCTCTCTCTGTGTATATATATAGGCATATATATAGAGAGTTTGGTGGTGGTGGTGGTGGTGGATTACGGTGGCAGATGGCGGAGTTCACACATTTGGTGGTGGTGAAGTTCAAGGAGGAGGTGGTGGTGGATGAGATCATCAAAGGCTTGGAGAAGCTTGCTTCCGAAATTGATAATGTCAAATCCTTTGTTTGGTAAGTTTAAAACCTACCTATACCATTATTAATTAATTCCTAATGTATAAGTTTTTTATTTATTTATAGAATACATATAATGTTTCTAGAGTGTCGATGATTTACAAAAGGGAGGGTAAGGGAACCCCTAAGGTATACTTATGGCATCCTTAAGAGTGAATGTCGTCCTTATACAAGTAAACATCAACACCTATTATACTACAAAAAATTCCGTGCTGGCCCTTATAAAGTGCATGAAATTTCGTGTACACCCCTATATTAGGAGTGCCATTAGCATACCATACCATAATAGATGAATTTTATCATTTCATAAATATTTAGGGAGCTTTTGGTTCTTGCAAGGGAATGAAAATGAGAATGTGAACGAAAATGACATATGAGAATGAATTTTCATTTCCCCCGGTTTAATCAGGAATGAAAATTTGGGTTTCTGGAGGAATGAGCCCATTATATTATATACAACCAAACAGTTTCTTTTATTATCATTCCCGTTAATTCATGCTTAATACCACCAACCAAACACACCCTTAGTTCGTATACATTATAACTTTTCCATGATTTATATTTGAATTGTATATATACATGTATGATAAATTTTTTTTGTATAAAGTATGAGTTAATATTGTAAGGGTGTTGGTGATGCAATTAAATTAACAAATCCTTGAACTTTGATATATATATATATATATATATGTATATGTATATATGTATATGTGTGTGTAACAGGGGAAAGGATATTGAAAGCATGGAAATGTTAACGCAAGGGTTCACCCATGCTTTCATGATGACATTTGGGTCCAAAGACGATTTCGCTGCTTTCCAAGCCCACCCGAACCATGTCGATTTCTCGGCTACGTTCTCGGCTGCCATCGACAAGATCGTGCTTCTTGATTTCCCGGCTGTTGCTGTCAAGCCCCCGACTGCTTGACGATTGAAAACGAGTTTTAAAAAAAAATCTCAAGAAATTAAGGAAAAATTTAATGTGAAGTCTATGTTTTCTAGTTTTATGTGTGTGTTTTTGTGAGATTTGATGATTGTATGAGGTACTCGGTCTGGATTTTTGAATAAACTAAGTTGAAACTGGTTCGGAATAATGTACAGTTTTCGAATGCATGAGATACGAGTCGCTAAAGCATTACTACGTGTTAGAACTCAAGTAAACCAGCATTAAAATTAGTTACTGTATAAGGTTTTGTTTCACATGATTTTTTTTCCACATAAGTATTATATTTAATGTATTGATTAACATATTTTTGTTTCACAGTATGATTTGTTTCATATGTATTCGGTTCGCAGTGTGAAACTTTTTATATGTATTTTTTGTTTCACAAACACTCAAAAAAAGTTTCACATTATTAACCAAGTACATTTGAAACAAACACATTATGACAATAGAGGTTGGTTCATTTACAAACTGAACGAATCGTACAAATTCGTACAGACCATATATAAAAATAAATTTTTTTCATATTTTTTATTTATTAAATTCTATGATTTAAGATGTTATTACACATATGTTTGTTTCATCTTGTAAAAAAACTACATGTGAAACTTTTACATTATAAAACAGACACATGTACTTATGAAAACAAATACATAGAAAACTTTTACATTATGAAACAAACATATGTGTAATAACATCTTAAATCATAGCATTTAATGAAAAAAAAAATCTTGAAAAAATTATTTTTATATATGGTTTGTACGAGTTTGTACGATTCATTCAGTTTGTAGATTAACCAACATCTATGACAATGTATGTTAATCATTACATTAAATTTTAATCATAGATGTAAAAGAAATCATATTAGAGCATTTTCAACAGCTTCTCTATAATTTCTCTAAAATAAAGAATAAAAATTCAAAATCTCTAAAAAATATTACATTCACTTCCAAAAGTTTTTGTAGATTGCATCATTCATTATATTATTAAAATATTATATATTTCTAATAAAATATTATTTCTACACCTAAACATTTAACTTCAATATTTCTTATTGGTGAAAGATAATAAAATAATGTCTCTCTCTTAAAATAACCATTTTTAGGGATTTCTTCAAATTTGAAGATTTTTGTACCCTCTCTCCTACTTTCTTTGTTTTAGATAAAGTTTTAGGGATGCTGTTAGAGAAAAAATTGCTCAAAATCCATGGAATCTGTTGGAGATACTCTTAAATAACAAATGATGTATTGGTTCTTAGACATGTCACAAATTAGAGAGAAAGAAGATAACTAACTTGACAAATTGCAGTACATTCGATGTGGATTGAAATCAAATTGAGGTATAAGTGTCCTTAACAGTTATCATTGTAAATAAACTTTATCTCACAAAATAGACAAAAAAAAAAAAAAACAAAAAAAAAAAAGCACGTCGACATCAGAAAGCACTTTCCTAATTACCTTGCGGTTTTTGACAGTTTCTAATGCAGCCAAATGAAAAGTAACCCACCACAAGAATAAATTGAGGCGGCCACTTAAGATGATAATAACCCATGGAATTAGAAAATTCAAAAATCTATTCAAATTGAACTTGAATTTGATGAATCAAACTATGCTTCCATGATGTAAAAATTGAACAAGAGAAACCTGATGTTTTTTTTTTGTTCTTTTCCAAAAATCTGGAGTCAATGGGGTATTTATATTTTTTCCATCGACAGCCAAAAACAGTTGAGATGAAGGATCATGTGAGAAAAAGAATCAAAAAGCGTAAGAAGAGATCTTATTAACTCTTGATCACTTTTAATATTATGTCCACCCATGAATTGCGCTTTAGAAAGTAATTGATCTAATGCATCTCAGTACACCTCTTTAGTAATAACATTTAATTAGGATTGATCCAAGAATAGGAACAGATCTAGTGTACAAAAGGTAGGGGGAAGGGACCCTTGTCAAGAGGTCAAAAAGAATTACATAGGTTAAAAAAATATAAATACAAAAAACTTACCCTTAGTTCCCCTGGTAAAAATTTCCAAGGGACTATCTTAATTGCTGACGATTGTCAAAAACACTAAAAAAATCTCTTGAAATCAATCAAAAAAAAGGGAGGAAAAAAACTCTTTGAAATCGACCAAAATACTATAAAAAATCCCTCGAAACGGTGTAATTAGGGTAAAAAAACAATTCGGGTGACTTTACGCATTTTTAGTCTATCTTAAGTGTGACCCAACTAGACAAAAATCTTGGATCCAGCATTGTCCAAAAGTGAAGATCTCTTCTTACACTTCTCATTGAAACCCAACCGAAACCGTCAAATCCGGAAAATAAAATTATTATTAAAATTCATTTTCGGAATCAATAACCCAAAAGGCCGTCTCATGATGCTTTAATTAATAGAGATGGCCAAAAAATGGTTCTGATCCAAGTTTTTCTTTTTATAACCGGTCCTGAGTCGGGTCCATTTTAGCCATCTCTACTTCAACATATAGGCCCAAATGAAAGACCACATCCATTTTCACTTTGCCCATTTTTTCGAAAGGTAGGAAAAAGAATACATACATACACACATATATATATATATATATATATATATATAGGAAGAGGTTCAAATGAGAACTTTGTAAATTTAAATGAACATATGGACTCATCTGGGACCACATATGATGTGGGTTCTACTAATAAAAAATCATATCTGATTTTCAATGGTGGGCCACATTGAATCATATATGATTTTTTATTGGTGGAACCCACATCATATGGGGTTCCAAATGAGTCACTTTGTTCCTTTAAATTAGAGGGGTTCTCGTTTGAACCCTCCCATATATACATACACATATATATATATATATATAAGAAGCATTTTCTAGTTTTTGTTCCATGTGGGATAGGTCTCAACATTACCATGCCTAAATTCCCAGGGACGGACCCAGAAATTTTTTCAAATGGTTGCACCGTTTTACTATAAGAAAAAAATGTCAAAATATTTTATACAACATCATAATTGGTCTATTGGTTAGTTCATTGTTTTGCATACATGAGGTCTTGGGTTCAAGTATCTTATAGTGCATTTTTTTAGAAACATAATAAATTTGAAATTAAAAGCAAAAAACAAAGAAAATGATACTAGCAAGATTTGAACTTGGGTCTTGGGTGTAGGAAAAGCTTTGCAAACCAACTCTGCCAAAGAAAACTTATGTTCATATTGTAGTATTAAAATATATATATGATGGCACACTACAAAACGATACGGTTGCACCTTTTACAAACCTGATATTTTTACCCTTCAGCGAAGAAATAATACAGTGGTATGTGCCATCGTTTGCTACACTACAGGTCCGCCCCTGGAATGCGAAAGTGCATGGACACGAGCTCGGGGAAGTTTGGGTTTTAAAACTCTTCATCGCCTTGTGTTGCTTTAGTAATGGGGATCGACCACCTACCGAGATGTGCAGTGTAGTTTATGCAACGAACAACGCCTCTTCCACAAGGGCCATCGGGGAAATCGATGACGCTAATGCTACCAGCGTCGACATGAAACGATCCCATCCAATCCTTTGTTAGATTTAAACAATGCCCTAATAGACCGATGGTAACGATGGGATGACTAACAGCTACAACAACGTTATCTGGTTCAGATTCGTTAGATAACTCGCCCAATAGTGATTTCCAAGCCGTCCCTGATTGGTCCCATAGTTCGGTTAACAATCCATCTTCGAACTCGTTTATCCAGCCGGATTGTAGACTCGATGAATTAACCGATTCCTGTTTAAGAAACAGAAGGAATAACGGAAACTTGTAACTAAGGTATCATAAGGCGATTGTTTCAGATTTTGTTCGATGCTGACAAAATATGAGAATCTTAAGAGCATCTCCAATAACTTCTTTAAAATGGAGAAAATTGGGATTTTGAGCCAAAAATTTGCTCCAACAGCTTCCCCAAAAACTATGTGAACTCATATCAATATTAAGTTCATGAAATTATGTAATAAGCAAGTGTTTAGATCAACACCAAGTTGCTAAAAAATGGAAATTGTGCAAATGTTTGAATTAATGGAATGAGCAAGTAAATTTAAGCTTTTCTTTTTTTGCCTCGTGGGTCCCGTTTTTTAGGGGAAAAAAGAGACCATATAAAAAAAATATAAATAAATGTGTAATTATTACTATACTTTTTAATCAACTAAATGACAATTTTACCATTACCGATCGAGGGAGTAATAAAATTTTCCATCTCATAATCAAGCTTAGAATTGGAAATTTGTTGTTACTTTTGAAATTGGACATTTATTTTGATACAAACTAAAATAGAACTTTGGATACTTATTTTCGGATAGAGGAGTAAAAAAGTTACCATAAAAGGAAATTTTGCAATTTTAATGTGTTGATCATACTATTTCACTTGGTATGCACGCATGCACATAAAACCAAACCAAACAAAACCATTATATTTCATCCGGACTGGAGATAGTAAGATGTATGCAGACTTTACCTTCGAACTAAATACTTGCTACAATAAAATGTGAGTTACTTACCTTCTTTGAACGATTAAGAATGTCATGAATGTCGAGGTCTTTCATTTGCTTTGTTTCCACATATCGTGGCACACAATCAGCACCAAGACAATCGGCAGCTTCTTGAACCTTTAATAGTGTGAAATTAGTTATTTAGAATTGGCATAGAAGACAAATGCAATAATCCAACCATGAAGGCTAGCTCAACTAACAAATAAAAATAAATATTAGGGCTTAGCTCGCCAGTTCGAGTCTCCTCAAAGCCACTTGCTGGGGATTTTCCTGATTGTTATCTTCAGGGACCCATGGGATTAATCGAGGTGAACACAATTTTTCAAAAAAATTGAATTGATCTTAACAAATGATTTGATGAACAACGGCAAGAGGTTTGGGGATGAGACTTACACGAGCAATTGCATTAGCGGTTTCAGTTGGCGTTACTCTAGGGCTGCTAACTATTGATTTCACCTTCAAATCTAGAAGCAGTTCGGCTGTTTTTTGCGACTGCCATTTATAAAAAAGATAAAATAGTTGAGACTATATACCCGCTTGCAAATTGTTGACATACAAATCAAGAAACCGATACCTGTATAATTCCAAGCATGTCCATAGATGTGTCACCAGCATTAGGATTGCTAACCTGTTCACAAGAACACCACAACAAAGCTTCAAACAATGAGAAAACTAAGAGGCTGTTTGCCTGCTGCTGACCAATGCTCACTTGGTCAGCATCAGCGTCAGCATGTTTACCTAGAAACTGATCTGACTGAAGGTGTTGACCGAGCACCTACCCGGCTAACAATATTGTTTCACTTACCGGGTCAGTTTACTTGGTTTCTAGGCCTACCCATTTTTGTTACCGGTTATATTTCATTTTAACATTTAATTATTAAAGTGGGCAAAAGAAATGAGCAAAGAAAACCAAGGAACTTTACTACCTCAGGATTTCCTTTGGAGGATCCATGGCAGACAAGTATGATCCGGTTACCGGCTTTCCTGCCTGCAGAGCTTCCAGCAGCAATTGGTGAGCCTGGAGTCTGTGCATAATAATTAATACACTTTTTTTTACATACAACACCATATCAATGGCTGGAAAAATGTACAATGGTCTTCTTATATTGTCATCTAGCTTATCAACTACCTTATCAGCTAACAACTAGCTTATAGGCAACAACTAGTTTTTCAGCTAGTTGATCAGCCATCAGCTAGCTTATAAGCTAGTTTACTAAACATAGCCTAGATATACAATGTATTATATGAAGACCATGTTAACCAGATTCAACTAATACTTAATACTTAAACAAGCCAATCTTGTCATCCTAATAAAAGAAACTAGATAAACATAATTTACATGAATGTTTCGCGTGTTAAACCATAAATATTTTCAATTATAACTTATAAGCCAAGTTCTTGCAAATCATTTACCAATGACATATTTGTAATCACAATCGCAGATAAGCGAACATACCTGATTTAATCGGTTAAGACATATATATGGAGACCCACCTTCAGGCCGTGGGACAAAATCCAACACACTTACACCACAGTTACTTTGAAGTAAAATCCGAAAGTACTCAGTTCCTAGGCCTGAAGATGAGATGGAAAAGAAGTTCCAAAAGAAAACAAACTTCAAAATAAATATGAAGTAATCATATATACTCACGAAAAGGAAAGAAAATGTACCCATTGCTGTAGCAACAAGAGCCTGATTAACGGCATTATGAGCAACCACAAGAACCGATCTGCTATCATGAACCAAGATTTTATTCCAGCAGCTTGTAGCACGTGCCCATAATTCCCTCACCGGATAATGACCGTCTATATTAAAATTTGGAGCATCTTTTTGCCATTGACCAAAAGCCGTACCAAATTTTGCTATACCTTCATGCTTTAGGAGACCCTAATGTAAAAGAAAGGAATTTTGTGATCATGTTGACAAATATTGCATATTTAAAGAAAAATTCTCATGAGAACTCAAACTAACTTGAAA
This sequence comes from Silybum marianum, assembly GCA_036898165.1. Lineage (NCBI taxonomy): Eukaryota > Viridiplantae > Streptophyta > Magnoliopsida > Asterales > Asteraceae > Silybum > Silybum marianum. Next base: position 31,020,526 of record CM072538.1, on the reverse strand, counting down.
TGAGTATAGATCAATCTCTCTCAAGTCAGAATCAGTAAGGATCTTCTCTTTCCGAGAACCCCATATAACTTCAGCGGTTCTTTTTGATCTTTTCAAGGGACTGCAAGTATGAAATATTCATTTCATAAATCTGCATTGACTGTTATGCTTTAGAATTATAATGTGATAAACTTGAAAGCTCACATATAGTATTTAACTATTTATTACCTTTATGTTAAATTGAAATACATCTAGACCTTAGGAAACCAGTTTGTGATATCATAAATTGTAAACTTCACACACACTTGATGTTGTAATTTGTTGGGTTAACTTCTATTCTTTCTTGGGCAAGTAGTGGGCTGAAATTTGCAAATTGATTGCAATTTTCTTTTTCGGGGACGAAATTATTTAGTTTATGATTTTTACAATGAAAATTTGGTGCGGATGACTGTACCAACGGGACTACCCACTCCTCCCTAGCTCTTCATTGAACAAAGATATGCATATTACATATAACAGAACCTAAAATTGATTAGGAACCGGGAGACCGTTATATTCATCAGAATATGGACATCATGAATGTTGTAACATATTCATGAATGTGTGATTCATGATGAACAACACGTCCATTTTTTAACATAAATGTGTTATTCACGATGAATATTCATTCGGAAGGACACAGGACCCTGTGGCCGGTTCCCGGGTTCTCAACCGAACTTTCCTCTCTCTCTCTCTGTATATATACACACACACACAGGCACACAGCTCTCTCTCTCTCTCTCTCTATATATATATATATATATATATATACACACACACACAGGCACACAGCTCTCTCTCTCTCTATATATATATATACAGTTTATGTATTAGAAATTTATCTTTAGAGTACTTCTGAGTTATCAACTCTGATGTTTTCCGTAAATCCGGAAGAATTGATGTTAATATTCAATCATAAGGATTTCCATTATCTACTGTAATAAACTGATAATCAGAATGTAATTCTAATTTTATAAAGAAGCGAGTATTACTCACAATTCCAAGCCCTAATATCAATAAGCTATCATTATCTAATCAGAAGTGTGAAACCAGAAAAATCAAATAACAAAAACCTGGAGAAGCATATATCAAATGAATCATCGATGAGCATTTGGCGGGAAGTCTCGGCTTGAGCCTCTCCTTTCTGAGTAAGAATCGAGAAATCGGAGCTCCCTTGGATCCTACCTTCTGCATTCCACGTACTCTGTCCGTGCCTCACCAAAATCACTCGCTTTGCAACCTTAACCGGAGGGAAGGACACCGAACCGCTAAGCGTCGAACTCAATCGCCGACCATCGTCCCCCTCCGATGATGATGATGATGATGATGATGATGATGAAGTGTCGAGCTCTTTAAGGCTTGAAGAGGATGATCCAACTATGAAGGAACTGAATGCGATTGGTTTGAAAGGGTGGAGCAGTAGGCTAGGGTTCCTACGGTGGAGGAGGGGTTGATCGCCGCCGACGAGAGGAACTCCGGCGGAAAGCATTGTTTTTGGCGGTTAAAAAAAGTAATAAGAATCGTATGGTGACCGTTGGTTCTATCATTGCAAGATGGACAGGGTACCTATCAACTTATTTTCACTGGCCCACCAGATTTTCGTTACCATAAGTTTTTTAACCCAAATTTATTTTGAAAATATTAATGTAAATATAATAATTAAATAAAAAAAATACTGCTTATAGGCAAAAATATAATGGGTATTATTTTGTTTAAAATATTACATAGTTAAAAATAAAATTCAACTTAAAGTACATTATTTAACATTAAAATTTTAAAATATGGTTGGGTGTTGAGTATTGATGTACAAAATGTCTATTTAAATTGTCAATTATTAAAATATATATTTTTTTAAATTTATCTAATTAAAAAATATTATAAAAAAGGTAAGTATGATTTAATTATGTAATTGCATTGCTTGCTATGTTAAATGCACAAATAACAATGTATTATCATTTCCGGTGATGTATTTCTTTTTCCATTTTAACCATCATACTCTAAAATTATAAAATTTAGAGTATATCATTATTTTGCATAAACATCAAAGTACATTACTTAGAATAAACAAAACTTATGGTAATATTACACCGTCTCAAAATGTTTACATTACCATTTTAGTTTATCTATAGATAAGTGTACGAAGGATCGTGTAAGAATATGATTTAAGGTGAGAACCGTAAAAATAGATCCAGACCCTTAGGCTATGTTTGGCAAACTAGCGGATAAGCTAGCTGGTAGCTGATAATCTAACGAATGACTGATAAGCTAGCTGGGAGCTGATAAGCTAGCCGATGAAAAAATCATGTTTGGCAAAACTAACGTATAAGAATGTAAAATGACCAAAAAAGGTATATTAAAAAATAATAATTAATATTAATGAGAGTTATAATTAGAAAATGTGACAATAAGCTCTCAAAACGCTACTTCAAGTAGCGTTTCAATAAGCTAGCTTATGGTTTGCCAAACGTGTACTTAATCACTTTTAATCTCACCCTCACCCTCACCCCCACCCCCATGAATTGCGCCTTTCACGAAAATTGATCTGGTACATCTCGGTGCATCTCAATATTGTTGATCTTCAATTAAGATTGATTCCAAGGGTGGAGATCCCTTCTTACCCTTCTCAACATAACTTCATTCCCACCGGAACTCCCCTTCAAAGGGTGGAGTCTATTTTCGCATCCTACCTTTAATATGATATTGAGAAATTTTGTCCTTCTATAATTAGGGGTAAAATTGTCCTATAATACATATTTAACCCTTGTTAACAATTTAACGATTAACAAACAATGCGGCGTTTCATTTACAAACCATCCAATTCTAACAAACCAGTCTTGGTCGTCCACCTAAGTTAAATAAATATTTGACTGCATTTTATTTCTTAATTTAAAGTCATAATCATAATGAATAAACTTTATCATTTTCCATATAAATCTCAATCCTACTATAAGCATTATTATGGTTTGATAGTTTGTTAGAATTAGATGGTTTGTAAATGAAACGTTCCTTAACAAACAAATCTTAATCAAATTATATCATGGTTACAAACTAAATCAATAATTACTAATAATCAAATTATATCATAGTTACGAACTAAATCAATAATTACAACAACGAAGAATCACGTAATTGCAATTTGCAACTTTCCAAAAATTCATAACAAAAATTGTTTCAATTTTCATAATACTTTTACGACATAACAACTTGTTTTTTGTTGAAAGGCACAAATTCGAACCAAAATATCTAAATAATACAGTTTACATATCGATTTAAACCGAACTGCTTACTAATCAAGCTCTAATAAAGGAGACTAGATCGATCATAGTTCAGAAAGGCACTTACCATTAATGAATTCGACCACCTGGACAACTACTTCTCGAAGTGCCACAACGGTGGCTTGCAAATTTTCTGCAAATTCTTCGGGAATTGAGTTTTCGCCATCGACAAAATTTGATACAGCTTTTACAAATATTGCCGGGAGTTCCATAAGACTAGACACATACGCCAAAGCTGCTCCCTGAAACCCGAAAATTTTAGCATAAGAATGTAAATGGGATGATTCAAGTTTTCGACAGAAAGATTGTAGCAATAAGGCACATATGGATGATCGCATTTCAATTTGTTAAGCATTATGACAAAACAAAATTTTGTGAAATTAGATTTGGAAGTTCAGTTTGTGAGCAATGAGACTGAGGGGGAAAAATGGTCATTTCTGACATTCAGACCTTCTATTCAGCATAACAACCGAACAACATTTTATCTTATATCATACAGATATATCAATACAGACAACTTTATCCATACAAGCGCTTCCGGGGTAAGAGACATTTACCTACAATCTTACTATGCCATTTTGATCATCATCTTACACGGTAAGGTATGTGAGGGTGATGACTCTTACCAAGTAAGCACTTACCTGATTAGTGTTGGTAAACGGAGTCGACTTCTAATTCTTGTTTTTGAAGAGGATTTATTATTTTATTTGTACTTTTGCTTGATGAGTTTGATCATATAGCTATAGGCCCACACTAATCAAGGTTATACAAGCCAAGCCATGGCTCGACTGACCAAGCTTTTGGTTGGTGGAGCCTGATCTTGAGTTCTCCTCAAATCTAGGGAAGCCAACCACAAGGGTGGTGCCTCAATGGTTTGAGCTTGGGCTCCAAAAGTCAAAAGTACCTGGAGGTCTCAGGTTCGAATCCAGGGAGGGGTTGTGGCCACGGAGGTTCAAATGGGGTGACTCCGGGAGGCCTGCGAAGCGGGTGGTTGCCCTGGGATTAGCCGACTCGCATAGCGGGTTGGATATCCAGGTTAATCAAAAAAAATAATCTAGGGAAGCCATGAGCAGAGCCCAAGCCTAATTCTCATTTTCTATATACACACTAATTGATAGGGTTAAGGACTAGGGTTTAGGGGGTAAAATGTATGCATACCTTTATTCTACCCCAAGGGATAAGGGGTAACAATGGATATGGGTCTTATATAAATATACATTTTCATCTAAAGATTGAACATCAGGTGTTCAAAAAATGATTAAAACATTCAAAATGTATGTCCAATAACAACAAATTCTCATAATGAAATAATGTACCTCCATATCAACAATTGTTGCATCATTGGCCAGGATGCATCTTTCATCTTGTGGGGACATATCTAAGGAATCTCCCGTAGACAGTTTGCAAACCTTTGAGATGTATATATTTACGATGTTAGATGATCTTCAGTTTCATAAGCATCAATTAGCAGCTGAGAGAAAAGATGTGTAACAATTAATAGAACAAGTTCCACAATAATCTCTATCTACAAAAGTTAAGAAAATAACTTCTCGTGTCTTCTTGTTTTTTATCTTTCAAAGTCGTATTAGTTTTTTTAGCCTTCGTTAAAGCCATAATTGCAAAATCAGAAAACAAAAACATTGCCAGCCAACACGTTAGCAGCATTGACAACCTTTTACAGATTATATAAGCTCAAAAGGCTTAAGACATGCCTATATATTTCTGATTATTGCCTAAATATAATTGGTAGATGATCACCTTTAGATTAAGCTCCTTCACAAGATTTGGTGTGGAGAAACTCTGCCGTAGACCAATTCCATACCTATCAGGACCCTGCAAATCAAGGCAGAGGACATTAGTACAAAAGACTTGATAAAAGTTTTGGAAAACAATTGGGAGTATAAATTAGTAAATCATGAATCACACTGGATATATGAGCAACTTAAACAACAATGACTAAATGAATTATCTCAATATTTATTATATTAATCAACATATTAAATTCATGCAAGTTCATAAGCAGCTCGACTTGTCCATGAACTGACATGAGATCCAACAGAAAATTTATAAAGACTACTTACAGGAATTGGAATCCGTCTATCATGAAATGAAAGATCTGATACTAGGAACACGTCAAATATGCGAGCTCCTTTCACCTGGTATTCTCAACATCAGTACAATACCATAAAAAGAAACAAATTTGCAGATTAGTAAACAATCTAACTTACTAAGTATAAGATTAACTTTGCATTATTTCCAGAAAGAAAAGGTAAAAAAGATGATAGGCACAAAAAGTATACTTTAAAGCCACCAGCAGTGCCAGCATTTATCAAAAGATCAGGCTTCAATGCTTGAATAGAAGCATAAGTCACAAGAGATGCAGGAACAGTACCAACACTATTGATCCCTGAGAAAGAAATAGCCTAAGGAATCAATAAGGATGACCATGCACAATATCCTGCGAACCATGTGCAAACTATTAGAAAAAGGAAGGTAAGGTACAAAGTGCATCCTGATAATTACATTGTCATTTATGTTCGTATTATGCAAGAGGTACCTATACTTGTGAAAGAAAGCAGGTGATTTTAGTAAATACGTGCCAAACGAGCACCCAAAATCGACATTCCAAGATGAGAAACCATTAGCTCTAACTGTATTTGGGTCATATGTTGAATACTAATAAGCAATCAAAGATTTGAAAATGGGCCCAATAAAAATTTCGAGTTCCATGTCCCAATTTGCCTTTCTCAACAACTTGTAAATACAAGATAATCAGCCAAGTACCCGGTAGTGTGAACACATTTATGTCAAACTGGAGAGAATGAAATCATATGAGCATCCAACAGACATATCCAATAATACAAAACAAGAAACAAAATACCCACCTAAGTCACGGTCCTTCCCTGGATAAATGACATTTAGATTCAGATCCTTGTAATAACCCTGATATCTGATCCAAGGGACGCCTAGTGGAAACCTGAAATAGTTTAAACTAGAATAAACCCCAGAAATAAAATAAAAGAATGTAGTACTTACAGTTCAGAGCTGCAGCATTAAACTGAAAAACTCGGAGACAGAGAGGCTGGTAATCTTTTGACCATTGTATTACCTTAACTTGGGTGAACACTTTACCAATTGATTTGTACATATTGCTCCAACTAAACAAATTTTCTTCCAAATGCTCTCCCTCTCAGATGCACATAGCTAAACTCTGGTATTGAACAGATGCAGTTGTACTCATAAGGGTGCCCATATCTTATCTAACATATTACTTATAAGCTAGGGGTAGTCCCCTCCCTACAATCTACTTCTAACTCATCCTAGATTCTCAATGCCAGCATTTACTAAACTTCTACTTTCTCCCTCCATTCCAGATTAACAAAGAAGGAACCCTACAGTCTATGCCTAAAATCGTCCTAGATTCTCGATGCAATCCAAATTAATGTCATTGAGGGATCTGAACTTATGCTTCCTCCCTCCATTCCAGAATAACCAATACACTTTCACTTTCTGAAAGAAATTTGGACGTCCTAAAATCAAAACTGATAAAAGTTATTGGATACCATACTCATGGTAAGCAATTAAAATTTTAATCTCACTGTTTTCAATAGGCAAGTGGTTCATACCAATTTAGTATCTTATGATCTGCAAAACCAACTTCAAAACGTCCCTAATTTTGGAGCGGAGTAGTTAAGCAGACAAACTAAAACTAAATAATTTCATAGTAAGTTAGTAACCTCCAAGAAAATCCAAAAAACTGAAGCTCAAACTAATAAATAAACGGTAATCATCATAGCAACATGCGCTTATCACATCACTTATTGATTAAGAATAATTCAGACAAAGATGATCTAGAAAAAACCGAAGAGAAATAGAGGAATCAGAAGGATAAACTCACAAAGAACCGTCATCCCTGGAAAGTTTGAAGTGTTCCACAATCGGAAGCGCTTCTGAATCCATGGCTGCCGTCCATTCAATCAAAGTTAATATAAAATAAAAACACACATATAGGTAAAGAGATGCCAGCAGATTACCGGTGAAAATGAGAACGGTTGAAATCGGGCGGTTGTCATCTCCAACAGGAAGTGTAGCCATGGCAGCCTCAATTTCCCCCTCTTCACGTTTTTTAATTTTTTAAGATCGGCGGAGATGCACAGACCCCGGTTATATTGGGCACGGTCTTCCGAACTCCGGTTTTTTGCATTAACCGGTCGGTCCGGTCTCTATCATGAAAATGAAAAATAAGTCCGCTTTTTTTATTTTTTTAATGTTCTGTCCTGGGGCTCCAATCGGATATTTTATTTTATTTTTGACATATTTTAAAATAAATGTCTTAAACACCACATACAAATATCGATCCATAATGGTCCATATTTAAAAGTCAGCAAGTCACGTATTTTTAAAGTTTTACTTTTATGGGTTATTAAATATTAATATGTTAACAAAATAACAACTGTCATACGTAATTGTTTGATCAAACGTTTTCGACTGTCTGTGTTTTTTTAATCTAAAAAGGTAAAACAATTTAAAAACAATGTACGTAAAAGAAAGATAATTTTTTTAATTCTTTTATAAATAATATACTTATTGATAATAAATATACAATATATTTCATATATTAGGTCGGGACGGGTCAGAGATTATGTTACCTGTCTCCATCCTCTGTTTTTAACTTCTAGGGATTCTCATATCCAGTTCTGTTAGGCAGATACACTATGTTTCCTAATAAAACGGATCTCGTTTACATGCTTTAATAAGCCTGATCTTGTAGATTTGGTTTTTATTGATGCAATTGATGTAACCTGGAGTAAGAGCGAAAATTGAAAATCTTAAATATAACTTTTAATTAATAAAAGAAAATTATTATATATACATATAATATTCTACCATATTACCATGAAATTGTCGAAGGTGTTCCAACAACATGATATGTCGAATAAAATTCTCAAATATTTTGAGACTCAATTATATATATGTTGGCATAGGATTTTATGAGAATAATAGTTAAGGTGAGAAGTGTAAGAAAAAATCTACACCCTTTATCACTTTTAATCTCATACCCACCCATGAATTGCACTTTAGAAGAGAGTTGATCCGGTGCATCTCATCCTAATGTGCGTCCAAGGGTGAAGATTCCTTCTTATGCTTCTCATCTTAACTCTCCTTCTCACCGGAACCCAATTCTATACATGTTTTAGCTGTTACTCAATTATAAATGTTTTTAATTTTAATCTACCCAATTATAATTTTTTAGACTTTTATGGTTTTAATGGATGTTACGATTCCCATTATGACTTGTGAAGAATGTTAGTGGAATGATTCTATTTAATTGTGCATATGTTACTTTTGTCATTTCAAAACATTTTGTTGTTTTTGATGTAAACATTTACATGTTTTTTTATTTATTACCCATTCAATCATTCATAGTTATACTATATCAGGGCCTTACAACATATCAAGACATCCTAACTAGACTCTTACTTTAATTTATACAAACGTTGTTTTCAAGTGATTACTTGTGTTGAATTCGTTCATTATTAGCATATTAATCTTTCAAACAAATACATATATATTCGTTAAATGATGACAAACATCCGGTCTTTTAAAATATTTCCACTATATAAAACAATTTCCAAAGGTATTGTACTATATTTGACTATAGATTAGGAATCACAACCTGTTCCTTATATCATTGCAAAACATCATGATTTCGACATGGTTCTTAACTCAGTTTAAAAACATTTGTTGGCTATAAAACTATAGAAAATCAGAGTAGGATGTGTTATTGAAACTCATTTAACAAAGCAAAGGACAGAAAAGCGAGGAAAGCAGAGGAAAGTGAAAAAGGTCGTGTTCTCGAAACTTTTTTAGGAGAGAAAAGAAAGGAAAGGGAGGGAAAATAAAGCTTACTTTCATTCCAAACTTTTCCTCCCAGGGAAAAGGAAAGAAAAGAAATTAAAATCATTTAAAAAATTAATAAAATTACAAAACTACCCCATCTTTCATCCTAAATTATATTATTTTTAAGGGCATATTAATAAAAATGACATTTTTCCTTTCCTTTCTCCCATCTTTAAGAACATGAAAATTATTTTCTTTATTTGAAGCAAAAATAAATAAATATTTTTTATGAAATTATTGAAGGAACCCCTGTAGTTCTAGAAATTATATTTCTGCCCGGATTTGGAATTAATTAATTTATAGAATTAATTATGTGTGTCAAAAATAGGAAATGAAGATGTGCTCTTGCCTTGCTTCTATGTATCTCCTTGACTCCTTCCTAATAATATTTTGAGGTTGGTTACTACCGGAGAAATGAAATGAGTAGAAAAAGGCTATTTGGCTTAATGCAGTACTCTGCGGTCGCAATAATAACTTGCATGCACACACCAAGTACCAGCATATATAGTCTTATGAATAATTCTGATACCCATATTGTAGGGGGTCATAACAATTTGTTTTAGAAGAAAATCAAGAATGCATTTTGAAAATCTTGTTAGTTATATATTAATGAAAGTTGATGCTCTTCTTGGTTTCAAAACTTGGGTGATTAATCATTAAGCTGCATATTAACGGAAAAGCAGGAAGAAGATTGCCATGAGGAAGAGGAGCTTGGGAATTTGGCTAAGGTATTCTGTTTGATGAACCGATCAACATATCATTTGCCATCATCATGTTGATCGAGTTGTGATGGGCAGTTCATCATAAGCTACCAAAACAAGAGCACTCTTCAATTCTTTTCAGGTAATATTGGAAACACTCTTCTCATTTCCATCATCAATTTCTCATCTACAGTTACTCTTATTATTAAGAAAAAGAGAAGGCCTAACATAAGAAAGAAGAGCCTGTCAAGCTAGCCAGGGAGTGACTGCCCGATAAACCACAACAAGGTGTTATTTTCTCACCTGGTGTTATGGGGCAAGTCATCCTTGGCTACTAAACAAGTGCTCTTCTCTTCATGTAAGAACCCCTCTTTTTATTCTCATTACTATTTGACTTGCAATACTCACTTCGGGGAAACCATCTATATATAGCCGATGCTAGCTGTCATCCTTTCTTCTTTTTTCTAACGTTCTACCATATGAGCCACCATTGGGAGAATATATCCATTTAATAGACCATATGAAACCCAAGTTAAGAACATTTGTACAAGGAATAATGTTCTCCAATCAATTGCCAAGATTCTTGCATGGGAATTGACTTCAACTATCTTATGCCTCTTTGAAAGAATAGATGAGATATCTGTAGGGGTCCATTTAGTTAATCAATATGCTTATAACTTGTTCGATCATTGACTTATGAAAATGATCTGGATGAACAATTTTCTTTACACGTCCTTATTGCATTCATGTCGATGCTTTTTTGCTAACTTCCAAGTTTGTAGTTTGTTTTATAACTCATGCTAACGCCATATTACTTTCAGTGCAATAGTTATTATCGTAGTTTGTTATTTTTCTGGGGTGTGCGACTAAAAATCAAGTCCCTTTTAGTCACAAATGCTTGCAGTCATATGTTAGCACAATAAAATGTAATAACAACACAATATTAACTGTACACGAGTAAAGCATTTGAGTTTATGTTGTCCATTTGGTCGCTTCTGTTTTTTATTTAACTCGAGCAATTGTTTATATTTTTATATTCTGATGAAATTTATTCCCATTTGGATTCAACGTATATATATATCCGGCCCAAAGTTGAATTGACCTTCAATCTGGATGTATCCAGTTCATGTCACATGCGCGTAACTTGAGAACGAATCTGTCGCAGTTAGGTGCTGGTTCTTGCATCCCTTTTAAAATCAAGTCAAAGAGAATATATTTCTGCAGCTGGTCCTTCATATTCCATGTGTAAATGCCAAGTATTAGTAGTCTTATAATGAGTTTGATTTATTAGTGTTGCTATATAGTTCTGCAGCTGCAGCCTTGGCCTATATGCAAGAACATAGGCATATGTAGATGCTTCCTTTGCACTATGTATCTAATTATCTATTTATGGTTTGATATTCCATGATTCCATCTCCATCATTAACTCTCATGATATTGAGGATTGATGGTAGTAAAAAGCGGAATATGGATCAAGTCAATATATTCTTTTTCCTAGATGGATAATAATGGAGTTATAGATAGGTTGAAAAGAACAGATAGAAAAGAATTTTCCATCATAATACTACCATTTTGTAGCTTCGCAGATTGTATGCTGCTTCTTGCATTTCTCAAAAAGTAAGTTTTGAAATATTGGATCATGTTTTCTGCATGTATATGGATTCTTCAAGATCCTCAATGCCATGCATGGAAGTGCAGGTTTTTGGTTTGTTAACATCTAATACACTAATTATATTCTTTATTCTATATTTTCTATTTGCTTTTTAAACGACCCCATTTGGCAAACACAACTTCTAGGCAGGCACACTGATCCAGTGATCCTTGTTCAGTTGTTAAGTGTCATGTGCTACATCCAAGAAGCTAACATATTTACGTGTCTCCTGTATCAAAATTCACATTTAATTCCAGCCATCTATTCGACACTCTGGGACAATCTATGTCCATCTAGCCTTTGTCGGAGGGGGCATGTTGGAGTCCCACGTTGGCTAGACTTGGACCATTTCTCCTTTATATATGTTGGAACCTCCCCTTTCTTCTCAAGGGCTCTTTTGGATCAGAGTGATCCGGGGTTCCACATATTTCAACAAAATGCAACGAGACAAGGCTACTTCATTGCTTTCACCAAGTGTTCAACTCATGAGTTTCGTTACCCTGAACTCCATCATCCTTTCTTGTCGTAGTGACTTGGGCCATATCAACTAGCACATTTACGAAACTTATCTTTACCATTAAATCTATCTAGATATGAATAATATCATACACAAGGAGCAGTCATTGTGATCATCTCCTATTTGAGATATGGTTCTTGCTTGGTTTTTAAATCTGATCTGGTTGCTGCCATTTTTTCAGTTTGATTTGATTCTTGTGAAGGATACTATATATCCACTTCATTCTACATTTGGTGTGCTAGATGATTGGACTTAACAGTTAGAAGTACACACTAGTATACTCTAACCTCATATGTTGTATAGTTTAATCACTTTTCCATTTATATGAACAAAATGTGGCAAGTACTTTGGGATTACAAAAATATGAGAGTTTGAGGGTAAATTATGAAATAAACTTCGAGTAATCATATACATAAAGGAAACAACCACTAGAAACATTTAAAGAAACAAGATAAATATATATTTGAGTTCTTTCAATGTACAAGATAAATCCAGGAAGGTAAAAACGGAAGAGAAGGGGAATTCCACCAATGTAAATAGATGTCTTGAGCACAAGCCTAAAATGCTCGATAGTACATGATGATGTATTAACATACACAATGGAATGATTTTTTAATCAGGTTAGAACCCTTCTTGAGATTTCGGCTTCAATTGATCATCTGAAATTACTATAACTATGAAGAGGAAAAAGGCTTCATAACATGATAAAAAAGAATCTGTGTCAAGTTAGCAAAAAAGTGGCCGCCCGATAAACCAAACTAGATATGACATCTATCACCTTGAAGGGGATGAGGCAAAAGTCATCGTTGTCTACCAAGTAACAGTGCGTGCTAGAACCTCTCTTCTTCTCTTATCAACACCTGCATTGCTCATTTGAGACTTGAGTGAAACTGTCTACTAATAACCAATACTATACAGTCAATAAAATCACGTACTTGTTTCATCTTTGTCATGCAAACTATTGCTAGCTAGTTTAAAACTTTACAATCCGTGGCGCCTATTTTCACATTTTAACCAATGTCAGAAAAGCTAAATTAAAACCAACATAATCTTTATAGAACTTGAACATAGGCTATGGTTGGAAATACATTTAAGTATACCATAACCTTGTGGCTTAATTTTTCTGTATGTATGAAGAATGTATCAAAGTATAGGTACATATTGTTTAGATCCTTCTAGATCTCAAAAGCAAGAAGAGAAGGTTTAGCATGAGAAAGAAGAGCCTTTCAAATTAGCCAAGGAGTGACTGCCTGATAAACCAAACAAGGCGTTGTTCGCTACCACCTTGAATTGGGATGTGGCAAGTCATCCTTGGCTACCAGAAAAGACTGCTATTCTCTTCATGTTAGAACCTATCTTCTTTTCAAATATCCAATTCTTATCTACAACTCTTCTTGAATGGAAGAAGAGGTGGCCTAACATGAGCAAGAAGAGCCTGTCAGGTTAGCCAAAGAGTGACTGCCTAACGAACCAAACAAGCTGCTACTTTCCAACAACTTGACGTGTCCTCACAAGGCAAGTCATCCTTGGCTACCAAACAAGAGTACTCTTCTCTTCATGCAAGAACTGCTCTTCGTATTCTGTTATCGGCTTTGGTGTGCATCTCTTGTTTTTGTAAACTGCCTATATATAGCAAATGAAAACACGTAATTCTTGTTCTTTTTTGTCTTTCCAACTTTCGACCACATGCACCACCATCTTGGGGAGAATATATCCACTTACTAGACGATACGAACCCAATTCTCTATATCTATATAAAGAAAAGAGAACGAAACACCGAGTAAAAGGAATTATGTTCTTCAATCAATGGCCAAAAATCTTGCATGGGAGTTGACTTCAACTATCAGATGCCTCCTTGAAAGATTAATTGAGATATCCACTAGGGGTCCATTTAGTTAAGCATTCCACGGAAACCTTGTTGGATAATTGACTTAAGATCCTGATGAACATTTTTTTTTCTCTGTCATTGATTGCATTAATGTCAACTCTGCTACCACATTTCAGGCTCAAAGTTTGAGTTTTGGTACATATGCAATATGTCAACCCATGCTTTATTTCGACCAAGCCTTTTTGCATATTTGGTGATGGTTCTTGGATTCATTTCATTGTAAAATGTTTTCACATGCACATCGATTGGAATATATTCACTTCAAGATCCTCAATTCACCCTTTTGGCTTGAGGTAAGCCATGCATTCTTTGATCGATATAATGCACTAACGAGTTGTTCATTCCTTATGAGAACGAAGACTTCTTGAGTTGGAATCCCTGTTTATGTGTTGCGTAATTGATTATTATGTAGGTAGATGGACTTAATTCAGTCATTAAATTCCCTAACGAACCCAGTAACCCCTACCAAAAGTAGGGTCTAGAGGGTATGATATATGCACACCTTTCCTCTACCTAAGGGGCAGACAGACCTTTGTGCAACTCTTATATTTAACTGAGGTTGAATAATTTGTTCTTCAAAGTCTCACTTTTTTTTCATTTTTTTCATTTTGGGAGTCCATTTCTTTGTATCCCTTGAGTTAATGCCAAAGATTGGCCATATTTTTATACGAATAACCCAAAAAACCACAAATGAAATTCGAACCTTATGTTATCCGTCCTTTGAAACAGACAAAGAGTCTCCGTTAAGTTCTCTTCATTTTGCTAGATATGGATGACAATAGAGTAGTAAAAGGTGATGCTGATTAAGTGAATATATTCTTTTGGCTCGATATAGATGATAATGGAGCCATCAATGAGGTGGAAAGACAAGATACATTAAGAATTTTTCAACAATGATTTCTACAATTCCTTTTGAGAAGGTATTAGTCCTGTTTCTTTTTACCCTTAGTGATATATTTTTATTTTATGTTTCTGTTTATAAGAAAGATGACGCTAATAGTGGGTAACTTAAAATGATGATGGAAACCACAGTCATAGGAAAATTGTATAAACAGATATAGCCCAACTTATTTTCGGAAGGGATTATCAAAAAGGCCATCCAACTTTGTCAAGGGATTATCAAAATTGTATAACTCTTGCTACATGAATTTGATATTTTAAAATTCTATTGAAGTTTCTTTATTTTTCAAAAATGACCCCTGAAATTTATATTATCTTACATAAAAAAAAAACACTACACCAAATGGGAAAAAGAACTTCTTAAAGAATGCATTATGAAGCACAACCATTGAAAGGTACATATCAGGCTCATAGTTATGCAGCATGTGTCACCCATGCTTTGGGAACAACTTTTGCAGATGGTTCTTCGATTCTTTTCAAAGTAAAGTCAAAGCATTCTATCACATTTAATTTCTCATGCACATGGATTGGAATATATGCACTTCAAGACCTCAAATGGGCATGCAAGTGCATGTATTTGGTTTGCTTATAATTGATCTAATGCACTAATCAGATGATCGTGCTGATCTTTTTGCTTTTTGCTCTTGAATCCCCCATTTTGAACAGAATCATGCAACTTCTTTCAGTTCTTTGTACGCATCTAAACAGGGTTCAATCTTTTGGAATCTCCCCTGTTTGAACTTTACTTTTTATTCAGAAAACTAAATTATGAAATACAAAGAGTTGGATATTTAGTCAAATCCAAGCGCAGTGTTAATCACCCTTAACTTTTATTGTGGGTAAAGAAGTTTTCTAAAGCCTGTGTTTAGTATCAACATTTCAAATGAGCATATTTGACCTCAAGTCAAATGAGATGCTCTTTATTTTGAATCAAAAAGTATATTAGATATATAACCTTTTTTAATTTTATCTTGCGGTGGAGAGGGTGGTGAATACCTTCTTATATGTAAATTTTATACATTAAAATTTGTCAAGTGTTGATGTTCACTTCGTTTTCATTTCCAGGGGTCGTGTTTGATTTTTTTTGGTCTATGCAGTTGCGTTCAAAGGGATTTGGTATGATCATGTAGCATTCTGGGATTTTATCAACTCAGTCTGATTTGTGTCACTACAAGAAAAATGACTTTCACCCACAAAAAAACATCCAGGGAAATTTCCGTGGGTGATTACCACGGATACCCAGGAAATACTAATGGTTCCGACGAAATCCAATGTTTTCAAAAAAATACCAATGGATTAACCAGGAATTTCCTGTGTAATCTGTCATTGATTTGATCTACCCACCAACTTTTGTGACGGTTTTGTGACAGATTATCCTTTAGTGACGAATTTCCCAGGGAAATGTCCGTAGGTGAAAGCCTTCCATTTTAGTAGTGTGTACCATTTGTAGTTTGGCTTGTTTTTTCTTTAATTTTTAGGAGCTCATGGATAGCATCTTCTCCTTTTTTTTCTTCTTTGTTCTAGCCACGATTCAGTTATTTATCTTGGCAAACTGGTATCTATACTTAGAAACTCCAAATATCTTCTTATGTTAGGGAACTTGGACAAACATGCTAGGTACATTTGGTTTTGTCCTCGTTTTGGTGTTGTATGATTCGCAACATGTTGGTTATTGGACTTGTTAAGACTTCAGTGAAATGTCAATGACTCAAAAGTTGGTTAAACCCCTCGCTGTGATTCCTATTTTTCTTAGGTTCTAATCAGTTTTTGTTAGGAATGAACCCCATTTTCTTTCTTCAATTTTGATGCACCTTTAGAATATTTTTGGTGTGTATGCAATTTAATGTTCTTTTGTTTTAAACTTAACTTTTAGTTTAGAAACAGCTAGTGATATCCTTTGCACACAATTCACTGTTTTTAATATAGAAAATAAAAAACACATACCACTGGAAACATGTAATGTAACTTTAGAATTCAAATTCCTTACAATGCACAAGTCTAACCAGTAGCGAAGGTAAAATTTGAAACACTAGGTTACATAACTAATTGTAATGAACTGACCGCCGAAATTTAGGCAACAATTTTCTTATAGAAGGAAGGCATGTTAATATCATTTTTAAGTTGATGAAACATAGTGCTCCTCCTGGCCTCAATAAGTTAGAGTGATTAAACTACATATAGATGAAAAGGTAGAAGTAGAGAGGGCTTGACATGAGAAACAAGAGCTTGTGAAGTTTTCCTAGACATCATATAACACTTTCTGTAATCTCTCTCTCTCTCTATATATATATATATGTATATATATGAATGACATCAATATATGAGTTCTTATGAAATTAGATTGTTCAATATCATTGAATAAATAGTACAAAACATATGTATGTATATAATATATGATATACATATACTGATTTCTGCCTTAAGTCATGCCTTGAAAAACACCGTTGACTCGCTGTGGCTTCTAATGCTTGTTCTCTTCGTCGCGCCACACATCAAGCCATTTAGAACCTTTCTAAGAACATATTTTGCTTCCTTCATTGTACCATCCACTCTTTGTGGTTTGGTATTCCATCTCCATCATTAACTCAAGAGCTTGAGGTACAAATCGATGATAGGGATAAGGATTACTTGAATAGATTAACTAGATAGATACATTATCTTTGGAAAAAAATGATACTAGCATGTGACCCCTTTTGGTTAAAATGAAGTTACTACTAGGCACCAGTGCAGATCCATGTTCAGATCCTAAACATCTTGTGTTAGCTCAAGCAAGCTAGCAACCATTATGTGATAATCTGTTCTTTCCTACTAGATTCAGATGCCTGTATCTGTATGTCTTAAAATCCAGGAACACTACTCCCTCAACAATCAACATGATTAAAATTATATACCGTAAGCTTTATAAAAAAGACTACATTTTGTTCTTTCAGAATTACCGATTCAAATTTAGTGTTGAATTGTATGTTGTTTAGATCTGTTTAGAGGTTTTCTTGTAGTATGACTTTAGCCATATCGACTCGTAATTTACAGACCTTAATCAGTACAATTAAAACTGCCTGGATATGAGTAGTTTCACACACTAGGACTAGGTTGTTGGGCTCATCTCCAATTTAATTATTATTCTGCATTTGGTAAACTAGATTATCATCTCAATTGACTTAAAGTTAATAGTTAGAAATACATACTAGTATACTTAAAGCTCATGTCGTATATGGTTTTCCATTCTTACAAACTAATGATGTTAGTACTTAATTTGGGCTTAGAAAGAGATGAATGTGGAAGGAAAAAGTTCTGCCTTATGAAACCAATTGCGATGAATTGTTTACATAAAGGAGACAGCCACTGTAAACATGTAATGAAACAATATAATTTGATTTAATTTCTTTGCAATATACATGGTAATTTAGGAACGAGGGTAAAAAACTGAAAGACTAGGGGTGTTGCACCAGTGTAAATGCATTGAGCACAAACCTAAAATACTTGATAGCATGTGATGATGCGTCAATGTACACAAAAGAGTACTCAGCTCTTGTCTTCATCGATCTTCTTATTCTCGTATCAATTCTTGATTTGCATTTCTTGTTTGAGTGGAAGTGTATCTATAGCCAATACTAAACATGATATCTCATAAATCTTGTTTTTTTTACCTTTTCTTCTTTGTCATGCAAACTATTGCTAGCCAACTTACGACATTACAATCTATGACGCCCTTCTATTGTGCTAACCAATGTGGGGAAGTTGATCCGAGCCTAAAATAAATCATAATCTCAAAAACGATTTCAGCATAAATGTTAGAAATACATATGAGTAAACTCGAAACTCATAACTGCTTATGGTTTTACTGTGTATGCAGAAAATGAAGAACGTATCAACCTATAGGCATATATTGTTCAGATCCTTCTAGACCTGAAAAGTAAGAAGGGAAGGCTTAGCATGAGAAAGAAGAGCCTTTCAAGTTAGCCAAGGTGTGACTGCCTGATAAACCAAACAAGGCGTTATTTACTACCACCTTGAATTGGGATGTGGCAAGTCATCCTTGGCTACCAGAAAAGATTGCTATTCTCTTCATGTTAGAACATCTCTTCTCTTCAGGTATCCAATTCTCATCTACATTTACTCCTCTTGAGTGGAAGAAGAGGTAGCCTAACATGAGCAAGAAGAGCCTGTCAAGTTAGCCAAGGAGTGACTGCCTAACGAACCAAACAAGGTGCTACTTTCCAACAACTTGATGTGTTCACACGAGGCAAGTCATCCTTGGCTACCAAACAAGAGGACTCTTCTCTTCATGTAAGAACCCCTCTTCGTATTCTGTTATCAGCTTTGGTGTGTGTTACTTGTTTTCTTAAACTGCCTATTTATAGCCAATGGCAACACGTAATTCTTGTTCTTTTTTTCTTTTTCGGTTTTTCCAACTTTCTATCACATACACCATCTTGGGGAGAATATATTCACTTGTTAGACCATATGAACCCAATTCTCTATATCTATATAAAGAAAAGAGGATAAAACACCGAGTAAAAGGAATATTGTTTTTCAATCAATGGCCCCAAAAATCTTACATGGGAATTGACTTCATCTATCTGATGCACTTTGAAATAATAAGTGTGATTTCCACTGGGGGTCTAATCATTCCACAAAAGCTTTGTTGGACCATTGACTTAATATCCTGATGAACATTATCTTTTTTCTCTATCATTGATTGCATTAATGTCAACTTTGGTACTACATATCAGGCTCAAAGTTTGAGTTTTGGTACATCTGCAAAATGTCAACCATGCATGCTTTATTTGGAACAAGCCTTTTTGAAGATTTGATGATGGTGCTTGGATTTCTTTCAAAGTGAAGTCAAAGCGTCATATCATGTTTTCCCAGGCGCATGGATTGAAATATATTCTCTTCAAGATCCTCAATGCGGTCCTTTTGGCTTGAGGTAGGTCCATACATGCATTTGGTTTGATTGATTTATATAATACACTAATGTGAAGTTCATTCCTTATGATAACCAAGAGTTCTAGAGTTGAAATCCTTGTTTATGAGTTGCCTAATGGATTACTAGAGTTTGTCTCCAATAGTTTCTTTCTCTTTGATGTAATTTCGGTATATTTTCTGAAAGCAATCCAATTCTATGTAGGCAGATGGATTTATTTCAGTCATTAAATTCCATGTACTGCCTCGAAGAAGCTAATAGAACTTTATGCACCTAAAATGAAACCAAATAAAACGTTAAAAGTAGGATCTAGAGGAGAGGATGTACGCACACCTTTCCTCTTCATCAAAGGGAAGACCTTTTTTCTCCTCTTAGATTGAATTGAGGTTCTATAATTTGTTCTTCACACTCACTCTCTTGTACATTTTTTTGTTTGTTTTGGGATTCCATTTCTTCGTATTCCCTGGGTCAATACCAAAAATTGGTTGTCTGTTTATATGAATGAATACCCAAAAAAATCACAAAATGAAATAAATAAATTTATGTTAACGGTCCTCCACAGACAAGAGTCACCATTCTCTTCCTTTTGCTAGATATGGATACATTTGAGTAGTAAAAGGTGATGTGGATCAAGTGAATATATTCTTTTTGCCTGATATAGATGATAATGGAGCTATCGATGAGGTGGAAAGAACAAGAGATACATACAGAATTTTTCAAAAATGATACTACTATTTCTTTAATGAAGGTATTAGACCTGTTTCTTTTTACCCTTGGAAACATTTACTTTTTTCCTTCTGTTTTTGTTTAAATAAATTTAGAAAATGAAGATAATAGTGGGTCTCATTAATTTAAAATAATGAGAAGAACCACTATAGTAGAAAATTTGTATAATACAATAATACAAATATAAAACATCAATCAATCCACTTTTAATCCAGTATCATATGTAAATGGTCAAAAAAGACCAAAATACCTCTGAATTTGGTGGTCAAAATTATAGAAAAGAACTATGACGAAGAAATCCTAGGGGTGGTGGTGCTCTCATGTTAAATACTTAATATTATTTGTTATTTTACCAGTGTTTGTGACTCATAATCAGGTCCAAATTCTTTGCAGTGTGTTAGCACTTCCCTAATGTAATTAAATGCGCTAAATTTTGTAGATACGTACCAACAGTATAATAAATTTACTAACAACATGTGAGTTCCTGTTATCGATTGTCATTTTGGTTAAAAACTGCTTTCTTATATGTGTGATTTAAAAAATTTATACTCCTTTTCGTTTGACATATTCAACATCTCACACACACTTTAGAAGAAATCTTTATAGTTGGTTATTCTTCTTGCATTCCATTTATAATAAAGTCAACCCATTTGAAGCATGCACATGGATTGGAATAGATGCACTTCAAGATCCTCAATGTTTGCCTTCTGGTCTTAACTAAAAGCCATGAAGGAAAGTGCAGGTATCTAGATGTCTTAATTGATCTAATGGACTAATTAGGTTGTTTATTAGGAACCTTTTTGTTGGTTTTAGATGGCCCATTTCTGCCTGAAGTCATGCAACTTCCAGGTAAGCACCCCTAGTTAGTTCCATCATTAAATAGTACTCCGTATATGCCATATCGAATGTTAGAGTCTCACATTGGCTAGACTTGGAACATTTATATGTTGGAACCCCCATTCTCTTCTTAAGGGATATTTTGGAGAGTAAATCTGGGGGTTCCATATTTTCACATATGACATGCCTTTATCGTATTCTTAATACCCTAATCGGCATTGCAAGTTCAAATAAAATATTCTTAAACAAATATATTTTCTGTATGATTTTTCGTTTTGTGGGTGTCCATTCTTTTGTATTCCATGAGTCAATGCCAGAGATAGGTACTCTTTATTCCGAGCTGGATTTATGAATGCAGCTATTTAGATGCATACATACATACAATGGCGGATCCAGGATTTTTGTTCACCGGGGTCCCATTAAGATAGACTAAAGATACGTAAAGTCATCCGACGTTTTTCGGGAAAATTTTAAGGTTTTTTATTTGATTTCATGAGATTTTCTTATTGTTTTTGTCGATTTTGAATGATTTTCTTAGTGTTTTTGTCGATTTCGAAAGATTTTTTGGGTTTTTATTTATTTCAAGAGAGTTTTTTTAGTGTTTTTGTCAATCGACGGCAAGATGGGGTTCCTTGAATTTTTTTACTGGGGGGAACTAAAGCTAAATATAGTATTTTTGAGATTTTTTAGCCTACAATTTTTTTTTTTAACATTTCACTGGGGGGATGGGACCCCCCCTTTTAGGAGCTAGGTCCGCCACTGCATACATATATTCATGTGTGTGTGTGTATTTATGTATTTGTGAGGCTGCAGCTTGGTTATGTCTAACATATTTTGATTCCTTCATTGCACCATCCGCTCTTTGCGGTTTGACATTCCATTTCCATCATTAGCTCAAGAGCTTGAGGTACTGATGACAGGGATACTGATTATGTGAATAGATTGCCTAGATAGATATATTATCTTTGGGATACTAGCATATGACCCCTTTTGGTTAAATTGAAGTTACTACTAGGTGCCACTGCAGATCTCAAACATCTAGCAAGCATTATGTGGCTCCTATACAAAATCTGCATTCAACTATTCATATATTCTCATTAAATGAACTATCTTCATGTTTATTTGTTTACGACTCATTTATTATTCCTCGGTGCTTTATAAGCTCAGTTGGTGGATGTTTGGTATGCCTTCTGGCTTTATTTATCTACCACTTTGCGTGTTCATATGCTTCAAACCAAAAGTAAACCAACCCCCAACATCTAAAGATTAGTTCATGTTGGAGGTGGTAGAAAACAAAACTAAGAAGAAAGAAATCTCAAACTTAGACATGAAAATCAACAAAATCTAAATAAGAACGAAAACCCCTTTTTGTGATGAATCTCCACGATTTGATGATGAAATTGGCTTTTGATCTTCAATCCCTTTGTGTTTCTCCGCTTTAATCGCTTCGAAATTGCCTTTAGAAATCACCAAAATCGCCTCCTCCAAGCCCTAGGTCGTGCGTGAAAAGAAGGAGAAGAGATCCCCATGAAAATCTGATTTTTAAGCTTTTTATATGGAGGACAGCCAACTGTGCGGGTTGTGGGGCGGGTATACCCGCTTTTGCACCCGCTTTCTTCATCAAAACAGTCAACTATGCGGGTTGTGGGGCGGGTTCAGCTGCTTTCGCGCCCGCTTTCTCCATTTTGGCCATAACTCACTCATTTTAGCTCCGTTTAGGCTCCGGAAAGGTTTGTTTACTTTGTATTCACGTTCTCTATCAATTGAAGCATAAATTCGTGGATTTTGCTAGAAAAGCATCGAATTCCTTTATTTGTCCAAATGGGTCAACTTCTGTACAACTCACACGAAATCGTAAGAAATTACGCCTAGTTTGTTTGGAAACTAGCTAAACAACATGGAATTTGGAAACTAGCTAAACAACATGTTTGGTATGCCTTCTGGCTTTATTTATCTACCAGCCATGCATGCAACTCTAAGTTTTATAAATTGATTAGATGAATTAATCTATTTTTTCCTGCTAGATTAAGATGCTTACGTGTCTTAAAATCCAGGAATGCTACCCCCTCAACATGATTAAAATGTAATACCATAAAAAACTGCTAGATATCAGTAGTTTCATACACATACTAGATTATGATTACACATCCTGCTATTATTTTACCTATTCCAGGAGAAAACGCACAAGGAGGGGGCAACTAGTAGTGGGGAATGTATGTTTGTTAGGGTCGGTGGTGAGGGAATATTACATCTGTTAGGAAGGGGTTATTAAGGAATTTTGTGGCTAAGTTGTTGGGAGATCGATGTGAGTATAAAGTTAGAGGAGAGCAATAGGGGAAAGGCATGGAGAAAATTACCTGGGTCGTATACTGGATATACTAGCCTCTCGAAAGCTAAAAGTCATTTCCAATTTTCAATCAATATAGCAACCTTTCCATTTGATTTCCTCTTATTTTGAGTTCTTAGCAATTATCATCTCAATTAACTTGAAGTTAACAGTTAGAAATACATACTAATATACTCAAACCTCTTATCATTTGTGATTTTCCTTTCACACAAACTAAATGAGATTAGTACTTGATTTGGGCTTATAAAGAGATGAGAGAGTATGAGGGCAAACTTCTGCCTTATGAAACCAAGTGTGTACACAAATAAAGGAGAAAACCACTGCAAACATGTAAAGAAACAATAGAATTTGATTGAATTTCTTTGCAATGTACATGGTAATTTAGGAACAAAAGGATAGAAAACTAAAAGACCAGGAGTGTTGCACCAATGTAAATGCGCTGAGCACAAATATAATATACTTGACGGTGTGTCAATGTCCAAAAAAGAGTACTCTTGCAGTCTTGCCATCATGTTAGTACCGATCTTGTCACTTCTGGCTTCAGTTGATCATCTACCGATAAAATTATTATTAAGAAATAAAGGCCTAACATGAGAAAGAAGAGTCTGCCAAGTTATCCACGGAAGCGCCTCAAAACCAAACTAGATGTCACATTCTATCACCTGACTTGGAATGAGGCAAGCCATCCTTGTCTCCTGAGAAAGAGTGCATGCAAGAACCTCTCTTCTTATTCTTTTATCAACTCGTGCTTTGCATTGCTTGTTTGAGTGGCAGTGTCTATCCAGACAATACTAAACATGAAATCTCATAATTCTAATTCTGTTTATCTTTCATCTTTGTCGTACAAAATATTGCTAGCCAACTTACGAGTTACGACATTACAATCTATAACACCCTTTTGGTTTTATCATGTTGAGCAATGTTTGAAAGCTGAACTAAAATTAGATCATAATCTAGAAAAGATAAGAACATAGTTGTCTAATGTTAGAATGCGTGAACCTATAGGCATATATTGCTTATGTATGCATGCACAAATTGAAGAATGTATTAACCTAAAGGAAAATATTATTCAGATCCTTCTAGACCTTAGAAGCAAGAAGATAAGGGTTAGCATGAGAAAGAAGAGCCTTTCAAGTTAGCCAAGGAGTGACTGCCTGATAAACCAAACAAGGCGTTGTTTGCTACCGCCTTGAATTGGGATAAGGCAATTCATCCATGGCTACCAGAAAATACTGATATTCTCTTCATGTTAGAACCTCTCTTCTCTTCGGTTATCAAATTCTCATCTACATCTACTCCTGTTGAAGGGAAGAAGAGGTGGCCTAACATGAGCAAGAAGAGCCTGTCAAGATAGCCTAGGACTGACTGCCTAACGAACCAAACAAGTTGCTATTTTTCCAACAACTTCATGTGTTCACATGAGGCAAGTCATCCTTGGCTACTAAACAAGAGTACTCTTCTCTTCATGTAAGAACCCCTCTTCGTATCAGCTTTGGTGTGCATTACTTGTTTTTTGTAAACTGCCTATTTATAGCCAAATGGAAACACCTATTTCTTGTTCTTTTCTTTCTCTTTCTCTTTCTGTCTTTCCAGTTTTGTACCATATACACCATCGTGGGGAGAATATATCCACTTGTTAAACAGTATGAATTGAATTCTCTATATCTAAATAAAGAAAAGAGGACGAAACACTGAGTAAAACGAATAATGTTCTTCAATCAGTGGTCAAAAATCTTGCATTTTGGGGGTTGACTTTAACTATCTGATGTTTCCTTGAAAGATCAGCTGACACATCCACTAGGGGTCCATTTAGTTAATCATTCCACAAAAGCTTTGTTGGATCATTGACTTAAGATCCTAATGAATAGTATTTTTTTTTCTTGTCATTGATTGCATTAATGTCAACTCTGGTACTGCATATCAGCCTCAAAGTTTGAGTTTTGGTACGTAAGCAAAATGTCAACCATGCTTTATTTGGACCAAACCTTTTTGCAGATTTGGTGATGATTCTTGGATTCCTTTCAAAGTAAAGTCAAAGCATTCTATCATGTTTTCACATGCACATGGATTGGAACATATTCACTTCAAGATCCTCAATTCCCCCTTTTGGCTTGAGGTAAGCCACACATGCATTTGGTTGGAGTGATTGACATAATTAATGCACCAATTAGGTGTTCATTCAATTCTTTATGATAACCAAGCAGTTTATATGTTGCCCAAAGGATTACTAGGGTTTTTTTGCAAAAAAATGTTTCTCTTGGAGGGTATTATATTTTCTTAATGCAATTCTATGTAGACAAGATGGACTTAGGGGCCGACTCTACTGAGACAAAGATGGGTTGTCACCATTGGATTTCAAAGTAGAACTATCTAATTCAAATATTTCCCCCAATTTTACCGAACATTTACCGGGTGAGCATATCATGGACCGAGAATCTTGCTCGGTAAGAGACATGACATAAACCGAGCATCTTACCTGGTAAATGGGGGATAAGACTCTTATTGGTTGGATATACGCAAATAATTCCTCTATCTTAAGGGTCAGACATTTATGCTCCTCTTATATTAAATTGAGGTTAAATAGTTTATTCTTCAAACTCCTAATTTCTTGTACTTCTTTTTTTCCAGTTGAGAGTCATTTCCTCGTATTCATCGAGTCAATGCCAAATGTTGGTTTGAAAAACCACAAGAAACTTATGTTATTTGTCTGTCGGAACAAACAAGAGTCCCCATTCTCTTCAATTTTGTAGATATGGATAACAATGTAGTAAAAAGTGATAAGGATTAACTGAATATAGTTTTTTTGCCAGATATATAGAGATATGATAATGGAGATATTATTGAGGTGGAAAGAAGAAGATGCATACAAAAAAATTCAACAATAATACTGCTACTTTTAACAGGGTATTATTCCTTTTTTTTTTCTTTTGTAAGAGCATCTCCAATCTTACTCCCTACATAAAACTAATGTAGTGAGTGAAATACATTGAGATTAGTGTGAGCAGTAAAATAATATATTGTTACTTCAATCATGCTCCCTACATTAACAAATATACATTAGTTTAATGATGTTTTTTTTACTCTTGATTAAAATAAAATAAACAAATGACATGTCTTACATATGTATATAATAAAATAATGTTGAATATTTGTAGGGAGCTCTTTACATTTGGAGTGAGATAATGAAAATTAATATATGAAGCCAATGTTGGGAGTCCATTGGAGGGAGTTTTTTTTTATTATATCTGGCTCCCTACAATAGTTAAAGAGCCAATGTAGGGAGCCCATTGGAGAGCTCTAACAGTTGTTCATTTAATTTTTTGTTTTTTTGTACATATGACTAGAGAAAAGATGGAGAAATAGCGGGTCCCATTTTAAAATGACCATTGGAGTCATTATTTTAAAATATTAAATTTCTTAACTTTTTTCCGCAGTTTCTTCCTACTAAATTTGATATCTTAGTGACTGAAATAAAATTATAAACTTTGAACTTCAGTTTTTTAATTAAAATTTAGATATTGCCTTTATCGTGTAGCTTAGTGGCAAAGGGTGGGTAACTTTGTTCTCAAATACAATAAGTAGTAGATCTGTATTATCTTTTTCTAGCATTTGCTTTAATATCCCCAAACCAACAATTTGCATTGCATGTTAAAAGAAATCATATATAAAAATGTTTTTGTGTGCTCGGTCGTTTTGTGGGTCCATTCCTTTGTATTCCATGAGTCAATGCCAGAGATTGTAGTCATTATTTTGAGTTGGATTTATGAATGCAGCTATGTAGATGCATATATACATATATTCATATGTTCATATATGTGTGTGTGTATGTATGTATTTGAACTGAAGCAGCTTTGTTATGTCTAAGAACATATTTGATTCCTTCACCACACCATTCGCTCTCTGAGGTCTGATGTTCAATCTCCATCAGCAACTCATGAGCTTGAGGTAGTGATGATAAGGATATGGATTAAGTGAATAGATTAAATATATAAATAAATTATCTTTGGAAAAAGTGATACTAGCATATGACCCCTTTTGGTTAAAATGAAGTTACTACGAGGCGCCACTGCAGATCCAAGTTCAGATCTTAAGCATCTTGTGTTTACTCAAACAAGCTTACAATTATGTGGCTCCTATATAAAATCTCCATTTTAGGTTCATTCATTTATTCCTCGACGCTTTACAAGCTCAGCTGGTGGATGCCTTCTGGCTTTATTCATCTACTACTAATGGATGAAACAGTAAGTTTATAAAATTTATCGGACGAATTAATCTATTCCTTCCGACTAGATTTAGATGCCTCTGTCTTTAATCCAGGAACATTACTCCCTCACCATGATTAAAATGTTATACCAGCCATATGCAATATCAAAAAGCATCATTTGTATCCTTACAGAAATTCTGGTTCAAATTTAGTGTTATATTGTATGTTTTTATATCTTTTGGGGGTTCTTTCTTGTAATATGACTTTGGCCATATCGACTAGTACATTTACAAACTTATCTGTACCATACTATTAAAACTGCATAGATATGATCAATAGTTTCATACACAAGGACTAGGTTGTTGGGCTCATCTCCAATTTGATTGTTATTCTGCATTTGGTGTACTAGATTATCATCTCAAAAGTTAATAGTTAGAATTTGGAAATACATACTAGTATACAAACTAAACGAGGTTAGTACTTCTTTTGGGCTTATAAAGAGATGAAAGAGTTTGAGGGTAAACTTCTGCCTTATGAAACTAACTTTGATGAATCATTTACATACAGAGACAATCATGGAAACATGTAATGAAACAACATAATTTGATTTAACTTCTTTGAATGTACAATGTAATTTAGGATGAAGGGTAAAAAAACTGAAAGACTAGGGGTGTTGCATCAATCTATTCTAAATG
Organism: Silybum marianum; assembly: GCA_036898165.1. NCBI lineage: Eukaryota > Viridiplantae > Streptophyta > Magnoliopsida > Asterales > Asteraceae > Silybum > Silybum marianum. Next base: position 30,991,939 of record CM072538.1, on the reverse strand, counting down.
CATTGAGCACAAAGCTAATATACTTGATGATGTGTCAATGTACACAAAAGAGTAGTAGAGTACTATTGTCTTCATGTTAGAACCGATCTTGTCATTTTCTGGCTTCAACTGATCATCTACAATGAAAATTATTATCAAGAAATATAAAGGTCTAACATGAGAAAAAAGAGCCTGCCAAGTTATCTAAGGAATGACTGCCTCATAAACCAAACTAGTTGTTACATTCTGTCCCCTGACTTGGAATGAGGCAAGCCATCCTTATCTACTAGGCAAGAGTGCATGCAAGAACCTCTCTTCTTATTCTCTTATCAACTCTTGATTTAGTGTCTTTCTATTGCCAATACTAAACATGAAATATCATAATTCTTGTTCTTTTTGTCTTTTCATCTTTGTCATGCACACTATTGCTAGTCAACTTACAACATTACAATATATGACTCCCTTTTATCATGTTAACCAAGGAGTGAAAGCTTTAATCTAGAAAAGATTTGAACGTAGTTGTCTAATGTTAGAAATAGATATTAGTAAACTCTAACCTCATGATGGCTTATGGTGTTTGTATGCATGCACAAAATGAAGAATGTGTTAACCTAGAGGCACATATTATTCGGATCCTCCTTCTAGACGTCAGAAGCAAGAAGAGAAGGTTTAGCATGAGAAAGAAGAGCCTCTCAAGATAGCCAAGGCGTGACTGCCTGATAAACCAAACAAAACGTTATTTGCTACCACCTTGAATTGGGATGTGGCAAGTCATCCTTGGCTACCAGAAAAGAAAAGACTGCTATTCTCTTCATGTTAGAACCTCTCTTCAATTCAGGTACCCAATGCTCATCTACATCTACTCCTCTTGAACGGAAGAAGAGGTGGCCTCACATGAGCAAGAAGAGCCTGTCAAGTTAGCCTGGGAGTGACTGCCTAACGAACCAAACAAGTTGCTACTTTCCAACAACTTGATGTGTTCACACGAGGCAAGTCATCCTTGGCTACCAAACAAGAGTACTCTTCTCTTCTTGTAAGAATCACTCTTCGTACTCTGTTATCATATTTGGTTTGCGTTTCTTATTTTCCTAAACTGCGTATATATAGCCAATGAAAACACTAAATTCTTGTTATTTCTTCTCTTTCCAACTTTCGTCCACATACACCATCTTGGGGAGAATATATCCACTTGCTTGGCCATATGGACCCAATTCTTTATATCCATACAAGGAGAAGAGTACGAAACACTTAGTAAAAGGAATTGTGTTCTTCAATCAATGGCCAAAAATCTTGCATGGGAGTTGACTTCAACTATTTGATGCCTCCTTGAAAGATTAACTGAGATATCCACTAGGCGTCCATTTAGTTAACTATTCCACAAAAGCCTTGTTGGATCATTGCCTTAAGATCCTGTGGAACATTTTCTTTTCTCTGTTATTGATTTCATTAATGTCAACTCTGCTACTACATATCAGGCTCAAAGTTTGAGTTTTGGTACATAAGCAAAATGTCAACCATGTGTCAGATTTGGTGATGGACGATGGTGCTTGGATTCCTTTCAAAGTGAAGTCACGTTCTATCATGTTTTCACATGCACTTGGATTGGAATATATTCTCTTCAAGATCCTCTATGCGTCCCTTTGGCTTGAGGTAGGCCATGCATGCATTTGGTTTGATTGATTGATACAATACACTGATTAGATGTTCATTCCTTATAATAACCAAGACTTCTTGAGTTGAAATTGCTGCTTTTATGTGTTGCCTAACGGATTACTAGTGTTTGTTTCCAAAAGTTTCTTTTTCTTGGATGTAATTTGGGGGTATTTTTGTAAAAGCAATTATGTGTAGGCAGATGGACTTAGTTCAGTCATTAACTTCCATGTACTGCCTCAAAGAAGCTAATAGACCTTTATGCACGTAAAACCAAACCAAATGAACGCACCATGTATAATCCTCTCAGAGGTATGATCTAGAGGGTAGGATTATAGGCGCACCTTTCCTCTACGGCAAAGGAAAGACCTTTATACCCCTCTTATATTGAATTGAGGTTGTTAATTTGTTCTTCACACACTCTTTCTTGTACATTTTTTGTTTGTTTTGGGAGTCCATTTCTTCGTATTCCCTGAGTTAATGCCTATCCAAAAAAAACCACAAATGAAAAAAGGAAATTTATGTTATTGGTCTATTGAAACAGACAAGAGTCGCCTTTCTCTTCCTTTTGCTAGATATGGATAACAATGGAGTAGTAAAAGGTGCAGTGGATCAGTTGAATATATTCTTTTTTTGCCTGATATAGATGATAATGGAGCTATCAATGAGGTGGAAAGAACAAGATACATAGAGAATTTTTCAAAAAATGATACTACTATTCCTTTTAAGAAGCTATTAGACATGTTTCTTTATACCCTTGGTAACATTTTTTATATCTTATGTTTTAGTTTATATAAATTAAGAAAAGGTGAAGATAATAGTGGGTCTCATTAATTTAAAATAATGGGAGAAACCACTATAGTAAGAAAATTGTTTATACAAATATAACCTAACTCATTTTGGTTGGATGAGAGGATTCTTTTTTTTCAATAATTTGTGATATACAAGTTAGACAAGATAACTCTTGTTGCTACATAAAATTTGTATTTTAAATTCAAATTAACTTTAATAAAGTTTCTTAATTTCGCAAAAAATTGGCCCCTGAATTTTATATTACCTTTCATTAAGAAACTATTTAAAGTTGAAATGAATGGAACAAATCTTTTCTAGAATAAAGTATTTAATGAATGCTTTTTGGAAAAGAGAGCATAATGATTTAATGGTACATTTCAGGCTCAAAGTTTGACGTTTAGTACATATGACACATGTAACCCATGCTCTTGAGAGAAACCTTTTTGCAGATTTGGTGATAGTTCTTAGATTCCTTTAAAGGTATATATAGTCAAATATTCTATCATGTTTTCGCATGCACACAGATTGGAATATATGCACTTCAAGATCCTCCATATTTTCTTTCTGGCTTCAGCCACCATGTTGAATGGGGAAGCATAATGCACTGTTGAATGGTGTTGAACATTAAAAGAAGGTAAAGGCCTTTAGGCAACTCCTCCGTCAAAAATAACAGTCAATTTCCATCATTTTTTGTCATCAAAAGTCTACTTTCTGTATGTTTATTCTTTCCTACTTGGTATAGATGCTAAATTTGCTTAAACAAATGTGTACTACTCCTTCAACACAACTAAAATGTTAGGTATCATATGCTATATCAAAAAATCTAATCGATAGACATTTTAATTCGTAGTTCTCTCAGGGTTTCCAATTTGGGTTGATTCTTTCCTTCAAAACCAAAGAGGTTTTCTCTCGTAATAATGATATAAATTCGTGCATATACAGAGCTTATCCATAGAACTAAACCTACATCGGTAAGTAGTTCCATACAGAAAGAAAAGGCTGTAGGAACCATCTCAATTTTGATATCTTATTAAATATAGCAGGTGTACTAAATGATCATCTCAAAAGACGAAGTTAACATTTAACAAAACATGAGGTATGATTTAACCTCGTGTATTATTTAGTTTTTCACATATATGCACTAAACAAACTTGCTATAGGATTGTAAAGGGATAAGAACTTGAGAACCAAGTTCTGCTTTAAGAAACCAGCTCTAACCGAATGATGCACAAAAAGGAAGCAACCAATATGAATATTGTTCAATGAAATACTAGAATTTTATTTCTTTGCAATGTACAACATAAATTCAGAGGAAGGTGGCAACTGAAACAATAGGTGCCTTGTAGCAATTCGAAATTTATTTATCACAAGCTTGAAATTATGCTCGATTATAAATAAATACAAACATAGAGGCACAGTTCTATATTAGTTGTCAAAGCATGCATCAATCTATTATTATAACTACTATTATATTATGAAGAGAAGGTCTAAGATGACAAAAAAGAGCCCGTGAAGTTAGCCAAGTAGTGACTGCCTGATAAACCAAACAAGGTGTTATTTTTCTATCACCTTGAGTTGGGATGAGGCAAGTCATCCTTGGGTACCAAACAGAAGTGCTCTTCTATTCTTGTAAGAACTTCTTTTCTTCTTCTCTTATCAGTTTTCTGATCTACATTACAAGTTAGAGGGAAACCATCTATTTGTAGCCAATCCTACATTGATGATAAATGGAGCTGCATAATATTGTGATATGTGTATCAATGGCCTTTATCAAGGCCATTGGGCAACATGTGCATAGGTCCTGATTTCAGTTATGCGAATCCTATTGAAAGATTAAGGGACATATCCAGGTGGGACCCATTAGTGAAATCAATCAGCTAAATCCTTGTTGGATCATCGACTTACGATCTCAATGAGCACTTTCCTTTATCTCTAATTCATGTCAAAGCTTCTGCTAAATTGGATGTTCATAGTTTGTATATTATTCATGCTACTTCTAAGTGATCTCATGTTGAATACTTAATAATGTAGTTTGTTATTTTACTAGTGCTTGTGACTGATAATCAGGTCTTAAATCCAAATTGTTTGCAGTGTGTTAGCACTTCCATAATGTAATTAAATGAACTAATTTTTGTAAATACGTGTCATCGGTATAATAGATTTACCGAAAGCATGCGAGTTCCTGTTACCCATTGTGATTTTGGTTAAAAACTGCTTTCTTATATTTTTTATTTAAATGGACCATATACCCATAAAAGTTATACTCCTTTTCATTTGACATATCCAACATCTCACACACATACTTTAGAACAAATCTTTATATTTGGTTATTCTTCTTGCATTCCATTTATGATAAAGTCAACCCATTTGAAGCATGCACATGGATTGGAATGGATGCACTTCAAGATCCTCAATGTATGCCTTCTGCCTTCTGGCTTTATTTATCTACCAGACATGCATGCAACTGTAAGTTTTTTATATTTATCAGATGAATTAATCTATTCTTCCCTACTTGATTTAGATACTTGTACACATTCTCTATTAATTTTATATACACAGTACTAGATTACGGAAATTTCGTGTCTAAGATGTTGGGGGATCGGACTATAAATTAGAGGAGAGCAGTAGGGAAAAGGCATGGAGAAAATTATCTGGGCCGTGTACCGAAAAGACTAGCCTCTTGAAAGCTAAAATCATTTCCAATTTTCAATCAATACAGCAACCTTTCCATTTGATTTTCTCTTATTTTGAATTCTTAGAAAAGAAAATTTGGAAGGGGGTGTGCTAGGCTATGCCTGGACTCATCTCTTATTTTGAATTCTTAGCAATTTTCATCTCATTTAACTTGAAGTTAACAGTTAGAAACAGATACTAGTATACTCAAACCTCTTATCATGTGTAGTTTTCCATTCATAGAAACTAAAATGAGATTAGTACTGCCTTTCCAAAAAAAATTAGTATTTGATTTGGGCTTATAAAGATATCAGAGAGTTTGAGGCCGAACTTCTGCCATATGAAACCACCTGTGTACATAAATTAAGGAGAAAACCACTGGAATTTGATTTAATTTGTTTGCAATGTACATGGTAATTTAGGAACAAGGGTAGAAAACTAAACGACTAGGGGTGTTGCACCAATGTGAATGAATTGACACAAACAGAAAATACTTGATGATGTGTCAATGTACACAAAAGAGTACTCTTGCCACCATGTTAGAACCGATCTTGTCATTTCTGGCTTCAGCGTTGATCATCTACCATTAAAATTATTACTAAGAAAGAAGGATTGGGTTCCGGTGAGAAGTAGAGTTAAGGTGAGAAGTGTAAGAAGGGATCTCCACCCTTGGATGCACATTAAGGATGAGATGCACCGAGATGAGTTGCACAGGGATGCACCAGATCAACTCCCTTCTAAAGCGCAATTCATGGGTGGGTATGAGATTAAAAGCGATCAAGAGTTCAGATCTCTTCTTACACTTCTCACCTTAACTCTTCTTCTCACATGAATGCATGATCCTATGCCTAAGGCCTAACATGAGAAAGAAGAGTCTGCCAAGTTATCCAAGGAATCGCTTAATAAACTAAACTAGGTGTCACATTCTATCACCTGACATGGAATGAGGCAAACCATCCTTGTCTCTTGAAAAAGAGTGCATGAATGAACCTCTCTTCTTATTCGCTTATCAACTCTTGATTTGCATTGCTTGTTTGAGTGAAATGTCTATCCAATATCATAGCCATACGAAACATGAAATCTCATAATTCTTGTTCTTTTTATCTTTTCGTCTTTGTCATACAAACTATTGCTAGCTAGCCAGCTTACGAGTTATGACATTACAATCTATAACACCATGTTATCATGCTAAGCAATGTCTGACAGCCGAACTAGAATTAGATCATAATCTAGAAAACATTTGAACATAGCTGTCTAGAGGAAAGTTCAAATGCGAACTCAAATTTGGTTGTGAACGTGAGGACAAATTAGAGCACGACACGTGTCTGAATGTAGATTATTCAGAACGAATAATCAAAGAGAAATATTCAGACTGAATATAGTCTAAATAATGCTTATTCAGTCTGAATAAGCATTATCCAGACCGAATATATTCAGTCTGAATAAGCATTATCCAGACCGAATAAATACTATATTCGGTCTGAATATTTCTTTGATTATTCAGTCTGAATATGACACGTGTAGCGCTCTCATTTGTCCTGAGGTTCACAAGTCACAACCAAATTTGAGTTCTCATTTGAACCTGCCCTTAGTTGTCTAATGTTAGAAATACATATGAATAAACTCTAAACTCATTGTGTCTGACAATGTTTTTTGTATGTATGTACAAAGTGAAGAATGCATGAACCTATAGTCATGTATTGTTCAGATACTTCTAGACCTCATAAGCAAGAAAAGAAGGTTTAGCATGAGAAAGAAGAGCCTTTCAAGTTAGCCAAGGAGTGACTGCCTGAAAAACCAAACAAGGCATTGTTTGCTACCACCTTGAATTGGGCTGTGGCAAGTCATCCTTGGCTTACCAGAAAAGAAAAGACTGCTATTCTCTTCATGTTAGAACCTCTCTTCTCTTCAGGTATATATCAAATCCTCATCTACATCTACTCCTCTTGAGTGGAAGAAGAGGTGGCCTAACATGAGCAAGAAGAGCCTGTCAAGATAGCCTAGGAGTGACTGCCCAACGAACCAAACAAGTTGCTATTTTCCAACAACTTGATGTGTTCACATGAGGCAAGTCATCCATGGCTACTAAACAAGAGTACTCTTCTCTTCATGTAAGAGCCCCCTCTTCGTGCTCTGTTGTCAACTTTATGTGCATTACTTGTTTTGGTAAATTGCCTATTTATAGCCAACGGGAACACTTAATTCTTGTTCTTTTTCTTCTCTTTCTATCTTTCCAATTTTGTACCACTTACACCATCTTGTGGAGAATATATCCACTTGCTAGACCATATGAACCCAATTCTCTTTATCTATATAAAGAAAGGAGGACGAAACATTGGGTAAAAGGAATAATGTTTTTCAATCAATGGCCCAAAATCTTGCATGGGAGTTGACTTCATCTAACTGATGCTTGATTGAAAGATTAACTTATAAATCCACTAGGAGTTCATTTAGTTTATCATTCCACAGAAAGCCTTGTTGGATCATTGACTTAATTAAGAATCTGATGAACATTTTCTTCTCTGTCATTGATTGCATTTATGTCAAATGTTTCACTAAATATATGGAAGTTCATAATTTGTTAGTATTGGGGAATTTTCAGAATATTGTTCAAAAAACTTAGTTGTTCTAGATGCAATCTTAGGAATAAGAGAAAAGTTGATTTTGGTGGGTTTCACTTTACGTTGTACCACATAGGTGAAAGAGTTGAATAGTTATGAAAATAGTGGAGACTCAAAATAGGTTCAATGCACCCTTGGGTACAATGTGGTGCTTCGATGGGGCATTTTGCACACATGCATCACCACTTTGAGTTGCAAAATTTCTTTTAGCTGGGTCAGTTATGACGGTTCGTGGTGCATAAGTTGAACCACCGTGATGGTTCTGTAGCGACGTTGGGGCGATCCTTTGCCAACAGACGCAAAAGTTGGCAGCTGGAACAAACGTGACGCTTCATTAAGAGCTATTAGGCTCTAGCGACGGCTGTCTTGGTTGGTGCCTGTTCCAACAGTTGCAACGATCTGAACAGTAGCCTTGGTGCCACCTGTCGCAAATCTGTCAATTATGACAGGTCAAACTTCAAAGGGCTGTCATGAAATCACTATATATATATATACATGCTTGCATCCTACACAGAAATCAATCTCTGCACCAGATTGCCTTAGATTGTGTTTCTATAGATATGCATTTCTTTGGTTTCTTGAAATCCTTGAACAATCACTAATTCGCCTGGGATTATCACCAACCGCGAATTATTCTTTGGTTTCTTGAAATCCTTGAACAATCACTAATTCGCCTGGGATTATCACCAACCACGAATTATTCATAAGCATGTGAAATGTGACATACATTGCTTCATTGTATCTTGCAAAGCAATTGGTCAGAAACCCAAAGCACAATCAGTGGGGGCAAAATTGCTTCAAGGATAGGGAGTTCACTTACCTTGAAAGCAATAAGTGGTAGATTTGTATTATCTTTTTCTAGCCTTGACTTTATACCCAAAAACCAACAATTTGCAATGCAAGATTAAAAAAAAGATTTTTAAACAAATATGTTTTTGTATGCTTACTCGTTTTGTGGATCCCTTCCTTTGTATTCCATGAATCAATGCCAGAGATTTGGTAGTCATTAATTATTTTGAGTTGGATTTATGAATGCATCTATGTAGATGCATGTATACATATCTTCAGATATTATATATATATATATGTGTGTGTATATATGTATTTGAATCAAAGCAGCTTGGTTATGTCTAAGAACATATTTTGATTCCTTCATTGCACCATCCGCTCTCTGAGGTCTGATATTCTATCTCCATCATCAACTCATGAGCTTAAGGTAGTGATGATAGGGATACAGATTAAGTGAATAGATTAATTATATACATAAATTATCTTTGGTGAATAAGTGATGCTAGCATATAACCCATTTTGGTTAAATTGAAGTTACTACGTGATGCCACTGCAGATCCAAGTTCAGATCTTAAGCATTTTGCATTTCCTTAAACAAGCTAGCAAGCATTATGTGGCTCCTATACAAAATTTATATTAAAAAATTCATGTATGCTCATTAAAGTGTATTATCTTCATGTTTATTGTTTATGCCTCATTTATTTATTCCTCGACGCTTTACAAGCTCAGCTGGTGAATGCCTTCTGGCTTTATTCATCTACTACCCATGCATGCAACTGTAAGTTTATTAAATTGATCGGATGAATTAATCTAATTCATCCTGCTAGATTTAGATGCCTGTATGTCTTAAAATCCAGGAACATTACTCCCTCAACATGATTAAAATGTTATACCAGCCATATGCAACATCAAAAAGGACAGTTTTTGTTCTTAGAGAAATTTCGGGTCAAATTTAGTGTTATATTATATGTTTCTAAATCTTTTGGGGGTTCTTTCTTGTAAGCCATATTAGCTTGTACATTCACAGAACTTATCCTACCGTACAATTAAAACAACATAGATATGATCAGTAGTTTCATACACCAGAACTAGGTTGTGGGAATCATTTCTAATTTAATTGTTATTCTGCATTTGGTGTACTAGATTGTCATCTCAATTGACTTGAAGTTAACAGTTAGAATTTCGAAATACATACTAGTAAACAAACTAAACGAGATTAGGACTTCATTTGGAATTATAAAGAGATGAAAGAGTTTGAGGGTAAACTTCTGCCTTACAAAACCAAGTGCCATGAATCATTTAAAAAGGAGACAACCACTGGAAACATGTAATTAAACAATAGAATTTGATTTAGATTATTCGCAATGTACATGGTAATTTAGGAACAACTGTAAAAAACTGAAAGACTAGGGGTGTTGCACCAATCTAAATGCATTGAGGTGATGTGTGGATGTACACAAAGGAATAGTAGATACTCTTGTCTTCTGGCTTTAACTGATCATCTACAATGGAAATTATCAAGAAATATAAAGTACTAACATGAGAAAGAAGAGCCTACCAAAGTTATCCAAGGAATGGCCACCTCATAAACCAAACTAGGTGTTACATTCTATCACCGGAATTAGGCAAGCCATCCTTATCCTACTGAGCAAGAGTGCATGCAAGAATCTCTTTCTTATTCCTTTATCAACTCTTGATTTGCATTTCTTGTTTGAGATTCAAGTGTCTTTCAATTCTATCACCAATACTAAACATGAAATGTCATAATTCTTGTTCGTTTTGTCTTTTCATTTTTTGTCATGCACAATATGGCTAGCCAACTTACAACATTACAATCTATGACTACCTTTTATCATGTTAACCAATGTCATGAAAGCTTTGCAATCTAGAAAAGATTTGAACATAGTTGTCTAATGTTAGAAATACCTATGAGTGAACTCCAACTCATGATGGCTTATGGTTTTTGTATGTATGCACAAAATGAAGAATGTATTAACTTAGAGGCAAATATTTATACAGTTCCTTCTAGACCTCATAAGCAAGAAGAGAAGGCTTAGCATGAGAAATAAGAGCCTTTCAAGTTAGCCAAGGCGCGACTGCCTGATAAACCAAACAAGGCGTTGTTTGCTACCGCCTTGAATTGGGATGTGGCAAGTCATCCTTGGCTACCAGAAAAGATTGCTATTCTTTTCATGTTACAACGTCTCTTCTCTTCAGGTATATATCAAATCCTCATGTACATCTATACTCCTATTGAAGCGGAAGAAGAGGTGGCCTAACATGAGCAAGAAGAGGCTGTCAAGATAGCCTAGGACTGACTGCCTAACGAACCAAACAAGTTGCTAGCTACTTTCCAACAACTTGATGTGTTCACACGAGGCAAGTCATCCTTGGCTACTAAACAAGAGTACTCTTCTCTTCATGTAAGAACCCCTCTTCATATTAGCTTTGATATGTGTTGCTTGTTTTCGTAAACTGCCTATTTATAGCCAATGGGAACTCCTATTTTTTGTTCTTTTTCTTCTCTTCCAGTTTTGTACCACTTGCAGCATCTTTGGGAGAATATATCCACTGGCTAAACCATATGAACCCAATTCCCTATATCTATATAAAGAAAAGAGGACGAAAACACCGAGTAAAACGAATAATGTTCTTCAATTAAAGAGCAAACATATTGGCATGAGAGTTGACTTCAACTATCGGATGCCTCCTTGAAAGATTAACTGAGATATCTACTAGGGGTCCATTTAGTTAATCATTCCACATAAGCTTTGTTGGATCCTTGACTTAAGATCTTGATGAACATTATTTTCTTTTTTCTGTCATTATTGGCAATAATGTCAACTCTGTTACTGCATATCAGCATCAAAGTTTTGAGTTTTGGTACATAAGCAAAATGTCAACCATGCTTTTTTTTGGACCAAACCTTTTTGCAGATATGTTGATGGTTCTTGGATTCCTTTCAAAGTAAAGTTAAATCATTCTATCATGTTTTTACATGCACATGGATTGGAATATATTCACTTCAAGATCCTCCTTTTGTCTTGAGGTAAGCCATGCATGCACTTGGTTTAATTGATTGATATAATTAATGCACTAATGAGATGTTCATTCCTTATGATAACCAAGACTATTTATGTGTTGCCTAAGGGATTACTAGCTAGGGTTTGTTTGCAAAAGTTTGTTTCTCTTGGAGGGTATTATATTTCCTTAAGGTAATTCTATGTAGGCAGATGGACTTAGGAGCCGTTTACCAAATGCCAGTGAGCATGACAAGAACCAAGAATCTACCTGGTAAGTAAGGATAACTCTTATCTGCGCTTACCGGGTAAAAGATACTTACCAAAAATCAATTTTGATGCCTGAGAATGTTTTTCGATAAAGTAACTGACGGTGGTGATTATTGCCTATAAGCGTTTGGTAATCGACCCTTTAGTTATTAAAGTCCATTTTCTGCCACAAAGAAGCTAATAGACCTTTATGCACCTAAAACCAAACCAAAATAAACCTATGCGGTATACGCCACTCAGAAGTAGGGTTTAAATGGTAGGATTCATACAAATATTTCCTCTATCTTAAGGGTCAGATGTATATGCTCTTCTTATATTGAATTGAGGTTCAATAATTTGTTCTTCAAACTATCAATTTCTTGTACTTTTTTCTCAGTTAAAACTTTTGTTATTTGTCTATAGAAACAAACAAGATTTCCCATTCCCTTGAATATTGTAGATATGGATAACAATGGAGTAGTAAAAGGTGGTATGGATTTAATGATTCTATTCTTTTTTGCCAGATATATAAAGATATGATAATGGAGATATTATTGAGGTGGAAAGAAAGAAGACACATACAGAATTTTTCAACAATAATACTTCTATTCCTTTTTAACGAAGGTATTACTCTTTTTTTTCTTTTATAAGAGTATCTCCAATCTTACTCCTTACATTTAAGCTAATATAGTGAGTGAAATGCATTGAAATTAGTGTGAGCAGTAAAACAGTATATTATTACTCCCTACATTAACAAATATAATTAGTTTTATATTCCCTATAATAGTTAAAATTTCTTAAGTGGTCGTGCTTGAGTTATCATGAGTTAATTTGCTTTATCAAATTGAACTTATAAGATGTTACTTCTTAACTTTGGGTCAAAGTTTAATCAGAAAAGAAAGTTCAAATTGGAATCCTCAACTGCTACTGCCATGAAGCTGAGTTCACGATTTAATGGCAAGTTTCACTCATTTTCTTTTTGGGTTAATACATCAAAAAGGCTCTGTTGTAATAAGTCCAAATTAACGATGAACAAGAACTACTGCCCTTTAGAAGAAAATTCTGTGTGCTTTATCATACAACAGATTAAGTGGATCAAGATGAACTTATGAAAAGGTTAAGAAATATTTGTTACAATCTTTTAGGAACTACTGATAAAAAGAGCAAAGTGTACCAGTTGAGAATTTTAGAGAGATGGCAGTACAAATACCACCGATCAGAATTTTTTTGTTACATGTACGATCCTCAAAAATCACCTAAAAGGGCTTCATGTGCTTTTATAAACACAATCGAACACAATACCCATTTGGTGTTGTTAAGTGTATGATCATCTTTATTTGTGCAAACAAACAAAAAACCAATGCAAAGCTTCATCATATATATATATAAATCACCGATATCCATCATTAATTTCCATACCCAAAGACTGAAATTAAAGTTATAGCAACACCAACTAGACAAAGGGTTTGCATAGCCATTTTAGCCTTATTGGCTAGCTCAACACTATATCAAGCCTCTTCCTCCTCCTAGAACCACTATATCACGGAAGCTCCAAAGGACATAAATGGTGAACATCAAGCCACCAACTTTTGGGCCACTAACTCGGTTCCTAGAACTGCTCAGATAGCTGAAAATGGTGAACTTGTTCAACCTACCAGTTTCTGGCCTGCTGACTCGGTTCCTAGAGCCGCTTAGATGGCTGAAAATGGTGACTCGGTTCCTAAAGCCGCTCAAATGGCTGAAAATGGTGACCTTCAAGCTGCCAGCTTCTAGGCTGGGACTCGGCATCTAGAAGCTTCTGGGAGTACACTGAGAAGCGTCCGGACTCCGCATCTAGAAAGCTTTTGGGCCTACGGTAAGTCAGTTCCTGACACACCGTAGCCCCAGAAGCTTCTAGATGCCGAGTCGGGAAGCAACTCAGTGTAACCCCAGAAGCTAGATGCTGAGTCACCAGCCCAGAAAGCCGGTAGCTTGAAGGTCACCATTTTCAGCCATCTGAGCTGGGCTTTAGGAACCGAAATGCTTCAAGAAGAGCAGCAACCTGACTTCTAGTTGACGGGTTGTCCTCGGATCTGAATTATTCATTGCTGGCTGGCTTGCCATCCTGCAAATAGCCCAAAAAATTTGTTATCATTGATACCATAATCATATGTTATTTAAGAATACAACTTATAATATGGCTATTTGCATAAATTTCCCCAAAATCAACGGTCAAACTTTTGAAGTCCAAATATCAAAATTCATACTTTAACAATAAGGGCCCGTTTGGTTGGAGGGATTTGAAGGGATTGAAATCCAATCCATTGTATTGGGGATAGTTCTCAGATTACTGACATGACGACTTATTTGACTGCAGTGTTTGGCATAAATATTAAGATATAGTACAGTATAATTTCAAGAAAATCACCAGAGTTCGCACTTGGAATGACTTATTTGAAATCTCAATCCCTCCAAATCCCTCCAACCAAACGGGTCCTAAGACTCCTGATAAAATTTAGAATAAAGCAAGTTAAACTTCCTTGGAGCATCTAATTACAGAAACCAAATTCTATAATTCAATAGAACACATTTTATTCCCGAAATCACTCAATAGATCGCACAAGAAATGACTTGATGTGATCTAAAATTCCCAAATTTAAAATAACAATAGAACCCTAATGTTATGTTCTTGAATTTGGGGAAAAAAGAAAAGAAATGGAGGAAAAAAAAAATTATTTGTGTTCTCGAAAAAGAGGAAAATGAAAGAAAGAAATATTTTTTTCATATTCTCGAACAAGGAGAGAAAGGAAAGATATCATTTTTATAAATACATCCTTTAAAAATATGTTCTTTGTAATATGAAATGTTGGATAGTTTTGTAATTTTAATAGTCTTTTTAAAAGGTTTTAATTTCTTTTCCTTTTATTTCCTTCCCATTCCTCCCACGTCAATGAGGAAAGTGTTGGAAGAAAACTTATGATTATTTTTCTTCCATTTCCTTCACATTCCCCTGTGTTGGGAGGAAACGTATGATTATTTTCATTCCGTTCCTTTCATTTCCCTCAAAAAGTTTCAAGACCACGAGTTCTTTTTACTTTCCTCTTGTTTCCATCTCTTTCTTTTCCTTTGCAATTTTTTTTTCTGGAACACAACATAAATCCACATCATGATACCGATAAGTAAACAACTAGTTAAATAATATATTTGAGCACCTTAACTATTCAAACAAACATAGATCTAGCATAATCACATAAAATATAAATCTCAAACGCGAAATTTGGGTCAAATTTTAGATTATCTGCGGTTTAACTAAAAAAAGACGTACTATTCGGGATTCATTTCCGTACTATTTTTATTGAAGAAAATTTCCGTACTACTCTACTCTTAACCTTCAAGTTCCAACTGCTGATGTTAATACAAATCGATGGGGAATCATTAATGCTAATACAAATATTTTGATATCGATGGAGAAACAAGAATAAAAAATCGACGTTATAAATAAACAGAAATCGATGGAGAGAAGAGATACCTGAGGGATCGACGGAGAGCAGAGAAACCTTCATGGAGGTGACCGGCATGATACAAAGATATAATATAGCAATGGACATGTCATTTTATGGTAGTGGTCCCAACTGCTTTTGTAGTTTGTTACAGATCCCTATATGATTTACCTATTGAAGCATTAAATAAACAATATTCTTCTCCAACTCTCTCTCTTGCTTTCTCTCTCATTATGAGTTTTAACGTAATTAATTCAACCACTATTCTTCTATTAGCTGTTCTTGGTGATACGTATCTGGTTGAACGTTGGTTTGAATCATCTTAGCCATCATAGATTGGTGATTTTAGTTTCATTAACCATTTTGTGTGAAGTGTGATTATGATTTATTTGAGATCAATTAAATTGGTGAGACAAACATAAGCGAGTTACGGGGTGCGGAGTTCACACTCACAAATGCTGCCCCTATCACCTCGCATTGCCCTTAGGCGGTGGTTAAGGGGCATCACCCCCGGCGGGGAGCCCCTTGGCAGTGGTAACCGTCAATCTTTCATATAAATACATACGTCATTCTCTCATGTAAATAAATAAAAAGATGATCTGATGAATATATATTTACAAAATCGGTGCCTTATTTTCTGTATGATTTTTCTAGATTATCTCGGTACTAATTTTGTGATAACCTAAGGCATTAAAGGGACGAAATACAATATCTGAAAAGTGATTTCCAATACACGATTTATAAATCCATCCAAGCATTATAAAACCACAAACCCAGATTCCTGATTCCCCATGTACATATATAGACTAGTATCATGGCAATACGTTTCTTGGACCGTAATTATTGCGATCACCTAATGAGGTACATAAGCAAAATGTCAACCATGCCTTATTTGGACCAAACCTTTTTGCAGATTTGGTGATGCATGGTTCTTGGATTCCTTTCAAAGTAAAGTCAAAGCATTCTATCATGTTTTCACATGCACATGGGTTGGAATATATTCACTTCAAGATCGTCAATTCCCCCTTTTGGCTTGAGGTAAGCCATGCATGCATTTGGTTAATTGATTGATATAATTAATGCACTAATGAGATATCATAATTCTTGTTCTTTTTGTCTTTTCATTTTTGTCATGCACACTATGGCTAGCCAACTTACAACATTACAATCTATGACACCCTTTTATCATGCTAGCCAATGTCTGAAAGCTGAATTAAGATTAAATCTTAATCTCGAAAATATTTGAACATAGTTCTCTAATGTTTGAAATACATAGGAGTAAACTCTAACCTGAAGATGGCATATGGTGTTTGTATGTATGGACAAAATTAAGAATGTATATTAACCTAGAGGCACATATTTTTACAGATCCTTCTAGACCTCATAAGCAAGAAGAGAAGGCTTAGCATGAAAAAGAAGAGCCTTTCAAGTTAGCCAAGGCGTGACTGCCTGATAAACCAAACAAGGCGTTGTTTGCTACCACCTTGAATT
Organism: Silybum marianum; assembly: GCA_036898165.1. Taxonomy (NCBI): domain Eukaryota; kingdom Viridiplantae; phylum Streptophyta; class Magnoliopsida; order Asterales; family Asteraceae; genus Silybum; species Silybum marianum. Next base: position 30,975,196 of record CM072538.1, on the reverse strand, counting down.
GGGTTGGGATGTGGCAAGTCATCCTTGGCTACCAGAATAGACGAATAGACTGCTATTCTCTTCATGTTAGAACCTTCTTCTTTTCAGATATCCAATTCTCATCTACAACTCTTCTTGAATGGAAGAAGAGGTGGCCTAACATGAGCAAGAAGAGCCTGTCAAGATAGCCTAGGACTGACTGCCTAACGAACCAAACAAGTTGCTAGCTACTTTCCAACAACTTGATGTGTTCCACACGAGGCAAGTCATCCTTGGCTACTAAACAAGACTACTCTTCTCTTCATGTAAGAACCCCTCTTCGTATTAGCTTTGGTGTGCATTGCTTTGTTTTCATTAACTGCCTATTTATAGCCAATGGGAACAACTATTTCTTCTTCTTTTCGAGAATATATCCACTTGCTAAACCATATGAACCCAATTCTCTATATCTATATAAAGAAAAGAGGACGAAAAACCAAGAAAAACGAATAATATGCTCCATTCAATGGCCAAACATCTTGCACTATCTGATGCCTCCTTGAAAATTAACTGAGATATCTACTAGGGGTCCATTTAGTTGATCATTCCACAGAAGCTTTGTTGGATCCTTGACTTAAATTTTCTTTTTTCTGTCATTATTGGCAATAATGTCAACTCTGTTACTGCAAATCAGCATCAAAGTTTGAGTTTTGGTACATACGCAAAATGTCAACCATGCTTTTTTTGGACCAAATCTGCAAACTTGGATTCCTTTCAAAATAAAGCTAAATCATTCTATCATGTTATGCACATGGATTTGAATATATTCACTTCAAGATCCTCAATTCCTCCTTTTGTCTTGAGGTAAGCCATGCATGCATTTGGTTTAAATTGATTGATATAATTAATGCACTAATGAGATGTTCATTCCTTATGATAACCAAGACTGTTTATGTGTTGCCTAAGGGGTTACTAGGGTTTGTCTGCAAAAGTTTGTTTATCTTGGAGGGCATTTTATTTTCTTAAGGCAATTCTATGTAGACAAATTAAATTTATCAAATGTTTACCGAGTGAGCATGGCAAGGACCGAGAATCTTATCCGGTAAGATAATAACAATAGACCAACTATCTTACCAGGTAAGTGAGGGATAAGACTTTTATCTCCTAAAAGCTTAATCACCGACGCTGACCAATAATCAATTTTGATAACCGAATATGTTTCCCTAAGTGAGGGTGGTGATTCTTGCCGGTAAGTGTTTGGTAAACGACCCCCTTAGTTCAATCATTGAAGTCCATGAGCTGCCTCAAAGAAGCTAATTGACCTTTATGCACCTAAAACCAAAATAAATCTGCCCGGTATCCAAGTAGGGTTTAAATGGTAGGATATATACAAATATTTCCTCTACCTTAAGGGTCAGACGCTTATGCTCCTGTTATATTGAATTAAGGTTCAATAATTTGTTCCTCAAACTCTCATTTCTTGTACTCTTTTTTGGATCGAGTCATTTCTTCGTATGTGACTCCTGTACAAAATTTACATTCAACAATTCATGTATGCTCATTAAAATGTACCATCTTCATGTTTATTTGTTTTAGGTTCATTTATTTATTCCTTGATGTTTTACAAGCTCAGCTGGTGGATACCTTCTTGCCTTATTCATTTACTACTCATGCATGCAAATGTAAGTTTATTAAATTGACCGGATGAATTAATGTAATCCATCCTACTAGATTTAGATGCCTGTATGTCTTTAAATTCAGGTACGCTGCTCTCTCAACATGATTAAAATGTTATACAGCCATATGCAATATCAAAAAGGATAATTTTTGTTCGTACAGGAATTATAGTTCAAATTTAGTGTTATATTGTATGTTTCTAAGTCTTTTTGGGGTTCTTTCTTGTAGTATGATTTTAACCGTGTCGGCGAATACATTTACAGAATTTATCCGTACCATACAATTAAAACTGCATAGATATGATCAGTAATTTCATACATAAGTACTAGGTTGTTGGGCTCATTTCCATTTTAATTGTTATTCTGCATTTGGTATACTAGATTATCATCTCAATTGACTTGAAGTTATCAGTCAGAATTTGGAAATACATACTAGTATATACAAACTAAATGAGATTAGTACTTCATTTTGGCTTATAAAGAGATGAAAGAGTTTGAGGGAAACTTCTGCCTCATGAAACCAATTTCGATGAATCATTTACATAAAGAGATAACCACATGAAACATGAAATGAAACAACATAATTTGATTTAATGTCTTTGCAATGTACATTGTAACTTAGGAACAAGGGTAAAAAAACTAAAAGACTAGGGGTGTAGCAACAATCCAAATGCATTGAGATGATGTGTCGATGTACACAAAAGAGTAGTAGAGTACTCTTGTCTTCATATTAGAACCGATTTTGCCATTTTCTGTCTTCAATTGATCATCTACAATGAAAATTGTTATCAAGAAAGATAAAGTACCAACAACTTGATGTGTTCACACGAGGCAAGTCATCCTTGGCTACTAAACAAGAGTACTCTTCTCTTCATGTAAGAACTCCTTTTCGTATCAGCTTTGGTGTGCATTACTTGTTTTCGTAAATTTCTTATTTATAGGCGATGGAAACACCTATTTCTTGTTCTTTTTCTTCTCTTCTAGTTTTGTACCACATGCAACATCTTTGGGAGAATATATCCACTTGCTAGACCATATGAACCCAATTCTTTGTATCTAAATAAAGAAAAGAGAACGAAACACCACGTAAAAGGAATAATGTTCTTTCAATAAATGGCCAAAAAGTTTGGACGGGAGTTGACTTCAACTATCTGATGCTTCCTTGAAAGATTAAGTGAGAAATCCACTAGGGGTCCGTTTAGTTAATCATTCCACAGAAGCTTTGTTGGATCATTGACTTAAGATCCTGATGAACATATAAGGAATTATAAGAGAAAAGTTGATTTTGGTGGGTTTCCCTTCATCTTGTCCCACATAGATGAAAGAGTTAAATAAATGTATCTATATAAGTGGAACTATTTCCTTAATATTAATTTACTATATATGAATGGTGAAGACTTCACCCACCATGAGTGTCCGTTGTCTTGGTTGCTGCCTGTTCAGTTGTGACGTTTTAACAACAAAATTTTAGGACATTTTTATTATAAGACGGCTTATTTGCTATTTTATAGGATATGTTTATAGGACACTTCTCAAAAGTGTCCTATAAAAATATGTTTATAGGACACTTCTTAAAGTTTATAGGATACTTTTGAGAATTGTTCTATAAAAATAGCTAATACGACACTTTATTTTAAAAATGTTCTAAAAAACTCGTTAAGACACCTGAAAACGTCTGATAAACTTATTACAATATATTTAGATAAGACCCTTTATTGTTTGATCCTATAAAGTTGGCGTCCTATAAACCCAATTTTGTTCTAGTGGATTTTGACAGTTCAAACTTCAAAAGGCTGCCAGGAAATCATAATATATGCACTTGCATCCCACACTGAAATCAATCAATCTCTGTAACAGATACACTCACTAATTCATTTGGGATTATCACCATCCGTGCATTATTCATAAGCGTATATGCGACATACGTTGCTTCATTGTATCTTAGGAAGTAATTCATCAAAAATTCAAAGCACAATTTGTGGGGGTGAAGTTGCTTTAATGATAGAGAATTCACTTGCCTTGAAAGCAATAAAAAGCAATAAGTAGTAGATTTGTATTATCCTTTTATAGCCTTTACTTTAGTACCCAAAAACCAACAATTTTCATTGCATGTCCAAAAAAAAAATTAAACAAATATGTTTTTTGTATGTTTAGTTGTTTTGCCGGTTCATTCCTTTGTATTCCATGAGTTGCCAGAGATTGGTAGTCATTATTTTGAGTTGGATTTATGAATGCACCTATATAGATGCATTCATATATATATGTGTGTGTGTGTGTGATTGTATGTGAACTGAAGCAGCTTGGTTATGTGTAAGAACATATTGTGATTCCTTCATCACTACATCATCCACTCTCTGCGGTTTGATATTCCATCTTGATCATCAACTCAAGAGCTTGAGGTACTAATGATAGGGATGCGATTTAAGTGAATAGATTAATTAGATATATAAATTAAAAAGTACCATCTTCATGTTTATTTGTTTAAGGCTCATTTATCTAATCTTCAGGATGCTTTACAAGCTCGGCTGGTGGATTCCTTCTGGTTTTATTTAATTATATACTACTCAGTACTCATTCATGCAATTAACTGTGAGTTTATTAAATTGATCAGATGAATTAATCTATTCTTTCCTACTAGATTTATATGCCGGTATGTCTTAAAATCCATAATACTACTCCCTCAACATGATTAAAATGTTATCTTTACCGTAAAAGAACGGTCTAGCGATGAGTAGTTTCATACATAAGTACTAGGTTGTTGGGCTTCCCAATTTAATTGTTATCCTGCATTTGGTGTACTAGATTATCATCTTAATTGACTTGAACTTATCAGTTAGAATTTTGAAATACAAAGTAGGATAAAAACAAAAACGAGATTAAGTACTACTTCATTTGGGCTTATAAAGAGATGAAAGAGTTTGATGGAAAACTTGTGCCATATGAAACCAACTTCAATGAATCATTTACATAAAGAGACAAACCACATGAAATGAAACAACATAATTTGATTTGATTTCTTTGCAAAGTACAAGGTAATTTAGGAACAAGGGTAAAAAATTGAAAGACTAGGGGTGTAGCAACAATCTAAATGCATTGAGATGATGTATCGATATACAGAAAAGAGTAGTAGGAGTAGTCTTGTCTTCATATTAGAACCGATCTTGCCATTTTCTGTCTTCAATTGATCATCTACAATGAAATATCATAATTCTTCTTGTTCTTTTTGTCTTTTCATTTTTGTCATGCACACTATGGCAAGCCAATTTACAACACTACAATCTAGTTTTCGAAAATGGTTTATGGTGTTTGTATGTATGCACAAAATTAAGAATGTATATTAACCTAGAGGGACATATTTTTACAGATCCTTCTAGACCTCATAAGCAAGAAGAGAAGGCTTAGCATGAAAAAGAAGAGCCTTTCAAGTTAGCCAAGGCGTGACTGCCTTATAAACCAAACAAGGTGTTGTTTGCTACCACCTTGAATTGGGTTGGGATGTGGCAAGTCATCCTTGGCTACCAGAAAAGACTGCTATTCTCTTCATGTTAGAACCTCTCTTCTCTTCAGGTATCGAATTCTCATCTACATCTACTTTTTCTTGAAACGGAAGAACAGGTGGCCTAACATGAGTAAGAAGAGCTTGTCAAGATAGCCAAGGAGTGACTGCCTAACGAACCAAACAAGGTGTTACTTTCCAACAACTTGATGTGTTCACACGAGCCAAGTCATCCATGGCTACTAAACAAGACTACTCTTCTCTTCATGTAAGAACCCCCTCTTCGTATTTGCTTTGTTGTGTGTTGCTTGTTTTCGTAAACTGCCTATTTATAGCCAATGGGAACACCTATTTATTTCTTTTTTTGTTCTCTTTCTATCTTTACAACTTTGTACCACATACACCATCTTGGGGAGAATATATCCACTTGCTAAACCATATGAACCCAATTCTCTATATCTATATAAAGAAAAGAGAACGAAACACCTAAGTAAAACGAATAATGTTCTTCAATTAATGGCCAAAATCTTGCATGGGAGTTGACTTCAACTATCTGATGATGCTTTGAGATATCCACTAGGTGTCCATTTAGTTAATCCCATAGAAGCTTTGTTGGATCCTTGACTTAAGATCTTGATCAACATTTTCTTTTTTCTGTCATTGATTGCATTAATGTCAACTCTGGTACTACATATCAGCCTCAAAGTTTGAGTTTTGGTACATATCAGCATGTCAACCATGCTTTATTTGGATCAAACCTTTTTGCAGATTTGGTGATGGTTCTTGGATTCCTTTCAAAGTAAAGCCAAAGCATTCTATCCTGTTTTCATATGCACATGGATTGGAATATATTCACTTCAAAATCCTCAATTCCCCCTTTTGGCTTGAGGTAAGCCAATATATATATATATATATAATAATGTAGAAAATATTTCTAGGGAGCTTTTTACATGGAGTGAGATAAAACTAATGTAGCGAGTCCATTATGAGTTTTTTTTTTATATTTAACTCCCTACAACAATTAAAGAGTTGGTATAGAGAGCCAATTAATTAGAGATGCCATAGCATTGTTTTTTTTTTCCTTTGCTTTTTGTTCATATGACTTGAGAAAAGATGATAACAATGGTCCCATTTTCGAATGATCATTGGACCCATTATTCTAAACTATTCACGTTTTAACCTTTTAATTTCTGAAAATTTTCTATCAGTTTTGTTATCCTGAAATATAGTTATATACTTTGTAACTTCGTATTTTATTAAAATTTATGTATTGACGTTTGACATCGTAACTTTATAATTTTAAAACAGTTCATTACAACGAGACATTGGTACTTCTAGTTATTGGAAACTTGAATACATTGATTGGATTCATGTAGCCATATTACCTTATAGGGTAAGCGTTTGTCGGACGTCACTTACCCATGAGCATGGCAATGATCGAGAATCTTACTTGGTAAGAGGCACAGCAAGGACCAAAAGTCTTATCCAGTAAGTGAGGGAGTAAGTGAGGGAGACCGACTTACCCGATAAGTGTTTATCAGTTAAAAGACACTTATCTCAATATATTTTGATAACCGATAATGTTTCCAATTAAATCTTAGTTTTTTTTTCAATTTTACATTCTTACAACTAGAATGGGCTCCCCCTGCTGGCCCAGTGGCCCATACAAAATAGTTCAATGAGCAGACCCATGCCCCATAAGAGTGCTTCAGCCCAACTCCCAAGCACCTGACCAAGCAGACCGGGCCTGAACCGTGCTCGGTCCTGCCCACGCCGTGGGCTTCAGGAAACGCAGATTCATTATCCGTTCCAGGACCCCTCTGACGGGTTACAATGTAGCGGCCCCTTAATCGCATTTCCACTTTGATTTCACTCAGAAATTGGGTCGGCAAATTTGTGTAATGGAGATTTGACTTTGTGGTGGTGGTATATGTAGGAGAAGCGGGTTTGCGGTAAAAACTGTGTTGATAATGATGTTTGGATGATAAACTAGTTGTTAATGATAGGCTAGTTTTTTGTTTTTTGAAGAGTGTCAAGGGCTATGATTGGATTAATCCCGGCAAATTATGACTGCAAGACATCAGCTCTAATAAACTCAGTGGTCACAATTGTTGTGTATGCCTGAATTCGAACATCGGGTCTTGATGTTCTTGGAGGCTTATGATCGAGCCACCAAACAGGGACGCGCTTAAACAGCCATAACTTTCGCTTCGAGTGTCCGTTTCGGGCCGACAACTAGGCGATTCGAAGCTATTTTCGAGGAGCACGCCATGGATAGGACCCGTAGAGGCCTAACAGACATTTTAGTGTGTTTTTTTTGTCATTTTGGGTTTTGTTTTGTTGGGCTTTTATGTTTGGCCTGTTTTTTATTTTTAGATCCGTTTTATTTTGGGCGTCATATTTAAGCTTTTTCCTTGTAATATGGATGGTCACAACTGAAATTTAGAGACTTTCGATTTTCTTCCCAAATTTTGAGTTATGTTGAATTCGATATTTGAAGCCTAGGATCGGTATTCGTTGAATCAATGATTCCTAGAAGAGATTATCCACGGCATTCGTAGAATCAACGTGGTAATCTGTATTTTCAATTTTATACGCTGCATCAGAAACACTACTTGAAGCATTTTGATAACTTAGTTGGCTATTTATTTAAACAGAGTTTTTTCAATAAGTTAGATTATGGTTGTTAAACATGACAGATATTTATCTTATATGGCCTAAGTAATTATCATCATTCATTTATTTTTAATAATCAATAATATTTTAATCATTGACACTTTTCTTTTAGTTAAAATCGCTAAAAATCACATTCAAACAAAATAACATCAAAAAATTATGTGGTAGAGAAATTTTGTTTCCTCTTTTAAACATTCTTGGTTGATGATAGATGCAATCTTTTCTTTGGGATTTGACTAAATTGTACAGAAAATTTAGGTATTTGTTAAACATATTTTTCATATATTGTTTCTTTAAGACTAATTTGACCTGTGATTTTTTTTTAATAAGTGAAGCTTCAATTAGTCCAAAGACTTAGGTCGTGCCAAATTTGAACATTACTTTAAGTAGAACAAAGTTTGAGAAAGTGGTTTGGTGAAAATAAACTTTCATTGAAATTATATAAAAGAACAAGAACCATTAAAAAACTAGGTTCGGTTTGTAGTCAAAATAAGACAAATTCATAGTCGACCTTAATGTTGGGCGACCCAGGACACCACAAGCTCAAAGGGCATCAAGTCATCAACTCGTGGATTGGGTCTTGAATTAGACTATTTTCAATGACTTGTCTAAAATGAAGGCATTTTCTCCACCAACCCAACACTATAACACAACAAAAAATGGAGGGGCAACTCTTTGGCCTCTATATTTGAAGGGGGAATAAAGTGCCCCTCTAAAAAATTATATTAATTTTTTATTTAACTTTTTTCTAGTTTTATTTATAAATTAATAGTTTAATGCATTAAAAAATAAATACATATATTATTTTAGTATTATTATAATATTAAAGATGTTTTTAGTGTTGATTTTTTAGTGTGTGGTTGGAGTTGATTTTTTTTAGTGCTACATTTTTAGTGTTTTTAGTGGTCGTTTTATAGTGGTTGGGTTGGAGATGCCCTAATACTATAAAAATACTTAAAATTCATTTCATAAGATGCCCGATAGCATTGCCCAATTTAAAAAAAGCCCCATGTCTTGCACCGTATAAATGGCCCCAAATTGCAAACATCCAATAATTGCATGTTAAAGACATTAATTCCTGAAAATAAGATAAAAAATAGAAACATGTTACCTCTCGTTGAATCGCTTAATATTGGCCTTATCAAACCCATAATGTGGACGCCGTTACCGTTATCTAACTCCCGTCAATTCCTTCCCAACTGCCAATTCAACGTTCGATGCGCTACAAAACGTCATGTTACTGACCCAGCTGCCGTAGCGGCGGCGGTTGACAATTTCGCGTTCGCCGGAGCAATCAAGAGCCGTTTCGATTGGCAGAGTTCATGTGCTATAATTGCAAGCACGCCGGTGCCGGTGCCGGTGCCGGTGGCGGTGGCGTAGCAGCACGCCAATGAGAAAACAGAGGATAAAACATTACGACGGTGAATGGAAAAGAAACTGTAACTCTTAACCTCCCGAAGCCACTCACCGTCAATGATATGTGTCCTGCTCCGAAGCACGGTTCGCCGATGCGTGTTGCTTATCAAGGAGTTCCCGGTGCATACAGTGAGACAGCCGCTTGTAAAGCGTATCCAAATTGTGAATCTATTCCTTGTGACCAATTTGAGGTTGCATTTCAAGCGGTGGAGCTTTGGATAGCAGATCGTGCTGTACTACCAATCGAAAATTCTATCGGCGGAAGCATTCATCGGAATTACGATCTACTCCTCCGGCACCGCCTCCATATCGTCGGCGAAGTCCATCTTCCGGTTCACCATTGCTTACTAGCGTTACCAGGTGTCGGTAAAGCAGATCTCAACCGTGTGATTAGCCATTCGCAAGCCCTATCTCAGTGCGAACAAACACTCACCGAACTTGACCAAAATGTCACACGCGAGGTCTTTTACAGTACCGCCGGAGCCGCTAGCTTCATCGCCGAAAACAACCTACGCGACACAGCTGTGATCGCATCAGAACGCGCAGCGAAGATCTACGGCTTCAACGTCCTTGCCGACGGAATCCATGATGATTCAAACAACGTTACTCGTTTTCTGATGCTCGCACGAGAACCGATCATTCCACGAACCAATCGACCATTCAGAACAAGCATTGTGTTCTCTCATGACAATGGAACCTCCGTGCTCTTCAAGGTGTTATCGGTGTTCGCCTTTCGAAACATTAACTTGACGAAGATCGAGAGCCGACCTCAACGACTCCGGCCAATCGGAACGGCGAAACGGTTCTTCGAATACACCTTCTATGTGGAGTTCGAAGCATCAATGGCGGAGGTTAGGGCACAAAACGCTCTGGCAGATATTCAGGAGTTCACATCATTCTTGAAGGTGTTGGGTAGCTATCCCATGGACATGACCCCATGGTCTCCTTCCGGTGGGGTTTGATGATATACGAATACGACGCCATTTAAAGTAAATATCGTTTTTCTTTTTTACTCATAAAATTCCTTTTTCTCGGAGAGTTTTTTTTAATTTTAATTCCTTTGTTTGAAACTCAGTTGAAAATTAGGTTATCTTTGACAAACTAGCTGATAAATTAGCTTATAGCTGATAAGTTAGCTGATAACTAATAAGGTAGTTGATGAATTTTTCTTTTGAGGATTTAGGAAATCTTCTTTGGGGATTCTATATTCAAATCCTTTTCCTTTTTCAAAAAAAAAAGTTATTATTGTAGATTAAAATAATGTATAATAAAAGGAGTTAAGGTGACAAGTGTAAGAAAATATTTGAACTTTTGTCATTTTTAGTTCCAGAAAAATCCAAGAGTTGTGTGTTTTAGAAGACAATTAATCTGGTGTGCCTTAATAAAGTTGATCTAGTGGTTCTTTTCCTACCATTCTTACATGGACCCAACCCTTGGGAACGTAATGTCTTTTTAATGCAAATGATAATCAATTTAAGGTTTTTTTCTTTTTGTCAATCATGGATGTCCATGACAATTTACGAGCATCTCGATTAATTCCAAAGGCCTTGAAGAAGAGTTAAGAAAATCCCCAATGACTTTGTAGAACCCGAATCAGTGACCTCTGAACTAAAATCCCAAAACTTATTGTTAGTTGAATTAACCTCTTAAGGTTACAGATACGAACGAAGGAACCAAACTTTTTTCTAATCTTTGTGATATTATTGAAGCATACGGGATGTGGTAGTAAGGTATGGTTTATTTAACCCTGTGGAGTTAGCTCAACCGACAATAAAGTTTGGTTCTTTAGGAATCCTCTTCAGATGCCATCAGTTTTCTTGCAACCTTAATTTATTTTATCATTTTACAACTTTAAATTATTACAATCGCCAATTTGCAATAAGACATAGGACTAAAGAGGTGTTCTTATGATATGCGGATATGTGTACTTAAAAAGCTGTTGGTCTGAGTTTCGAGTCCGGGCCCCTTCATGCGATTTGATGTAGAGTGAGTCTTGGATAACTCACTCACACTAGATTTCTTGTAAGTTGGGTACCATGTAGGACTGGTTAAGGTTGTCAGTTTTCAACCTTTTGTTCATAATAATTTTTTTCCTTGACTAACAGCCTATTTGTTAGCAAATTGAAGAGCTTAATTGGACTTACAGTTTGTTCGGTTAACCTATGTGACTGTTTGATAATGGCTTAATCATATAAAAAGTGGCTTATTCAGTAAAATTTTACGGTAAGCGTTATGTAGAAAATCAAGTTTTTTTGAAAACTTATTCCTCGCAATTGAAAAAACACATTTCTTCCATCTATAAAAACTCTTATAAACAAACATTTTCTCAGTCTATACAAACAGATTAATTATATAAATAAGTTTATTCATATAAAACTTAATAAAAACCCAAACTACAAGAATGATTTACTTCGTCATATGCCCGTCGATGTATGTAGTAGGAACATTCAAAATGGTTGTGTATTGCCTTCTTTTTGTACGACTAGAAAGGTGCACCTTTGCATATAAAAATTTATTTCAATAATTATTACATTGTTTTATAAATTTAGAAATTATTTTATTTGATAAAGATATTTAATTTGAATTATACTTTATTAATTTAACAATAAAATTTTGATTATTAAACTACATGTTTAAATGATAATTTCATTTATTAAACTATTACATTAGTTGTTATACTCTAATATTTTGATTAAGAATATAATAACAAAATTGTAAACCATAAATGGAAATTATATTCAACAAGCTTTTTCTTATACAACTTGAGTATACATGTTATGCAAATAAATCAAAATAAATATTGAGTATAAATGTATAATTGTATAAAGATTTACATAAAGATGAATAGAACATTAATATAAATTATCGTCATTGATACATGTCAAGTCGGCAAATCATATATATATAAGTAGATTTGGTTAAAAAGTTTGGAAATGGATAAAAATTATAACTAATGTGATGATTTGTCGAATCAACACTTCAACAGAAATACAAGTACAAAGATTTACCTACAATTTGTAAAATTTATATAAAAATAAAAATGATTAAAATATACAAGGTAAATAATATATAGTTATAGACGAATATAGTTGTTAGTGTGCTTTGTAATTTTAGTTGTGTAAAAAATAATTATAGAGTTGGTATAATGCATATGAATAACTTGAATTTATTTTAAACGTGGTAATTCTCCGACATATAGCTCAGTTGATAAAATGGTAACGTAATTTTATCCAAGTACAAGACATGTCTCATATTCAATCTCGGTCTCCTTTGCTAACCTCAATGTCAGAGTGATCTGAAGAATATTGGTGTCTTTAAAAGCGAATAATATTGATTAAGATTGTTGGTGATAATAATTTTTTTTGTGAATTTTAAGAATGGAAACTAAAATATTGTATAATTTCATTAAATAAAAACCAAAAGCCACCAAGAAAATGAATCATATTATATATTCTTGTTTTGATGTTCATAATATATAAAACAATATTTTTTTTCTTAGTTGTGTATAAATTATTTTTTATTCACCAATTGTTATTATGTATTGGTCTATTTGATTTTTATAATACCTAAGATTACATGTTGTTTATTAAAAAAATAGTTATTGTTGCATCAAGTTTAATGACAAACTATATAAAAGATTTTTTTTGAACTAACCTGGTTATCCAACCCGTTATCTAAACCGATTAGTCCCACAACGACCATCCGTTTTACAGATACTCTAGAGTCATCACATTTGAACCGTACTCGGTAACTCATTTTAAAAAAAAATATATATATATATATATATATATATATATATATTTATAAAAATTGGAAAAATTAACTGAAATGTTCAATCTCCTTATTTTATACAACCATCTGTTTAATGTATTTTTTTAAAGTAGCCGGATTTTATATGTTTTATGTATTCATATAAACTATATTTTTCTAATAAAAAAGTATGGTTTATTTAATTCTACTTTATACACTTATAATTAATTATTTAATTTAGTTTATATATGTTATTTTTATTTACACGTTTATTATATTAAATACATAATAATCATGTATTAGTTAAAATACATGAATTTTTTTAAAATTAATTATATCATTGTGACCCTTTTATGACGTCGACCCGGTTAAAATTATTGGTTGTATTATCATTTGGTCTGTCAACCGTTTAATGACCCATAAACCCGAATGTATACGCGTTAGAATTGATCAATACGATACGACTACTTAAACGAGTCATGTCTTGATTGAGCGTTCCTGACCCGTCAACCGAAACACGGACACGATTGTCACCCCAAAATACTTTCAAAATGAACGCAATATTAAACATTTTTTAATTCAACCATATCATTAAATATTACTAAATACATACAAATAATTTTTAATATTTACACTTTATATCATACTACAAAATAAATTAAATTTTTTTAAAAAGTGAAATAAGTTTGATCATTTTATGATTTTATCCATGATAACATTTGTACTAAATAGGAAAAAGTAATTGGAAAAAAAAACAGAAAATTTACTGCAACTGTCTGCAGCTCTCTGTCTGTCCAACTTGAAACTTCTTTCTCTCTCATCTCTTCCTTTTTGGCCGTCACATCTTTGATCTTTCTTCCCGAATAATATCCGGATAAAACCGGCCCTACGTCGTCGTTTCAATGGCTTCACCGCACACTCAATCAAATCCGGCCACATCTCCGTCGCCGTTGTCGTTCTCCACCGATTCTCATCGTCACGGCCGCTCTAAAACAGGCAAAGCTCAAATGTGCCTTTTGAAGATCCTCCGCATAATTTCGCTTTTTCCGGCCGTTGATGTCTCGTATAAGCAACGATTGAGTCATGATGATAGTGATGGAAGTTATGGAAAAAAAGAGTTTGATGTTGATCTCAACATCGGTTTAGGTGTTTCGAAAGAGATTGAGCCATTAGAGTATCCGGTGGTGGCGACAGACGGTTTAGGTGAAGATTGTGTGTTTATGAAGAATGATCGGCGCAAAATCGACTTGTTTTTTGAGGAAAAACAGGAAACGGTTGAGGATGAGGATGAGGAGGAGAGAGCGACGGAGCAGTCGGAGATCTCGCATGTCGGAGATCAGAGCTCCGGAATCGATTGCAATGGATTCTCGGAAGAAGTTGAAGAAAAAATAAGAGATGAAGGATACCTAGATTTGTTAATCGAAGCTGCGCAATTGATTCTCGGCGACGAGTGCGAGCCTCCTGGTAACAAAACAGAGATGTTGAGGAACAACGACGTGGAATCATCGCCGCCGCCGCCGCTGCCGGCGGAGAAAGGAGGAGCGAAAAGGAAGAAGCATTGTTGGACGACGGCGACAGCGGCGGCGGAGGAGGAGGAGGAGGAGTGGTACGTGGAATTCGAGGATACATCGCCGGTGGTGAAATCAAAGCGTGGCCGGAATCAGGTGTTGCCGTTCAAATACAGAGATTCCGTTCTGGAGCCGTTGGTACGGCGGCCGTCGTCGTCGCGTCACCGATCAATCACAGGCGGAGCATTCCCGTCGAAACGAAGGTCAAAATAGTAAATAGACGCACCAACCTCCAAGAAGAAACCCGAATTATATTTAATTTTACTACAGTAGTGATATCATCTTCTTTTCTTTTTGGTAATTTATTTTTTTCCCAGAATAATCCGCAATGCTGTAATAGTTTGTACTTGGTGGATCGATTATTGTACATTATTCTGGATCGTATATTATATTATTCCGGATTTGTTATTTTTGGCTCTTAGAAAAGCAACTTTTGTTTCTTTACAACTTTTTTTTTCAGTAACATGAAATTAATTACAAAATCAATTTCATAAACATTTTATATAGTATTATTGATTATTGGTACTCATGTGTATGTACAAAAAACGGTCCAAGTCTAAAGTCCACTTCAGGACTAAAAGATCGGGGCTTAATGAACCCGAAGCTTGATCTTCACCGAACCTGTTTAAGCCGAAATTTTAGGGACAGACCTACCAAGGTTCAAGTGGAGTTTCGTGCACCTGGTCAATTGGTTTTCGGATGTAGAATTTTAAGGTATAAAAGGTGCACCAGCTAAAATTTTAGCTGAAGGTGCTCTGGGTACAAGAAATATCTACTAAAAAAACCGAAAAAGTCTTACAAGGGTCGAGATCAACCATAAAAATAAGTCCATTGAAATTAGCCAAAAAAAAACTTTAAAAAGTCATTTGAAATCAACCAAAGAATTTTAAAAAAAGCCTCAAAACGGTGGACTTCAACTTAAAATACATTGGATGATTTTGTGGCTTTTCATTCACCTTAAATTTTGTGGCAGACCCAGCCTGAAAAGATGTGGAAAACCTCGATAAAATCTGTTCTAAAAAAGACTGGCTGGCGTCTATTTAATTTAACCCCAAAACTCGACCTAGCCCGACTTGAACATGAAAAACTACCGACCTTTATTTTTGGTTACTAAAACGAAATTGAATATCGAAGCCTTGTACATGCTAAAATCTTTTTTAAACAGGAAACATTATGTTTTTTTTAATTTATAAGTTACAATAAAACATTTTACATATTTTTAGATAGCGAACTTTTGAGCACGTTGCACATATATTTACTTCTTTTAGTACTTCTATAATAAGTTGTTGATTTTTCAAAATGATGGTTTCCTTTTTCCCATTGTAAACAATTCATATTTTTATAAAATAGTACATTACATGTTTGGTCTTTGTTGTTTATAAATGGAACGAAATTTAAGTCTTGTGGTACGCATTTTATGCTTTCTTTTGGTCCTTTGTTTAAACTCCATCCAAAAATATTTTAATTAGTTTAGTTTAGTAGGATATTTTACAGTAACAGATTTATAGATTTTGTTGACTGGAAAAGGTCGATGCGATTCGATATAAAGGAAAATCAATTATGTCAATTTCAAGAATAATATATTTTACAAATTAAATCGTCCTTGACCTTTTAAGTACACAAGGCGACGCCTTATATTGGAAGTGTGTTTAGCTGAATTTCATCGCTACAATGAAATTGGTTGATTGTCCTATGGTTTTTTTTTCTTAAGTTTTTCATTACGTTTTGTTATGCAAAACTCCCAGTATTAAATAATATGTTTTGCAAATCAAAATTAACAACGCATTTTATTTCACTACCGTATACATCTAAGATTTCAAAAATACAAACAAACCAAGATTTAAAAAGAAACTCATATGTTCATGGAAAGTTAATTATTAAGAATATGAAAATTTACAAGAAGACGTGAGGTGAGGATCTAATTAATCAACAACTAATAGAACCAAATTTAAGAATAAAGATAAAATTAATAGAGTATTCAAAAATAATTTAGAATCGGAAAAGATAAAGAGTAAAAATAGAGGTTATTGTTGTCACCCTAGACCTCCTAAAGGGGACGTTTTATTTCAACAAACCAAAACCATCCCACTAAGCTAAGATTTTTGTTACAAAATTAGTTTTAAAATATTTTAGGTCACTCTTAAAATTAAGTGGTGTCTTTTTACAATATCTAATTTTATTTTATTTTGCGATAATTAAGTTAGTAGGGGCATATGATCGTGCTCGGTCCTTAGCATCCCACCAAGCTAAGATTTTTGTTGCAAAATTGGTTTTAAAAAATATTTCAGGACACTCTCAAAATCAAGTGAGTGTTCTTTTACAACGTCTGATTTTATTTTATTTTTTCAATAATCAAGTTAGTAGAGGCATATGATCATGCTCATCCCTTAACAGGTCCGTCCCTGATATTTTGTCTTTTTACTTATTTTGTATTAAAAATATTGAGAAAACAGGCTATAACTTCAATAAGATAATGAAATGTTATATGTGACTCCTCATCC
This sequence comes from Silybum marianum, assembly GCA_036898165.1. Lineage (NCBI taxonomy): Eukaryota > Viridiplantae > Streptophyta > Magnoliopsida > Asterales > Asteraceae > Silybum > Silybum marianum. Next base: position 30,958,155 of record CM072538.1, on the reverse strand, counting down.
CTTCTCTCGATGACATCCTTCCCCTCCTTCGATGCCGATCGTCTACTCCAACGAAGACTCGCCCATTCAAACTTTACCGGCAACCATGCAACCCCTTTTTACCCTTATAATCATAACATAATTCATTCCAAAAGTTTTGCACAATGAATTTGTGAACTTGATCGAACACAAATTCATTGTAAAAGCTTGTGTGACGAAACAAAAAACAAAATCATGAAATAAATAATCTTAAATCTGATTCTCAAAAGTTCAAACCCTAAAATTAAGAAGAAAGAAAAAGAAAAAGATTAAAAAAAAGATGTGGGTCGTCACTGGAATGAGGAAGAGAGATAGGGATCTGGATCTCATGTAAGATCGCTGAAGAATGAACAATTCTTCTCTTTGAAAATTTTACATTAATTATATTACTAACATATTTTATAATATAATATCTCTAGTTTTCCATTTATTTCATTTGTTTCTATATATTTACATTGAGAATAGTAAAGATATCCCCAAATTTACAAAAAGTTACATTCTCTCTCTTATTTTCTACATTTTGGAAAAAAGTTTTGAAGAAGAGGTTGGAGCAATAAAACCTCCATATATCTTACATTTCTCCATTTTAACCCATGTTCGTCAACCATATGTTAACTTCTTTTTTGAACTTATTGTAAAAGTCTCATTTAAATAGGTAAAAAGTAGCTTCAACGATATTTAAAATAGCGTTTCAATAAGCTTTATAAGCTTTTTACCACTTTATTCCAAGTATACCTCTAAACTAATTACTATCAATTAATAGTTAATAATTAATATTAATTACTTAAAACTATTATTATTCGTATTATTATTATTTAGTAAATAATAAAATTTTGATGAATGATTTTAATCAAATATTTAATTGAATGATTACTTTTTCTTAATGAGTTATTGATTAACTAAGATATATAAGGTTGACAAATTTTGTTTTATTAATATTCAACTTAACGTTATTTGAAGTTATTAATTAAAAAATTCTCCAACCGACACGTTATTAACCATATCAACTAAATTGATAGTTAATGTCTGGTTGGTCATACCGTACAAATTATGCATGTTCATGGTACTACAATACCAACCAAGTTTTTTCTGCAAACTTATTACAATGATGTTACAAAACAAATGTCATGTTTACGAACATGTTGTGAATATGTTCTACAAACACGTTGCATGTTATAAAACAAATACCAATTTATACCAACCAAAATTATCTCGGTAGCCAATTAATTTGGTATACAAGTTTAAGTGGTAAATATTGATAGTCTATTTTGTCTACAATTATAATTAGTTGGTTTCAAAGGAAAAATAAATACTTCCTAACGTACCAATAATACCCCATTTCATTAGTGAGATAGGAATGAGACGTTTGATTTTAGGACTCGAATTTTTATCCTTGAGGACCTGCCTCATCATGTACCCTGAAGAGAAGAGTAAATTGTCTGCACGGTTATCCACATTTCTATTGAGATCCAAAAGTTTTAAAAGGTTTGATGGTCAAGCAGTATTCGGATTACCGGTAGACAGGGACAGGGGTCACATGCCCCGAACTAATTCCCCCAAGAAGGCTTAATATTTTTATTTTAAAATATGCTATTCTATTGGACCCCAAGTTGGGATGCTAAGGCCCCCAACTAAATTTGTTTCCTTTTTTTGTTTAGACAGTGCATTAAGATTTAAGCTTATTCCATTAAGATTTAAGGCATTAATCCATTTAGGTGTTTAGAGTCAGACCATTCTGCCATTTCAGATTTTTTGTCTCCAAACGAACAACAAACAAACGAGAGCGATTTTGAAATCGGTTTTCAGTCCCGCATCTATTGTCCTGTCTCACGAGCTCTCTTGAAATCAATTTTGTCTTTCATATATTGGTTTAATGCTTGTTTCTCTAGCTATCTGGATCATTATCGACTGATCGACTTTTTGTATTATTGTGTAATGTGTTCATGTCCTTTAAAATTTAAATAAAATGGAAAAATATGTAAATAGTAATATGATGTCTCGGTTTAACCGAAATAGTAAAAAATTAACCGAAAATAGAACTGAATAAGTTACTTTATTCGGTTAACCGAAAAGTTTAAGCCGAAAACAAATAACCCAAGATTGTTTTGTTTGTGATGAATTATTCGGTTTCAGAGATGTTTTGACACCCCTAAGTGTGCCCCCTACAATAAAAGTTTTTGGATCCGCCACTGTCAGTAGACCCCAATTTTCTTAGAGGTTAACACCATTTATTCTTGAATTTGGAGAGAAAAGAAACGAGAGGAAAAAAGTTTTTTAATTTATGTTCTCCAAAGAGAAGGAAAATGAATGGAAGGAAGAAAAAAAAATTATGTTCTTGAACAAAAGAAAAATGAAAGAAAATATGTCATTTTTACTTACATATCCTTTAAAATTATATCATTTAGAATGAAATATTGGGTAGTTTTGTAATTTTAATAATTTTTCAAAAGGTTTTAATTTATTTCCTTTCCTTCCTTTTCCTACCATGTTTGGGAGGAAAATTTTTGGAATGAAACTTATCATTATTTTATTTCACTCTCCTTTCTTTTTTCTCCTAAATTTCCCTCTCTTTCCTTCGTAAAATGAGTTTTCAGAATAGAACATGCAGATAAGGCATCCAAACAGCAATCCTCTCAATAACATATGGAAGTTTAAGGATCGTTTGAGAAGTATAAGAAGGGATTTGGACCCTTGATCACTTTTAATTCCAAAACAACCCATGAATCGCGCTTTCAAAAGAGAATTGATCCGGTGTATCTTATTAGTGTTGATCTAGTGTTTCTCTTCGATTAGGATTGATCCAAGGGTGGATATCCCTTCTTACCTTCTCACCATAACTTTCATTCTCACTGGAATCCAAGTGAACCGACCCATAAAATATATGCATCGAACGATAAAGCTTACAAAACCAACACCATAAATTGGTCATAACTGCAGTAAATCTGACTTAAACAAAGCAGTTTTCAAAGATTGAAACAACTCCAATTGTAAATCTGTAATACCTGAAATAGGCTACAGTAAGAAGATTATTAAATAAAGCATAAAAATTGAACAAAAAGCTCCAAGAACAAAGGTTCGCGGTGGTTTTTGGCCATGGCTGTGACCGACTATGGGTGATGTTAAGATTATGTACAACCAAAAATGTGGAACATTTGAATGATATATGTATGTAGTCATGGAAATAAATAAATAAAAGTTTATACGGTACCATTTACTCGAACATGATAAGGTGGTCCTCGACAGACGATTGGCTCATCATGTGAAGCAGAACGAGCACGGGCCCTCAGAATGTCATTAGGCTCATCTATTACCGCAGCAGCCAACAATGTGTACTCACCCGGGATGAAGAAATAAAGAGAGAACGAATGTTTAATTTCCTCCAGTGGAGGAATGTCCACCTCCACACCAATCAAAGTACCTAGTGTCAACACCAGAATCAAACACATTATGTACTTGTCAAACATAATATGTGTGTATATATATAGGGTTGGGTTCCGGTGAGAAACGGTTGGTTATTCACTGTTGGATGAGAAATGAACGCACGTTAGGATGAGATGCACCGGATCAATTCTCTTCTAAGGCGCAATTCATGGGAGAACATGAGATTAGAAGTAATCAATGGTTCAGATCCAATTCTCACGCTTCTCACCATTAACTCAATTTCTCACACGATCCTATGCCTATATATATATATAGAGAGAGAGAGAGAGGGGGGGGGGAGTTTAAGGAGAAAACGCAAAGAAAAGAAAATTGAAGAACACCCTTGGACCTCTCTATCCAGACTCTCTATCCGGACGGTATGCACAAATGCATGTAGCATTATTCAGACTGAATAAATACTATATTCGGTCTGAGTATTTCTTTGATTATTTAGTCTGAATAATCTACATTCAGACACATGTTGCGCTCTCATTTGTCCTCACGTTCACAACCAAATTTGAGTTCGCATTTGAACTTTCCTCTCTCTCTCTCTCTCTCTCTCTCTCTCTCTTTCTTTATATATATATATATATATATATAAATGTGTGGAAATCAAATAGTAGTCCTAAGGCTTGTTAGCAGCTTAATGAGCTTAATGGGACATACAGCTTAATAGGTCAGCTATGTTTGGTAGTAGCTTAATGATATTGAAAGTGACTTATTCACTAAGCTTCTACGGAGGGAGGTTAGACTTACCAGCCCATAATACTGTAGGACTGTTGCCTTCAATGCAGTTTTCACCAGCTACATCTCGGCATGTAATGCTAAGACTCATCTTGATAGAATCCTTGGTGTTATTCCGAACCAAAACTTCCATGGGAGTCATGTCATTTGCCACAACAGAACCTTTTTTAACAAATTCTTTTGGTAAATCTCGGGTTTTAGCAAGCCTAAAACCAAAGGTCAAAGGATCTGGTAACAAAACGTCCATTATTGATGTTCGAAGGGCTGCTTGTGTGGCATCTTTAATATGCAATTCTCCTGAGCTATTCCGGCCTGACTGCCACCTCACCTTAATCTTTGAAATCAGATTCTTTATAGAAGCATTAAGTTCAGCTTTCGTGTTCACACCTCCATGTGATCGTGAATCATTAATGAGAACAGAACCATCAAGAACGGGTAACTTAAAATGTTCCAATGGTATAAGTACTCGTGAACTGTAATCTCTATCTATTCTTGTTTTAGGATAAGTGAATTCTGAAGAGTTATCGGTACTTGTACTTTCCAGATGGACAGAGACACTGACCTCAAATACAACATCAGTAGGATTATATAACTCAAATTCGAGAAACCGTAGGCCCCAGCTTCCTCTGAATGGATCCATTTTCACCAATCTATCTGCTTGTTTTGAGGGATCAGTGGAACCACTATCTAATACGTTTTCAGGAACGTCTCCAACATGAGCGGGGATTTCCATTGACAGCAATCGAGCTTTCATGAAAGACAGCCCTTGCAAAACACAGATGTTTAGGGGAGTGACGAGGCGGCGACCTGGCGGCACCACACTGTCATTTGCTGGTGGCTCTCCATTGTTTCCGATAGGACCTGACAGAAAGGACAAAGCAACTTCAAAAATATAAAACACCATTTCTGTTCTCAAATTAAATTTCAAAAATACTGACGGATCTTGGAACTGAATAGGTCTTCCAGGAATCTTATAAAATAGCATAGAGAAGAGCCAGGGGAACAGGAAGGGGAAGGGGAAGATGGCAAGATATAGCTCGGCAAGCATCTCCAATGGAGGTTCTTATAAGAACCCATTTTTTGTACTTTTGCTTGCCACGTCATTTACACCTCATCAAATTAAGATCCTACATAAAACTTCACAATGGTAGTTCTTATAAGAACCCATTTCGTGGGTTCCATGTATTTTTTCAATGTCAATAATAATTATAGAGCCGATAAAATATATTTAAAAAAACTAACAAAAAAGTCACTTCACAGTTCACACAAATTTCAAGGTAAGAACAAAAGTTCTTGTACAAGAAGTCAAACGATGTGAGGTTCTATAAGAACTCTCTCCAATGGTGGTTCTTCCAAAAACCCACACTGTTTGCTTATAATAACATTTAAATATGCCATACTTAGTAGATTAACATAAGTCACCAACAATTTATTTCTCATTTCATAGCTCAGCTTAAAACCCTATATGATTTATACCAACCTAATAACATAATGATCTAGATATAAATAATAAATAAAGTTAAACCTACAAGAAGATAGTAATAATAATTACCTGCATAATGGATTACCAACACAGGGCTGTTTCCATCCTTGGTTTGCCTCATTACATTTAAACATGTGCTCTTATTACCAGTATCAAGTTCCAACCCAAGTTGCCATGCTTTCAACGTCACCGGTATAATCACTTCAGCCCCAGGTTTTAATGGTAATGCGGATTTCAAAATATCATAGCCGAGCGATACAACAGAATCTTGATTTTTCCCTGACAACGAGATATGTGCTTGCTCAACTGGAACTGTACCAGCGTTAGCCAAACTAATCCAGAGATCACGAATCTCACCTTCGTATAATATTATAGCACTATTCCCACCTACAACGTGTGAAACTAATAACGGCAATCGAGGTACTACTATAATGTTAGGAACAGTTATATTTTTCAGCTTTCCGGACCCACAGCATCGGAAAGGATCAGAAAGAACAAGCCCTTGAGCTGCTCCAAGGAGTAAATTGTCAACTTCTTTGAAGAAATGTTCAGTAAGTACACCAAAACAACGAACAATGCATCCAGGTATACTCACGGGCCCCTCTTTTGTTGGAACCCCTGATAAACTAAGTACTTTGGATGAATTAGAGGGAAGGGTTACACTGACTGGAAATGCATCAAAGTTTCCGGAATGTACCGATAGATAAATACTATTAACTCTTAAGTCAAAGCTGCAAGGGTTTGCTAATTCGACCAACACCTGGACTGGCTCGCCGATAATCCAAATCAGGCTGTGCTTACTGCTGCCGGCTGAATCTCTTTTACTAAATGGTGTATATATAAAAGGTCCAGAAGGAGCTGATCCTGCCCACCAATCTTCTCTTTTAGGATTTCGTTTTATAATATCCATTTGTGAGGAATGGAGAGGAAATGAATGCAACCTGGTGATCAGGAATTATATTTAGTTGTCACTTTAGGTAAATGAGATTGGCCAGAACTGCAAAATCATGTACAGAAGGTTTTTTTTTCATATTGCAAAAAGTGAAAAAAAAAACATGAAACCATTATGGATTAGACAGGATTTCATGCATGATGCATCTAGATAACAATATACAGAAAATCAGATACAATCTAGATAATGAAGAATTCAACACCAACTAGAAATTTCTAATAATCATTCGAAAGAATTATCGGCGCACACAAATTGCTTTTTTGATTTGCAAGTACCTTATGAAAGGTAAGGCAGGATCAGCACAATGAGTTCCAGAAGGAAGCCGTTCGGCTGAATTGGTAAGAGCACTTGCAAGTCCATTTTGGCCAGGAGGTGTGATTAAAGGATAGTAAGATCTTATTAGACGAGCAGCTGCACTCCATGCAGCAAGAGGATCTCCAGCACGAACAGCAGAAAGAAGTATCTCCTTTAACACAACCATCTGCAATGTGCTCCACTGGGACTCAAATAAAGCTACCAAAAAGTGATGATGCATCTTCCCAGCATCAGTAATATGTTGACCAGTTTCCTTGCATAACATAAATACATAATTGAAATTCAATTTGGTGCAAGAATCTGTGAAGGACATGGTATTTGATATTTCATTATGCCTCTCTCAGCAAGTGGAAGAAGTGGGGGTCTTATTGTATCACAGGGTTGCGACTTGCAACTATTAAATCTCAAATGCTCCAAGTGCATCACATATCACAAAGAAATCAAAACAAATAGGTGTTATAACTCACATTGGAAACATTGTGGATGCCAATGGCAGCTCTACTTTGAACACGATAAGCTTTTGTAGTCAATGCCAATACTTGCAAGGCACTAGAAGCGGTCAAATTATTTTCTTGTTGCAGATATATCTGAGCCACCTGCCTGGAGAAAAAGGCAGCTTTTCTATGGTAACCAAGAGTTCCAAAAAGACGAGCTACTTCAACAAACAATATCAGTTTATCACTTGCATCAATCAAAGATTTAGCTCCATCTGCGGCAGTAGTCAACAACTCCACTACCTCCTTAACCAGCAATGGTCTGCCCAACACATGAAAAATGTCATGGAGCTGACCACCAAGAAACAATTAATAGAAGGAAGAAATGAAGCTTTTAGATGTCAATAACGACAAAATAACAAATGAAAAAGAAGCATCAGAAAGATTTTTATACAAATAAGGCAGCATTGTGCCAGTATGCACTTCCAAAGAGGAGTAGGAACCAATCTTCCTAAGGAAAATAAGAGATTACACCCAAATGGTAAGAACCAAACATGTTTACCTGATAAAAAGTAACCAACAATGAACGAAATGATTGACCTATAACATTCAAGATGACTGATTTAACTCTAAAATCTTCATTGAATCATCTGCTTCTCCTAATCACTGTTTATAGAATTCCCTAACTAAAAAACCTTCCTTATTGAGAAATTAATCCTTACCCACAAATTTTAACACTTATCTGTAAATAAGCTGTAGTTACGCACAAATTTTAACACTTTATGCATACTCAGCTTGTTTGAGATAAAGGTGCACAACTGCCTACTTGAAGCCAATTCAAGTTCATGGGACTTGGGATTCACTTTGTTGGGCTTCAATGGTAGTTTACCCCCAACTAGTTCGAATGGTAATCAATTTTTAGTGTTATCATGTTAACACAGCTCAAGTTACACAATGGTAAGTGTGAGCATCTATACTATATTTTAAATCATTTGACAAAAACTCTTGAAAAAACATTTTTTATGCATGAAGTAATGTTTATTGATGCATATTACTTAAAAATTCAAGATTACAAGTAAATTGTGCGTAAGTAAAACTTATTAAAACTCCATGTTTGAATTCGTGTAACTAACTGCAGATAAACATAATCAAATACAGAATAAACATCTCTTAAATATAAAAAATCTAAATTATAATTAGGATAATCATTGAGTTCTAACATAAAAACATAATTATTATTTTTATAGAAAACTGTATTATTAAATCAAAAATATATTACTACGTTATTAAACCTAAATTAAATTATGATAAAAAAAATTGAATTAAAGAAACTACACAAAAAAATGAGAACTTTTAAATAGTTAATTTGATACTAATATCGAGTAACTAAGTCATCCCGCAGTAACTAAGCATTGTCATACCACAGTAACTAAGTCATTGTCACAACCAAAGGTGCAAGTGTACCTGTTAAGAAATCTTGCCAATTTCAAAGTAGCTTCAAGTTCAAAACTGAGAGGCGAAACCCTGCAAAATATAATTGCAAAGATTCCAACATAAGGATATTGATGATGTAGCAGAAGAAATAATTGAAACAACGTTGTTTTATATATGAATTTTTCGCATTATAACAGAAGAAAATATGTATTCGATTCATGGTCCAACTTTGGATCAAACTGATTCTAATCTAAAACCGAACTAGTTCCAGCCAGTTTAGATCTATTTGGTTTTTTTGGTTCAATTATTTTTTAATTTTCTCTTCCGGTCCCTTCCTGCCCGATGCACACTCTTAAGTACCTCTAGTCTAGGCACAGCTTGACAACACTCCCTCTATCCTAGAATAAATGGTTTGTTGGACTTCATACACATATTAAAGATGAAATTCTCTTGTGACAGTCTTTATGGTATCCACAATTAAACTTTTGGTGCGTACATAGTCAAGTATATTAATAGTGTACTTGGTGAAGTGGGTAACAAGACAACTAAGGGGGTGTTTGGTCCGTATTAGAAAATGGGAATGCGAAAGGGAATGGGAATGGAAATGGGAATTGCATTGATGCCATGGACCGACAACGGCATGAGGTGGCTCGCCGAGTAGAGGGTAGCGCAATTTTAAAAATGGAAGGGTTTTTTTATCTAATAAGAGTGTTGTGAGATGGGGTATCCCATTCCTTACATGCATACCGAGCCCCCTTCTCAGGAATGATCCATTACCCATTATATCGCAATGGATCATTATATTATACCGTGAAACTTGATTAGAGGTCGACAAGCGCTAAGGCTTCAAGTCCTTGAGTTGCTACAAGACATCGTTGAATGAGTGGCATACTTTTGTGTTCCCACAAATTTCAATGGATACGGGTCTCCCCTGTCGTTTTGAGAAGGATCAAACATTGGAGGTACTTGGTATTGGTGATTAAGAGATAAGGGACCCCAAGGCCGAACTACATGTGGTTGGAATGATAAGCTTCATTATCATTGTTAATGACTTGATACTTATTTATTGTACGTCTTGATAAATGTTTGAACTCACAAGGCTTGTTAGTCTTAACAATTTTTCTTGTCGACATGTATCTCAGGTTCTAGTGGCAGGGTCACTAGGGAGAGCTGATTTGGACTCGTTGGCTTAATGAACAAGTATGAAGTACCATTATTATTATTAGATTAACTTTGTCACTAAGTATGACAAGATTATTGTTGCATTACCATATAGTATGGTTAACAGAGACAACCACAAAATATTGAATTACTTTAAGTACATATTTAAGTATGTTTTAAAAGTGAATAATGTGGTACCTCTGAGCAGTTTCTTGTATAAATGACTTTCTATAATGCATGATGACACCATTGTAGCGATACTTGACCTCATCCACTAAAGTTGGATCCTTCTCCCCTGCTTTACTCATCTTACAGCATATGCATAACAGGAAACGTTTCAGCATCTATGATAGATGGAGATCTTATAAAAGCACATTTTACAAAGGGAAGCTGTGAGAACAAGAAAGCTTCTCATAAGTACAACTTTAGTATTGCTCAAAAGACTTGCCACATATGTTCATAACCTCGTTACGATAAACATGGATTCAAACTGTTGTGCTATTATTTCTTAGTAGAAACGGGGATAGGAATTTCAAAAGAAGAAACAAGAGCCATTACTTTTGCAATCTGTTAATAATCAAAAAGCAGAAGGAAGTTGGAGTATCAGCATAGCATGACAAGAAAAGACCACCACTACTCCTGATTTCATGGTTAAATATTCAATTTCATAGTTAAATAAATTTTCATTTTAATGAAAACAGATAATACAACCAGAACATAAACATGGTTCCATTTAAAGGAAAAAAACTTCAGTACTGCTCAAAGATTGGCCACTTATGCCCATAGCCAAGAAAACGTAAACATGGATTCAACAATTCATGTGTTATTGTTACTCAGCACTAAAATAGGATGAATATTGGAATACCAAGAGAATAAAATTGGTCCAACATTATTGTGATCTGTAATAACTAAAAAGGAAGAAGAAAACTGGAGTGTTAGCATAGGATGACAAGAAAACCAGACTGTCACTCTGCATTTCATAATTGATAATAAACTTATATTATTTAAGAAAATTATTTCAAAAATATGGCAAAGTTGCATAGTCCCTGAGTTTGTATATGGACTCCATTGATGTTAGGCTTGAGGATATGACCAAATATTTGTTCTTATCTTCCAAAATCAATTCTCTCCTGGTAAACTTTCTTCTTTTGGCTCTACGTATACTACCATCATGCATCAATCATCACCATATTTCTTTTTGAGGATAACTCTAACTGGTTTTTTAAAGCCAAAATTCATGATGGACTAACTCAACCAACTTTTCTCTATGTTACATTATCTGTAATCAGAATTTAGACTACTTAGGTCCTAGAGTACATATGGAAAAAAGTAATACCCAAATCCCTTTAACAAGTACCATCTTGAGCAGGTAAGCAACCTCATATAGTCATATGACCACTCAAAAGTCAAGACTGGTGGCAGCCAGCTAGGCAAGGCAGATCTTTTCTTGAGAACATTGAATATAATGAACATATGAAATTCGGTGGTGCTACAGTAACATGAATATTATGGACATATAGAGTCCAAATATCAACATATCTGATTTATAATAACTTTGCAACTTTAATCATTTGATGTGCTTACCAGAAAGGCACAAACACCACCTTCCAACGCCCCAGCATACCAGAAATAATCTCCAGTCATCCTGGCAAGTTCTAGAGCAGTAGAATAATGCGCATTGGCGTCAATAGGTGATCCAGCCAGTAAACAATAATCCCCTATGGTCTTCTGGGCGCGTGCATGTCTCCTCTTTTTGGCTTTGATCGCCTGAAAAAATTGCTGATCAACTTCGTTAAGTTTTCGTTCTTAAAGAAATTCTCGACCAATCAATACTAGATAGGTGTGAAGACAATGAAAGGACAACAATATAAATAATTCTTTCACTAGGACACCTAAAACATAAACCTCCTCTGCGCTAAGACTAGCTTGAGAATCTAAAGGTGTCTTGAGAAGGGTTCCACCGGCTTCGGCTTCAAGGACCCACTTCTCAAATTCCATTAGAAGTGAAGCAGCAATATCTTGCATCATTGTTTGCAAGTGAAATTCCTGAGTTCGCTGATCGGCAGGAGGAAATAGCACCAACTTATTTCTTTTCTTACTTTCATCTTCTAGCTGCAATATTAAGATAAGGTGAATAGGTTAGCCATGTCATAAATAGGCGGACCAAAACTAAAATACATCCCGACTTTGCAGCATCGAGCTTTCAGAGTTCTCAATATTTAATTTTTTATATAGGTTTCCAGAGAATTACTAGAGGTGTATTTCCAGTAAAAAGTTAAAATTAAGAGACTGGTTAGTAATCTTCAACAGTCAGAATGATTTTGTTTCAAGCTTCAACTGTTGAACACTAAACCATCAAATTCCAAGTTAATTTCTATCTGATTTCCTTTTCGCATATAACAATTATAAATCATCTAAAAGTCCTCGTAATTACCTTGTCAATTGTTTTTCCAGATACATGTGAATACTAATCATTTATTTTTCTTAGGAAGCAAGATCAAACAAAGAAACACAGCAAGACTATATTGTCAATTAGTCTCAGACCCACAACTACTTGGTCTGCACTCTGCAGGCAAATTCTAGTCAATTTTAAATCTAAGGATATCATTTATTGGCTTCTGAAAGTCCAAATGTATCTCTAAATGGAACATAGAATGGACAATTTTTTTTATTGGCTTTCAATCCAAGATCCAATTGCCTACAGAAAGACTGAGAATAAGTTTTTATTGCTCCCTCAGTTCCAAAGATAACACTATATCTTGACTTTGTATGTCAAATTCTTTACTTCTGGTAAGCAAAACTAAAATGAGACTTTTAACCCAACTTATTACCAACAAAATTCTATTTGTAGCACTTGTGGAATGTTCAATGTAATTGATAATTTATTATCGAATGATTCAGTTCATTCAAATCCAAATCAAGCTCGAAGTAACTCGTCTGAGGTTCAACATCAACGTGTAGTAGCTTTGCTTCACATCCAAAGTCGAGCGTAGCTAGTTACAGGGACATGTGAATAAATCTCCAAGTCCAGTTCAAACTCCAACATAAAGGGAATAAAATCAAAAAAAAAAATTGGAATAGGACAAAGCAATCTGGTTTTCAACTCCTGTGGACTTGCAATATAAAAATATTGAAGCTCCCTAGGTTTGAAACTACGTTTGATAATATATTGTATTCACAATAAAATAATCAAAAGCACCTAACAAAATCGTAAACACGATTAAAACCTGAGAATCTCCAGGAGAAAAGGCGAAACATCGTTGAACAAGAGAAGAAGAGTATCCTCTACATGCGGCAACGAATTGGCCGACTACACTATCCAGATCAGGACAAGAGGGACAATGACAGATTCCAATAACACCATGAATTTTCCGGTATGATTGGAAATCCTCCCACGGACTCGGCGGCGATCCACCGATGACGTATTTAAATCGGAGGTTACCAGAATTCCAAGGCTGTTGAGAGAAAGGTGATTTGTGGCGTTGGGAGTAGAAAGAACTGATCGCTGAGAGTTCCATCTTGTGGTGACGGCCAAGCATTGTAACGTAGTTTCGGAAGAGGTTTGGATGGATAGTTCCGATTGGGAGAACGGCTATCCGGATCATGGAACTGGTTTCGATGCTGACGTCCGGCTCCATTGTTTCGCCGCCGACGAGAAGGAGGACGACGGTGAATTGATCAGAGGAACAAGCACACAATACGTAAAATAATAAAATAACAAAGCTCTAATTGTTATTCAAGTAAATTATACTTTTAGTCCCTGTGTTGTCGACACGTAAAATAATAAATGCAAAGTTTTCATGGTTTTTTATTTGGATTGAAAAATGTCATATAATCCTATTATATATTTTTAGTTAAAGAAAAGGAACATTGGGGATGTAATTATATATTATTGAGCATAAAAAAGCATCAACAGGTGGTTTGCCCGAGTGGTTAAGGGGGAAGACTTAAGATCTTCTGCACATAAGTGCGCGTGGGTTCGAACCCCTGTCGTGGGTTCGAACCCCACAGCCACCACTTGTTTTTTTCATTTTTATTCTATGGTGATTAATTACGGATTTGATCTCTGGGTTATGGTGAAATTACGAGTATGATCCTTAAACCATGTTTGTTTTGGATTTGATCCTCGTGGTATTCAGTTTATTATAGTCATGGTCCCTCCCTTTGACTAACGTCATTAATAAAATATATTAAGGTGGCGTTTGTCTTTTAAGAGATGCTGAAGTCTGATTTCAGTTCTGAAATAGTTATGAAACGTCTAAACGAATCAGACATAAGTGGTGATTAAAAGCTTAAAATGAAAAAACAAACAAGGCCTAAATCATTCAACTCAAATATATTATGATCTTTTTACCTTTTTCTAATTATTTTTTTAATACATGTAGATATAAAATATAGCATATTTTTAGACTAGCATTACTATTATATATACACATCGTATATATAGAGACCAAAAATCTCTTATGAAACCCCCTTTTATCTATCTATGCAATTGTTGACCACCTACTATGTCTTACAAATAACTGCTACTCTCTTTCCCTCCCATCCATCTCCTCGTTATTTATTATAGTGAAACTATTACCCAATTCGATACGTACTCAAAACCCAACTCTAACACGTATCTATTTCTTTCCTTTTTCCCTCTCGGCTCTGAATCAAAGCACGAATATGATTAAGTTGACTTTACTTGAAACTTGTTTGTTTTGGGTATGATTGTTGTGTTTAAGTTGTATCATATGAGTTTTATATGGATTGTGTTGTTAGATAGATAGCCCATATAATGGAACACGATGATTAGAGGGTTTGGTATGAGGAATCAACTATATACAATGCTTTGAGGGGACATCCATAATCATAAATGAAAACATACTAAGCGTTGGACAGATAATGCATCCTTAATCCCTGACTATATGCCATGTTTAAGCCTCCTATTCCCAGCCTTGCCACGACGGGGTAACCTATTCAGTAAAAAAATTTATAAAAAAATCAAAATGAATTGTGTAACCCTCTGGAATTATACAAAAATACCACCTACAAAACTTGAATAATTCCATAAATAAATGTGAAGCTTAAACCCATTAAAAAAAAGTATGTAGGACAAGTACAATAATCAATAGAATTAAAGTTAACAACGTACTAATCTAATCCTAACCGGGCTAGATTATGACTGGGTTCACTAAATCCTCAAAAGTCTGCCTTTAACACACAAGATGACCCAAAAGTGGATTCGCCACTAGTGGGAGTTGATATACATGACATGTAATAAAAAAGTGTCAGATTTTCGCCTAATCAGTTTAAGCAGTTTAATCTGAAACAATAAGCCATTATGTAGAAAGTTGCAGGTACTAATATTTTATCCGTAATTGGTAGCAATTGCAAAAATAGATGTAATATTCCAAAATGGTTAAACATGACAGTTTTATACGTATGATATATTTCGATGATGAGGAGATTTGTTTCCATTAATTATGGTGGGAACACAAAAGTATTGTCACACATCAATGTTTATCGAGATTACACTTCATATTCTATAACTTCAGTGCCCACCCAAAATGGCGTCACATCAAGTCCTCAAATACCTTTGGTGCCTACTCCTTAGAGTTCCACCTCAAGGTTAATTAATCTTAGTGTCTGCCCATTAGTTAGTTAAGTCTTACCTCAAGGCTCCAATTTAACCTTTAGTGTCCACTTACTAGTAAATCAATATAGGAACCAATATATCTTATCCGATAGCACAAAATCTACAACCCTCATGCACAATAGTGGTAGTACCACAAACCCCAAACTTAAAATTTAAATAACACAATATTCTCCCATAATATTAACGGTAACATTTCTTACTTACAATGACCTTATCTACCCAAATATTCAAATTCATATTTTCCAAGAGATTCCCCAAAGCGAAGTAAGACTTTTTGCATTCGTTTAAAAGCTCCCCAAAATATTGTGAGTTCCTCATACGTGCTAAAACTCATGTATGAAAGGGATGGAGTGAGTGAGCTTATATTTGAGATTAACACCCTCCCCCCCCCACCCCAACGATGGAAATCCTTTTTCATACGATAGAATAAAGTATCCACAACCAATAAAACCATCCCTTAATGACCATTTTTCATTCAGGTCAAAATCAATATAAATGTTCACTTGTGGAGATTTTCATGAGTAAAGCTTGTAATCACGCGAGGAATAAAGATTAAACATGTATACAGTGAGTTAGAAGCAGAACGAACTCACCTTATTAGTTTTAACATGAAAACCTAACCAATCCAACAAAAAACCTAGAGGTTAAGAAATAGAGACTTGCTCTTTAATGGGAATTCATATCTTAATCTAAAAGTGTTTTCTTAGCTTTAAATGTTATCAAAACCTTAGATTTAGCCTTTAATGCTCATCCAATATCCTATTTAATGATGGAAGAGGGTATAAGGAATTGCTTAGGAAAAAAATGAGGTGAAAATGTCCAAAAACGGGCTTTAGAAATCGTTCAGGCCGTCACTTGTTCCCCTGCCTGTAACATTAAGTAACGTGGTAGGTCGCACGTTCTTCTGTTCTTAGGTGCGCTCTCTAGTGAGTCACACGACCTGGTCGGCAACCCTAGTTTGCGTGCCAGGTTGTGGGGAGGCCCAATTCGCACGTTAAACTTTGATTTTCGACCTGGAAGGTACAATAACTTTAGAGATCAAAATCCATAAATTATAATATAAAAATACATTTGTCATGGGTCTAAACACGAGGGAAATGATAAATCAAATTCTAGAGTGTTACACATTGTCACTAAATTAATTACCAATGTTAAAAATTTAATGTATTTGTTATGTAATATCTATATAGGGTTAGGTTCAAATGTGAACTCAATTTTGGCTGTGAACGTGAGGACGAATCTCAGCCACACATCTTCGGTTATGGTGGACGCGATCACGGAGGATTGACGCGATTCATGGGAGGGTGGAGATTATTAAAGGAGGGGAACCAGGTCAAAGCCGCCTTTATTGACCGGATAAGTGGCTGAGATTCGTCCTCACGTTCACAACAAAAAATTAGTTCACATTTGAACTTTCTTCTATCTATATATATACATATATATACAAACAATCAAATGAGAATTTCATATATCGTGATAACTGTGAGAACATTCCTTAAGATATTATTTTACATAAATTTTATTCATCTAAGACTAGCATTTAATTTATTGATGAATACATATTTGTTTGACATTGTGTTTGTTTCATATGTATTCGATTCACAATGCGAAACATTTAACGTGCTATACGTCTCATCATCGTCACTTTAACCATTATAGGCCAAAAATTAAACATCAAATCACACTCATACAGTTAACTGGAGATTGACACTTTGACAGAGTGTTAAAATAGGAAGTGTCGTGATAATGTAAACAAAGTTTTTATGATAAACATAAAAAGTTGCGTTTGTTAAATATTTATGATGTGCAGATTATGAGTTATCATTCTTCTAATTATTATCGGTATCATTTCAAAAAATATGTTATTTTGGGAAGTAATTATGGTTATTGCTTTTTAATTACCTTTATAGCCAAATAATTAAATTTTAAAAAATGCAATATATTATGGTAAATTTTTTTATTGTTAAAGGTAAATATAAATTAAATTACCAAAGATAATCTTTAATATAGTAATTATATAATGATTAGATTCGCATACATTATAACATTTCCTTATATGTTTATTCCTTTATCAAAAAAATAATAATTTAGTTACTATAGTCATAAAAATAATAATACAATTAGTAAATATTTTTCCTAATTAGATAATTAATACGAAAATAAGATATTAAAAATAAAGTGACCGTTTTTGCCTTAAATAAAAATATTTTTTTAAAAAGCCGACGCTTTCAAAGCTGAAATAAATAGGCGGGTAAAATAAACACCACACCTAAATGATTCCCGCCAAAATACTAATGGGTTTACTTGCTCATAAACCGTACCCTCTTTGTTTTGTAGGGAACCCAAAAGAAAACTCCTTTTTTTGAGGGAATGGTTACATAACACGGTTATTCAATCCGAGTTGACTCAGCCTTCTTTTTTCCTTTTTGTTTATTCTTTTAATTTGTTGCATATTTTTTTCCTTCCTTTTTTGAATAATTTTTAATTCAAATTGGGATATTTGTTTATTAATAATTTTTAAAATAGATCGAGTCTATTATATAAATTTACTCAACTATTTGTATTTTAGGTATTTAATTATTTGGTAAAAAGTTAACCACCGAAAACTACAACCAGTACCTATCTTCGAGGACAGTGATATTTGATGAGACATTTTTTTGACTCACTTAACGATCAGGGTTCGATTCCATGACATGTCTTGTATTTGGGGTAAGTCGTTGTTCCACCTCTTTGTCGACTGAGCTACACGATAAAGGCTGATATCTGATTGTTAGTTAACGTAGTACATCTCACTTTAAAATAGGGTCAAAATGGGTATCATGTACGCCAGGGCCGGCCCAATGGGTGGGAAGCCGGGCGACGGCCCAGGGCAGCAAAGCCTAAGGGCATCATTTTGGGCCCAATGATGTTATTACTAATAAAAAATGATAAATGAAGACAATAAGATTTGAACAAACTTCTCAAATACTTAAATACTTCCTTACCACTAGGCTATGAATGCTACTTGTTATTTGTTTTTTCGTATTTTATTTTTATTACTTTTATTTCTGATTCGTTTTTTTTTCTTCCTTTTTCTCAAGTTTTAGATTCTTTTCATAACAACATTTATTTATCTGAAATAAAATAAAATAAACCTGTAAAACAATTATTATTTTGTATGTTTTTTTTGTTTGAAAAAACATGTGATAATATTTGTAGTTTATTATTATATTTGCCAAACATTTTTGTAGAAAATTGATAGGATCAAACTCTACATGAAACATTTAGATTGTTAGGTAATTTGAACTTGAAACCCCAAACATCTTTTGTTATGTTTTATAATATCAAACTATGTATGAAATAATTTAGATTACTTTTAAAAAAATTATTTCCACATGCATAAATACGATTTTCGAAAATTATTATTCATTTTGTTTTATGTTTTTGATTTGATGTTTAATCCCATCAATCCAATTTTGTTATAACTTATATTGTGGTTTGTTGTTTTAGACTATATACAGTTGTTTATACTACAT
Source organism: Silybum marianum (assembly GCA_036898165.1). NCBI lineage: Eukaryota > Viridiplantae > Streptophyta > Magnoliopsida > Asterales > Asteraceae > Silybum > Silybum marianum. Next base: position 30,939,038 of record CM072538.1, on the reverse strand, counting down.
AGGACCCGCTACAAAAAAAAATTTACATATTTAAAAACCATGTATTCGTGTGATATTTGTTTCTTATATTAAGGGCATTTTTTTGTCTCTTCGCCCAGGGCATTCAAAACCATTGGACCGGCCCTGATGTACGCACATTTTTGTCAACCCTAAAAAGTAAAACGATTGTTTCTGTAAAGGCTCCAAGTTATAATTTTTTTTTTGTTTGCAAACAGGTTTTTTTAGGAGTATTAAGTGATAATCGGGCAATTTGCAAGAGTTGCTTATAGTTTTAGGATAACAAGAGTAGATGTCATCAAAGGGCTTTTGGCCGAACGATATTGTAACTTTTGCCTTTTTAGGTGATCAATGGTTCAAACCTCACCAAATATGAGAAGAGCGTGTGAGTTTATTTGTTTCACTCGTTGTATATAAATATTATATACTTCAAAAAAACAAAAACAAGACCAAATGCCTACTCGTTTATTTTCGACACTAGTAAATAATCAACGAACATTTGGCTGCTTATCTTATACTTTATTTTATTCGGTAATAATTTTTGTTCTGTTTCTATAACATCACATACACAATTGCTAAAATAAAAATATGTAATTTAGTTCTCGAGTTCTGTCAGTAAATTTTTATTACAATAGATAACGAAGCATTTGAAATGGAAGGTAGCGAACGTAAATTTCTTAAACAATATTACTCTGGTGTTATTACGTATTTATTGTAGCCCGAAATGCAAACGTTGACGATAGTCACAATTTGTTGAATGCGAAGATAGTTAATAAGACATGCGCCGACATATGCAAACAAACAACTGATCACTTAACGTCATATACGTCAACAGATAGAAAGATTCACTGCATCTCATAAAATTATACACGATCAATCCATATAGATGTTGTGGACATTTGTGTCATAAATTTAATATAAGTACTTATCTTTATAAGTGTAGGTGTACAAACCAACTTAAGTACACATCGTCTAAACCCTGAACTTAACAACCAAACAAACTTCTAGTGACTCTACAACTGTTCTTTTATCAAGTAAATCACTATCGATCATTTATATCGAAATAATAATGAGGTTTCAGCATACTTCTTTTTAATTTCGCTAATCATATTCTCTTCCAAATTTGGCCTTCATTTTTATTTTATTTTATGCTCTCATCACAAAATAAATACAAAAACTTATAAACTAGTTCTAAAACAAATATATTTTTTTCAAAATTATTTATTTCACGTTTAACAACATTTCACAGTATATAGTAACACTTATTTTGATAACTACGACTAAAGTCTAAAATTTTTGCATCACGAAATTAGTTCAATTAATTTGAAAAAAAGGTGAGCTAAATACATCTTTAAGTATTAACTTTTTCCTTTACATATATCAACAACAAAATTTAATTTTTATATTTTTAATTTATGATTTAACCGGATTATTTGTAAAAGAAATACAAATGCATTAATTTTGAGTTAAAAAAAAAGTTTTGCATGAATCGCATGAATCAAGGGAATCTAAATTGTTGATTCCATATATTTTAAAAAAGGTAAAAGAAAAATATTTATAATTTTTCGGATTGAGTTGTTATTAAAAGAGGGAATATATTAAACAATTAAATTTCAAAATCTGGCGAGTCAAAATCGGACTCGGACGAGTCACAAGTTGGAAGACTCGGACGATTCAAATCTAAAAACCACCATCAATATATAGAGAGGAGTGTATACTGAAAAACCCAATATTCGTCTCCCCTGCAGGTATTCCTCTCTAGGGCTAATCTTCATACCATATCAGGGACGGATAACCTATACATACACAAAATATATATACGCATATATCTCTGAGGCAGACGAAACCCTAAGCGCGATTCTAGTGGCGGCTAACTTGTATTGACGAGGTATGATTTTATTTCTGCATCGATTTTTTCTTGAGTTGTAAGCTGTTTATGCGAAATCAGCATGCTTTGTAAATTACATCGATTTATGCTTGTGTTTTTTGGTTATAGCATTCGATTCAATTATTATTGATGTTGAGATCTGCGAAAATCTTGAATTTGGCATCATTATTGTTTGAATTAGGTTTGATCGGATTGTCATTTCATGCTTTAGCCCTAGAATTCGTTGGAAGCGTGTTTTGGATCTGAATCGGAGGGGGGGAATGGAGCCTGAGGTGGTTAAGACGGAGCGTCGTGGAAGAAAGAGGAAAAGGAAGGACGGGCAAGGTGCAGGTAAAACAGCAAAGAAAACAGCGGTTGAGACGAGGTCTAAAGTGTTTGTTGGGAGGTATGTGAAGAAGGAGTTTGATGGGAATGGTGTTTTTCTTGGGAAGATTGTTTCATATGATACTGGTTTATATAGGGTTGATTACGAAGATGGGGATTGTGAGGATTTGGAGAGTGGTGAAGTGAAAGCGTTTATCATTGGGGACAAGGATATGGATGACGGTTTTCATAAGAGGAAGAAGGCTCTGGATGAATATATATTGAAGAAATATGCTAAAAAAGATGAGGCAGTTCGCTTGGATGGTGCTGCTAATAAGGAAACCGTGAGAAGTGATGGTGGTGGGGTAGGCAAGGGTGTTGAATTAGCCAATGCTGATAAGGTTGAAACCGTGAGGAGTGATGGTGGCGGGATAGGCAACGGTGTTGAATTAGCCAATGCTGATAAGGTTGAAAGTTCGATTCGTGGTGGTGCATTTGAAGTTAGTGGAGCACAACCTGAGGTTGACAGTGAATCATCCAGTGATGTCAGTGATTATGAGCAGTCTGGTGATCCGGTTGTTGAAGTTGAATATCCTTCTGTACCACCACAATTGCCGCCTTCTTCAAGAAATTTTGGGATCTCCGAGGAGCATGTGTCATACCTTCTATCTGTATATAGCTTCTTGCGTTCATTTAGTGTTTGCTTGTTCTTAAGTCCTTTTGGACTGGATGAGTTTGTTGGTGCTCTTAATTGTTCCGTCCCTAATGCACTGTTGGATGCCATTCATGTTGCTCTTATGCGTGCGTTGAAGAGTCATGTGGAAACCCTCTCGTCGGAAGGTTCAGAGCTGGCATCAAAATGCCTCAGGTATTTATTTACCCCATTCTTTGTTTGTTGACTTAGCGCTTGTGGTGTCGAACATGTGGTTTAATTACATGCCAAAAGTTTATTTTGATGCTTGGAAAGTTTAATCTGAGAATCATAAGAAATAATTTTTACTAGTTAACTCATTTAAATGCCTCGTAATGGTTATAACTAGAGCAATTGGAGGTCTTTAACATTTTATAACTGCAGTTGATTGTAGGAAGTTCAAAGCAAAAAACATAAGAAAACATGTATAACTTATAAAATAGAAACCAAGTATCTTCACTTGTATATGAAGGATTATTAATAGTTTAACGACATCATGAACACTATTACATTAAAAATCACATTTTTTCGGTCTAATGTCTTCTAAAATGGAAGTCGTAGATTAATTATTCTATAGATACTCGCTCTTACATTATCACAGATATTAATGAATTTCTTCTTTTGCTCAGAAGCATGGATTGGAGCTTGCTTGATTCATTAACCTGGCCGGTGTTTATAGTCCAATATCTAATGACTATGAAATATGCGGAAGGGCCGGAATGGAAAGCATTCTATGTTAATGTCCTGGAAAAGGATTACTATACTCTATCTGCAGGCAGGAAGTTAACCATTTTGCAGCTTTTGTGTGATGATGCATTATGTTCTGCTGAACTAAGGGCAGAAATAGACATGCGTGAAGGAATTGAACTTGGCCCAGATCCTGATGGAGTTCTTGTCTTTGCTGATGAGAGTATCCCAAGAAGAAGAGAAGCTGTAAAAGATATATCTGAAAGTCATATGAAAACACTGCCTTCTGCTGCAAAAGCTACTGGATCATATACTGGTATCGATGTTGATGAGGATGGGAATGTTGATGAATGCCGGCTCTGTGGCATGGATGGGACTTTACTTTGCTGTGATGGATGCCCATCAGCATATCATACCAGATGTATAGGAGTAAACAAAATGTGTATTCCTGAAGGGGCATGGTATTGTCCAGAGTGTGCAGCTAACAGAACTGGGCCAAATGTTACCAGGGTAACAACTCTTAGAGGAGCTGAGTTTTTCGGCATTGATCCTTATGAGCAAGTTTTCTTGGGCTCTTGTGATCATCTACTCGTGTACGTTTTCAAATACTCAAATGTTTCTTACTGAATGTGATTTTATGTAGGATTGGTATCTCATGGCTTTGGTGCATTTGGTTGAAATCATATAAATATAGGGTAACTTCAATATAAAGAACTACTGTAAAATCTGAATGAGATATAAATGACTCGTCCAGTAAAAAGAATTAATAGCATGCTTGATTCCACCCCTTAGGATATTTTTCATACTTGTTTCTCATTATGTGGAGTTGCTTTTATGATGCTTTCGTAATTAATTAATGCAGGATAAAAGCCTCGAAAAGTTCGGAACTACATATCAGATACTATTCTCCAATTGATATCCAAAAGGTCTTGCATGCACTTACTTGTTCTGATGAGTATAGGACTTTATACTTGGAGATATGCAAGGGAATTATGCGATATTGGGAAATTCCTGAACATATTTCACCTTTTGCCGACTCAGTTGGAGTAGACAATGTTTTTCCAAATAAAAAGGTTGAGAGTGAGCATTCAATTCCCTCTACTTTGTTGGCTAAGGAAAGTAGTAACACACCGGGTGTAACTGATACCGGAAATAGTAATGGTGGTAAAGCCACTTTGGATGAAGCAAGGGAATCTCACCAGTCTTATGAACAGGTGGTAGAAGGTAGTATCCAGCTTGGCAACTACACTAATTCTGTAGGTGCCAAGACTGAAACTGTCTGGTCCACTTGTTCAGCTAGTTTTCAGCCTTTTCCGTCTGAACTAAACCAGCCATGTTTGAGTGGCAAGTTGAGTATGAAGAATTCTGCTACATGTATCTCTGAAAATGGAAAGTGCAATAACAAAAGCGATATAAATAGTGCCTGCAAAGCGTCAAATATGTCCTCTTATAGCAATGGAGCTAATTTACTGTCTGGTGGGCGAGTTCATGGAATTTCTGCGGATGGGTGCTTGTACATGGGTTCATCTTTCAAACCGCAAGCGTATGTAAATGTCTACATCCATGGTGACTTTGCTGCTTCAGCTGCTGCTAGTTTAGCTATTTTATCCTCAGAAGAAAAGTTTCCATCTCAAGCTCAACCTTCAAGCAGCCATAGGAAATTTATGTCTGCTAATTACTCACTTCAAACAAAAGCATTTTCACTTGCTGCTAAACGCTTTTATTGGCCAAATTATGAAAAGAAACTTGTTGAAGTCCCAAGGGAAAGATGTGGGTGGTGTCTTTCTTGCAAAGCTTCAGTTAGTAGCAGAAAAGGGTGCTTGCTGAATGCAGCTGCCTCAAATGCCATTAAAGCCGCTGCAAAGATACTTGTTTCTTTGCGCCAGTCTAAAAATATGGAGGGTAGTCTTGCTTCTATTGCGACTTATGTTATGTTTATGGAAGAGAGTTTACGTGGCCTAACAGTTGGGCCTTTCCTAAATGCAAGTTATAGAAATCAGTGGCATAAACAAGTAGAGGAAGCTGCAACTTTGGGTGAAATAAAGGCCTCCTTGCTTGATGTGAGTATTTTATCTATCTCTATTGTCTTTCATTTACAATTGCTGTTTTAATACTAAATGAAATGGTTATTTTTCTTCTTAAAGATTTTAGTCATAATGCGATAGCTTAAATTTACCATCCTTCCTTTTTCTATTCTACTGTGGTGTTTTTCTTATTCTCATAAGGTTTCTCAACAAGTCTTGAGACCGTTAAGTCCTTGATTTATAATTGTCTGCAAGTACTTAAATCCTTCTTTGGCCCACACCCTAGCCCATACTCTTATTTGTATAGCCTTCTCTCCTTTAGTAAATAAACGTCACTTAAACTTTTAGGTCATTTTAACTGCATCAGATCATGGAGGCTTTTTGTGAGAAGTCGGTTGAAAAATTAGTATGAAACACATTAATTTCTTGAAATTATTCTAGTAAACAATATCAATTTTCTAGAAGCTACCCTGGTAATAATCAATCCTATCTACATGACTCATAGTATATGGAAACATCTTTCCTAGTAGAGGCGATGCTTTTATGTGAGATTACTTAATTTGAACGATAGTTATCTTAAGATTTTATGAAATTGGAAATTGCTGGATGTCGCTTTATATTTTTCCAAAATTGGGATGCTGAGATTGGTAATGACACTTGGAAACCATTTTTATTCCCTTGCATTTAAACAACTTTAAACCTAGCAGTCTCTTGAAATAAGTGGAAGCCAAGAAATTATAAATGATGTCGCCGAATGAGAATGAAGGTTGCATTCACTTATTATTATTATTATTTTACATTTATGTTCTGTGCTCATTTTGATGCAATCTTATTGTTTGTATATAGTTTGAGAGCAACATTCGCGACATCGCTTTTTCAGCGGACTGGATTAGGCTTGTAGATGATATGGCATTAGAAAATCAAGTCACCCAAAACGCTAAAAAAGAGGCGGCATCAACTCAAAGACGTGGACCGGGTAGGCGTGGTCGGAAACCAGCTATAATAGTTGAAATCCCTGATGCTGATGGGAAGGATTTATCAACCAACTTCGCTTGGTGGCGAGGTGGTATGCTTTCTAAACATATTTTCCAGAAAGGGATATTACCACAGAGAATGATCAAGAATGCTGCTCGACTTGGTAAACTGCAATAACCTACTTTCATCTTCCATCATCCTTTTTAATTCTTGGCCATATGTGTAACCTTATTTATTATTGTTGAAATGGTTTAAAAGAACGTTTAATTGATTTTTTTTTCACGTGTCTAATCAGGTGGTTGTGGAAAAATAAATGGTGTGCAATATGTTGATGGTGTTGAGGTTCCTAAAAGAAGCAGGCAGTTCCTTTGGCGAGCTGCAGTAGAAATGAGCAAGACTGCATCACAGCTTGCTCTTCAGGTAACCCTTTTTAAAAGTTTCTAACTTTTTCTGTTGACTTTTGAACCTTTTTGATGCTTGTTATTAACCAAACCCCCCCCCCCCACCCCACAATGCAACAGGTCAGATATCTAGACCTTCATGTGAGATGGAATGAGCTTATTCGTCCTGATCAGCCTCTTCAGGATGGAAAAGGTCCAGAGACAGAAGCTTCTGCTTTTAGGAATGCTTGTATTGTTGATAAGAAAGTTTTGGGAAATAAAATCAGTTATGGTGTCGTTTTTGAGAATCAAAAGCATCTTCCTTCTCGTGTTTTGAAGAATATATTGGAAGAGGAGAAAACTGAAGAAGATAAAGACAAATACTGGTTTAGTGAGACGCGTATTCCTTTGTATCTGATCAAAGAGTATGAGAAGGAAGTGGTGAATGTAATTTTGACGGCAACTGCTGATAAACATATGACCCCATTGCCGTACTTGCACAAAAATAAGTTAAAGGCTTCTGGGAAAGATATATTTTCTTTTCTATCCCAGAAGAAGGATAATATGGGGAAATGCTTATGTACTTTGTGTCAACTTGATGTTCCATTTAGGTAATGTATTATATATCTTCATTGATCGTATCCTTTTTGGTCTTTGTTCTTTTGCCACCACCTTATATGGTTCTCTATTATTGTCTTCAGGTATGCCGCAAAGTGCAGTGCGTGTCAAGGTATGTTACTGAGCACACTTACCCTTTCTTTGGTAATCTGTAAGGGCCTATTTGTTAGCAGCTTAATGAGCTTAATGAAACTCATAGCTTATTCGGTCAGCTATACATGATTCTTTGGTAGTGGCTTAATGATATAGAAAGTGGCTTACTCAGTAGGCTTCTAGGGGGGGTGGGGTGGGGTTTAATGCAGAAAGCCAAAAAATTTTCCAAACATGCGCTTCCCAAAGCATTTGGTTAAGATAAATAGTTTCCGTACCTTCCTTGTATCAGGTTATTGTCACGCCCAGTGTGCTGTTCGTGCAAATATTCATATGGGAGAACATGTCGAGTTCATAATCACTTGTAAACGATGTTACAATGAAAAAATTGTCACATCTCAAAATGATATTGTTGGCGATTCTCCTACTAGTCCTTTGCTCTTGCAAGGGCCAGAAAGTCAACAACATCCACAAACAGCCATCAAAGGGGGAAAACAAAATGGTTATGGAAAGCCGTTAGAATATTTGAATCAGCCATCTGAGAAGAATTCTACTACAGCCAGTAATCGGAAAACCAGTAGAAGTGGAAAGCAAAATGGTAAAAGACGGCCGTCAGAATCTGTGGACCAATCATCTGAGAAGAGGAATGTCATAATAAGGCCTCCATTAGAATCATCTGAAAATATGCTAACAACAACTAATGATTCTAATGTGGGGAAGAAAAACAGCAAAACCAACTTATCGTGGGGCTTAATATGGAAGACGAAGGACCCAGAGGAAACAGGAATTGACTTCAGGTTACGGAACTTGCTTTTGAAGGGTAATCCGAATGGGAATCTGTTGGCACCTGTGTGTCACCTCTGTATGAAGCCATATAACTCCGATTTGATGTATATTCGATGTCCTCCCTGCGATAGTAAGTCTCTTAATTGTTGGTTGATTGTTTGATTTCATATATATATATATATATATATAAATATATAGGGTCAGCTTCAGGGGGAACCGCAAAAAAAATGAAAAACAGAGGAACACCTTGGTAACCATCTGGATGGTATGCACATGTGCATACAAGTAATTGTAAGCAATTTGTCTGGTATGCACATGTGCATAACATCCACACATGCAGTAGAACCAAAAAATAGCTTCAATTACTTGTATACATATGTGCATACTGTCTAGATGAATAGTTACGAGGGTGTTCCTTGGTTTTTCATTCTATATATATATATAATGATCTGTAAAAGTGCGATTACTAATGAATTGAGCTTATGTACACTTTTGCAGGGTGGTATCATGCTGAAGCCGTTGAGTTAAAGGAGTCGAAAATTATGGAGTTGCTAGGGTTCAAATGTTGTCGGTGTCGCAGGATACGTATACCTCTTTGTCCTTATACGGATCCAGAACTCCGAAGGAAAATTGAGTCAAAGAAGAAGCCACAGTTCAAGAAGAAAAAACCGAAAAAACCAGAACCAGATTCCAACGGTGAAAAAGTGAACGAACTGGAACCCGATTCTAATTCAGCCTTTGTTTCAGAGGAGGCTATAAATGTTCAAGATGACGATCCTCTTTATTCTTCACCAACGGTTGACCCAGTCAGCGACCGAAACTTTGAAGTCTCTGGTCCTGGTGCTGGTCCAGGGTCTGTGCCAAAGAAGCTACAGGTCAGGAGGCAGATGAAGTCGGAAAAGGAATCAGATGGATTTTCGACAAATTTTGAACCACTGCCAACGGGAAACAACAACCCGAACCCTGGAATGGAATCATCATCTCCTGTAGTGGAATGGGATGTTTCCACTAATGGATTTGAAGATGACATGATGTTTGACTATGAGGATCTTAACTATGAGGACATGGAATTCGAACCACAGACGTATTTTTCCTTCAATGAGCTACTTGCAACCGATGGTGGCGATCCGCCAGGAGATGCAACTGGGGAGGAGTCGGTTGCAGTGGAGGGTGATTGTAACCACCCTGAACAGTACCAAATGGGAATAACATACGATGAACAAGAACCTATGTTTTCAGTGGAATCCGTTTGTAACGTGTGTTCATTAGGCGAACCATGCCCAGATTTATACTGCCAAACTTGTGGTCTATGGATTCACCAGCATTGCTCACCATGGGATGATGAACCACCATCTTTGGAGCCAGATGGTGTGTGGAAATGTGGCCATTGTAGGGAATGGCGTTAGAAATATGTGTATGGTTTGGTTGGTTAGATGGAATGGAATTGGGGATTATGGCATGGAATCGGTGATGGTGTTTGGAGTTGGAAAAGAAAAGAAAGAATTTGGGTTGATATTATACTTGTTTTTTTTTTTTGTGTTGTGGTTGTTTTGGTGTTGTGGTGGGGGAGTTTTATATACCATTTTGATAAGCAGAGGTTTTTATTGCTTATCGTATTCTTCATCGGTTGGTTTTGCTCTGTAAGTTAATGAGCTTAAACCTCATTATTTCTTCATGTGAAATTTTGGTAGACTTTATTTCAAACTCAAAAAAATGACAATTTTTTTTTTGCACATTGTGTTTTCTTTTTAAGTTTTGGTTTTCTTTGCGTAAAAAAAAATGGTGGTATATTGTGTTTGGTTGTTTACCCAAATCAATAATAAAAAACCAATATTTGAACGAAAGGTTGATTATCAGGTCCTCTAGAAAGTGAGGAGGTATTGTAGAGTTGGCTGAGCGGTTGATACTAGGTGAGACTGAAAGATTCAAGTTAGTCTTCTACAGGATTTAAACTTGAACATGTCGTATATTTGAACAAAAGTCATTATGTAGTATTTGCTAATTGAACTATAGGGTTGTTTGATAGTTGCTAAATAAGTTTGGCGCAAAATGATTAAGAGAGGCTTTTATGATATAATATAAAATGAAATATAATTGTTTGGTAATTATTTCAAATAAAACCAGGGCTCTGAATAGTTAAGGGAGGTTCAAGATACAAATGATTCCGAGGGTCTTGGAACCATTAAGAGACAGGTCAAACATGATTTACCTCTTAGCAATTTGTATGCTACCTCTTAATAGAACTGTTAGAGGATAATTCGTAGGTTTTTAAAGCAGAGGCCCAGGAGGTAGTTTTTTGGTAAGTTAACACTTTCACTTTATGGGTCTCATTTACATAGCGGATAAGATGGACATATGATAATAACAAAAACTAAACTTCTGATGTACACGACTAGGTCTAGGTGGGGCACAAAAATAGGCCGAACAAATATCATGTTATGAGATAAGATTACTAGATTACTAAACTATTCATGACAAATTAAAACCTTACACAATTCTTTCATCTGTTGGTACACTGAGAGAGATGAAGGTGAGACCCATAAAACAATCTATAATAGTATTAGTAATGCTGCAGTTTCCATCGGATGTTGCCGGTAGGTATATGATACAAGTTACATCACTCTTGATTTTTTTGTTTTCTATGGACCGTTTACCCAAACGTTTGCTTGATAAGTACTTACCAGTAAAAGTCTAACACTTTAACTTACCTTATTCTAATACATTAAAACAACATCGTATGCAACAATTTATCTGGTAAATGCTAATTGGGTAAGAGTCCTCACCCTCACTTACCGGGTAAGACTCTTGGTCCTTGCCATTGCTCTTACCAGGTAAGATTTTGAGTCCTTGCCATGTACATTCGATAAAATAAGTGGTTTCGTAAGTGCTTACCGAACAATTGTTTGATAAACAGACCCTAAGTTGAAACGGATACAGGGAAAATATAACAACCTGTTTGGAAGAGCTACAACCGAATCACCAAATGCCACCAGAACATCTTCAAAATAAAACTCCAATTCCACCAAACATATATATATATATATATATATATATTTCATTTTCTACAAACTTCAGATATGTGCACAAATAAGACTCACTTACTATCTACATAGCATAAGTACATAAGCTACAATGTAGGGCAGTTTCATATGTTGCTGTACCAGTTTTTTACCAAATTATAACTCCAAGATTGTAGACAAAAGAGGGACCAGAAAGCAAGCCTCGGTTCCAACTTTAAACAAAAATGGTGATCACAGTCCCACATTTGGACACTTTCTATTCAATATATCTTGAGAAATCTCAATCATCACTCAAATAGGTCAAAAACAAGAACCATCTTGCATGTCCCAACTCCATGCCTGCACCACAAACTCATTTTGGTACGCATTTTTTCGAGCATACCCATTTTTCGAGCCAAACATGCTCATATATTTATCAATCATACAATAAAAATATAAACATTATCGAGCTCAAGCCGATAAACGAGTTAATCGATCGCGAGTTCGAACATATAAACGAGCACCGAGCTCGATAATTCAAAAAATATTCGTATTTGGATATTTCCCTTGAACTCTGCAATATTTTTTATTTGACATCAATAGTTGAAGGGAATTTTCCGAAGAGAAAATGGATTAGAGCTCGAGCTTGAGCCCTACATTGAAAAGTTAATCGAGCTCGAGCTTGAGCCCTACATTGAAAACGGCTCGATTAACCTACTACTTGACTCGGCTCGACTCGTTTACACCCCTAAGAGAGAGACAGAGAGGAGAAAGAAAAATCTCTTACTATTCAAATAAACAAACTTACATGACTATTTGGGGACTGAACATGTATAAGCTATATATATATATATATACACATATATAAAATTTAGTATTACAGTTTCATCACACACCTGTGTTATATACTTCAACTGAAGCTGCACCAGTTGACAAAAGAATGTGTTGAAAATCCATAACAGATGTCCACATCCATCATATCTAAACATCTGGGATGGATTTTCTAGTATCGTCAACCATTGAGAACGCTCTTTTCAACTAAAACCGTTTCTCTCCCCTTCTTGGGTTCTTCATCTTTCTTCCATTTTTTACACCAAAAGAAAAACTTCAATGATGTTTGGAATGATGGGAAGGTCGTGGATGGTCCGTTGACCCCCTTGGCGTGCTTTCCACAACATCTTCTTGAGCATTCGATGACCGAGGAAGAAGTTTACATTTTCCAAAAGTTCTAGAAAGAAACCACGGAGATTCAAAAGAACTATGTGTTGTTCTGCTTACCCTTCTCATTTCTGACCTCATTCTATTGAACTCTTCTTCAAGTTCTCCAACTCTCGATCTCAATCTTTCCATGCTCACTCTCATAACTTGGTTTTCACGCACAATGGTCACCCACCCGTCTCTCTGAACAATCTGGCCAGCCATTCCGGTGCCGCCACTTGGCATAACGTTCATTGGACCAGTTGGGGGATTATTGTCGTTATCCAACACATTAACGCAGCCAGCTAGAGCGGTTTTTAGCTGCATTTGCTCAAAGAATAATACTTGGAGGACAACTCTAAGTGGGAGGTGCGGGTTTTGAGAAGCATGAGCACAAGCATCGATAGAAAGCTTCTGATAGTTGATGATGTTGCAAAGTTCTTCTTTTTCTTTCTCCGGTAGCCACGGGTGGACCTGCATAACGGAATTTCATTTCATTAAGCTTTTTGTTGAGTGTTATTAGGGGTTGTTTGATATTATTTTTTTTTTCCATTAAGCCCAGCATCTATTAAGCCGTGTGTTACCATTAATCTATCTAGGTTAATTAAGATAAATTGTTGTTTGATTTTTGTCCTAAATAACAAAGCTTGCCATCATAACCTCTGTCTAGATAAGTGCTTAATGAAATATATTTGGTTGATAAATCTTCTGAATGACAAAAAACATATTTTTTTTAAAAATAATATAAATTCAATGTGTTCATCACACAATACTTAATAATTTTAAATATACTTAAAGTTTGAATAAAATTTTTAATTTATGAATTTGCTAGTAGACTATTTAATTTTAACGAGACGTGGGATTAAAAATTGTAGAACAGGGTATTTTTGGAAGGAAAAAAATCCTAGCTGGATAGCTTAATCCATAAAGATAGGGTGGGGCGGCTGAACAAGTTAGGCCCAACTTTTAGTATTAAGTTAAAATATATATATATATATAGCTTAATCAATTAAGCTAAAACCCATTAACTTATTTAGCTAAAATTACTCGAAGAGATAAAAAGAGTTCAAGCAACAGACCTTGAAATATACATCCAAAGCTCTATACAGCCCGTCATTCAGAGATCTTGATGATTCAGGAAGAGCCTCTGCTAACGATCGAATCTTTTCAGGTTTCAAGTTCACATCAGATGCAACCTCTGCCATATAACCGTCTACAAGCTTTGAAACTTTCCTCAATGGTCCAGACGATGGCGACACGTCTGAATCAATTGATGGTGGAGAAAAAGCAGTAACCGTTTGTTCAGAAGTCAAGAAATGATTGATTATCCTTTCAACACAATCACTATTATATAAAGTATCTGAATCCGAATAGGTAGGAATCAATAAGCCATCTAATGTAGCAAGCTCCAACTGCATTCCTATCTTCTTTTCGAGTGAATTTTGACACTTACCGTTAACACCCAAAATCAAAGCAACACGTAAAAGAGCCAACAAGAAACGACAAAAAGACTTTCCCTTTTTTTCAGGAAGCAGTTCTACAACGCTTTCCAGTAGAACTCGCTGATCAACAATGGCGGGTTTCATGCTAAAACTTGCAATTGATCTAGATTTGGTACTCTTGCCCCCTTGCCATCTTCCTAAACCATGAAGATACTTTCTAGAATAGTACATAATAGCTCCTGCAAAAAGACGAAAATCCCGGAAAAAAAAAGTCAGAAGGGATCAAGTACGCAGGACAAGACATGCATGACAGCTTGAAGTAATAAATACAACAAATGGTCAAAACTAATCCGATAAAAATGTAATTTTAAATCTAATATAAACATACATAACTCGTTTAACTGTAACCTAAAAAGTAATATAATTTTATTAATAAATATATAAAATTTTATTTTTATTTAAAAGTAGCGGGTACCCGTATCCAGTTCTGGGTACCCAGTGGGTAACGGTTCCAAAAAAAGTGAGAACCGGAATCGGGACCAGTCCTGATCGGTTCCGTATTTTAGGAACCGGAACCGGAACCGGAACCAATCACATTGGTTCCGGTTCCGGAACCTGTAGTTCCAGAGCGGTTCCGGTTCCAAAGGCGGGTACCCGGTTCCGATGCTCACCCCTAATGACAGGACAAGAACTTGTCCTACTCCTGACACAACAATTAGACTGGGCAGGACAGGACAGAGTCAGCAAAATAGGTAGAAGAAAAAACAGGAGATAGGACAAGATGGGTAAATTACTAAACTACACATGTTAAATTTAAACCTTAAAACCTTCAACAATTATTTCACTCGCCTACCAAACAGTCCAGTCTTGTTCGCATACCAAACACACCCTAAAGTTTTTTACTACTTTGTAGGGGTCCTACCATTAAGAGCTCATTTTATTACGCTAAAAAGAACATTTTTTTACTATATATTTCACATGACTTAAGGCACCATAGTGTGTAAAACGCAAAGTTTCAAGAAAAACAAGAAAGAAACAATATAATACAAAAGGGTATTCATCATGGCACCTGTTAGCTTTTCGGGCCGAATCCCTCTAGCTTCCATCGTCTTTATAAGCCTCTCAAACAAAGGCACGCCAAGATAAGATATATCTTCAAACCACCAATCAGATTCAGAGCTTCTGATTCTTGCACCAGTATTGATTCCATTCCATAAAATGCTACCTCCAGGGCTCTGTAAGCGGCCATACATCATCATTGGCCATCCAAATAAACTGGGATCTGTACAAGCCATCATCGATATAGCTTTCAAACATTTACTAATTATTTGGAGATTATCTGCTTCTGTTATAACAGTCTCACAACTTTGAAGAGCAACCATGCAATCTTTCCAATTTTTTAGTACATTCTTATGGAAGTAATTCTCTGCCTTTCCAAATAAGTTGTCATCTCCATACTCATCGAACATTTCAAGATAGTTTGCCACGCAATATATAATAACTATATTCCTTGGTGTAAGTTCCACACGGACACCATAACAGAATTTAGCCGCCACCAAATATGCATTGGCCCCACCAGGAATATTTTCTAGGGTAATGGTGCAAGAAACTTGATCGGTATTTTGAGTTTCTTCAAGTAACTTTTCTATTTTCCCACATCTTGATGATAAGGGAAACTGGAAAAAAAAACATGCAGTTAAAGAAATTTGATATCAGCAACTTGTATGTAGAAGCATTTTTCTAGCAGAGAAAATTAGATTTCATAGATTAAAGAAAGAGAAGTTGAATGTTCTTTTTTCTTTCAGATTTTTTCTTTTTTTTGGAAAGGGTATCCTAGGCATTTTTCTAGACCAATCCCTGGCAATTTTAAGACTGCTAAAGCATGCAACCCTGAGATAATTCTCCAGTGGCCACAAGTTGTTTGCGCCTGGATTCGAACCTGGGGTAGATGGGTTATAGAATGGCATGGAGTTTTCTTTTGAATATCTGATGATGATAGTAACAATGGTTTTGTGATGAAAACTGTGAGAATATGTGTGGAACCCTGTTAGATTAATCTCCAAAAGAGTCCTTTCAGGAGAGAAGGGAGGTTCCAACACTTATTTAGGAGAGATGGTCCAAGTCTAGCCGATGTTGAACTCCAACCCCCCCCCCCCCCCCCACCTCCATGATGGGCATAAATTGTTCCGAAGTGTCGAGAGGGGTATGGCAGGTACAAATTGGCCGAAATGTTGAGTCCCTAGACTGGAAGACCTTGGCTCTGATACCATATTGTATTATTGTGCATAAAAATGAGCACACAAAGCTATATGACAACCTATGGCTTTTAACATTTGGAGTTATAACAAATACAAAGCACTAGCATATTGTGGAGCTATGCACTTACAGGTAATGTAAAAAAAAACATTACCTTGTGAAGATGGAAGTTCACTTTATCTATAACAATGGTGATATCGCTTGGCAACCCTGCATTACAGAACCTGACACAAACAAACCAAAAAAGTTTACTTTGTCTCCAGAAGCTCATTTTGCAAATTGATCCTCTAATGTATTTCTATGTTTTTAGTCTTTACCATGCTGTTTTAAATCAAATGCAGGCTGTCTTATTTAATAAGGCCATGATCCTAATTGAAAACTCATTTAAGATCATCTATCCAAAGGACCCTCAGTTGGAGAAGAATTGTCCTTCAAAAAAAATTTAGCTTATTGACCTTCATATGACCTTCCCCTCTTTAAAAACAGTCTTCCCATGGTTCAGCCAGCTACCGATAAAAACTTATAAATACACCAGAGAATTAGATAAGTAAATTCAGTTTTTTTTAGAAGGTTATTAAGCTAAATAGCCCCTCTGCATGCATCCTTTTCAGATACTATTCAGATAACTCAAATCCATTTGAAACCATGACCTAAAGATTATTTATCTAATTGATGCATCCACCAAAAATACACTTGCTTTCCTCAATTCTAAAGAATCTACCAATTGTTTTTTCAAGTGAAAAATTGAATTCCAATAAGATACGGTAATGATCACCAATTGAACCAAAAAGCAAGATTAATAAATAAACACATTCAAACAGTTATAGAGAAATAGAAAGAGGGGTTTACCAGTCATTGGCTTCATTATAAAACTCCAAAGCTTTTCCAGCAGGAGCCATGGCTGATCTTTAATTCCCTAATCCAAAACATCAAAAACCCATTATCATCATCATCATCTACAAATACAATCACTCCAAATTTCTTATTCCAAATACAAACAAACACCCATAAAAAGATAGCCGACAAAACTTAAAAAGAATCAAGAAAACTCAGTCATCAAACCGAGTCGAGTCGGGTCGGATCATTTCTTTGTAGATGACAGAGGAAAAGCAATTATGATGTCTTCTTCTATACAATACAGCTAGTTAAGCTTTTTGTGTTTTCTATTTGTGAGGGGGTTTTTTCCATTAAAAAAAAGATCTTTGAAATGCCATGGGACAAACTCAACATCATTTAATCACACCCACCCCAGCAACCATAAAATGGTCCCATTTATTATTTGAAATTGAAAACCAAATCAAATAAATTAAAGAGAAATATTACTACATAAACGCTTTCAAGATTCCTGCTTTTTGAGTCAACACCCATCTCACCGCTACAAGATAAACAGATTCTCACACACAAGTATGTGTCTTTTAGTATTTGTATGTGGATATTTAGTGGGGTATTTCATTGGTGCTGCTGGCTTTAGAATGAATTTTTGACTGACAATGCTAATGATAAGAGAGAGAGAGAGAGATGGCCGGCGTGGTGTGTTTTGTGTGAGTGAGGAATTTTGTCGAACACGTTGAGTGCAGTTATCGAAAAGCTTTGGATCCAACGAGAATCGTACATTTATTCCTTTAAATAAGTATGTAAATATATAAATAATCCACATAAAAAAATAACCTTGTTCACTAATTTTTTGAAATAATCAAGAGAATTGGGTCGATTATTTATATTTACATATTTAAATGCTTACCTCTTAATCAATAATCATCAAATTAGGTTGGCTTGAATTTCGGTAGGAAAACTTTTTTAATGCAAGAATGGTGAGGATAAATCTGGATCGTTAGATCATACTAAAAATGTGATCAGTTGTGATAAAATACACGGCACGACAACAATCATGTAAATATGTAATGATATACAATTTCAAGCATTTTTGCTCACTGGGGTCCTATTAAGGTAGACTAAAGGTGCTTAAAGTCAACCGACGTGTTTCGGGAAATTTTTTAAGCTTTTTAGTTGATTTCAAGAGATTTTCTTAGGACGCGTTTGGTTTGCAGGATTTGGAGGGATTTGGATTTTGAAATTCAATCCATTCCGGTGTTTGGTTTGCCTGATGATAAGGATTTAAAATCCATGGATTCATTTAAAATCCCATGAACATTGGATTTTGAAATCCTTGGCGGATGCTCGGGATTTCACGGGATTTCGTAGAATTTGTATGAAATAATGTTTTAAAAATGTTAAAAACATTTGTTTTGTAATAATTGATTAATAAAAATGTAATTTGATTATTTTTATATTTTTATATAAATTATTTATAAATAATGGAAATTCAATTCCATTCCAAATCCTAAACCAAACACATCTATGATATCCAAATCCATTCCAATCCAAATCCCTCCAAATCCAAATACTTCCATGAAATCCAAATCCCTCAAAAACAATCCCGCAAACCAAACGGACCCATTAGTGTTTTTGTCATTTTGAAGGATTTTCTTAGTGTTTTTATCGATTTCAAAGGATTTTTTCGGTTTTTATTGATTTCATGAGACTTTTTTAGTGTTTTTGTCAATCCCCAGCAAGATGAGGTCCCTTGAATTTTTTTACTGGAGGGAACTAAGGCTAAATTTAGTATTTTTGATATTTTTTTAACAGTTCACTAGGGTCCTTGCCTCCTTGGACTCCCCCCCCCCCCTTCCCTTTCAAACTACATCCGCCACTGTGTACAAATTAAACTACAAAGATGTAATAAAAGTGACTAGTCGGTGCTCAGAAGTTGGAAACCACGATTATCTATAGAAAATATAATACACAATCTCAATGGTATTCGTATAAAATAGATTACCACCCAAAATGAATTTAATGAATCATTTATTGTTAAAACTAAAATAGATTAGCACCTTATTTTTAAATTTAAAATATATTAAAAGTAATCAAAATTGTGATGAAACAAATTTTACAGAAAAAATATACTTCTTTTTTATTTTATTTTATTTGATACATATATTGATTTATTTATGTTGGACGGTTTGGTTCAGACAAATGAATGAAAATGAAAATGTCATTTTCCAATTTCATTTGAAATGAAAATTTGGGCTTATAGAAAATTGATCTATTATATTATATAAAATCAAACATTTTTTTATTAACAACCATATTTATCACTATTTAATATCTCTAACCCAACACTATTATTTTTATTAAATTGGGTTGTATCATGCTAGCAATAACCTAGATATTCTTGAACCAATAACCTTTGATACTATAGTAAAATTTGTATGAAAGTTCACATTAAATAAAGGAACATTCATAATGAAAAAGTTGCATGAAAGATTAGAGCATTCACAAACTTTCATATGAATGTTCAATTGTAAAAATCTGGTAAAAAAATATAGCAATATGGATGTTATATTATAGAATTAAAATGTTCGTTTTAGTAGAAATAATACACCATCTTATAATATAATGGACTGAGTTATATAATACCACTATTGTTGAAGGAATAAAGGTTTTAATATAATTTTCTGAATTCAAATTCTAATATGAGTTAAAATATTTTAGATAAAAACAAGAAACCAATATACTTTAGTTTCAAAAATAAAGATTTATTAAATAGAAGTTTCCTTGTTAGACTTCTTCTTTCCCACATTTCTCGTCAAAAAGAATTATTGATTATTTGTCTTTAGATACTAAACTTTGGATCTTTAAAAGTAAATTCCAATCATGTCATCAAGATAGCTCAAATTCTTAGAATTTATCATTTACATCCGTATGTTTTTTAATGATTTATCAAGAATGTTGTTACAATATAATGTCCAAGTAGACTCCAGGCACATGACATATTCATATTCAAATTTGAATCTAATATACACTTGCAGTTACTCTATTTTTATCTATTTTATAAAACAATAGAGAATATGTTGGAGCAAAGTAGAGAACCCTCCCTCCTTAGTTTCTTTATTTTAAAGAATCTGTTGAAGATGATCTAACTCCATAAACAGTATACTCGTTGGATTTGACCTTGTTCTCAACAGTCAGCACGTATGTATGAGTCGTAAACCAACGAGCAATGGCCACGCACTTGACTTCGAGGACCAAGAATTATTATGTCAATCAAAAGAAGAATCGTGTGCTACAAGGGTGATGGCGCGTTGGCGAAAGGCCTAGGGCCTAGGGGATGTGATGGAATATCTCATCTTCTTCGGATTCGAGTCCAAGCGCTAGCATCCTGTGGTCAGGCTTAGTCTCAGACTGCCAGGATGTAGTCTAGGAAATTGCCTAAATGAACCTTTTTTCGAAGAAAAAAAGACAATTATCTAATAAACTACCACATCATGACACACGTTCATGATTGCCATCTCGATCTATAAATAGAGGTATTACGCATAATAAAGAAAGAAAAAGAAAGGTTCATAACTCTTAATAACTTTAATTCTAAATAATAATAAAATTTAAAATCAACAAAGAAAGTTAAAAATTTCATCATTTTTAAGTTAAAAAAAATGTGAGATATGAATGGGTCCAATCCAATTGAATTAAGGACCCACTTGAATATATATGTGATTGCTTCCATCAATAGTTGCATTCATCTCCAAACAAAAGCATGTGTAGAAAAGAATATTGAAATGTTAAAAGTGATGATGTTTGCTTTCATTTTAAGGTAGGTGGTGTGAAGTATAACTCAAACCATTAATTAATTTCATAAAGTTTTATGTTCAATCATTCATGAATCCAAATTTATATTGATGAATGTTGTTTTAAGTTATTATAATATTTTTTGTTTTAGATGTAAAGATATCGGTTTTTAATATTGTTCTCATAGAGTAATTTTATGAATTCTTTTAAAAGTTGTAGCATATTTATTGCATTACTCTATTAAATTTTAATAAATTAAAGTTATTATTCTTATTAAATTTGTTATCATTCTCTTGTCACATATCCTTTATGTATGTAATATGTTGGTAAAGTTGTTTAAAATTAAAATGACTACTATTTTGGATGTAGAATTAAACATGTAATATATATATCTATTATGAACTGACTCACTGAAGTATAAAGCATACGAGTTGAAACAAGCTACAATCCTCTCAATTATAAGAATTTTGTTGGTAATAATTAATTTCAACATAGGCGCAGTTTACTAAATGCTTACTAAACACTTACTGACTTTAAGGTGTTGCCAATAATCTATTTTGATGATTGATAATGTTACATGATAAGGTAAGTGAGGATAATTTCTTTTCACGGAAAATGCTTACCTGATAAGTGTTTGGTAAACAGGCTCTTATATTTGTTTGGTTGGTTGGATAATAATATTGTTGGTAATAATCAATTCCAACTTATATTTGTTCTAGAACCAATAGAGTAACAAATAGAAAGAAAAAAAATAAGAAATTATTGTTTGATATTTCTTCTTATTTGTAAAGGTAGGTATAAAATTGGCCTAAACTTGCTTCTTGTTACTAGTGGCCAGGTTTGGGGGTTGAAAATTGTCTGAAGCAAAGTTTTTTAGGTTAGGTTTTTCAGGATTAACCGGACTCTCGGTTAAGCATGCCGCAAATAGTTCAGTCTGATAGGGATTTGAGACATGGCTTGGACCGGGTTTCAGACTCATCAGGCCCAGATTTTTTCGGGTGAGGCTTGGGCTTATATGTGCATCGCTACTTAAGACACTCTTATCATTAATAATCTAATTTAATCAATCATAATGGGTTCTTTTATTTGTTAAGTAATTTTGAATTCGATACTCAATTTCACATATCTTTTTCACGATGTTTTAGAAAAATTTACATCATATTTATAAATGATTTGAATACCTTGGTACCAAACTACCAACATTCATCTCCGTTTGATTCATTAGATTACGTTATGCTTGTTCATACTTTTAGACATCAGTAGATAAACTCAAATAAACAAAAACCCTCAACTCAAGTTTCACTCTCTCCAAGGGCAAAAATCTTGTCTCTAGCAATCCTTTGAATATAAAAGGGTCTCGTTAGTTTAACTAAATGTTTATAAAAAATTAGATTACATGGAATGATTTGAAATTAAAGGATTTGGAATTTTTAAGGTGTTGATTTGTAGGATTGGAAATAGAATTGAATTTCATCTTAATAAATAATTTCATAAAAACAAAATATAAAATATTATAAAAAGAATTAAATTGTCTTTTTTTTATTAATTTATTATCATAAAACAAGTTTTTTTAAACATATTTTAAAACATTATTACAAACAAAAAATCATACAAAATACCGACTATCCCCATAGAATTTCTGAATCCCATGTTTACGGGATTTCAATGAAATCCATTGATTTCAGATCCATACAATTTCTCAAACCAAACATGAAATTAAAATGAAATCGAATTCCAAATCACCAATCGTGATCTATGGATCTTTCTAACTGCTCTCCAGGGTCAGGTCCGATCACGATACACACAAACCGACCAAACATCTAAATTTTATAAAAGAGAATACTAAACCATAATTGTAAACTATAAAGAGAATAATAACTTGGCTTAACCATCTTGGGAGCTAACAAGTGTGCGTTAGCCTGCCCGATTGTGCTTGTAAACTATAAAGAGAATAATAACTTAGCTTAACCAATCTCTCATATTAGAAAAAAGTTTCATTAGGTTTGATATAGCCTTCTGAGTATGCATAGATCCTTTGGTCCATGCAAAAATCAATAAACACATACCCACCACCCCTGAACCAATAAGCCATGATTATTGAAAAGCTAATAATATTATAAGATAACTGATAACACAAACAATAAATAAATAAAATTATAACAAAGGTTGGGTCCAAAAGAATAAATACGAAAACCAAAACCAAAACGAACATATCTCCTTAGCAAGCAAGCACACACTGCCAGGAAAAAGTAGCAAATTCTTTTGGTGTTAATTATACAGCCAACAGTTCCCTTCCTGCCTGCTACTACTTCTTACTACACATTAAGAGTTCCAAGTTTTTCCCTCTTACCAAACTATTCAGAACAACTCTATTTTCAACATTGAAGAAAAACAAAAACAACCACCCACTTCCTTCCTTTTTTTCCATATGTTTTCAATTGGCTACGGCTTTTGCAATCGATTGCTTCACTGCTTCTGCATATGTCCTGTGTTGGTACGTAAGGGTCGATTCCAGCAAGTCCCATAACGATGTCTTTGGATCCCAACCTGCCATTCCATATTTCCATTTCATTCCATCATACAACCAACCAACCAACCAATAACATAATAAACAGAATAATCCTGAGCTTTTCTTTTAATTAAGAATTGTACCTAATTGTTTGTTTATAATGGTCATGTCTGGAATTCTCTTGTCACTGTCATCGTAACCTTCACCATAAAATTCTTTCGAACTTACATCAATGGTCGGGGTCTCAATTGAATCTTCCCCGCTTACTTTTGCATATACCTGTCATATATATACACTATGTTACCTCATATTTCTTTTTTAGTTTTTTACCAAAATGAAGATAACAAGTTTACCTTGGTCATCATCTCAGCAAGTTGCCTGACTGTAACTTCATTGTTCGGGTTACCCACATTGAAGATATGACCATTAGCTCTACCAGGGTTTTCCTAATAAAGATCAACATCATCAATACTCAAATAAGTAGATTCACATGAATTCATATAAGAACATAAATATATATATGCAGGTTCAAACGAGAAGTTAAACATTTTGCAAGAAGCTGAGAAGTTCCAATATCATATATAATTAGACGCATGATACATAAGCTTAATTAAATATGCTTAAACACACCCAAGAGTATGATCATATACGATATTAAACTTCTCACATGATCCTTCCTTTATATATGTATATAGAGAGAGTGAGGATCAAACGAGATTGCTAACTATTTAAAAGAATAAGAAAACAGCCAAATCATGTGCAAAACCACATGGGACTTTGGCCACAATTTCAGGTTCGGGGCAAAATCACATGAATCACGTGTGATTTCGTACGTGATGTTGGTGTAAAACCACATGTGATTCAGCCGTTTTCTTATCCTCTTAAATAGGCACTGTTCTCGTTTGAACCCAACTCTCTCTCTATCTCTCTCTCTCTCTCTCTATATATATATATGTACATATATGTTGAAGGAAGCAAATTAAGGTTGGAGTAACATACAATCATCAAAAGAACAGCTTCAATAGCATCCTTAATATAAACAAAGGTTCTCTGTGATTCACCGCCATCCACAAGCTTCAGAGGCTCACGCCTTAGGAGATTCTGGGCAAGACAAGAAAGCATTGTCATTACATAACATTCATAAAAAATTAGATAAGCTCAAATTCATGAAACTGAAAGCAGAAATTAAACATACGTTGCTAAAGCATGCAAGAACCCTTGGAACACCCTCACTGGGACCATCAATCCCAGGAATGAAATCCATCCTAGGGCCAATCCAGTTGAAAGGCCTTACAATGGTGAACTCAAGACCATTCTCCGCACCCTCGGCTGCAAATAAAATCAGTCAGAAGGGTAAGATACAGTCACCACTCACCACATAGGCCAAAAACAGAAATACGCTCACCGTAGATTAGCCTCTCAATCAACTGTTTTGCACATGCATAAGACCACCTCTGCTTCTCAATTGAGCCAAAAATGCAAGGAGATGTATCTTCTTTAAGAATATAATAAGCAGGATCCTGTAAATGGTTATAATCCAAGAAAAGAATACTTGATTAATAATGATGGAAGATCAAAATCACACACACAAATTGGCACTGTAAGTAGAAGTGTTCAGTAGACGGCAGTAAACATCATGTAGCTAAGCGATCAACTTTTAAGTTTTTTGGAGTGATGAATATCATCTATTGATTAGTGATAAATCAATCTAAATGCAACCTCATGAATGTAGAGATCACTAACATAACTTGCAAGAAGATGGACAATATATGTTGTAACTAGTAAAACTTGATTAAGATTCCCAGAGGAGCAAGAAAGTTGTTCTAAACTTGGCCAACCAAACTTAAATGTAGCAACATTTAATTCCGCCGTGAAAGCAATAGCCCCAGATTGTATTTAATTGATCAAAACATCTGACCAAACTTAGATCCAACTGGGTTAAACAGACATATTTGAAAGAAAAATATTAACATTAACACAAGTAACTTCCAGAAAAATAATTCAACTTTGCTCTCAATTATTTTCATAGCTTTTAGATGCTTCCCTACCAAATCTTAGATCATTGTGTGGAAAAGGTTTGAGCAATAAAACAAAACTACAAAAACATAGACTACATAGAATTTAGGGGAGTTTGGATATGCTGCACAACTCAATTTTTTGTGCAATTCTGATTCTGAGTTTTTTTTTCTTTTTTTGCCAAAATAATCAGATTTCAGAGTAGCAAATAGGAAGCTGATATGATATATATATTCTCAAGAGCAGTGTGTAATTTTACTTGACCATCCCTGACTTTGATCAAATACATTCTAGTGATCTAACTATAATTCTTGGGGTGTTGGCAGTGATCACTTTGAAAATGCTCAGCAACACCCCCCTAAAAAAAGTCCCGGGTAAAAACCACATGCTACAAAGAACATCTATGAAGTAAACAGTCAACAACCCTCAAATAAGAAACAAATTATTCAGGAATTGAAGCAATTAATGTAGTTATCGAGTAGAAAATCTTAATCGTTACCTGTCGCAAGGGGCTATCTTTGGGAAGATAGCTACCAATGGTTTTCCCATATACTTCACAAGTCGAAAAGTGAATCAGCCGCTTGTTATTCTCAGAACAGTACTTAACCTAAGGGACAAAAATAACAGGAACGATTTATAAATCCCTGAATTGCTTAAATTAATATTAAAAATGCAATAGAACGGTTTAGAATATAGAAGAAATAGAAAAAAGTCAAATCAAGTTTAAGAAAGACATTATCCATACCACAGGAAGAGCATCAATGAAATTGCTGTAAATCGTGTCAAGAGGACGCGTATTGTAATCCGCCGGTGTGCAGATCGCGGCTAGATTCACCGTCTAGATACAAACAAACAACCATAATAAATTAAATAGCACAAGAAGATCAATTGCCGGGATATATACGCGTGATTGAGTACAATCTCCGCAATTTACTAACCATCATTAGCATATCATAACGTATTATTCAGGATTTCACACTTCAAGCGTGAAACACAAACAAAATATCTTTAGCGGATTATTAGGGCAATCAACACTTTAGCATAAAACAGTGTAACAGAGTCCAATTTCTCACTCTTAAAATACGAATTAAGCAGTCAAAAACAAAAATGCAGATCCAAGACGACTCACAACACAAAATACAACTACAGACGGTAAAACAAACACTATACTAAACAAATCTGAGAAATTAATCAGAGATTTTACCAGATCGGAGCCCTTGATAAGACCTTCGAGGCGAGAATCGTTCTTAATGTTAAGTCGGTGGAACTGGATGCGACCAGCCCAAGGAAGAGAGTCCGGTTCAAGGAGGTGCTTGATCTTGTCATTGTAAACATCCACCGCCAGCACCGTATGCGGTGTTTCGGACATCAATTTCTCGCACAAATGCGATCCAATGAATCCTCCGGCACCGATCATGCATATAGTGAACGGCTTTATCGTGTTTCCGTCCAGATCTACCCTCGCCGACGATGTCGCCATCCCTAAATACTCGGCTACAAGTTCTTTCCTCTTAGATTTTTCTCTCAACGGATTGGATTTGATCGGATATGGCGTCGACGGTAACGCGAAGGGATGGTATTTATAGCATCGAGAGAAAAGAGGGAGATGAGGTTATGCTGGGTGTATGGCCCACACAGCTATTAATTATGGGTAATTGGTATTTTGGGATCCATACTCTCGCGCGTATTGCCACTCGCCGTAAAGTGATGCCACGTAGATTTTGATGACGGTCTACCGTGAGCAAGAGCACAGCAGATAGGAACACTTGTGTCGGTTTGGTTTTGTTTATATTTTTAAATGAAATTTATATTATTTCATTTGTTTTGTACGAAATGAAAAATAAGACATTTACGCTGTATTCTCGAAACTCATTTAACGAAAGAAATGAAAGGAAAGCGAAGGAAAGCAGAGAAAAGTGAAAAAACCTCGTGTTCTCGAAACTTTTTTAGGAGGGAAACTAAAGCTTATTTTCCTTCCAAACCTTTCCTCCCAAATGTGAGAGGAAAGGGAAGGAAAGGAAAGAAAAAAATTAAAATTATTTAAAAAATTAATAAAATTACAAAACTATCCAGTTTTTCATCCTATATTATATTAATTTTAAGGGCATATTAGTAAAAATGACAGTTTTCCTTTCCTTTCTCTCCTCTTTAAGAACATGAAAATTATTTTCTTTCCTTCCCTTTCCTTTCTTTTACTTCACTTTCAAGAACACAAATAATTTTTTTATTTTTCTTTCCTTTCTTTCCCTTCCCTTTCTTTTCCATCCATTTCTTTCCCTTTCCTTTCTCTCCAAATTCGAGAACACAGCGTTAATATGATTATGGTACCTTTAATAACTATTTGTATTTATTTTGACTAAATTACAATTTTTGTTATTTGTATGCTAAAATCAATTGATGACAATCATAGTTTATAATTTAGTTTGTGGTGGTAAATTTGTATTAAATCAAATCAGTCGATACGAATAACAATTTTATCAATTACATTGGTTTCAATTTCGTTGATATCAATTATAATTGATTAGTAAGGGTTGAGTTTCAATGAAAAATACAGTTAAGGTGGGAAACGTAAGAAAATGATTTTCATTCTTTGATGCATATTAAGATAAGATGCATCGAGATGCACCGGATTAATTATCGTATCAAGTAGGGGTGCTCAAATACCGACCAACCCAACCTGTAAAAACCCAAAAAAACCTCAACCCGAGGTAAACCGTCACATAGTTGATACAAAAATAGGTCAAATCGTATCTATTGGGTTGGGGTAATTTGAAAGCAACCCAACTCGATGCCTTTATATACTACGGATTTATTATGATTGTTAAGTCTTTGATTAATATATGTACATTAAACCAATCCGTAATTCATGTGTGAGTTATGAGATTAAAGGTGATCAGTAGTCCAGATCTCTTTTTATGTTTTGCATCTTAACTTTATTTCTCACACGATAATTCGCTTAGTTGGTAATACCAGGCCATAAAGTTGGTTTGACATATGGTATTAGAAGCCACATAATACCATACCGACTTGTCTAGTTATTTATTAGTTTTAACATGTGTATGTATATATTATTAAATATTGTAGTTTTAACTATTTTGTTTGAACTTTTGATGTTTACAAGGTCTATTTGTTGCAATAAATTGTTGCAATAAAAACACGTAAACATCACATTTGTTGTCTAAAATTTTAAAATGTCGCTCAAAATTCGAACAAAATGACATGTTTTTGTTTCTAACTTGAAGTTGGTACAAAACCGCTAACAACATGTAAAAACAGACCCATATGGATAGATGCAGTGGCACGGACCACCTCTTCATGTTTTCGTTATAGAGGGAGAAAATTACGTTTCTGAAGGTGGCACCGTATTTTTTGATGCCACTATATAATTTTTAAAACTAAAATGTTAACATAAAACTTTAATGTCTAAGATAGTAAATGTTCGAGTCAAACCTTTATGCAAAAGGTTAGTGTTCGAGTCCAACAGTTGTCAAATTTGTTGTTTTCTATATACCTGATTTAAACGTGGACATTTTCTACGTAAGAATAAAAAACCAACAAACATACTTATATTAATATTGCAAAAAGAAAAATAGACATTTTTTTATAATCAAACCGTGAATCACTTAAAAAAAATTGGGTCCGCCTTAACAACACTACACCTACTAGAGAAAAAAATTGGTACTAATTAATAATTATGTTGATATCAAGAGACAATTAATTAATACATGATATAAGATTTTGTATAATCGATTATAATTGGTTGTAGTATAAAATTTTATTGTTATTTATATTTAATGATTAAAAAACTTAAAATGTTGTGGTATGAGTTGTCAATGAGAATTCACACCGATGTAGTCACGTGGTCGGCTATCACTATCTTTCTTTTGATATTTTGACTTGTTAACTCATTAACAGCTATCCTATTCACGCGCTCTCTAATTGTGCATCTGGGCTTCTTATAAAAACATTTTTTTATATATATAATTTTTTTCAGATCAATACCAACTTACGAAATTAAGAACTTATCAAAAAAAATTATAATAAAAAATCTTATAAGAACCTTATTTTTATGGGTCTTGTTGATTTTTTTTAACATCAATAATTTAAATAAGTTATATTATAAAAAATTAAATAAGTCAAAGAAATAAATAAAACATAAGTAAAATGACATTTTTCACAAAAATCATGGTAAGAACCAAGGTTATTGTTGAGGTACCTATATCTTGTTAGGTTCTTATAAAAATCTCTCTATAATGGTACACGTCGTTGGTCACATAATTACATTAATTACGCAATTAATTTTGTTTAATTCTTAATTTACGTAATGAGAAAAATAAAAATGCAAAATAAATAAATAGTGGTATTTAAAAATAAAATTGACACATTTAGATTGTCTTTTTAGTATTTAATTATGAGTATAACTCATGATCAATATTAGGCACGTTATCATAAATGAGTTTTTACTTTCAATGGTTATGTATTTTGTTGTTATGTTTTAAATTTCGATAATTATGAGTAAACTACAAAGTTGGTTCTTGTGGTTTGTTGGTTGCAACATTTTTGGTCTTTACAGTTTGAAATTATAATCGTGGTATGAAAAAAAAACGACCCGATTGGGTCCCTGTCTCTAACGACTGTTAAAATAATCCGTTAAGTAAGGGGTATTTTAGACTTTTTGCATTTTCCGTCATTTTTTAAAATTTAATTTAATTTAATTAACATATATTATATATTAACTTTAATATATATATATATATATATATATACGCACACACAAGCATATCCTCCTTCCCTCATTTCCACATCGAACAACTCTATACATCCGTCCACACATCTCCAATAATACCTCTACTAGCCAACACATGCAACTTTGTTGAGTTCCCTGTCACCAAATCATGTTCCCTCAATCGTCTTGTTGAAGGAAGAAATGAAAAGCAAATCGAAGGCGAAGAGATGTAGAAAACAAATCGAGGTATCCTTTTGCAACCATGCGCCAATTGCAACCATCTGTCGGCAGGGGCGGATCCACCCTTTGGGGAGGGGGGTACAGTGCTACCGCTCAACCTAGTGCCGTAAGGGTAAAAAATATCGTGTTTCGTAAGTTTTACATGAGTTTTACATGAGATGCACCCGCTGAACTCTGTCAACTTCAAGAGTTAAGGGAGCACAACTTTAAAAAATCTCTCGAAATCAACAAAGAACCTTAAAAAATCACTCGAAATCAACCAAAAACCATAAAATATCACTCGAAATCAACCAAAACCCTTAAAAAGTTCTTCGAAATCAACCAAAAACCTTAAAAAAATCCTTCGAAATCAACCAAAAACCTTAAAAAATCCTTCGAAATCAACCAAAAAACTTAAAAAAGCCCCTAAACAGGGAATTTGGCTAAAAATCAACCGAAAAATATATCAAACAACTTTGCAGACATTTGATACAATTTAAGGGTGCACCCGCTCGGGAAAAATCTTGGGTCCGCACTGTCTGTCGGCATTTGTTCATGCACCAACACTAAGGTGCATGGACCAACGATTACCCCTTCATCTTCAACATCTATTCTTTGTATGTCACTGATCTCCACCATCGTTGCACACTTTTATGTGCCCCTACATTTATATGTCGAAGATGGTGATATTTAAAGATGGAGATATGGTTGGTGCTTGGGGTGGGGGTCATGAGGATCCTGGAGAGACGAAGCTCGAAATTGAAACCCTTGGTTACCCGAAGCTTGAAATCGAAACCTTTATCGTGGGAGCTCGAAATTTAAACAATGGGTCGCTGGAGTTTTTCTTTGTTTTTCCCACCTTCTTAACCTATAAACAAGAAGAAGAAAAATAGAAGCAAAAATCCTCATTAAATCTTGATTTTGTGGTTTTGAATTTGGTTTGATTTTAATTTTGATTTTGAGGTTTGTTTGTTTTTTTCGGAACAACGGCAATTTATTAAAACACTAGCAAGACGCTAGAAAATACTTGTTGGTTTTGTGTTTGATTTCTCAAATTTAGGTTTAATCATGATTTTACCGAAGAAGATTACCGAAGGAATGGATGCTGTTTGCCGGAAAAGTTGATCGAAGAGTCAGGGCCTAAGATCAGGTCGTAAAAACGCAAAAATCCTCTATTTCTATAACATGACTTAATTGAGGTTGTCGAAGCAAGAACTTTATGCGAGAATCGAAGCACCAAAGGGGTTCTCGATTGATTCAAACATTATACCTATGGGATAGAGGAAGAGGAAAAAACCGAATATTTCACACAGTGCTTTTAATCAATCTGATTTATTTCGTACCACTTATTCGATGGGCT
Organism: Silybum marianum; assembly: GCA_036898165.1. Lineage (NCBI taxonomy): Eukaryota > Viridiplantae > Streptophyta > Magnoliopsida > Asterales > Asteraceae > Silybum > Silybum marianum. Next base: position 30,907,249 of record CM072538.1, on the reverse strand, counting down.
GGTTAAGAGATTATTTATGGTTAAACTCTTCACAGCTTATTAATGGTTTTTTATTTGAGTTACCGAAGGTAAAAATCGGGGAGGGGAGGTGATTTAATTAATTAATCTTTATTTTTTATAACGAAAAATGATAGAAGCGTATAAAAAGTCTAGAATACCCCTCATTTAATGAATTATTTTAACACGTTAGCAACAGGGACCAAGTCCGGTTGATTTTTACATATCACAATGGCTAATTCATAATTTCAAAATATAGGACCAAAAATGTTATAAACCACATGGACCAAATTTATAGTTTACTCTTAAATTATAAATTAGATACAAGTTTGCTATCATTATCTGAAATTTGGGGAGAAATGAAGAGGAAAAAATTAATCGGAAAAAAGTGAGAATTTTTTAAAAAAGGAAAAAAAAATATTAATTAATTTTTCATGTTCAAGAGATAAAACAAAAGAAAAAGAAAAATACATTTTACATCATTACGTTTTCTCAAATAGGCTATAAATGTAAGTATATTGTTTTACAAAATATGTTGTTTAAAAATATATCCTCTAAGATTAGGTAGTTTTATGATTTTAATAAAATTTTAAATAAATAAATAAAACTATATTTTTTCTTATCATTTCTTTTCTACTTCTCCAATCTGGTAAATGGAAATTTAGGAAGAAACTTATCATTTCTTTTAAAGAGTTTTGAGATTACGATTTTTTTTTTACTTTACTCCCTTCTATTTCCTTCATGTTTTTTTTAGAACACAACATAAAAAACCCAACGTGTATTCATATTTTGAGTATAAAATATTTGAATCAGTTTTTGCGTATATACTCTAATAAATACTTATTTCATTTTCATATTTTAATTGATCAAGTTCTTGAAAAAAGTTCATGGAATAAACCGTTACAGGTATAAAGCATATGAATATGACATTTTTCTCTTGATGTCTCAAGAAACCAATATCAAAGTACAATGATCCAGTAAATGAAAGAAGTGTACCATTTTTATAGTTCATGTTTATTTTTTCATATTCAAATGGCAATCAAATGTGTTTGTAATGATCTCGCTATTTTTCAGTTGAACAACAGTTTCTCCTATGATTGTCATTTTGAATGTAAAAAAAATAAACAATGGCACGTTGGAGCCTTGGAGGTGTGTTTCGTGTACGACTGGTTGATATTACTGATAATTAACTTTTTGCCTAAAACTTCCAACCATATAATGAATTAAGTTCGTTTTTAAAGATTTTTGATTCTATAAAATAATAACATGCATTAATATTATTTGTTTTATGAACAAAATGTGTCTATTTTCGTGACAACTTGTCTAACCATCTATTATTAATTAACAAATAATTAAAATATTTTACTGTTTATATTAAAATAGTGAAGATAAATAGAAAATAAATAAAAAGAAAAATGGACGTGAAAGAAAAGTTGAAAACAAGTGTACAAGAGTAATAATACAAGTGGCTCATGTGCAGCCTGTGAGACATATTATTTGATGCACGTGTTTTGGGTAGGTCTTATAGTTATTTTATTATTTAGAATCAAATAATCGGGTCGTTAATATAAATAATAATGTTGACTATTCTTTGTTAAGAAATAGGCACTAATTTTTGTTGTAAGATAAGTGTGTCATGATGTGACAATATATAGATAGAGATAAATATAGACTATTAAAGTTATTTATGGAGTAAATCTTATTTCCATACTTATCGATATCTCTATGTAATCTCCCTATTTAAAGGGTTTATAACTAACGAGAATTTACAGCTTTTCAGTTTTCTCTATTACATTGTTGTTCTATCCGTTTTTCCTTTAACATTTTTAATATATTGTAATTTTACCTTAAAAAAATCACTTATTTCACTACTATTTTTTAGTTTTCACTTACTTCTTAATATCTAATTATTTTTAATCTAAAAAATCAAAAATTAAAAACTAGTTTTTATGGTTCATTCAATTTTTATTTTTATTTAAAGTAACATTCAAAATATTAAAAAAAATTACAAAGGAAAAAAAATATGGGAGGAGCAACAAGACAACACAATCCAGGAACCTCACTTACCATATTTTTTCCTGCAACATCAATATCATCTCAATAAAGCAAAAAACTTTCATAAAACTCTATAATGGAGGTTCTTATAAAATCTCACTTTCCTTATTTTTAATTTATAACATTTTATTTTATTTATAGATTATTATATAAATTTAAATATATGTATATATTATTAAATTATTAAAAAATTCAAATATAATTTATTAATTTTCACTTTTCTATATTATTTTTAATTTCTTAATTTATATATTTTATTAACATATTTGAAAAAAAATGTTAAAACATAAACATAATTTTATATTATAATTAAAAAAAATGCAAAATTACAAAAAATAACACGGAATAATAAATAGTAATATAGATCACTCGTAATCTCGATTCGACCAAATATGTTCAACCAAGTCGGAGCGGAGTTCATGATGAACTTCATTTGAACGCATTTCAAAATTTCGTTGAAATTATTCTTGGAATTTATGGATTGAACCTTGAAATATTTGTGTTGAATTATCTACCTCTTCATCGATTCAATTGATCGACATGTCACATTTATATTATGCAAAATTATGGTGACGTCTATATATATATATAACAATTTGATGTATTTTTTAAAAATAGAAAAGATACTTACAATTATTAATTTACATTTATAAATTAATTATATATATATATATATATAATCTAAATATAATAATAAATGAAATAACAAATGAAATAACAAAAAAACTTGTATAAGAATTCAAAGAAAAGAAAATTAAAAGAAATTAAAAATTAAAATTATATTTTATAATATTTAGTTTATATATTTTTTTTATCATATTTATTTATATGTTTTATAATTTTATTAAAATAAAATAAACTGATTAATAAAATAATAAAAAATAAAAAAGAAATGTTTTGCAAGAACTCGGGTACTTGTTCAAGCACATGAGTGTCTATAGAAACTTGTGACTGGACAAGAAGATGTGTCCCACAATGGAAGTTTTTGTAAAAACCTCAACAAAAACCTGTAGAAGAACTTTCATTATGGATGCTCTAACAAGTTGTGGTTAATATTGTCATTTGCGGATTGCACTGCTTTTTCTTCTAGATTTTGTCATAAAATGTCCGAAACCACAAACAAACGTAGGTTTACATTACCAAATAGTCTTTGACCTAACAGTATGTGAGACTTTGGCCTTTTACGAGGTTGACGATTCAAATCTCAACAAATATGAGGTGTGAGAGTGAGTTTATTTGTTTCATTTATAATATATAAATATTATATACTTAAAAAATAATAAGTTTACGACGTTAGACTTACAGGTCAACACACATTTTTTACAAAAAAAATGGTCAATGTTAATAATCATATATACATAGAAAAAGCCCACAAAAATTTGACTTATTTTAAAATTTTGAATTACTTTTTTGAATGGAATAAATATTAAACTTTTTAATTTTAAATAATCAAGTTACTAAACATTCCATTGAAATAAATAAATTATCGAACTTTTAGAAATTTGTTAGTTACTTTATTTTAACCCACAAAAAGCTATATATAACCTAATAAAAAGGGTTTTAAAGTGAAAAGATATATATCAATTTTATTATTTCCAAAAACTACATCATTCAAACCCTTTGCACATATCGACATTGTTTCCCCTCGTCACTTTTCGTCGCCTGATAGCCTTTTTCTATATCGCTCATGTTGCTTTTTACCCCTGCAATCAGTCTCCTTCTTTTTGATTGTTTTTGTCTTTCGCTTCTATCTATTTTAAAACAAGTTATGGAGCACGTGTAGACATTAAAAAAGTTGACAATCAAGAAAAAAAGGTAAATTAGTGGCAGGGGCAACAACGATGATAGAGAGTGGACCACAATAACACAGATGGTGAGCGGTTTAGTATAAAATAATGGGAAAAATAAGAAAAAATCATATGTATATTGCAAAAAAACCATTACTTGCCATTTTTAATGAAATCTTAATTTTTATAATTTAATCTTTGTTTTATTTTATCTTGTACTATTGATTATTTTGTGCCCCTATTTGAAAACTTTTACACTATATTCTCAAAACCTAAAAAATAATACATCTAGTTCCAACAGGTACTCCATTTTAACAATTACGATATTAACTATATTATTAATATTCAATACATATAATAAATAATTATCTCTCCTAATAAAAAAAATATTATTTTTCTCTTTTGTATTAAGTTCTATATATATCTATAAATTTATAGATTTTTGTATTCTATCATTTCATTTTATCATACAATATAATATAATTGTTAGAACATAAAAACTCGTATAAATCATAATAATTAATGTTATAGCATAGTAGTTGTTAAAGATGGTTATGATATATACTTGAAACAATATAACAATAATATTTATTAGTGGTTATCATATTCACTCTCATTACCATATGTTTTTAGTTCTTTATTTTTTTTATGCACTTATAAGAATTGTTCTCACAATTTTTACTATCTTTCTATTTACACACATGATTTGCCATATAACATAATAGGAAATAAATAAAAAGGAAAATGGACGCGAAGGAAAAGCTGAAAACAAGTGTCTAAGAACAACAATACAAGTGGCTCATATGCACTCTCTAAGTCATATCGTTTGGTGCACGTGTTTTGGGTAATGTCTTAGGACATCTTTAACATCTATACTAATTTTTTTTTAAAATAACATATTAAAAATTATATTTTTTAAAAAATTTTACATCCAACTCCAACTCCAACAGCTACTCTATTTTAACAATTATATCATAATTATATTATTAAAATATTTAATATATTTATTATCCCAATAAGTTTTTTAAACAAATTTTCAAACAATTGGTGGATAACTGTTAAAATAATAATTTATCTCTCCATTTAGAGATTCTCTAAATTTAGAGATTTTTCTCATCTTTCCTCTTATTTCTCTATTTTAGCATATGGGATATCATAGCTATTGGTAGGGCTGTAAACGAACCGAACGTTCACCGAACCATTCGGCGGAAAGTTCGTTTATGTTCGTTTATTTAATAAACGAACGAACATGAACACATTTTTTTGTTCGTTTAGTTAAATGAACGAACATGAACAATAGTCTCGTTCGTTCATTTACGTTCGTGAACGTTCGTTTACGTTTGTTTATATATATAAATATGTTTATATATTATGACATTAATATGTAAAATCAATACTTTAAATTAGATTTTCAGAATTTCTTTTTTATGGCTTTACCTTGTTTTTTATTTTGTTATGTTACTTTTTAGGAACAAAATAATAAATAATGGTGGTTTTATTCGGTATTTGTGTTTGTTCGTTATGTTCATCTATGTTATTTTATCTCCATTCACGTTCATTTATGTTTGTTCATTTACGTTCGTTTAACAGCTTAATAAACGAACATGAACAAACAAATTTTCTTACTGACCACAAAAACTTCCGTTCGTGTTCGTTCGTTTGTTCGGTTAAGTTAAACGAACGAACACGAACACAAAAAGTTTCGTTCGTTTACCGTTCGTGTTCGTTCGTTTGTTCGGTTAAATTAAATGAACGAACACGAACAAGCCTCCGTTCGTGTTCGTTCGGTTCGTTTACAACCCTAGCTATTGGAGCACTAAAATAGCTAAAAAAAATTACAATAGCTGTTGGAGATGCTCTTAGACGATCTTCAACAACATCTCTAATTTTTTTCCAAAATAAAAATATAAAAGCCAAAATCTCTAAAAAAATTGCATTTATCTCCAACATCTCCATTTTGAAGAGCTTAACATTAATTATATTATTAGACATATTTAATATATTTAAAAACTTTTAAACTAACTTTATATTTTTGGTGGAAGAATGAGAGTATGAATAAAATATTATCTCTTTCACTTGATAATCATTTTTTGGGTAATCTCCAAATTTGGAGAGATAAAAAATAATCAATGTGTTCCAATTTCTGGCCTTGCACCGACCATCCAATGGACCATGGACTAAACGGACTCTCTCTACTTTCTCTATTTTGAAGAAACTTTTAGAGATATTGTTGAAGGACAAACTTAATTCAAAATCTCTATTTTTCTTATTTTCTCTATCTTAAAAATGTTGTTAGAGATGTTCTTATGGTTATTTACAATCAAATAATCATATGTGCATATAAAATGTTCACAAAAAATCAACCTTTTGTTTAAATAAAAAGATCGTTAAAGTTTTTTATTTTTGATTATGTTAAATATTTAAACGTTTAAATAAATACTAGAATGGTACTCGCGCAATGCAGTGAGATATGTCTCAATTTTAAGTTTCATTTTAATTTTTGTCTCTATCGATGTTCTAATAGTTTTACGTGATTTTAAGAAAACGATTTTAATGTTTCATTTAAAAGTTCTTTTTTTTTAATGTAATTTCTGTAATTCAATTTTTTTTATCATAACTAAATTTAGATTTAATAACGAATATAACTTTTTATATAGATGATAATTAAGCATTCTATTAGAACTCAATGATTATCTTAATTATATTTTAGATTTTTTATATTTAAAATTAGATGTTTATCTTGTATTTGATCATACTTATCTGTAGTTGGTTATACGTATTCAGAAATAAAGCTTTAATAAGTTGTACTTGCACATAATTTATTTGTAATCTTGAAAATTAAGTAATTAACATTAAATAGCAGTACCTAAGACTTAAAAAGTTGTTTTTAAAAGTTTTTTGCCAAATGTTTTATAATATAGTATAGATTTAAACAAATTACTAAACTTTTAAAAATTTGCTACCTATATTTGTATTCTTTTAATTTATCTTTTTGAAGGATACTTTAGATAATTGATTGCTATTTTTTAATTTAATTAATCTTGAATTTATTTGTCATCAAGATTTGTTGCGGATTTTTCCTCATTGATTATTATTTTTTAATTAAATTAATAACAAAATATATTTCACGTTTTGCGAGTTGGTTCATATAAAATCTAGGATTTTCATTAAATAGTGCTTTGGAATTTATTTTCCATATTTTTCAAAAGAAAGAAGGGGAAAGAAAAGAAAAGAAAAGAAAAGAAAAGAAATTAATTTTTTTATTTATGTTATTGAAACGGAAGAATAAGAAAGGAAATAATTTTTCGTGTTCTTGACCAGGAAAGAAAGGAAAAGAAAATCTGTTTTTTACAAATACACCCTTAAAATATATATCATTTATAATGAAAGGTTGGATAATTTTACAATTTTAATAATATTTAAATCATTTTAATTTAATTTATTTCCTTTTCTTTCCTCCACATGTGAAAGAATTTTTTTGAAACGAAACTTAATCATTTCTTTCCCTCACTTTCCTTTCTTTTATCTCCTAAATAAAAGTTTCAAAAACACGAATTTTTTTTCCATTCCTCCCCTTTCGCTTTGTTTCCTTTCCTGCCTAAAATGAGTTTCGAGAACACAATGTTAACAAAACCCCCGTTTTCAATCGTATTACATAGCGTCTACACCGTGCAACTCTACCCCTTCTGTAGGAACAAGTAGACAAACAAACAAGGATAAATCGATCACCGGATTATAATGAGAATCGTGTGAAACACTTTCCGAATTGATATTTCGACCATATGCCTGGGTTCACGAAATTCAATCTAGGATAAGACTCAAAACACTTTCGTTCTTAGGCACAAAAACGAAAGCAAATTTACTGGAGAGCGTTGTATGATTTTTCCAAAAACTGTATCTAAATTCATGAGTATAAATTATTATTTATACTCAAAATAACGTAACTGAAATAATAATCATGACTTAAATTTAGAAGTAATGGTCAGTTACACAATTCTAATAACTGCTCAATAACTGCACCATAAATGCACAATAGCCGTTCAGAAGTTCAGAAATTCTAAGTCCATAAAACCAGACCAGAGCTTCTGTATAAGCCATGCAGAGCTTCTGGTCTTTCACGCAGAAAACCCAAGTCCAAAGGACCACACCAGAACTTTTGGTTGTTCATACAGAAGCTTCTGCATAAGCTGTCTTCTGAATCCCAATACAGAAGCTTCTATATAAGAAATAAAGAGCTTCTGTATAAGCTACCTTTTGAACCTTATTTCCCACTTTTACTCCAAGTCCAATAAAGACTCGACTGGCCCAGTCGAGTCTTCCAGAGGATGTCAGCATCGAAACCGGTATAGACTCGACTAGCTCTATTGTCCCAGTCGAGTATTTCAGAGGATGCCAACACCAAATTCACAAAGGTTGAATGGAACCAGTCGAGCTTGACTGGGTTCCAGTCGAACCTTGTTGTATTCAGTTGCTACCAGGTTCATACTCGTCTTCTAGCAAGCATGCACTCCGCACCACCTAACTTGAATTAGATCACAGTATAAAACCCATATAGACATCATATTATTTTCAATCACATAAATGAACCAATAACACTAAAATCACCAACACCTTCGTCCTCCATCTCGCCAGTATAGCAATCTCCGGCATCGACCTTCGTCCTCCTCCTAGGTTTCATTCAGATATGATGAATCACTCTTATGCATATCCTCAGGGCCGGTCCTGACCATAAGCCCAAGGGGCGACGGGCCAAGACAACAATTTGGCAAAGGGCATCATTTAGCAAGCCCATCTATACCTAGGATAGGTTCATTTTCGGGCCTATTAAAAATGGCCCTATTTTTTTTTTAATATTAGGAATTACAAGCCCAAGGGTCGAAGCCCTATTCTGAGTTTTTAATCTCTGTTACGATTTACTTAGTTCTGAAGAGACGAACTCACTGTCTCACTCAATCGGTCCCGGTGTTCACCATCGCTCAAAGTCTCAATGCTCATAGCTTCATCTGGATTCTTTGCTTAATTTGGTAAGTAAATTCTAGATTTTGATTTCTTTTGTTTAGGGTTATTTAAGTTTTCCGCCATGGACATCCGAAATCTGCCCTGCATATCATTCACTCTGTGTTTGTCGATGAACAATATTAACGCAAGTTTAGTTTGTTTTTTCCACTCAAAATAATATGGATTCTGTTAGAACTCTAAAGTTGATTATACTAATATGCATACTCCTTCTAAGACATTGGGGATTTTCTATTTCAGGATTTCTAGAAAACATAACCAATTAACCAGGTGTGTTTGCAGTCTGATTTGGGGCCAAATGGCAACACAATGCATATGTGGTTTTAGCATTTTTCCCAAACTGCAAGCCTAATGCATATACGTCAAACAGTAAAAAGCTGCACCAGAAAATGCGGTTATAACTTTAGTCTGAACAAACAAGAAGATACCCAAATATATATTACATAATAAACAATAGTCTAAGATTTAAAAAATTAAATCCAAACTAAAAATATTACATGAAATAATCCAATTATTCAATAAATATATATGTTATATATATATATATATACATGTGAGAATAAGAGTTAAGGTGAGAAGACTAATAAGTGATCTAAACCGTTGATCACTTTTAATCTCACACCCACCCATGAATTGTTGCTCCTTACGGGAATTGGTCCGGCGCATCTCATTAGTGTCCATCTTCAACGAAGATTGATCCATTGGTTGAGCCACAGTTTGCTAACTCTAATAAGAGCCTACTTGTATTTGATTAATAAGTGCATCCAGTTCCGCTTACCAAACATCAAACAAATGTTATGTCTTGTTCTGTCATGCCTCTCTGGATACAAAACACACCCTAAAGGGCTTAAAGTCATAAACTCATAAGAGCCTACTTGTATTTTGAGAGAAAGTATATTGTATAGCGTGAATGATTAATACCATCGAACATTCTTATTGGAATATTGTGTAAAAATAGCTGCTTTTTTGCATGTATGATCTTGGTTTTTTTTCATTATCGGGAATACTGGTCTGCTAAGACCTAGATAAGCAATTAAAAGATTGTTGCCATTTTGAACAGGTTACTTTCTTCTAACAATGGGTACTGATGGAAGCAAACAGCCAAATAAGTCCCCTATCATACCACCACGTGACCTTCTTGTGCAAAAATTTACAGAATCTCGAGCTCCAGAACTGGAGTCCCTTTACTCAACTATTGCCAACCGGTTAAACAACGATTTCAAATCTCGGAGAAATAAGAGGAGAAGGACTACTGGATTTGACAATCGATCTTCGAAAACTAGGTTCAGAAAGAAGCAAAAAGTTGGAGTTTTAAACCAAGAAAGTGATGGAAATGCTGAGAAATGTGTTAAGGAAGCTTTTTCTCGCCATATTCGTCGTAGAAAAGAGCTGAAGAAGAATCCGGAAAGTGGGTTTTGCACTTCAGGCGATGGGACAAAACGTCTGAGAATCCATGTTTGGCACGCAAAACGGTTTACAATGATAAAGCGTTGGGGTTTCCACCTTCCTCTTGGTTTTCCTGGCAGGTAATGGCTTGACCCGTTGGCTTAATATCATGTTAGTGGCCGTTTGGTTTTCCATTATGTCCTTGGATAAAGCTGTCTGTGTGGATTAATCTGTCTATATAGATGGAGAAGGTTTTTGTTTGGGAGGGGTTTTCATAAATGGGATGAGCGTGATTTTTTTAATTGGGAGAGAGATTTGGAAAAAAAACTTGCTTTCTACATAAAGCTCTCTCTAGAAGCTTACCGAATAAGTCACTTTCTATATTATTAAGCCACTATCAAACAGTCATGTATAGCTGAACGAATAAGCCGTGACTTCCATTAAGCTCATTAGGCTGCTAACAAACACAGGCCCTTAGTGTCCACTAAACGCAAATCTATCAAAAAATGCTGGTTTTTAGTTTGATGGTAGAATAGTGGTCCAATCTAAAACTCTTGCAGGATAGAGTAGATATAAAGATACTTCTAAGTCTCTGATAGATATGATGTAGATTCTTAAAAAGTGTTGAAACTACTGCTATACTCTTTGGGGTAGGGGTCAGGTCTGCCTATTTTACGCCCCCGGGACCCATTTTTTGCCCCAGGGGCGGGCCTATTAGGAGCTGAGCTGGGTCCCGCTCACTCGATTATGTTTTGGTTCAGTCAACATTTTATGGCTTATTTAATGCAGAGGAAGAGGCTCGAGAGCTCTCTTAAAGTGGTTGAAAAATGGAACTGTTGTTCATGATGCAAGTTACTACTGTGCTGTTCAACTGGAGGGTTCACAGGTCTGGATTTTTTAGCCGTTTTTTATGGGTTTGAAGCTTCGTATGTATAATAAATAGTATATTGACGTTTAATTGTCTGCTTGCAGGGTTCATTACTGTCGATTTTAAGCACTGTAATGACACCTTTCTCTTCAACAGATGCTGTAAATGTACTTTCTGGTGGTATTTATGCTAGTTCTATGGTAAGTGATCGTATGCACATATATATATATAAGATATAACCGTCGAACATTTTGATAGCCGCTAGTAATCTATGTATTCACTTTTGTAGCTTCATCATGGTGGAGCACCCAATTTAATCCCAATAGCACCCATTATTTATATGTGGCGACCTAATCAGCAATCAACAGATGCTGATTCAAAAAGTGATGGAACCATCAGGCAGTTATGGATATGGATACATGCTGCAGCCTTAACGGAAGGCTACAATGCTCTGAAAAGTGCCTGTGAAAGTCAGGGTAAGGTAGATTTTGTTTTCTTCACTAACTATATGCAACTTATATTATCCGCATGATTATTTGGGATTGATTAACTCGTTTATTGGCTCGAGGCCAATGATTCTTATATTTTTATTGCATGATTTATTAACATATGAGCATGTTTGACTCAAAAAAGTGTGTGCTCGAATGGCTTGGCTCAACTCAAAAATTTTATTGACTTTTTTAATGAAGTTCTATGCACGTGGGATATACTAGGTTCGTTTGGTTTATGTATTTGTTCTAATATTTCAGATTGATGAGGATGTTGCCTCGGTTAGCTGTACCTCACTCGAGGGACATTTAGGGACACTGGAAGTGATGGGTTCAAAAGCATCCCAGCTTCTTCGAAGGATACTACATTCGGTTAGCAGGTGAGTCATCCAATGCTTTGATGCAGTTCATTTTAACCACGGACGGATCCACTTTATTGGATACGGTGGCACGGGACACCACTTTGTTCCTTCATTATGGTGTAAAAATTTAGAGGGTCGTGAAAGGTGCCACCGTATCTATTTGTTGTGTGCCACCATATATATATATAAAGAGAGAGAGAGAAAGAGGCTCGTACATTTAGAAACTTTTTAAGAGTAGAAACTGTGGAAACCAATATAAAAATAATTTTTTTTCATCAAATGGTATGATTTAAGATATTGTTTCACATATGTTTGTGTTCATATGAAAAAAATATTACATGTGAAATAAAAAACGTTGGTTCACTTATTTGTTTCACCATATGAATTTTGTTTCATATGTGAAAGTGAACAAACGTTTTTTTTTTTCACATTTAATATTTTGTTCATATGAACACAATCATATGTGAAACAATATCTTAAATCATAACATTTGATGAAAAAAACTTATGAAAAAAATTATTTTTATATTGGTGTCTACGAGTTTCTACCATTTGACAGGTTTCTAAATGAAGGAGCCTCTCTCTCTCTCTATGTGTGTGTATATATACATATATATATATATATATTTTGAAACTACAATGATGACGCAAGTTTCCCTTGGTAGAGTTGGTTTGCATTGCTTTTAATTTCAGATTTATTATGTTGCTGAAATTTTCTTAGTTTTTAGCTTTTAATTTCAGATTTATTATGTTGCTGAAAAAAATTGCAATAAAAGATTTGAACACAAGACCTCACATGTGAAAAGGCAATGAACTAACCAATAGACCAATAATGATTTTGTGAAAAATATCCATATATTTGTTTCTTATGGTGTAAATGGTGCCACAACTTGAAAAAAAAAAATCTAGGTCCGTCTCTGATTTTAACCCAAATTTCTAATGTTGTTGATGATAATGTAGTATGTCCGAGAAATCTTCATTTTTGAGAAAATGTACGATTACGGTAGCTGATGGGGGCACTTCGTCAACAAATACATCCATTCTAGAAAACGAAGATCATATATCTTCTTCTGGAATAATTCCTCTTACAGTCAGTGATCCTCGTGCTCTGACCAAGGAAGGGTTACCTGAACCAACCACTGAATTAATCTCGAGTTATACCAATTTGTGGGATGCTAGTAAAGGGTTGTGCTATCCAGTTGAAGAAAGCGTTCTTTGTAACGAGAAACATCATCAACGGTTATCATCCTTTTGTCTTACTGACAAAAGTTCTGGTGACGTTCAACCTTCAACTAGTATTCATTCTTCAAAATTTTGCCCTCTTCTTCTTTTAAGAAGAAATAACATGAAGGATTCGATCGAAAGGTATATGCTTTTTTTTTATTTGTTGACACATTGTAGTTGAACGGTCAAGATTTAAAGTTTTTAACTGCGGTATCGTTTGATGGTTTTTTAGGTGGTCGATTATACTTCCTTTAAGTTGGGTTAAAGCATTTTGGGTTCCTTTCGTCTCAAATGGTGCTCGGGCTATAGGTCTTAGAGAGAGGTCTTGGGTTGCTTGTGAAGTAAGTACATGTATTTAAAAATAGTTATGTTACCTTTTTATTGATTAATTATTTATTGCAAAAGAAGTGTTTTTAACATATTTTGGAACATTATTACAAACAAATCGTTTGAAATATGGCAAAATACCAACTACTCACTCCCATGAGATCTGTAAATTCCATGTTTGTGGGATTTAAATTCCAGACTTTCCTTTTGAACCAAATGTGGATTGGAATGGAAATGGAATCCAATTCCAAATCTCACCAAATCCTGCAAACCAAACGGGACTTTAGAGTTTTAGGTTATGTTCTTGTTCCAACAGATTCCCCAAAAGTTTCTTCAAAATGGAGAAAGTAGAAAGAGATGATGAAAATCTCCAAATTTCTCCAAAACTAATTGCATAGGAGAGAAATGTTATATTTTGTATTATCATTTTATATAAAATTTATTTGAAAGTTTCTTGGGATATTAAATGTTTTATTGAATTCTTTTAATAATATAATTAATATTGAAATCTCCAAAATGGAGAAGTTGTTGGAGTTGGATGTAATTTTTTTGCGTGAGACTTTAACGTTTCCTTCTCCATTTTGGAGAAATTATGGAGAATCTGTCAGAAAATTCTAAGCTTAATACTTTCAATTTTTTTACACTTATATAACTTTCGCATTTGCAGGCTGGGATACCAAGTTTTCCATTAGAATTTCCCGAATGTGGTTCTTACTCGTCTTTAATGGATGCCGAAGCTTCTGCCATTGATAAAGAAGCGAGTCTCCGTCCAGCTTCCGTGAGACCTTTTAGCATTCCCATCCCACCTCCATGGAATTGTGTCCGTTTCGCCTTTGGAACGAACCCAACCGAACCAGAAAACGCTCGAGTTTCTTCTAATAATGAATCAGGTCCAGTTTCTGAACCGGCATTAGCCGACTCCGATATAGTTGTGGCCAGGACATCAAGAACGTTAGCGGGTTTCTTGAATTCTATTAATGGCGATCATTTGCTTCTTTTCTCCCATTTTCTTGATAAAAGCTCGTGTTTTTCTAAAATCATGAGGGATGAGAAAATACTTGAATCGGGCCCGAGTACGGTCAGTTTATTGGCGAATCGATGTAGAAAGGTGTGTTTTGTTAGAGTTATTCTTCGTGCTTATAAAGAAGGTGTCATTGAGGATGGAGCAGTAGTTTGTGCACCTCATTTGGCCGATATAAAGCTTTGGTTATCAGGGTAATTTCCAACTCTTTATGCCATTATTTTTGCTATGCCTACCCCGAGATTTATGTTATTGTTAATCGAAGAGTGATTATTTTATAGGGAAATTAATTAAAATAGCCATTTTTTACTTGTGGTGTAATCTCCTAGCCCATTTCTCCCAAAAGTTACCAAAATAGCCATCAGGTTCGCAATTGCGAAGGGTGTAAATTGTAAAAAAAAAGTTTCTGAACTAGGTTCGTAATTTCAGGGACCAAAATGTAAAATATGGTCTAGGTTTGCAATATCAACTTCGCAATTGCGAATGTGATTTCCAAATTTTACATATTTGGTTCGTGCAATTTGCGAACCTGGTTCAAAAACCTTTTTTTTTTTTACATTTTCTTTCACAATTGCGAACCTGATGGCTATTTTGGTAACTTTTGGAGAAATGGGCTAGAAGATTAAACCACAAGTAATTTTAATTAATTTCCCTATTTTATCTTATTTTTTAGGATTGATAATCTGCCATACACAAACAAAAGATAGAACAAGGATCCGGTGGGTATTGCTAGGATTAATTTGTGTTATTTGTTTATCTTTTCACTACAAATATGAAGAAGGTTAACATTCTTATAAGATATATCCAAGCACAAAGGGGATAAGATGCTGATAAGATAAGAGTAACCATTTTAAGGTCATGTTTAGCAAACCATAAGCGAACTTATTTTTTGAGTTTATTGCAAAATCCCACGGGATTTTTTTTACTTTCACTTTTTTCCAATTATGCCCCTGATTATAATGTCGATGCAGTTCAAACGACAAGGTTGAACTTCAAGTACCTCAGTCATCAATTGCAACATATTTTATGAAACAAGATTCTGGTAAATGGGAGTTTCAAGTGCCTCAAGATCCTGCAGCCATCGAGTCTAATAGGTGGCCAGTTGGTTTCGTCACAACTGGATTTATTCGAGGAAGGTTAGTAACTATTTTATATAATATCCCTTTATTTTTGACTTTTTTTTAAGGTCAAACAACCATCTTTTCATATATATAATCCTGAAGTTGACTTTTGTTGACTTTCAGCACGAAACCGTCGGCAGGTGCTCTTTGTGATGCAATCTTGCTTGCTCACCTTAGACATGAGCAATGGAGCTGTGTGCCTCCGAACCAAAGGAAAAAGGAAATATACGTTTTAACAAGAAATCTAAGATCAAACGCTTATCGACTTGCCCTTGCAACCATTGTTCTTGAAAACCAACCCGAAGATTTAGATCACATTTGATTACAATCGTTTTTGACCTTTATTGACGTTTTCTTTTTAGTTTTTTTATTTAATTCATCGGACGTACATACTATTTATACGATGTTCACAAAAAATGTCATTTTTGGGTTTAGCAAATAAACTGTCTCAATTTTATTTATCTTCACTGTTTTGTTAATTTATGTAAGTAAGCTGTAATGTGTGATCTTTATTTTTTATTTTAGATTATATTTTTTTCGGAATATAAGTTTTTAGATTGTTCTTGTGTGATCTTTGTTTTTTTATGTTTGATTATATTTTTTTGGAATAGCTTTTCTATAAATTAAGTTTCTAGATTGTTCTTGTGTGATCTTTATTTTTATGTTAGATTATATTTTTTGGAATTGTTTTTCTATAAATTAAGTTTCTAGATTGTTCTCAAAATAACAATTGTTTTGTTGGCAAAAAGTGTGTTGTTGGAAAAAGGTGTGAAGTTTCATTGCTTATGATTATTATTTAATATCTAATTATAACTTATATATATATATATATAATTAAGAATATATATTATTATATGAAAAAAGTAAAACTTGAATTGATAAAATATTAAATAAATATGAAAGTTAATTAAATAGTCATTTTAATCGTATATTTTCATTTATTAGTCATTTTTCTCTAACAACTACAGAAAAACGTAAAAAAACCGTGTACGTGAATAAAAAAATGTAACTTTTTTTTCTCGTTTAGCTTAGCGAACCTGACAATTGAGGAGCGAGTGACACTTTAAAATTTAAAGAGAAATGATTAAAATATAAAATTATATAGTCAAAATACTATTTTAGTTAAATTCTATATAAATTGACATATTGTTTTTTATCTCAAAAAGCAAACACATATAACAGTCTTTAATCTTTATGCGATACGTAAATGACATTTTTCAAAGATTCCACGACACATGAATTAGGTGGACCATCATGCTTTTAGTTGTCACAACAATAAAGAAAATAAATACATGTTTGGCAAACTAGCTGATAAGCTAGCTGATGACTGATGATGAACAAATTATGTTTGGCAAAAACTAGCTGATAACCCTTTAAATAACTAAAAAAGACATCTTGAAAAAATAATAATTAATATTAATGAGGGTATAATCGGAAAAGATGACAAAAAGCTTCTCTCATAAGTACTAAAGTATTTATCAATAAGTTTTTATAATTTTATGTGCGTCCAAACATCCAAACGTACATCGAAAATAAATGCATAAGTTAGCTTATTTTTGTCAAACAATGCCTTAATACATCGTTGTTATTATTTATTAAACAGTAGATTATGCTTGTTTATATTAATTATGCTACAGCCATTAGTATTTGTTGTCACCACCAATCCGATGATCAAAATACATGCTACATATTAATGTAAAAAAAATCATTTATTATTCAATAATATAATGAAATTAAAACTACTACATTCATATAAATTAACTAGTATTATATAAAAAGTTTGTTGATCAGATATTCAAAATAGAACTAGAAACGGTTTTATAAATTCGTTTCAATCATGACTTTGTGACACGTAATATAAAATCTAAAGTTTAAAGTGTAAAAACACAAAAGTTAAAAAAAATACTGAAAATGTCATGTCTTGTAAAAAAAACATGCGACGCCAGTCTTACACAAAGGCTATGAGCCTTATAATAATAATTAAGACGCATCTTATATCATAACACATTTTTAAACATTGTGACTATTAATAATCGTATTTTTGTTATAAATATCAAAAATTAATTTTCGTTTTTCGCCATTTGTTGTTAATATTCCTTTCTTGTTATTCTTGTCAAAACCTAAAATCATTGTTAATGATGACGATAACCAATTTTTTTAATATGAAATTTTTGGTGATTTTTACAGTGTGGGATTCTCTAAAATGAAAAAACAGGAGAAAAAAAAGAAAATTCTCTAAATTTGGATATTTCTTAAAAAATGATTATTTATGAGAGATTATGACTTTTTTATTCATTCGACCAATAAAACTATTTGAAATTAAATATCTACGATAGGGAAATAATATTTGAAGTGTTGTACTAAATATTTAATACTATAACTAATTGTGTAATGTCCAAAATAGATAATCGTGAAAGTTTTTTTTTTTTTTTTAGATTTTGACTTTATACTTCTCTATTTTGGAAATGTCTATTGGAGATACTCATCTGGTAAGTGTTTGTCGGTATGATTCAACACTATCACTTAAATTACTAGGTAAGATTTTTACTCCATCGAAACAGCGTTGTATGCAACAATAGCGCTAACCGAGTAAAAGTTGTCACATCAATTAACGAGTAGGACTTTTGGTCTTCACCATCTCATCAACCGATTAAGATTCTCGGTTTTTACCATTCATCCGACAAAATAATGTGACTTGGTAAGTCATAAGTGTTTATCGAATAAACATTTAGGAAAGATCCCTAAACTACATGAGGCATGTTTGTTAGCAGCTTAATTAACTTAACGAGACTTACAACTTATTCGGTCAACTATACGTAACTGTGTTGATACTGGTTTGATGAAATAGAAAATGTTTTATTTATTAAATTTCTTAAAAAAACTTTATACAGAAAATTAAGTTTTTTAAACTTACCTCTCTCCCCGTTAAAAACACGTTATTTTCATCTTTAAAAAACTTTTTCAAACCATACAAACAAATTAATCAAACACAAATAAGTTTCACCAAATGTATCATAACATGAATTTTGACTTTGAATTATAATACATAGTTTTCTTACCGACATCCCACCCCCCAAGAAAAAAAAATTCCTCAAACAATGATTTCTTATAAAGCCTTACATTTTGAAAGATATTTTGTTCCTTACCAAAACTATTTTAATTTTAAAAATCTTTTATAAACTAGTCCATAAAATCATCTTGCATCTTATTTGATCTTTAAATAAAATCAAGATGTATGTTTTCCCCATTTTGTGAAAGGACTTGATGACACTCTTCCCAAATATGATTATAGATTATTTTATTCTTTAAAATTTTTAATAAATTATTTGAGATTATGGCATAAATGGATGTATATGACATAAAATCACTTGGATTTTGACCTTTGTTGAAAGATGATGAGTTTTTTTTTTCTTCTTATATTGTGGATCACTTAGACCATCTTCAATCCAATAATAAAACCACTAAAAACACAAAAATAAAGGTGTTATTATCTTCAATCTAACACTAAAACATTAAAAAATTTAGAGGGATAAAATGTTGGCCTCTATATTTAGGCTATGTTTGGTAAACTAGCTGATAAGTTAGCTTATGACTGATAAGCTAGCTGATGACTTATAAGGTAGCTGATGACTTATAAGCTAGCTGATGAATAAGTCATGTTTGACAAAAACTAGCTTATAAGCATGTGAAATGACCAAAAAATGCATGTTGAAAATAAATAAATAATATTAGTTAGGGGTATAATTGAAAAAAGTGTCAAAAAGCTCCTCCTCATAAGCTACTCCAAGTAGCTTATCGATAAGCTAGCTTATGTACATTCAAACGATTACTCAGAAAATAAGCTAGCTTATAAGTCAACTTATATGCTAGCTTATTTTTGCCAAACAATGCCTTAAAGGCCAATAAAGTAGGCCACTAAAAATTTATAATCATATTATATTAGTTTTTCTAATTATATATACATAAATTAATAATTTATTACATTAAACAATAAATACATATATATTTTAAGATTATTATAATATTAAAGATGTTTTTAATGGTTTTTTTAGTGTGTGATTGGAGTTGAATTTTTTTAGTGTCTCATTTTCTGTTTTTATAATGTTTTTAGTGGTTGGATTGAAGATGTCCTTAATGAAAAATGGATAGACATCTTAAAATAAAAAAGTAAAAAGTATAATAAAGAAATTACAATCTTAAAGCTATAAAAGTAAAAAAAAAAATCAATGCACATCCCCACTAAAGAGGTGCACATGAATGGAAAAAAAAAGTTTTTAAAGACCAAAAATAAAAAATTAATATCGTTTATAAACGTTAAAACATAGGGACGAAAATAGTAATTTAATTTAATATTTTATTGTTCTTTTTATTTATCAGGACAAAAAAATGCGTGCGCTCCAAGATTTTTAATTACGGAGAATGGATCCCACATGCAGTGACGTCAGCAAGTCTACGAAATTCTCCAAGTACAAATATGCCCCAGCCCCTTTTCTGTCCTTGTTCTGTGATACATTTAAATATACTTTTTAAATATGATTATATAATTATTATAAAAAATATCATTATGTAATTTCTTTTTAAAAAATATGATTTTATAATATAAGAGGATCTTTAGAGCATTTTCAACAGCATTTTTAAAATAGAGAAAATAAAAAAAATGAGGATTTTAGATAAAAATATGTTACAATAGCATCTCTGAAAGTTCATCCAAAATGAAGATATGAGATAGAAGACTTTTTTCTCCATATTTGAAGATTACCCAAAAAATGATTACCATATAAGAAAAATTATTATTTTATTCATAGTCTTACTCTTCTACCAATAATAAAAGACTTAGTTTAAAATTTTATTAATATATTGAATATTTTAATACTATAATTAATGTTGGATTCTCCAAAATAAAGATGCTGTTGGAGATGATTGCAATATTTTTATAATATTTGACTTTTTTATCTCTATTTTTGAAAAAAAAATAATAGTGGAATTCTTGCAAGAACCTTTTTTATACATTTTTTGTCATATCAATGTCACCCCATGAAATTAGGAACTTATCAAAAATTCCATAATAGAGGTTCTTAAAAGAACCTCATTTTTGTGGGTTCCGTTGATTTTTTTCACATCAATAATTTAAATAAGTTATATTTTAATAATTAAATAAATCAACGAAATAAATAAAACATGAGTGAAATGACATTTTTCACAAAAATCATGGTAAAAACCAAGGTTCTTGTTGGGTACCTATACCTTGTTAGGTCCTTATAATTTTTTTTTTCACAATAGTAGTTCTTATAAGTTAATGGATTTTTTGCTTATAAGAACTTTGCATTGGAGATGCTCTAAACGATTAAAACCATATAATCAATCATACTAGACCCCTACCCGTGGTTATTGTGGCATATTCATCGTTTCGTTCATATGTCATAGTATTAAAATTTTGAAACATAAAATGTAGAGTGAATTACATACTTCGTCCCTAAGGTTTAT
Organism: Silybum marianum; assembly: GCA_036898165.1. Taxonomy (NCBI): domain Eukaryota; kingdom Viridiplantae; phylum Streptophyta; class Magnoliopsida; order Asterales; family Asteraceae; genus Silybum; species Silybum marianum. Next base: position 30,886,114 of record CM072538.1, on the reverse strand, counting down.
TGATTTTAACAGTTTTGGTCCCTAAAATGAAATATCTATGGTTTGCATCCTTGTGATTTCAATTTCATAACGTATTGGGTCCCTAAAAGTGACTCCGTTAGATTTCTGTCCGTTAAACCCACATGTGCAAGGCACATGATGGGTATTTTGGTCATTTTACTAAATTTTTATATTATATTAGAACCACAAGGACCAAATATGTAATTTACTCTATATATTATATTCCATTATATATATATATAGATATGTACGTGGGTATGTATATTATTCTCCGGCAAACAAAACCCTTCCCCTCTTTCTTCTCCGGCGAACACAACCCTCCCCCTTCTACTCCGGCGAACAAAACCCCTCCCCTCTTTCTTCTCCGGCCAACGCAGCCCCCCTCCCAGTGAACACAGCCCCCTCCCTCTTCTCCATCGAACACAACCCCCCTCCCTCTAATATATATATATATATACATACACACACGTACAAACAATCTCCATACCCCCGGACCTGCAACTTCCGACCATCAAAACGTCGAGTTATTGGGCAACTTCCGGGCCTCCCCCTTTCCCAAATCTGTTGCAGCGAGAGGAAGGAGAAGAAGATGGTTGTCCTTCAAAGGCCAGAGCCGCCACCGGTTCATCTTCTCCGACGACCCACTTCCATCACAATCTAAATACCCACCGGAAAACATTTTATTCTGACCATCTCACGCTGGAAAACGTCTCACGTCGAAAACCATGGTGACTCCCTCAACAGATCGATAACGAACATTTATCCTCCACGATTTTTCTATAGAATCCAACGAAATGAAAACTCCCAAAAAATAAAGAAATCAAATTAACTTTTCAGCATAGTAATAGCAGCCATGGAGTGTTTAAATCAAGACTTTGATGAAGATACATCAAAATATATATATATATATATATATATATATATATAAATGAGAGATGAAGAAGATGGTGGAGGTAGGGTGGGGTCACATTGGATATATATATATATCTATTATATATAATGAAATATAATATAGAGTAAATTACATATTTGGTCTTTGTGGTTTTAATATAATATAAAAAATAGTAAAATGACCAAAATACCCATCATGTGCCTTGCACATGTGGGCTTTAACGGATAGATATCTAACGGAGTCACTTTTAGGGACCCAATACGTTATGAAATTGAAACCACGAGGATGTAAACCATAGATATTTCATTTTAGGGACCCGGAGTGTTAAAATCAATAAACCCTAGGGACGAAGTATGTAATTCACTCTAAAATGTATGATCATATAATTTGTATGTAGAATTACATAAACTTTAAAAATACAATAAAATTTCGAATAACAAATGAATTATCCAGCTGATCAATAATAGTTTTATTAAAAAAAAGTTATATATTTATTTCATATTCTTAAATTGCCCTACTATTTGTGAAAAAAAAAAAATATATATATATATATAGATCTACTTCTATAGACCAATCGTAGTTGTAGTTGTTATATGAAAATGTAATTATCAAATTATAAATTACTTAATTGTTTGGTAAATTCGATTATTCTAAAGTTAAAAAGAATATTCTCATAAATCGTTAAAAACGTTAATGATAAATAACGATAAGGTTACAGTAAAATTAATATTTTTATTTTTCTTATATATACAAGTTTGCTACAAAGTATAAAAATGATCCGAATATTCATGATTTCTATAATCAAAATCACTTTATAAAATCGTAATAATCAAAATATTAGTTTTCATAACACGGTGACGCGTACAAACACTCCTGATTATAATAAATAGTAATAAAAAAATCGTAAAATCGTACAAACTCAATAAGTCATATAAACTTAAACGGTTTTCATATAATGTTAATATATGATACAACATATTTAAAATGTAAGGTTTATACTTTTATTTCATATATGAAATTTTCATAAGAACTTTTTTTTTTGTCAACATATAAATCAACAATAAACGTTTCATATAAATTATTGTACAAACATTGAATTTTTTAACATATGATTTCTTACGTAAATCAATACATGAAAACTGTTTGTAAATTTGGGAAAATTGAATTCTTTCTCATACCTTTCTACATCAAACATCTACTAAAATACATAAAATTCCGTACACACCCTTATTTATGGGTACCATTAGCACTCCCTGTAAATTTACATGATTTATAAATACTTATGAGTCAATATATATAATATTGTATATATTCTTTCTTTAACTTGTTACTAAAATCAAAAAACATTTTATCAGAACAATTGTATTTTACAATTTATGTATTTTGACAAAATGTAAAAAAGTTATATTTTTTAATAGGACATAAAGTAGGATAAAAACGTGGAGGCAAAGTTTGTGGGGTTCCCATGCATGTACCTGAACCAGCACAAGTACACCCTGCAGCCCTGCACTACACCACCGCCTTTAACATGAAAATGATCCAGTTTTTAAAGTAAGGCTAATGGTATGGGGAAGTAATGGCACCCTTAAGATATGCTAATGGTACCTCTATAAAAATGATGGGGAGTGTTAATGGCACCCCTAATATAGGGGTGTGTACGGAATTTCATGCATTTTATAAGGGTCTGCACGAAATTTTTTATACTATAATAAGTGTTGATGTTGACTTGTGTGAGGATGACATTCACTCTTAGAGGTGTCATTACGCTCTGTTCTCGAGTTTTAGAAGGAAAGAAAAGAAAAGAAAATGAAAGAAAGGAAAAGAAAGGAAGAGAAATATTTTTTTTATCTGTGTTCTTGAGAGTGAAGAGAAAGGAAAGAAAGGGAAGGAAAGAAAATAAATATTCATGTTCTTGAGTAGGAGGGAAAGGAAATGAAATATGTCATTTTTACTATTATACCGTTATTTATTTTGCAGTAAAATGTAATTGACGAGTAGATGTGTAATTTTATAAATATTTTTAATTGTTAAAAAAAAAGATTATTTCCTTTCCATCCATTTCCTCCCATATTTGGGATGAAAGTTTTGGAAGGAAAACCAACATAATTTTCCATCATTTTCCTTTATTTTCCCTCCTTAAAAAAACTTGAAAACACAAACATTTTTTTCTTTCTCCTTACTTTCTTTCACTTTCCCTTCATTTCCTTCATAAAAAAAACTCGAGAACACAGCGTTAGCCTTCCCCAAAATAAATCATCTTCACATATGTCAATGTCAAAAATCTCTTTTTACATTTCCAAAACTATAAAAGTGCAACAAATTCCGTACACAACCCTACTAAAGGGGTGCCATTAGCATTCCTCTAACGGCACCCTTAGAACATCTTCAATGCAAGTTTTCTATAAGAACTACCATTGTAGAGCGATTCTTATAAGAACCTAACAAAATATAGGTACCCTAACAAAAACTTTGGTTCTTACCATGATTTTTGTGAAAGATGTTATTTTACTCATGTTTTATTTATTTCTTTAATTTATAACTTATTTAAATTATTGATGTTAAAAAAATCAACGGGACCCACAAAAATGAGGTTCTTATAAGAACCTCAATTGTGGAACTTTTGATGAGTTCCAAATTTCATGATGTAGCAAAAAAATGTATAAAAATGAGGTTCTTATAAGAAACCACATTGGAGATGCTCTTAGTTATTACTTATTACTAATGGTACCCTTAAAAGTGAATTTTTTCTTTCTCACACGTGTCTACATCAAAACCCTACTAAAGTACATAAAATTTCGTGCACATCTCTATTTAGGGGGTGCCATTAGCACTCCCCGGTTTTTATTGGGGTTAATGGGATCTCTAGATGTTGTTACATGACATCCCTATAAGTGAATTTCTACTCATATACGTCTACATCAAAACCCTACTACAATACAAAAGATTTCTTAAACATCTCTACTAAGAAGGTGGCATTAACACTCTATTTTTTATTTTATTTTAGGAGCATGGGATTCTTGGTGGTTGTTAAATCGTTTTTGTGTAAAATTATTTAAAAAATCTTATAATATAGTATAAAATAAATATAATCATTTAATAATTGTTTAAGATATAATTAAAGCTTTTAATATTTAAGAAAGTTCAAGATATAAAATGATTCAGAAAGTTTTGGAACCATTAAAAACATACGTTGTTTTTTTTGTCATTCAAGATTCCACCTCTTAGTGATATATAATGTAAAATGAAATTTACTTTAAAAAAAATGTAAAATGAAATATAATTATTTGATAATTGTTCATGATATAATTACAGTTCTTAATAGTTAAGGGAGGTCCAAGATACAAAATGATTCAGATGGTTTTGGAATCATTAAAAGACAGACTTATTTTTTTTTTGCCAAACAAAATTCCACCTCCTAGTGATTCAGATGTTACCTCTTAATGGAACTGTTAAGAGGTAAACAAACAACCTATAAGCTACTATTTTGGCCCCTGTGGTTTACATCAGTCTCCGGAAGTGGTCCAAAGTCTTCAATGACAACTATCTCAAAAATTTATACTTCAATCCATTTCTCCCTATTTCAGCTACCTAATCTTCAACTTCAATCCAATCCAATTTAATATACTTTATACTTTATTCATAAACCATAATTTAACCTAATCTCAAAAATTATTTTTATAAAAACTATATATTTAATATTTTATCATATATACATATTTATTTTTGAATAAAAAATAAATAAAATCATTTACATTTTGACTAGTTTGGATCTACAACATAAACTAATTTTTTTTTTTAAATAAGTAAGAAAATTACATATTTGAAATACATGAATAAGAGTAGTGAGATGAAAAATAAGATTAGCTAAGATTAAAATATGTCAATATTGCAAATACCAATTTTGATATATTTTTTATTTTTGTTAAAGTCCTAATTAATGAGTTTTATTTTTAAAAAAAATAAGGAGGAGGCTAATGACACATTTAATATATGTTAATGACACATTTATAAAAGTGAATTATTTTTACATATATCTATGTCAAAACTACATTTTTTAATTTCTAAAGTTATGAAAGTAGAAAAATTTCCATATACACTCAGGATGTCAGTAGCACTCTTCAAAAATAAATCCAACCAATAAAGACAAAGAGATATGTCAATTTTATAGATTGCTAACCAACCCAAACGGTGAAAGATTGCAAACTCCAATTTATTTCAACTTCTTTTTGTCTTTATCCGAAACATGTTTGATTGGATGATTGGATCATTATTGTGAGTAGTCTTATAGAAAGAAAAAAAAACCTCCAGGATCAAAATATTGATTTAAAAGATGAGGCTAATGGCACCTTTAAAGTATGCTTATGACACTTTTAAGAGTGAATGTCATCCTCACACAAACCAACATTAATACTTGTTATAGTATCAAAAATTTCATACAGACCCCCTATAAAATGCATAAAATTCCGTACACACCATATATTAGGGGTGCCATTAACACTCCATATTTAAAATTCTATATTTTTATTTTAGATAAGTTGTTGAAATGTTAAATTTTATTTTATATTTTTTATATAAGTAGTAAAATAAGAATATTATATAAAATTGATATACATGTATTATTGAAAAATTAAGAAGAAAAACTTAACTATTTAATAATACTAGAAGGTCGCGCAATGCAGCGAGATAGATCTCGATTTTAAGTTTGATTTTAATTTTTGTCTTTATCGATGTTCTAATGGTTTTATTTGGTTTTGAGAAAATGATTTTAATGTTTCATTTAAAAGTTCTCGCTTTTTATGTAATTTCTGTAAATTTTTTAATCATAATTTAATATAAGTTTAATAACGAAATAATTTATTTTTGCTTTGACAATATAATTTTTTATAAAGATAATAGTTAAGTATTCTGTTAGAACTTAATGATTATCTTAATTATATTTTAGATTTTTTATATTTAAAATTAGATGTTTATCTTGTATTTGATCATTGGTTATCTGCAGTTAGTTATACGAATTCAAAAATGAAGCTTTAATAAGTTGCACTTATGCATTATATACTTGTAATCTTGAAAATTAAGTAATTAGCATCAAATAGCAGTACCTAAAGCTTAAAATGTTGTTTTTAAGAGTTTTTGGTCAAATGTTTTATAATATAGTATAGATAGTATATAAGGTACAATATTTTAAAAACTCTACGAAAAATAGAAGTTTTGGAAATCAAGAGAAAATAAATATAAAATAAAAAAATTCAAAATTTTTTCATCAAATATTATGATTTAAAATACTATTCTACATATGTTTGTATTCATAGAAAAATCATTATATATGAATAAAAAAACCATGGTTAATTTATTTGTTTGATCGTATGAATTTTATTTCATACGTGAAAGTAAACCAACGTTTTTTATTCACATGTAATAATTTTTTTTCCTATAAACATAAATATATGTGAAACAATATCTTAAATCATAACATTTGATAAAACAAATTATGACTTTTTTAAATTAGTTTCCCCCTTAATTTCTAAAGTTTATACAAAGTATAGTTTATAAATGAATGAACCTCTATAGTATATATTTGTATCTTATACATAAAATGCATACATTATTAATGCTTGGTTTTCCCTTTAATTTTTAAAGTTTCTATTCATTATAGAATTTCTAAATGAATGAACCTTTATGATATACATTTGTATTTTATATATAAAATGCAGACATTATTACATTAATACTAATAAATTATAAAAGCATGAAAATAGGGTTTTTAATTGGAAGGTGAGTGGCTCCATCCTTATTTGTATGTTCATGGTCCTTTAATATTCTATAGCTTTTTGGTGCTTTGGAGCATTCTATTTTCATTAAAGTAATGCTCAAAGCAAACAACTATTGATATTAGTTATTGTAAAGTCAGTCAACCTTGTCATATATATATATATATATATATATATATCAAAATTCCATTTTATCATTTACTTTTTAACTATAGTCATTTAAAAAACTATAGCCATTTTAATTTTACCATAAAAAATGTGAGAAATATTACATATGTGTAAATTGTAATATAGGTGAAAGTATCTTTATGGAGGTTTGATCATCTTCACCGATAAATGTATGCATTCAAGTCTTAGTATATTTATTATTTTTTATAAAATATAATCTAACATTCATAAAATATAATGTAACATTCATATAATATAATGATATCTTTATTCTTTTCACATTTAACACAAAAACCTTTTTTCTTACATGATTCCAAACATATATATTGTTTTTATACTATCTAAACATTTTGGATGGTTTTTAAAAATTACAAATAACTAAAATAATATATTTTAACCATCGTTACCATAACATATTGTAACCACCGTTAATGGATAAATAAGTCAAAACTTATCATAAAACATTTTATTTTAAAACAATAATTTTAAAAGATATGAGGAAAAATCTTTGATAGTGTTATATACATTATTTTTATGTTTGAATTAAGTTAAATCATACATATCATAAAAAAATAAGTCTTGATGTTAATATATTTGATAAAAAAAAAATTGTAAATATAAATACATTTAGCCTGTCAAAAATATTTTAAGGAGAAGCCACTGACACTCCTAAAGTATACTTATGACACCCCTAAAAGTGAATGTCATCCTCACATATTTGATATTATAACAGGGGTGCCATTAGCCTCCTGTAAAATACGGGAGTGCTATTTCTTTACTCTCTTTCCATAAAAGAAATAGCATGTCATGTGATTGTATATATTTAAAAAAATAAACAATAACTTATCCGAAATATTATGTTGCATAGCTTGCTGATGAAGCATTGAAATTTCCTTGCAATTGCTGGGTGGACTTGAAGTCAATTCCAAACAGCAAAGACTAGCCTATAAATATGAACTTGTACATTGTGCATAAAATTATATACATTTTTAAATATTAATTCATTTTTTTTAACGGTTGTTATAAATTCAAATCATCAAAATTACTAAGTTAACTTTTAAAATAATGAGTTGAGTTGATCAGGAAGACATTTGAACTATCAAACTCAGCATCTCTAATGCTTATTTGAAGAATAACTTGAAGATGGGTTGACCCATTGAAAGAATGAGTTGAAGACCGTATTTTCTTCAAATACTTGAGATTCTTAAAGTGGTTGAAGAAATGGTTGTGAGAGACAAAAAATGTTATGGTGGGACCATTACTCTTTTTTATAACTTTTTATTAACATTAAGTCTTTAAGCTTTATATGACCATTGGAGATTCTCTAAATGTTTGTGATTTGAGAAAATCTCAACACAACCAACTCAAACCAAACTGCAATCCAACCTAAAACGCACGAGTTGATTGACCTGATACTTTGATACATAAAAATATTTTCAACTCATGGTTTTTTTTTGGAGTGCTAATGGCACCCCCTTATTAGGGGTGGACACGAAATCTTTTGTACAATAGTAGAGTTTTGATGTAGATGTGTGTGAGTAGAAATTCACTTGTAGGGGTGACATTAGCATCTAAGGATGCCATTACCCTCCTTTTTCCCCCATAATCAATCATCTGGTACAACTTATCCATATTTTTTTAATCTTAAATATATATCATATTCAACTATTTTTTTCAATTTACGTATATATGTTCACATTTACTTTTTACATATATATGAAGGAGTTATAAAAAGATAGAGAATAAATTGAAAATATATTTATATGAAGAAAGTACATGATGGTGTAATTGTCTAATATACATATTAATAAAGACTTAACAAATAACAATCATGTTAAATCCTATAAATAAAAGAATATCGAGTTAATCGGGTTGAGTTCAAGTGATTGTACCCTACTTTCAACTCAATACCTAAGTTTGAAGATTTTATGACTCGATTAGACATTAGGTTGCTTTGAATTGAGTTGTTTCGCGTTGGGTTGGTCGGGTTTATTGACTTTTTAAGCAACCCTAGCCATGGGTATGTTCATTTACGAACTATTAACTATTTAAAGAAAACTTAGGGATTGTTTACCAAACGCTTACCCGAGTAAGTCTTACCAAGTCATATTACCTTACCGGAGGACTATAACAAGTACCAAAAATCTTACTCGGTAAGAGCGAAGACAAGGAAAACAACTACCAAGAGTCTTACCCGGGTAAGTGATAGAAACGACTCTTACCAATATAAGCGCTTACCGGTAGGGGTGAGCATAACCGGGTACCCGGCCATTTTCCATGGAACCGGAACCGGACCCGGCGGTTCCTGGAAATCCGGAACCGGAACCGCTAACACCGGTTCCTTATATTTTGGAACCGGACCGATGGGAACCGGTTCCGGTACCGGGTACCCGGCTGCAACTTTTTTTAGTTTTTTTTTTTTTACATTGCATATGATAAAAATGTAATTATAAACTACAAAATACCGATTTAAACTAATAAATACAACAAATAGTTAAAACTAATCCCAAAAAAAACTAATTATTACATAAACAAACTAGAAAGTTTGAGTTTTTATTTATTATTTATAAATATATAAAATATTTTTTATTTAAAAGTGGCGGGTAGCGGGTACCCAACGAGTAACGGTTCCAAAAAAATGAGAATCTGAACCGGTCCTGATCGGTTCCGTATTTTAGGAACCAGAACCAATCACATCGGTTCCGGTTTCGGAACCGTCAGTTCCGAGGCGGTCCGGGTTCCAAATGCGGATACCCGGTTCCGATGCTCACCCCTACTTAGCGGGTAAATTGTTGCATACGATGCCGTTTTCATGGACTAAAATCTCATCCTGTAAGTAAGCGATAGTGTTGAATTTTGCCGGTAAGCACTTACCCGGGTAAGATTTGGTAAACGGCCCCTTAGCAATCAGCTAGGTGAACTCTAATCATACCCCTTCTATAGGTAGTATATGAATGAAGTAGGCGTAAGAAATAATATGCTATGTGAACGAGGTAAGATGTAAGAGCAAGAAGTAATAGCGTCTCCAACAACATCTCTATAATTTTCTCCAAAATGGAGATCAAATATCAAAATATCTTAAAAATATTACATTCAACTCCAACAACATCTATGTTTTGGAGATTATAAAGTTAATTACATTATTAAAATATTTTATATTTTTAATAAAATGTTACTTATCTCATCTAAACATTTTATTTTAATTTTTTTTATTAAAGGAACCTAATAAAAAAACATTTCTCTCTTATGCTAATCATTTTTTGAGATCTCTTCAAATTTAGAGATTTTTGTAATCTTTTTCATACTTTCTTCATTTTAGAGAAAGTTATAGAGATGCCGTTTGAACAAAAAAATTGTTCAAAATCTCCAAAATCTTTATTTTTTTTATTTTAAAGATGCTATTGGAGATGCTTCAAATGTTATGGGCTTATGGTATGGAAAAGAGGAGGGGTATTAATTGCTATACCTATTTTTTGTATTATTATGGTAATTAAAATGAAGATTTTGGGATTTTTTTGGATTCTCAAAACTTTCTTATTTTTCAAAAAAGACAAGTAGGAGATAAAAAATAAAATTATGCAATTTTAGACAATTTTTAAAAATGATTTTTTATGAAATAGAAATTATATTTTAGAATATTTAAAAATTAAATGTATATGATAAAGAAATAATATTTTAAGAATGACATTTGAATAATATAATTTATAGTGTAATCTTCAAAATGAAAAAGTTGTTAGAGATCGTTGTAAACGAACAAGAACAGTAAATAAACAATATTTTTTGGTCTTCATGTTTGTTTGTTTAATTTAACCGAATGAACACGAACACGAACAAAGGCTTGTTTGTGTTCGTTCATTTAGCTCTAACTAATAAACGAACGCACATGAACGATAAGCGAACAAAAGTTTTTGTATTCATGTTTGTTCGTTTGACTTTTAACTGTACAAACGAACAAACATGAATAACAAACAAACAATTTTTTTTGTATTCTTGGTGGTTCGTTAAGAAAACGTTAACAAACAAATAAGAAAAAAAACCCCACCATTATTTATCATCAAGTTTCTCTAAAATAACATAACAAAATGTAAGATCGAGTAAATTTAGTAATTTATAGGGATCGAATAAAAAAAGAATTTTAAAAATGTGCGAATTTATTTATTTTATTTGGTAGCATCTCCAAGAGAATCCTCAAAAAATCTCTAAAATGGAAAAACAAAAGCCAAAATCTTAAAAAAAAATTACACTCATCTCCAACAAATTTCCAATTTTAGAGAACCAAACATTGATAATAATATTAAAATATTATCATAATTTATTAAAAAATTATTTATTTCTCTTTATATCTATTTTCAAAGATTTCCATTGATTGTTTAATGTGGTAATCATTTTTGTAGCGATCTCCTTATTTGGAGAAAAACATCATCATTCTCCTACTTACTTCATTTTGGAAATAGTTTTGGAGAATTTGTTAGAGCAAGATGCTGGTTCAAAATCTCCATTTTCGGGAAGGTGTTGGAGATGCTCTTAGAGGATGAAAATCACCCGTCCCAAATTTTCATGTCTCATCCATGTCCATCAATCATATGAATACACGTAAGCAGAAAGATAAAGTAAACATGAATTAAATAAATTTAAAATAAATAAAAGTCTGATGTGTCTTAATTTCATTAGTGGGACGGGAATAAGAAATGTGAATTTGGGACATGCGAATTTTATTCCTTCTTAGAAGGCCAAATATCACACACCGCTTGACCAAAGGTTGTTTGGTTTATAAATATATTTTTATATATACAAATGAACATAAATGAACAAACATTCACGAATATAAATGAACGAATAAGATCATTGTCCATATTCGTTCATTTAATTAAAAATAAAATACATACTTGTTTATTAAATAAACAATTTTTTTCACCAAGTACACAAACGATTCTTGGATTAGTTACTACCTTAATTAAAGATGAATATAAAATTTCTTTATAAATTATGATTTTTAACCTTTTATTCTGATTCTGTTAAAGCTGCTACAAGGATGATGGTGAAACTAGTAGAAGGGCAGTTAACGATTGAGGAAGGTGGCATGTCCACGATAAGGACGTGGGTGGTCATGTCAGTATTAAACGCATCGCCTTCGCCTCCATTTTCCCACAAAACAAATCCATTTTTTTCCTTTTCTTTTTTTAATAATATTTAAATAGATATTGAAATTAATTTAATCTTTTATTAGAAAATCTGGAAAATATTAAACGGATATTACAAAGTGATATTTAAAATATGTTAACAAACTAAGGAGTTGTTTACCAAATCTTACCCGGATAGGTGTTTACCCGTAAAATTCAACACTATCATTTACTTACCGGGTAAGATTTTAGTCCACTAAAACATCATCGTATGCAACAATTTACCCGGTAAGTGGTTACCGTGGTAAGAGTTGTCGTAATCACTTACCGGGGTAAGACTCTTGGTCCTTGTTTTTCTTGTCTTAACTCTTATTGGGTAAGATTTTTGGTACTTGTCGTATTGCTTCAGTAAGATAATATGACTTGGTAAGTCTTACCCGGATAAGCGTTTGGTAAACGACCCTAAATCAAAATATAGTGATATTGACGTAAGTTAAAATATTATAAAATTCTTAATTTTTTATATGATCAAATTTAATTTAAAATTTTGATATAAACAAAGTATTTTAGATTTTAAAATAAATATGTATTTATGTTATTCTTTTATAGCAATTTTTAAAAACAAATATGTCTCATCATTAATCGGTGAAAATAACGTTATATCTAATATTTTTCATTGTTAAATCTTGTTATTAATGCTTAAATCAATCATGCATTTTTTTGTTATTTATGAATTGGAAGAAACATAATATATACGAGTTGCATTTAGTTTGATGAATGTTCATAGTTAGGGGTGTTTGATTTTTTATCCATTAAGTTTTGAACCTAGTAAGTTGTCTATAAATATTAATCTGTCTGAATAAATTAAAATAAATTGGTGTTTGATTTTTGTTTTGAATAAATAATCCGAAAAACAAAATTATCATTTTAACCTTATGTCTGTATAAGTAAATGAAAATAAATTATTCGATAAATATTTAAAATTAAAAAAAATTAAATTACAATGAATTATTTAAAATAACATAAATAATATGAATTAAATGAGTTCATAACACACACTACAAAATAAAAGACTTTTACATACGAACTTTTTCCTAGGAAATCTATCGCTAATGTGTAATTCGTCACAAAATCGTGATAAAAGTTGGTGGCTAAATTGTTGATGGACAATTCAAATCAGTTACAGATTATCCAGGGATTCTTTAGATGATCCATGGATATTTTATAGGAAAAAAATCAAATTATACCGAACCATTAGTATTTTATGGGTGATCCGCGGGTAATCACCCATAAAATTTTTCCTTGGTGATTTTTGTAGGTGAAAGTCATTTATTTTGTAGTGACAATGCTTAATAACTGAAAATATGTGTTATTGTTTGATTAGAATTTTTAATTTATTCATGTTGGTAATTATTGATTTTATTTATTTATTGATGCAACTTGTGATTAATTAAAAGTAGTAGGATAAGGGTAATTCTGGAAAAGTTCCCGTTTAATGCATTAAGATAGGATATACCAACTTAACATGTTGAATAAATATCTTATTATTAAGTTAAAATCAAACAAGTTAACATAACTTGACTAATTAAGTTAACCGTCCATTAAGCTTATTAAGTTAAAAACAAACACCCTTAAGTCATAAAGAACATAAGAGTATAACTAAAAACTTTCGTGAACCGAATATACATAAAACAAATATTATATATCAATTTTATTAAGAGCATCTCCAAGAGCTTCCCTAAAATGGAGAAAAAGGGGAATATGGGGATTTTTGACAAAAATTTTGCTCCAAAAGCTTCCCCAAGACTTTCTCAAAAATGGAGAAGTTAGGAGAAAGGTTGAGTTTTTCTCCAAATATGGAGTTAACTCCAAAAATGATTACCAAATGAATTGACCAATAGAAATTTTGAAAAATAAATATTTAATGAAAGAAATAATATTTTAATAAATGATGCAATATTTTAATATTATTTTGAAGAAATTATATGGAATTTGTTGGAGATGAATGCGATTTTTTTAAAAGATTTTGTTATTTGTTTCTCCATTTTGAAGAAATTATAGGTAAATTGTTGGAGATGCTTTAGGTTACATTCTTAGATGAAAAAATAATATAAAATAATAACATATGATAATAGTTATCATGTACAATATAATATATGTGATTATATCTAGTCCAATATGAAAGAAATATCCATATTAAAGTAGAGAGAAAAGGATTATAAAATTAAAAGTAGATTTAAAATTATTATTTTATTTAAAGTTTGTTGGATATTAAATATATTATATATTATAAAAATATAACGAATACTAAAATATGAAAAATTTAGGTAAATAGTTATTTGATAAAATGATTTTCATTTTTTAGTCATTTTTCAAAGTTTTTTTTTCTTGAAATGGCTAGACTTTTACGTAGAAACAATTTTTTTTGTTAAAGTTCATTTAACAAAATAAATTTTTTTAAAGTTTACGCAGAAAGTCAAGTTTAATGCGTAAACTACATCTTTTTTTTGCCAACAAGACATAGTTTACGCAAATATACTTGACTTTTTTGCATGAACTTTACGCAAAGAAAACGTTTTTACTTAAAGTCTGGCTAATTCGGAAAAAAAATCTTAAAAAATGACTAAAAAGTAAAAGACATTTACCAGATGACTATTTAAGTAATTTTTTTAAAAAATATGTTGTAATTGAATGTAATTTATTTCCGGATCTTTTAACTTTTTGTTATATAGTATGGAGAAATATTTAAAAGTTATTTGATATTAAATACACCGAATATTTTTAAAATACGACAAATACTAAACCATCTAAAATAAGCAAAAAATATTATGAATATATATAACTTTTTTTAAAATTTTTAGCTTTTACTTTGTAAAGAAAAGTTGTTGATATCAAATACATCAAATATTTTTTAAAAATACAATAAATACTAAAATATCTAATGCATTAATTTGATATTTCATATTTAAAGTAATTGAAATAATAACAGCAGTTTTTTGTTTTTGTTTTTTAAATTTGAAATTTTGATCATTACAATTACAGCAATTAAATTGATTTGACAAGGGGGTAATATTGACAAAAGTTAAAACTAGAGGGACTTATATGTAGTAGATGAAAGTCTGAAACAGAAAAAGAAGATATGGGGAAAAGAGTAGATAAAATTCAAATGGGCGGCTTCTTCAGTAAGATTTGTTGTTTGCCTTTAATCTACTAATTTTGTAATTTACCATTTTGTTTTTCCAATTTTACCCTCCATCCGACTCCTTGGTTTATATATCAGGACCCCCACTCCCACAAAAATCCCAATACCCTTTTCTTTTCTCTCTCTCAAAAACCGTCTCCGATCTTCTTCTTCGTTTTCCGATGTCTGCAAGAGGCCGTGGGCGTGGCGGTCCGACCGGCGGTACTGGTGGCCGTGGACGAGGGCGTGGTGGTGGTGGTGGTGGTGGACAACAACCGCCGGTTTCTTCTCAAAACATCGGTGGAAGAGGAAATGCTGGACAATCTGATCCTCGTGTTGCCGCTCAACAATCATCGACGGTGAGAGATTTTCAAAATTTATCGATTGGTTCACCGGCGACGACATCAGAACCGGTTGTTGCTACGGCTACTACGGCAGGTCCAGTTCGACAGCAGCCAATGCAGCAACTTCCTGTTCAGACTCCTCCGGAAGCGGTGGTAGCGTCGCAGCCACCGGCGGCATCGTCGTCGGCGGTTACAACACCTCCTCCTCTGGCCGTACCGTTGGTGCCTTCATCGTCGAGGATGATTAAGGCACCGGCTAGGAGTGGTTTTGGAACAGCCGGGAGAAAATGCGTCATCAGGGCAAATCACTTCCTTGTGGATATCGGGCAAAAGGATCCGCACCAATACGATGTAAGGTTTCTCTGTACAGACTATTTTTCAAATAACTCGTAATGCCATATGATCAAAGTGTTTTTGACTGCTCTCCCGTTTTGAGATGTAACCATAGAAAGGATGAAAATTATTTATTTGTTTTTGGTATGAAATGGATGCATCCTTAAGTAATGGATTTTGTTGGATATGTATTCGATCATATTTCAACAAATCGGTGGTTGAAATAAAACAGAGTTACTATTCTCTTTCCCTTTTCTCGTTTATGGTCCTGCCCTTTCTTCCATTCATTATCTGTATGTAGCGGTTCATGGATTGGGTTTGGGAATGGACAAAACACTTTGTGTTTAACCTTGCTCCTCAGTTTAAACTGAAATTTGTGTATTATTTTTGCATAGTTCTCTACTGTCTATGAGATGATTTTTGGTTCAAAATGTACTTATGTATTTTTATAACTATAATTTTGGTTTTAGGTGGCAATTGCTCCTGAGGTTACTTCAAAGAGTAAATGTAGAGAAATCATGAAATTTCTTACCGAGTCATATGGGGCTTCACACTTGGGAAATTTGTTGCTGGCGTATGATGGAAAGAAAAGTGCATTTGCTGCAGGGGCATTGCCTTTTGAATCCAAAGAGTTTGTGATTAAAATGGCTGAAAACAATGGGTATAATTTATTTTCCAATATCTTGTGGTTAGTTTTGTCTTTTTCACAAACATTGTCTTATGTAACTATTGTTATACATTGTAGTCGGGAGCGTGAATTCAAAGTCACCATCAAGTTTGCTGCCAGAAAAGATATTCACCATCTGAAGCAGTTTTTAAGTGGAAGGCAGCGTGATTGTCCACAAGAGACTATCCAAGCTCTTGATGTTGTATTGAGGGAATCTGCTTCTCAAGGGTAACACATCCTTTTAACATTTCAATAGTTTTTTTTTTAAATTTGTGTGAATACCTTGTACATTGCATCTGTTAGATTTCCATTCAAGTTCTTAATGTAATGTCACCATATCTCATATGAATTGCAGTCGCGAGATAGTTGGTAGATCATTGTTCAGTGTTGAATTTGGCCAAGGTGCCCTTGGTGATGGTATAGAGTTCTGGAAAGGATTCTATCAGAGTCTCAGACCAACCCAAATGGGACTCTCGCTCAACGTTGGTACGTATATTTGAGTTGATTACTAACTTTGCTCAAGTTGTTGGGATTATTATGAAGTTTAAAATCATCTGCTCTTCTGAATACCCATTTTGCAGATATGGCAGCCCGAGCATTTTATGAACCACGGTTGGTGTCTGATTTTGTAGCAGAGTTTCTTGGCAGAGATATCACAAGACCACTCTCAGATCAAGAACGGATTAAGGTATTTATTTGCAGAACTAACTTCACTATGTGGACAGATACCATAGGAAAAAGCCTTGTGATTACAACTGATAGGTTGTTGGTTAGGTTACAGATATAAGTTTACCTTTTTCTTAATCTTCTTCTTTAGGTGAAAAAAGCTTTGAGAGGTGTCAGGGTGGAAGTTCGGCGCCAGGATTACATGAGGCGCTATAAAGTTCAAGGATTATCTGTTCAACCGACCAACCAACTAACGTGAGCCTCTGACTGATCATGTTATTACTTGTACTTTTTGGTTTTACATCCCTATAGAGGCATGAAAGAGATTTCAAAAGTCAAATCACAATTTGAATTTGAATATATGTTTGATTTACAAGATTGCTAACCACAGCTGGTGAAACTATTCAGATTGATTCTATATATAGGACTATCTCTTTAAGGATTAATATTTGGAGTTGTTGGATGGTTGCACTTATAACATAATATTATGTTTGTTTCATTCATATAGTCAACTTCTTGTAGTTTTGTTATCCTATTTTCATTGGCTTTTGTTAATCCTCTTTTTTTGTTAAATTTGTTAGCTTTCCTGTTGATGCCACTGGAGAAACTATATCTGTTGTTCAGTACTTCCATGAGAAATACAACATCCGGCTTCGCTATCCTCTCCTACCTGCCATTCAAGCTGGCACAGATGCAAAACCTACATATCTGCCAATGGAGGTATACCGTTATTATATCCCTATCGAGTGAAAAACAATTTAATCATCTTATATGTCTGCTGCTTTAAAAAATCATTGTAGTTATTGAAATCCCAAAAAAACCAGTACACTTGGTAAAGATTAGTAATCTTGAATTGTTTTTCACTCAATGATTGTGATTGGTTTGTGGTCTTTTCTTTACGAAACTGTAATTTTTGCAATTAAAGATTTGTAGGCTTGCTGGTGGTC
Source organism: Silybum marianum (assembly GCA_036898165.1). Taxonomy (NCBI): domain Eukaryota; kingdom Viridiplantae; phylum Streptophyta; class Magnoliopsida; order Asterales; family Asteraceae; genus Silybum; species Silybum marianum. The sequence goes on along the minus strand of CM072538.1, from coordinate 30,868,028 downwards.
AGAGGTATGCTTTAAAGCTTAATGAAAAGCAGGTGACCAACCTTCTAAAGGCCACGTGCCAACGCCCAAAGGAAAGGGAAGAGAGTATTATGAGGGTGAGAATCGGCTCAATTCTTGAACTTATATACATATTTTGATTATACAAAGCAATGATAAATCTGTTTTTCTTGTGTGGTTGGTGTTTGAAGACCATACAAAGCAATGGGTACAACAAAGACAAGCTTGTCAGTGAAGATTTTGGAATGAGAGTTAGAGAGCAACTCACTTCAATAGATGCTCGAGTTCTCCCTCCTCCACATGTAAGTTTATTTCTCAACTCTTGTATTGTTGTAACTATATATATCTCGGTATATTTGTTTTAACTTTGGTTAACTTTATTTTTTCAGCTTAAGTATTTTGGGTCAGGTGCTGGATCAGAAGTTGAGCCAGCTGTTGGCCAATGGAATATGATCAACCTGGTGAAGTTTTAATCATTTGCTTCCTACTAATTACACTTTGAATGTGATAACTGAAGGTTTAAGACTCTTTAGTGACACCCTCATTTGATCCGATGCAGAAAATGATCAATGGAGGTACCGTCAATTATTGGGCGATAGTAAACTTTTCAAGGCAGAGGCCGGATGCAGTTGAGCGCTTTTGGAAAGGAATTGTTTCAATGTGTCAGAATAAAGGAATTGTATGGATCTGTATTTTGCCTTTTATCACCATGTTAATTGAAACACGATTATTCTAAACATTTTGCAACTTTTGCAGGTTTTCAATCCCCAACCTCTGATTCCAATGTTTTCTGCTCCACCACATAATATTGAGAAGGCGCTGGTTGATATTCAGACTGGGTGTACTGCAAAACTAGCAGCAGAGGTTGCTCCAGGCAAACAACTACAACTGTTGTTTGTTATTCTTCCAGAATTAAAAGGAACTTATGGTAAGTTGTTTTTAAATGGAATTTTTAGCGCACACACACACACACATATATATATATATATCTATGTCTAGGGTTGGGTTATGATGAGAATGAGAGTTATAAAAAGGTGAAAATGGTAAGAGGGATTTGGATCCTTATCACTTTTAATCCCAAACCAACCCATGAATTGCGCTTTAGAAGAGAATTTTGTTCACACACACATATATATATATATGTATTATAAGTTTTTTTATTGCTTACATGTGAATCTTGTTTTGCAGCAAGGATCAAACGAGTATGTGAAACCGAGCTTGGAATTGTTTCTCAGTGCTGTAAACCACAACATGTTCTGAAGATGAGTCAGCAGTATTTTGAAAATGTAGCTCTTAAGATTAATGTTAAGGTGTGTAATTATTTTTTTGCATATAATAATATCTTTATATTTATCCAGAAGATATACTCATCTTGTTGTACCATATTAGGTAGGGGGAAGAAATACGGTTCTGTCTGCAGCTCTCAACAATAGGCTTCCATACATAACCGAACGTCCAACTATAATCTTTGGTGCTGATGTCACTCATCCCTCACCAGGAGAGGATTCCAGCCCTTCCATTGCCGCTGTATGTTTCGCCTTTCTTTATTTTTTATTTTTTTAATAACATTTGGAAGTTCTTAGAACTTTGTTCTTACAGGTGGTTGCTTCAATGGATTGGCCCCAAGTGACAAAATACAAAGCGTTGGTCTCTGCACAATCACACAGACAGGAAATCATTCAGGATCTTTATACGACTTCTACAGATTCGAAAAGGGGTGTTGTTCATGCTGGCTTAATCAGGTAAGAGTTATAAGTTTTGTGTTAGTCTCTAATACAGTTTATAGAATATAAAAGGATTCTTGTTGTTTTATCTCTTTGCAGGGAGCTTCTGATATCTTTCAAGAAATCAACTGGGCATAAACCACACAGGATTATATTTTATAGGTTTTTACAACATACTTTGTTTTTAAATGACCAACTTACTCTTTCATCATAATATTTATTCTTAATAAGATTATTGGATTTCAGAGATGGTGTTAGTGAAGGACAGTTTAATGAGGTTTTGCTGAGTGAGATGGACAAGATTCGTAGGGTAATAAATACATTTTTTTTTTGTTGGATTTAAAAACATTTAATTCTGTTTGGTTTCTTAATACATAAGGGGTTGTTGATGTTTCAGGCGTGTGTGTCATTGGAGGAGAACTATATGCCACCTGTTACGTTTATTGTTGTTCAGAAGAGACATCATACAAGGTTCTTTCCTGCTAGGCATGGTGATAGGCAAAGCACAGACAGGAGCGGGAATATTCTTCCAGGTTTGTAATATATATATATATATATAGTTTTATTAGTTATTTTTGTTACTAATTTGATTTGATATTTTCAGGGACTGTGGTGGATACTAAGATTTGTCATCCAACTGAGTTTGATTTCTACCTGTGTAGCCATGCTGGTATTCAGGTGAATTGCTTGATTCAAATATGTATGTTTTGAAATGTAACAATAAATGTATATGAAGCTAAATCTTGTTTGTTGGTGGATTTGATTGTAGGGAACTAGTCGTCCAACGCACTATCACGTGTTGTATGATGAAAACAAGTTTACACCTGATGGATTGCAATTGCTGACTAACAACTTATGCTACACGTATGTGAACCAATCCTAACCTTCCCTCTGATTATTATTAAACAGTTAGGTTATTGTAAATTTGTAATAGCTAATCCAATCCAATTTGGTTAATTCGACTTCAGGTATGCAAGGTGTACCAGATCAGTCTCCATTGGTATGTTTTTCATCTATGTAATATCTATATATATATATATATATCTTGATATATGATGGGTTTTATTATTATTATTATTATTATCTTATAAAATACATGGGGGTTTAAATTGCAGTGCCTCCTGCATATTATGCACATTTGGCTGCTTTTCGTGCTCGGTACTACATGGAAGGTGACTTTTCTGATAGTGGATCACATGGGCAACGTGCGACAAGGGAGAGGGTTGCGGAGGTGAGGCCTGTCCCTGTGATTCATGAAAATGTGAAGAGTGTCATGTTTTATTGTTGATGATTTGGAAGTTATATGGGTTTTTGGTTTTTGGTGGGTGATAGATAATGAAGGTTGTATATATAAAAACAAGGAAAGATGAGCAAAGCAAAGTGAAGTTGCTTTTGCCTTTTTTTTAAGTTTGACATATGACATGCTGCTGATGATGATGATAGTGTTTTGTGTTAGTTGGAATTGGAAAGAAGAAAGGTCAGTTTTTTTGCTACTATTATATGATGTAACTGACATTTGATGATTCATATCATACAATCTTTCATGCTTCTTTTGGATAGTTTGTTACTTGAATGATTTCTTATTCATTTTCATCCTCAACCATAAATCCAAGATTCATACTAAAATTATTGGTAGCCAATTCACTTATGTATTATAATAGATTTAGCAAAGATCATTTAGAAAACTAAGAACACTAGAAAATTAACCACTTAAGAAAAGTTACATTAAGGAAAAGGTATCCTTACATAAATACCAATGTTTTAAAACCGATTGGACCGCGATCCGGAGTAGTTACTGGGTTAACTAACGCCGGGTTAATGCATATGACCGGTCTGTTTCAACCCGGTCGGGTTTCTCAAAAACCCGGTTAAACCGGTAGTAAACCTGTTTCTCAAACCCGGTTAACCCGTTTTTATATTAAAATTAATTTTTTTTTTAACAAAATGTGTGTTATGTGTGTTTTTTAATGTATTTGGATTGATGTAAAACTTGTTGTTTGTGTATTTTTAATGTTGGAACTTGTGGACATCAAATTATTACTTTATATATATGATGTACGCAGGAAAACGAAAAAAATACAAGGGATTAAGAAAATTATTGAAACCGGTTAACCCGGTGGTTGAACCAGTTAACCCGGTCACCACACCGGGTCAACTAAAAACCCGGGTTTTAAAACATTGATAAATACTTGATTATTGGTAGCCAATTAGCGTGGTATTATAGACTTGGATATTGATAGTTGATTTTTGTCTGCAAAATATAGTTGACAAGTTATACAGGGAAAAAGTTGGACAATGTACACCTTTAATTAGTTGATTGTTATTTGTGGTGTGTTATCTCCTTGGATCATAAGGAGTCACTAATAAATCAAGCTTAAGATTGCTTTTCAACCAATTTGATTTCCAGTTACAACATAATGCGACTTTTGGTTGGAATGGTCGATTTTGTTGATGAAATTTTATTGGAGCTGTTTGTTTACATGATGAATGGAATTGAATTCCAAATATTCCAACATTCGTGAGTTTGGTAATTCCATCACAAGTGATAAGAGACTTGATTCCATTCTATCTTCATTTTCTTAAATTCTTTTTAGCCACACTGGTAAAATGTATACAAGTGTTCTATTTTAAAAGCTTTCTAACTTGTGAGATATAATTTAGACAAGGAAAAATTGATTAAAATTATATATTTAAAAAAACCTTCTTCTCTCCCTGGTTGTGAACATGAGAAAAAAAGAGAGTGCGACACATGTTCCATGTTTTCACGAGTTATTCATCATGAATGGATCATGATTGTGTCTTATTCATATTGAATATTGCGTTATTCATGGGGAGTGCTAATGACACCACTAAAAACACAAAAATAGATGCATTATCTTCTCCAACCCAATATTATAACACAAAAAAATGGAGGGACAACTCTTTAGCCTCTATATTTGAAGGGGAATAAAGTGCCCATCTAAAAAATTATATTAATTTTTTATTCAACTTTTTCTAGTTTTATTTATAAATTAATAGTTTAATGCATTAAAAAATAAATACATATATTATTTTAGTATTATTATAATATTAAAAATGTTTTTAGTTTTGTTTTTTTAGTGTGTGATTGGGGTTGGATTTTTTTAGTGGTACATTTTTAGTATTTATAGTGGTTATTTTATATCGGTTGGATTGGAAATGCCCTAAGACCATCTCCAAGAGTTTCCCTAAAATGGAGAAAAAAGGGAATATGGGGATTTTGGACAAATTTTTTGCTCCAAGAGCTTCTCCAAAATGGAGAAATTAGAAGAGAGGGTGAATTTTTCTCCAAATATGGAGGTAACTCCAAAAATGATTACCAAATGAATTGACCAATAGAAAATTTTGAAAAATAAATATTTAATGAAAGAAATAATATTTTAATAGATGATGCAATATTTTAATATTATTTTGGAGAAATTATAAGGAATTTGTTGGAGATTAATGCAATTTTTTTTAAAGATTTTGTTATTTATTTCTTCATTTTAAAGAAATTATAGGGAAATTGTTCGAGATGCTCTTTATTGTGTTGAAATTTGGAAAAGACATCAAATCCATCGATTCTTGTATAAACTCATCAAATATCAATGATTAGGTAGGTAATATAATATATTTAATTTTATTATCACTATTAATTATTATTAAACAAAGAGTAAATTGCAAATTTGGTTCCTATGGTTTGTGGTTTTTTGTGGTTTTTTTCCCTAGAAAATTTTTATTGCAAGAAAACCAATGTGGTATGAATTTCATTGTGGATTTGGTCCCTCGCACTAACACCGTCAGTTTTCCTTCCGTTAAAACCCCTCATGTGACTTGCACATGAGGGCATTTTTGTCCTTTTGACTCTTTTTCACTAAAAATAAAAACACAAGGACCAACATTGTAATTTACTTTTTATTATTATAATTTATTATTAACTAATAATATAATAAACTATATACAAACAATATATATATATGTATACACAAAGATCATCGTCTCCATGAAAATACCTCCGAGCTCCAACCACCGATTGATATTATATATATATATATATATATATATATATAAAAGACAGATCGCCAGCTCCGACTTCCCATCATCTGAAGTTGAAACCCAAACCCATTAGAGAAACCGATTTCAGAAACCCATTTTGAAGCCAAAACCCATTTCGAGAACACATTGCAAATTCGACGGTCACTACTTACAAGTTACAACCGAAGACGATCAAAGTTTGGTGGCGGAAGCGAGATAGAAATCGAAACGAGTGATATGCTGGTTCACTGTTTGACGGTGGTGGCACGGTGATATGTGTATATGTAATAATATGATATGTTATTTTTATGGATGGGGAAATGAGGAAAGCACCGTGAGGGATGACGAGAAAGAATGATGGTCGGAGAAGACGAAGTCGCCGGCCAAGGGTAGATCTCAAATATATATATATACACACACATTACATGCTCATCGTCTCCATGGAAGACTTCCCGGCTCCGCTCCGGCAACCATCTCCGGCCACTATCGCCGGCTACACCATGACTCTTTCAACAAATAACACAATCAAAAGGAGGATGTAACCATTGGAACAAAACAGAGATCGAACCCCATTTAAGAAACCCATTTTGACCCGTTGGTTGTTCTGGACAGGAGACTGAAGGATGAAATATTTTACGATATATACACCTTATATATATATATATGTACACACATTACATACGAGACTGAAGGAATTTTTTTTAAACAAAAGAGAGATCGAAACCCACAGTGGGTGGAGATCGTGGTTGGAGGTGTAGCCGAAGGAAACCCACCAGAGATCTCGACCCGATGTTTCGATCTTGACCCGGGGTTTCTGCTTCGATAGATCTCGACACGGTTTTTCACTAAAGCAAATGACGGAGGCGGTTGCTCGAAGGGGAGGGGACGGGGATGGACGGAGAGTGCAGGAGGTGGTGTTGTGGTCACCGGAGAAGACCACCGGCGGTGGCCGGAGGAGACCACCGGAGTTGCAGGTGTCACCGGAGAAATTTGATTTTCCGGTGAGGGAGCCTGTTGTTTATATATATTAATATAATAATAATAATAATAATAATAATAATAATAATAACAACAACAACAACAATAATAACAATAAGAATAAGAAATGGGGGCGGGGGAGTTTCTGTGGAGAAGACGAAGTGGTGGTGGTGGTGGTGGTGGTGGTGGGGGTGGGGGTGGGGGGAAGGGGTTAGGTGGGGATGGGTTAGTTTTGGGATTATTATAATATTATATAAATAATAATAATAAAATTTAATTTTAAAGAGTAACTTACAATTTTGGTCCCTTTGTTTTTGTTTTTAGTGAAAAAACTCAAAAAGACCAAAATGCCCTCATGTGCAAGGCACATGGAGGGGCTTAACGGCAAGAAATTAGACGGAGTTAGCGCCAGGGACCAAATCCACAACGAATTGCATACCATAGCGGTTTTGCTGCAATAAAAATTTTCTAGGGACCAAATCCACAAAAAATCACAAACCTTAGGGACCAAATTTGCAATTTACTCTTAAACAAATAAATGTTATGACTTTTATTAAATATATAATTATTACATATTATCTATATTATATTTTATTATTATTATTTCATATATATATATATTATCCTTTGTTTATATTATTTTTATTATCATATTTTTTTGAAGCAAGTTGAATTATTATTATTATATATTATTATTATTATTATTAAATGCATATAACCTAGGCTATATATTACGAATTCTTAACAAATATAAATATAAATATAACTATCATTAAATATTATATAAATAGATTTTTTCTTTTGTGTATATTATTATATAGAGAGAAAAGTTCAAGGGAAAACGCTAAAAAAATAGAAAACCAAAGAACAACCTGTATGCCTTTCATGTGGACGGTATGCATTAATGCATATCGGTAACTTGTAACATGCATTAATGAATATTTATCAATGCATCTGTAATGATAGATGCATTCATGCATATGACCAAAAATTACCGGTATGCATTAGTGCATACCGTCCACATGGAAGCCTCCCAGGGTGTTATTCAGCTCTTTTTTTAGCGTTTTCCCTTGAACCTCCATCTCTCTCTCTCTCTCTCTCTCTCTCTTTATATATATATATATAATTACAACATTTCTTAGACTACACTGTATTTAGATCGAACAAATAAGTACGAGCAACTTTTACGTGTTAGTGTTACTACAGATAATGTTATTTTAGAATAAGTGAAAATTGTAATATAAATTACTTATGTGTTATTTATGTGTTAGATCTTAAATCTTAATTTTATGTTTTATTTTTAAAATTATATAATTATTAAATTAGTAACGTTTATATTAATAAGAATTTTTTATTTTTAAATAAAAGTAAAAACAGAAAACAAACAAATAGAAGAAAATTTATTTTAAAATTAAAAAACAAAGCAAGACATCAATTGTAGAAAATAATGGTATCAAAATGTTATAAAATAAACATTAAAATATAATATAATATACATATACAATTAAAATATATAAAATATAAATAAAAAATAAAAGAAAGGAATAACAAAATATAAATTAAAATGTGTAAAAAACAATTAGAAATGTATATAAAGTTTATTTGTTTTTAAATAAAAGTAAAAAATATAATATAAATTTATTAATAGTTCATGTTAATTAAAATATAAATATAAATATAAGTAAATAAATAAAAAAAAATATTTAATTAATAATTTATATTAATTAAATATAATACAAAAATATTTAAATGACAAATAAAACAAAAAACAAAAACCAAAAACAAAAAAAAAACACAAACAACAAAAAAAACAATCATTAGCTATCCTTAGGGGTGCCACTTTTTTCTAAATTAGAAAGTGTATGAGTGTGTGTGTGTTTATGTGAAATTGAAAATGTGCGTGTGTCTGTGTGAAAGTGAAAGTGTGTGAGTGTATGTCTGTGTGAAAGTGAAAACGGCGTGTGTGTGCAAATGAAAGTGTAAGTGTGTGTGTGTGTGTCTGCGAAAATGAAAGTGTGTGTGTGTGAATACGTGTGCATGTCTGTAAAAGTGTGCATGTGTATATGTATGTGGAAAAGCTTTTAGAGAACAAAAAATTTTGGAAACGTTTTTACGTTAAAGATATTTACACCAATTTCTTTTTTTAGAAAGTTTTTACGTTAAAGATTTCTTTATTCCGCATTTGCCATCTTACTATATTAAATATAAAGTATTAAAATCTTTGATCAAAATCGAATCTTTTTGGGGTCGAACAAATAGAATCTTACAGTCGTAATTCGCCCAACCAATCCGCTGACCATCGAGATCATAAACAACAATCCTATCTTTCAAAACAAGATCTGCATTTCGATAACGAAATCAAGTTTAACAACAATGAAATAGTAACAGTTGTTTTTGTACCTCCTAGAATTGCAATTCCTTGGCCTCAGGTTTTCTGAAAGCCGACGCACCACACTGCAGCCCCGCCCTACAAACCGAAATCCAACGTGGGTTGCTTTTAAAGATCAAAAGAAACCACAAAAAACCGATGATTTTTGCATAAAGATTACCACCGAGTTCTGTTGTAGTAGATAGTCCTGTGGTCTTAAGATCATTGAAGCACCAGCAACAAAGTTCAAACTTTCTGTTGGAAATATATCGGGCGTACTGAAATACGATAAAAAGAATTCGTTTTACTTTCTTAGAAATCTAAAGAACGATAAAATAAATCGTGGGTAATGAAGAAAAAACCTTGAGGTAATTAGATAACACTGATTCCCTTTCGATATAAGTGGCTGGACAATTCTGAAACAGACTGTGTAATCTGCAAGGATTGCGAAAATCTTGTTATGAAGTAGTTCAAGATTGTAAGCGATAATGAATTTTTATAAATCTTCAGAATGTATGCAAGGGTAGTTCAAGAATCTATATAATATGATATAACATAACATAATATAATATAATATGTAACACCCTATTTTTTTTTCCAAATGAAATGCTACGTCATCAAATACTTCATTAATTACTCCAATAAATAAAACCAAAAACGTTTATATGATGGCTTATTCCACCATTAAGCCTAGGATTTCCTCTCTCTATAAATACGGTGACTTGCTCCTCTCTCCTCCGCCTGGTATTTGTCGACGAATCCAGATTTTAATACAAGTTTTATAAAGCTTATGCTTATCCATGAGAAGCTCGTTGAACACATACTCTATTTCCGTCGTTCACTTTCCCAAACCAACGCTACTCCCTCGATCATCTCCAAGCGAAACAGTAGAGGCGAATCAACATTCGATCGTCACTTATCCGTAATTGCTTGATTTTCCTAATAAACATTCAATTGTCACACATTTGTATGTATAGTGGAAAAAGGGAATTGCCTCGAAGTACTATTTATGTAACAACAAACATATGCCAATTGGAATTGAGCTTTTACATATGTGTACCTATTTTTACATTGTTCTCTCTCTCTCTCTCTCTCTCTATATATATATATATAGAGAGAGAGACACACACACATATGAGGACAAAGGAGAGCGCGACACGTGTTCATTCAGTCTGAATAATGAAGGTAAATTCATACATTATTCACTATGAATAACACGCATTCAGAGTGAATAACACAATATTCAGTCTGAATATATTTAGACTGAATGAGACACGTGTCACACTCTCCTTTGTCCTCACGGTCACAACCAAATTTGAGTTCGCATTTGAACCCCCTATATATGTGTGTGTGTGTGTAGGTGGAGGTTCAAACGAGAACACCTTCATTTTACGAGAACACGAGAACGCCCCTATCACATCTGATAATAAACGTGAAGGGACCGGTGGTGTTCGAACGACGTACCATGCAACTTAGGTAGCTCCAAAGGCCATTTGTGTCTATAATTTAGTATCACATGTGATGGTCTTGATGGATTATAATATCACATCAAGAGCACCCTTATCACATGTGATAATGCATGAGATGGGCTTAGTGGTGTAAGGGCAACTTGGCCCGCAACATAGATCCCACCAAAATTTGTATGCTTCTATGATTTACTATCACATATGTATCATATGTGATGGAAGAATAGTATGACATATGATTGTCTATAGTTAAACGATGTTCTCGCGTTTTTGTAAAATGAATATGTTCTCGTTTGAACCCTTCCCTATATATATGTGTGTGTGTATATATATACATACATATACATACATACAAATGGTTGGGTTCCGGTGAGAAGGAGAGTTAAGGTGGGAAGCGTAAGAAGGGATCTATTAGGATGAGATGCACCGCGATGCACCAGACCAACTCCTTTCTAAAGCGCAATTCATGGATGAGTGTTATATTAAAAGTGATTAAGAGCTCAAATCTCTTCTCACGCTTCTCACCTTAACTCTACTTCTCACACGATCTTAAGCCTACATACAAATATAATATATATTATATAGAGAGAGAGAATCAAACTTGTCCGAAATGTGAACGACCCAATCACATACGATTTTATTGATTTATAACACATCTAAAAGGATGTAGGTGACGGGACAACAATCAACATAAGCAAAGTACTATGCAATGGATGGTCGATTTGAACCTTCCTGATGTGTTGTAAATCACATGTAATTTGACAGCTTTTGTATTTAGACCCGTTAAATGATAGCACAAATGAAATGTTTGAACGTATGTATTTATTGAATTTGACCGTCTGATTGCCAAATCATTCAAACTGATTAAGAAAAAACTTGACCTTCTTTCTTCGACTTTTTTGTTATAACAAAATGAAATTAACATGGTTCTTAAATTGTTTACGGATAAATATCATTATTGTGAGGATACTACCATTCATGATACCTTATCACATGTCAGATATTCGTCATTTGACTTGGAGATTTTCTTCTGAAACATATAATAAGAATGAAAAATTCAGTCGACAATCAGTTTGTTGGTGATTTTAATGTCATCCAACATACAAATACGTATACATGTTTGTGTATAAATCTCAATTCCAATTAGCTTCTTTGCTCTTACATGGATAATGTTATTGGGTAGTTAGTTCCCTTTTTCCACTATACATACAACAAAAGAATGCAACTGTAGAAAAATTTCAACAATCTAACAAGTGTTTTACTAGGAAAAACAAGCAATTACGGATAACTGTAGCACGAAAGCCACAACGACGATCGAGATGAACTCGTAACGTGTATTTCGCAACGAACGGCTGCCGCCAATCTGACCGGCATTCACGTATTCACTTCTCCCACCACTTGAGGTCGTTGACACATTTACAGATGACGTACCTAACAACATAAAAAAAAACAAGATTTTACAACAATTTCCCTTTTTAGAAAGTTTTTACAATAAAGATTTCTTGATTCCGCATTTGCCATCTTACTATATATTAAATATAAAGTAATAAAAATCTTTGATCAAAATCAAATCTTTTTGGGGTCAAACAAACGAAATCTTTCGCAAGACTTACAGTCGTAATTCGCCCAACCAATCCGCTGACCACCCAGATCATAAACAACAATTCTATCTTTCAAAACAAGATCTGCATATTTCCATAATAAAATCAAGTTAACAACAACGAAAATAGTACTTGAATTTTATTGCAATCGGCTGTTTTTATACCTCCTAGAATTGTAATTCCTTGGCCTCGAATTTTCTGAAAACCAATGCACCAAACTGCAGCCCCGCCCTACAAACCGAAATCCAACGTGGGTTTGCTTTTAAAGATCAAAAGAAACCACAAAAAACCGATGATTTTTTGCATAAACTTACCACCGAGTTTTGCTGTAGTAGATAGTCTTGTGGTCTTAAGACCATTGAAGCACCACCAGCAAAGTTCAAACTTACTGTCGGAAATATATCAGGCGTACTGAAAAGATCAAAAAATTCCGTTTTTTATTTCATGGCAATCTAAAGAACGATAAAATAAATTGTGGGTAATGAAGAAAACCTTGCGGTAATTAGATAACATTGATTCCCTTTCGATATAAGAGGCTGGACAGATTGTGAAACAGACTGTGTAATCTGCAAGAATATGCAAAAATTCCGTTATGAAATAGTTCAAGATTATAAGCGATAATTAATTTTTTTTAAAAATTTCGGCGCCCTTTTGAACTTACGGCATTCACGAAAGGATCGTAAGCCTCTTCAGCAAGGTATGCAAGGGTAGTTCCGGAATCAATTATGGTTCCTCCTCGGCTGCTTGATGTTGCAAACATTGCAGGATCGATGGATAATGTTTGCCCATTGACAGAAATGCTAAGTAGATTTAAGTTGTAATGTGGCCTGGATGAATGCACATGTGAATATCGTGTTAGTTTGTGTATATATGAAGGGCGTAAAGGTAAAAACTATAGCATACCCATCGAAGGTTTTAACGAATAAAGGTCAAAGATTATAGCTTTAGACATGGGTTCCTTTCAGATCATGAAAAAGACGACCGGAAGGGAATCTTTTAAAGATAATCAATATGTGCAGAAGGCCTCAATCAAGCATATCTTGCAACGTGGAAAAAGGGCAAGAAATTTGTTAAAGATGCTTGGTTATCAAGTTATGAGTTCTTTTAATCACCAAATATTGACAATGACACTGTAAGTTGATGTAAACGTAACTTAAAAGATGGTATTTATTTATTTAAGTCAAATGTTATAAGATATGCCCTAAAAAGATCGAGCCGATAGCCATATAATCATATGTGAATAAGGAAATAACAAAGATGAAAGGATTAGAAAGATTAAAGAATCCCCTAAAAATTTGATGCAAAAGTAATTTAAAAGATGGTATTTGCTTATGATAAGCCAGTTGTTTTAAGATATGTCCTAAAAAGATTGAGCCGATAGCCATATAATCATATGTGAATAAGGAAAGAACAAAGATCAAAGGATTAGAAAGATTAAAGAATCCCCTAAAAATTTGATGCAAAAGTAAGTTAAAAGATGGTACTTGCTTATGATAAGCCAGTTGTTTTAAGATATGCCCTAAAAAGATCGAGCCGATGCCATATAATCATATGTGAATAAGGCAATAACAAAGATTAAAGAATCCCCTAAAAGCAGGACATAAATAGACAGGATAATGCCGATATCATCTGCTTATAGGAAACACATAAACCAGATGCTAAACCAGAAGAATAAACAGGTGTTCAAGAATCGGATTCTAATAAAAAGACAACTTACTGTGACGGAATAAGTGGAGTATAAACCATATTTGGCTCGACTATCTGACCAAGAACCAAAATACCGCCACCCCCACCATTTCCAACAAGACAATGAGAGAATGCATCCGGGGCTACCCCTTGTGAAGAAAGTTGCGCGATTACAGATAGACCTTGCTGACCAAACCCAAAGATCCCATCAACGGCTCTATCGGATTTGGTCAAGTCCCCGGTCTGAGACGTGCTACAACTGTTCCACAAGTCTAAAAAAGTCAGCAAGGTTTTTACCAAGAAATCTTTAATAGATTATAGCAAATATATATATACATACACACACACGTAGGGACATCAGGTTCTGTGGAAAACTGCAAAAAATGAAAATTTGAGGAACACTCCGGTAACCATTCATCTGTACGGTATGCACATGTGCATACAAGTAATCTGTAAGCAATTTGTCCGGTATGCACATGTGAATAACATGCACACGTGCATAATAACTTCAATTTCTTGCATGCACATGTGCATACCGTACAAATGAATGATTACGAGGGTGTTACTCAATTTTTCATTTTTTTGGGATTTTCCCCTGAACCTCCATCTATATCTATCTATCTATCTATAATATATATAGGGATGGTATCCGTTGCAAACCGATTAATATTTGCAAACTTTGTAAACCATTATACTAGGCAATATTGAGATATTTATAGACATTTATCATAATTTATTAATTTTGTTTCCTAATTCAAAACCATGATCATAATTAATGAACCAATCATATTTCATATATATCTCAACCAAAATTAATGATTTATGATAAATGTCCATAAATATCTAAATGTTTCCTAATATAATGGTTTGTAAAGTTTGCAAATATTTATCAGTTTGCAACTGATACCTCCCCATTATATATATATATATATATATCTATAACTCACCCAAATACAATAGATGCTGAAGCATTTGATGTTGTTGAATCCCCAACAATTGTATCCAAATGGATTAGATCAGATACATAATAACCTGATGTCCCACTACCATCTCCATACTGAAATGTATAACTACACTGATTATTTGAACCCGAACAGCTCGAATCAGACGACTGGGTTCCTAAAGAACATCGTTGGTCTGAACAAGAGATCAAAGAAGCCGTTGATGAGCTTGAAGGATCGTAGAACTGAATTGGAATCTGTTCATAGAATAACAGAATTACAAAACAATTCTTGATTTTAACCATATTCAATCATATCAAGAAATGAGGGTATAATAGTACTTGGAGTCCACTGGATCTAGGGCAACCATTGCAAGAATTGCAACTGACCCATAAAACATCGCTTCCCGTATCGATTTGTACATAATATTCCTTTGGAGGAGAACCCAATTGAACTCTTGTGAAATATAGCCTACAAATCCAACACAATTTTTGATATAAATGCAAAAATTACATACCCAAGAACAAGAAATTAAAGAAACAGTGGAAAATTAACTGAATCCACCCAAAGAAATTGAAAGAAACAAAAAGATTGCATTTTTCAAAATACCCAAAAAAAGAAATTAAAGAAACTGTGAGAAATTAACTGAATCTACCCAAAGAAATAGAAAGAAACAAAAAGATTGCATTTTACAAAATACCCAAAAACAAGAAATTAAAGAAACTGTGAGAAATTAACTGAATCCACCCAAAGAAATAGAAAAAAACAAAAAGATTGCATTTTACAGAATACCCAAAAATCCAATCAATCAATGGAAGAATCTTGTTCTTTTGGTTTTCAATTGGGGGTAAACCCATGATTATAATAAGATCATAAGAACATAAAGAACACAGCTTGAATACAAAGCAACTTCTGAAAATTTTCAACCTAATTAAATTAACCCATGTATTTCTCCTATAAATTTGGAAGATTTCCTGTTATTTAATTAGATTAAATGACAAATATAAGAGTGTAAAGAAAGAAATGAAGAAATTACCCAACACGATAAGGATCATAAGTTCCTTGAACTGGGAAATCAATAACACTTGCTACAGAAGATTGTTGTTGCTGCAAGATTCTATGGTGTCTTAAACTATCTATATATCTGAGTTGATTCAATTCAAGCAGATGGTTCGTCGGAAAAGCTCTCTCCAACGTAAGAATGGTGGGAAACCCACAAAGAACAAAAGCCGGCAACAATACGACGACGGCGACGGCGGCGGTTATAGTCAACTTCACCGGATTTCCGGCAAGAAAAGAAGTTCGCATTCCTTTTCTTTCAACTGGATTGAATTGAATACGATTAAAATGCAACAATTTTAGTGTGAATTTATATGTTTAAAGGGGGTTTGTGGAAGATTGAAGAGAATTAAGGGGCCAGAAATCAAGGAGGGATTGATTATTTTTGTTGGAGAAGAAGAAGAAAGAAAGAAAGAAAGAAACAAAGATTGAAGAAGATTTGAAAACATGGATTACGTTGGAATATCGTATGAATACTTAAAACCAATCCACTCACGTTCATTGTGTAATTAAAAAGTAATGAATTAATGAATGAAGTTTCAAATTGGTCATGATAAATAAATGTCAATAAAAGCCCTTTGACTTATGATTTTTCACAGGTTCAGTCCCTCATATATATATTTGAATTATCCCAAAAACCACATTCCAAAGGTAAAGTTTTTGGAGTATCTTTAATAGTTATTCTAGAGTAAAGATTTTGGAGTTTTTTTTTTCAACCGTTATGTTAAATGGTATAGTAAAATAGAGAAAAGGTAAAAGAAAATTCTTTAAAACTTGATATTGAAATGATAAATATATTATTTTATAAAGTTTTTTGAAAATGAATTGGGATTATAAATATTTTAAATGATATAATTAATGTTGTGGTTGCTAAAATAGAGTGATCGATTAAGTTGGATGTAATTTTTGTTAAAGATTTGGGTTTTTTTTGATACTTTGTTCTAGAAAAATTATAACATAGTTGTTGGAGAAGCTCTTATATCAATGGCCCATGTATACTATCTTTGTGAATTCACTTAAAACGATATCACTTGCTTACCCGTTCAGATTGGTTCGCAAAGGGCTTATTCTACAACATGGGATTTGGACATTCAATATATTCTCATTTTTCATAATTTTATATTATTATTTTTTGTCTAAAATATACTATACATGATTTGTGACATAAACAACAAAGTTTTTTTTTATATATATTTATATCAAATAAAATTTAAAAACGTTGTACTTTTTTGAAACATATGAAATATAACATATTGTTTATCTCATAACAATGTGATAATATCCGATAATTAACATAGTCATCAATTACAACACAATAAAATTTGGTTTATAATGCCATGAAGAATATAGCAACTGTTGAGTTTAATGGCGCAACTTGAAAACACATATGGATCAGATCTTGTTAAAATTATGTTTTTGACCACATTTTCAATCGCAAAATTTTCGATAGCATACATACATTTAGAATATAAGTTGATTATGAACAAACACCAAATATATTTATGAAAAAATATATATCGAACAATAGTGTATGAATTTCACCAACAAACACACAAATTTTCATATAATGAAACTGTATCATGCGGTATTTAAGTAATGATGATTTTTTTTGCATGCATGTCTAAGTTTAAATGTATTCTCTTGTAAAATAAAATAGTGGATATGCTTTTTTAAAGACAAAATTTATTAAGACATCTATGGGGGATCTGCGAGAAACAAAAAAAAACCCCAAGATCCACCAGAAAACCAAAACAAAAGAGGACTTGAAACAGATAAAACCAACAATAGACCAAAACAAAAATAAAAATAAAGTAGTGGATATGACATATTACCAAATTTGAAAGGGGTCTTTTTGTAAATCATGAGAAACGTAAAATACACTAGTAACTATGTAGCACTTTTGTAATGCTCTTTATCTCATAAAGCAATCCAATTGATTTTTTCAATTAGTTTATTTTTATAAATATATTTCATAAGATATTTTTAGAAAGTTAATACTACATATGAAATTCAAAACTACCATATTTTTGTATAAAAGATTTAGTAGTTTTTACCGTGTAACTATATATTTATTGTCTTTTATCATGTAAGATACATGTATTCTATTAGATATGATGATATTTATCGAAAATTGTGTTGTACCTTTTTTAATCTTAGCCAAAAAATGATTAAGATGATTTTTCTTTGGTTAGTTAGCGTTTATTGGTAAAAAGATGTTTTACTTTGATTATTGAGAATATTATCCGGCAATGTAAGCAAGAATGATACCTCTTACCTAGTTAGTGTTGCTAAATGACCCCTAAAATCCACGACAACCATGTTTTGAATGTTGACTACCGATATATGATATTTGAGTGGTCAAAATAGACAAGAAAATAGAGGGTAGAAGTGTTTGTAACTCATCAAATGTGTTAGGATCAAAACATGTGACATTAGTAAAGTAGATCTGTTCAAGTAAATTGTAGCTACTGTTGTTAGTACAACCCGAAGGGAATGCTCTTGGCATAAGAGTTGTAGGCTTTTCAACAAATTTCAACACAAACGAATAATACTATAAAATTAAAAGTTTAAGTTATAGAATATTAAATAAAATGATTTAGGACGGTTCACTCAACCTTGACTACTTCACTTTTCACCAGTCCATCTCTAGAACGACAATCCAATGTAAAACTCTCAATTAGGCACTGTTTAAATGACTTTTAAGCACACACTAAATAATTTTCTTACAATGATATGTATATTAATAATGAACATAAAATGACCTTGAATCTCAAATTTGCATGAATGTTTTTATGTTTTAATATCTCTCAAAGATGATGAAATAACAATAGCTTTTGTGAGAATGATTTTGGTTTACTAGAAATTCCAAGAAATGAATGAAGCCAAAAAGTCATTTCATTATCTACCAAAAAAATCTCCTTTGGAGGCTTACGGATGTCCGTATTGCAAACATTTAAAAGTCATTGTTTTACAAAATCTACCGTTGAACATCACAGATTACAAAAAATCTAATTTTGTAAACTGATAAACCTCTGGATTTATCCCTTATGAATGTTTGAACATATTTTTAATTTTTTTTTTCCTAAAAATGATTAAAAACTTATTTGTCATATTTAAAAATAGGTTTTAATTCTTCCATAATTAGCCCAATATTTTTTTGTTAAAACCACGACTACCTCTTTTTGGTTTTTTACACAACCCTTACATATTTAAAATATTTTTGATCAATCCAAAAATGGGACAAAATGTTTCTTTATATTTAAAACTAAATTCTGATAATTTATAAACATCATTTATAAACATATATATATTATGAATCCTTTTATTCTTTAAAAGGGTTATAAAAACTTTCGATTTCAAAATTTATCGTTCATATTTTAGAAACATTGTAGTAACTTTTATTTAATTTGATGTTGAATTCTTCGTGGCACACTTTCCAACAAATCAATTTTTGATGTGTGGAACGACATGCTTTTCGATTTCTTCACTTCTTAAGGAACGACATGCTTTTCGATTAAATGTTTTTAATATTTATTGTTTAACAATGAGATTACTAAGCATACATCTGACCTGTTAAAACTCATCTTACATATTTCTTTCTTAGCTATTATTTGTTTATTTTATCGATATGTCCCATTAGTAACAAATTTACTCTAAATGGATTCATCTCAACAAATGAACTAAAACACTCATTTTTAACAGGGTAAAGTGTAACAAGTAGTAACTAACTTATCAACAAACTCTTACTCTGTGTATTAATGTATTTAAAAGTGTTTGATGCAACTATAATAAACTGTTAACTACCATACAAAACACAATCTAGTTATGATTTTTGTATTTTCTAATATTTTGGATATTCGATCATTAATTGAAAATTATATAAAACTAAGTGATAAACTAAAGTGAAAAATATAAACAAATAATTCCAAACTCAAAATTTTAAATTTTAATCCATCACCACATATATTTGCTTAGTATGGTGGGTTGTCCCTGATTAGGGGTCCATGCCACAACATTCCTCACCATTCAAAACTTTTTGCATTCAAAATTACTATAATACCCTCTTATTCCTTAGATTTTTTTTTTTGAGAAAAATGATTTAAAGAACATTTGAAGATTCATAAAGTTTGAAGAATGTAATATAATATAATCATTTTTTTTTGTTAAGTGTATAATGTATAATTGAGATAATCTTCATTTATTGAAATAATTAAGGATAATAGTGCTTTTATGATTTGGATTCGAGTTTTTTGATCTTTTAATTATATATCTAATTGTGTGTCATACTACTTTGTCATAAATATTAAATATTATATATAATAAGGTTTTCTCTAGATATTTTTCTTATATATGTAAATGTATTGTTGAACCTCTCTCAATGTTGTATGTATATGGACATGTTGATTCAAGAACTGTAAGTGTTTTAAAAACCGTAAAAATCAACTATTCATGATAAATATTATCATGTATGCTTATTAATATTTATTACGAATAGTTAGTTATTATAGTTTTTATTATACTTATGGTTCATAAAAATATTTTGGGTTCATACCTAAACTTTTCTCAATATAAATTATTCTTATAAATATTTGTGACAATTATTTCATAGCATGATCACAAGCAATAGCATTTGAAAGGCAAAGTGGTGACTTCATATGAATTGGTGGGTTGGCTTTATAAAAAGAAACAAAATAAAAAGCAAAAATAATTGCTTTTCTTTTGCTTTCTCTAAGCTTCAACTTTCTTTCCTTTCTTTTTTATTTATCAAAACACCATTATACCCTTGTGCAATTGTTTAGCTTGCACAATTATATATGCCAAACATCACAATTAGGGTATATTTTATAACAAAATATACATGAATATGAATATGTATATTGACACTTTCATTTTAATATTTTTAAGGTCTAAGTTTATGAATAAGGATACATGTTGACTGTTTGATTTTAATACAATTAGAAATATAAATTCATGTTTTTTTTTAACATTTTGTTTACCCATAGTAAGGGGTTGTTTGGTTAAATTTTTTTTATTAAGGACTGTATGGATAAAGATAAAGTTTGTCTGGATTAATTTGTATGTTAGACTGATAATATTTTTGTTTGAGAAAGTTTTTAATAAATGTAAGAAGCATGCCTTTTTAGTTAGGAAAGACGTGTTTGAAAGAAAAAAAACTTGATTTTCTTCATAAATCTTTCTCTTAGAAATTACTAAATAAACCACTTTTATTAGCCACTGACAAACATTCATGTATAGTTAACCAAATAAATTATAAGTCTTATTAAACTCATTAAGTTGTCAACAAACAAACCCTAAATACTATATGCAATACATTAAGTAATTTATTAAGATTGTACCAGAATATTTCTAATTGATATAATCACGAAAGTATAAGTTTGAAAAATATATTTTTATTTAAACAATTAATTAAAATATGATGATATATTCATTTAGTTTTACATTTGAAAATAATTAATCTACAAGAAAACTCATAAACTCATGTTTATTGGGCCTGCCATTAGGCCCGTTTAGTTAAGACTTAGAAACTATAAAGTCTGTTTATTGGGCCTAGAAAAGGTCCATTTAACGTGGGCCTTAATTTCATCCCTTACATTCTATTCTTAGAATAAGGGTTAAAATTGATCGATAAAATTTACCAGCTTAAGATTATGGGTCGATAATTATTAACTCGGGTTTTCATTGCAAGATAAATTTCACGTAGAAAACATGATCCATCACGCCTACGTACATCATGAGAAGAAAATGACATACTACTTGTTAACAATGTCAATTGCTTTGTAGATTGAAGTCGATGTTAAATAGAATTTTAAACTATATCTTTATGATGTTTATGATCAATCTACAAAATAAACCAATGTCATGAAGATACTGATGAATATTTGTGATCAGTCTCAATCAATTAATTGCTATATGGTTTCTTGTTGCATTAAGGACCTGTTAATGAATTGTGTAATATATTGGTATCTAGATGTCTTATAAATAAGAAAATTCATTAGTAGTATACGTCTAGATTGAATATTAAAGTCTACAACATGATTTATTATTAAAATACGTACGATCTTGTTAACATGTACGACCAATCAAAACAAATCTCTTCTGAAAGTTTCTTCCCTAGCCTTGAGTTTTGAAGGTTATAAAGAACGGTCCCACCATTAGGAATAAATGTTCGTGATTGCAAAGTGGACGACTTCATTTAAAAAAGTCAACCCGACACATAATTTTGATTCAAATAAATAGTTCAGTACATTTTAACATGCAAAACAGTATATTTTAAAGTATAATAGTAGAAACCAACACGACATCCACTTTGCACAAGAATAATGCAACAATTTTCTCCTATTTTTAATATTTTGTTTTGTAAAATAAAATTAATAATTACATATTTATCATGTTAAATTTACTATAAATAAATTAATCATGCTAATGTTAAGATGAAAAAACATTGTATTCATAAAATCATGCCTCATAACTTTAATAAATAATAAAAATTAAATATATATATATATATATATATATATGTGTGTGTGTATGTGTGTGTATATTATGTAAAAAGATACATGCTATTGGAGAAATGAGACCACCACTCGAAGGCCTCATAATTCACAATGGCTTTAATCACAAACACAACCCACTATCAAATGGGGACTATCAACCATAGTCCACTACCTTATGCTTGTTATTATCATAATTATATATAAATAAATTATTGCTATTTATAACGAAATAAACCTTTTTACGTTTTTAAGCTTAAAAATTATAAAGAAAACTACAAAATATGTTTTTTCTCTTAATTTTAAATTGTTATTTTTAATATTTTCATAAAAAATAAAGGTTAGTTTGTAAGAAAAAGAAATAAAAAAATTCTACCACAAAAATATAATGTAAATAGTACCGTGTATAATAATTTTTATATAATGTTGATACACGGTACATGGAAAACGTCAATAATGATGAATCAAGTTGTGACTAAATTTCCGTGAATAATAAATATCATAGATTCCTACCAAATTATTTTTTCAAGGCTTTCAAACGTAGTATGACGTAATTAATGCTTTAATAGACGAAGACCGTGGTAGTATTTTCTAATCCATCTTCTAATAATCATCACTTCATCGTTTCGTTGTTTAATCAACCACTCAGGATCAGTTTTACTCGAGCTCAGTATGTCCAAGCAATGTGAACCTATGAAGCCAAGCAACAAAAAAGAAACATGTTACGATTTTCGAATCGGTAATATAAATTTTATCCACATTATAATGGACAAGAAATAAAACCACAAATAAAAACATGCACAAAAACATACCATTCTTAGTGTAGACAGCAAGGATACTGTTAGATATATCTTCCAATACTCTGAAACGTAAAAGAGAAGGTAAGCTTATTATAATCATTTACATTCAAAGATTGATGAACTCTTTTGACCATAGCTTTTCACTTGGCCTTTTTCGGCATGCATCAGCTTGTCTCATGCTTTTTTTTATCAGCATAACACAATGCCAACATTTCGATTTTAAAACCACAATTTTATGTTGAATTTACATACCCTCCGCTGCTATACGGATCTCTTAAACCATTGGAGAAGATGATGTTACTGCCAAACTTGCTAAGCACCAATTTCAGATCCTACAATATCAGACACAAACACATATTAAATCACACAAATCAATTTAAATATGAAAATATGTGAAACTCATTTTACTTTCCAAACAAGTCCTTTTAGAAAGTAATTTAAGAGTTTTACATATTCTTACATAGATAATAAAAAAAGATAATAAAGAAAGTACTTACATAACCACCATAATAAGTTGTGGCCCAATGAGGTCGAGGTGTGACACCATATACACTTTTGCAATTGTCAATGACATCTTGTAGACTATAAGGCTGGACTGGAAACATGCTGACGTTGCTAGTTATACCAATGGGAATCACCATCTCAGTACAGGTCTACATATATAATTAAATAAATTATTTATCAAAATAATAATAATAATAATAATAATAATAAACCAGATAAAAAAGTATAAGTAGTATCATCAATAATGGGTCATAATAAAAATGTTAAAAGGTTTCTTAACCATATAAAAAGTTTAATATTATTGTCATATAATCAGATATAGAAAATTACTTACTTGCCATCCCCACCCAATGGAAGTTTGACTAACTGCATTTGTTGTATTGTGACATGGACTTAACGGTCGATACGCAATAACACCAGCATATATATGATCAAGAATATCAGTGGCATTACTTGCTCCATCGATGCCTTCACAAATTCGGGTCGTTGGATACAATGGTGGAGCATTATATTGAGCCGCGGAAGCATATATTGAATCCAAGTAGTCCTTGAGCTCTAAAGAGTTCTTCAATGGCCTTAATAAATAAAATAAAAATTAATTAACTAAATTACATAATTCAATAATAGTTAAATATAAATAAAAGATAATACTACTTACGAGCAAGTATTGAATTTTTTGGAGAGAATTGAAAGACCATTTGGCATTGAAGCAACTCTATCGATCTCATTCCAAGATTTCTTGATCGTCATATAACAATTTTCGCTAGCTTCCTGTAAAATATATAAATAATTATATTAATTCCGGTTCTTTGGAAAGAAAAAATATCTATAAATATTATTATTTGCACCCTGAAATCTTTGGTAACGATCGAATAATATCCATCTTGAGGAGTGAGTTTATCAAAGTAAAGAATTGGAGCCGAGGAAGCAAGAGCACCAAGCGCAATATGTGGATACTTGAGACGAAACCATGAAGCAAGCACTGAAAAATTTCATGAAATTAGTCGAGATACCCACAAGCATTCATATTCACAAACAGTAACAACAAATAACATAAAAACATATATCTAAAAAGAGTGTAAACACTAATAAAAAATAAATAAGGCTGTCGGTCCTTAATATAATATAGTTTTTAAGGTCAGTTAGACGAGTACTTACTTCCACCATAAGACCCGCCGATAACAATAATCGGAGAACGATGTGCACGTAATTTCTTTTTGATATGCAACAAAACCTCCGCATAATCCGCCAATGCTTGAGCAGAATTAAAATACCCACGTATATTCTTGTTTTTCACTGATTCCGCCATCGACCCAACTGGATTCGATTCTCCATAAAATCGATGCTAGTCACAAAAAAAATACACATAATTACAAGATTCATATAACAATTATTCGAAAAACCACAATACTAATACATATATATATATATGCGTACCTCAATATAGACCAAAAGAGCCTTGAAACGAGGGGCGTTATCAGTCAAGAACCCAATGATCGGGATGTCACGATCCAAGGGTTCTTCGGCACCAAGATAAACGAAAATTGGTGCATTCTTGTTAGCACCACCCCACCATTTAGAGTTGATGTAATACCGTTGTGGAAAAGTGGCATAACTTTCCGGCTTGTAGTTAAAATGGTCGAGCGTTTGATTATAGAAAAAGGTTTCTACGTCCTTTAGAGGATTAACCTTCGCTAAACCAACGTTCGAATCTCTTAAAAACGGATCGATAGGACTCAGCCTGTGAGGTGCACCCAAGATGGTCGTGGTGAAGGTGGCAACAAAGAGTAGAAGCCATTGGAACACAAGTGATCTCATTGTTTGAGTTTTGGAGTATAACTTCCAACGAAGAATATTAACTTCCATCCAAGGATTCCTCTATTTATATATGTACTTAATGGGTATATATATATATATATATCATATATATATAGATATATATATATATATATATATAGTATTTTATCTTTATCTTTATCTGTTAGGAAATGATGATTTTAATATCCAGGTATAAGGGTATAATTATTTAATTAAGATATATATGAATATGAATTTGAAATTTAAATTGTTTATGGAGAAAATTAAGGTGGAAAAAGTTATATATGGTTCAACGTCAATATCTTGGATGTTGGCGAAAATTTTGGTTTATAGACTTTTAATCTTCTCCAATAAGTTTATCTCATAATTTATTTTATCTTATTATGATAAGGTACAATAAGTATTGTATTGTGTTGTATAAATAATTTTATAATTATCTTACTGAATATTTCAATGACTTAAAGATTAATTTATCTTATGAATTTTATTATATATTTGTTTTATATTTAAATTTTTGTGTTTTTAAAAAATAAGATACTTTGAGAATAATAAATTAAAAAACATACGTGTTTAGTTTTCTATTGTTGATTTGAGAATTATTTTAGTGGAACGACTCGTGCAACACACGACCAATTGGATATTTTTGGACCACTTTGTGGGGTTTTTTTCTACTCGGTTATTTGGAAATTTTTTGTTTTGTTTTTAATATAATCAAAATGCTGTTATTTATTTCTAAAAATTGTACAGATTTTTAGATGTTGATACAGACATTTGTAACAAAAACCATGTCAATTATGTGTGTGTGAATGTATGATCGTCAAGGGCAGAACACAAGTCTTTTAATTAAGGAGGCCGAACCAACAAAACATCTTCATTGATAAGCACAATTCATTATAAAAAACCGTGTGACAGGAGAATACAACCTATGACCACATATATATAAGGGCCATATACACATAACCACCTGAGCTAAACACAATTCATTGATAATATTTCTAATATCTAGTATTTAAGGGATAAAACACAGGGACCATGGCCCTCCTAGGCCCCTATTGTGTTCCGCCTCTGTGCATCGTATTATACATGCATGTATGCGTATATGCATGCATATAATTAGTTAAAAATTCATAGTCCCTAGTTGGTATATGATAGTTGGATTTATCAAATAAATGGAAATTTTAGTTTCTTTTATATACATATACATATATATAGAGAGACGGGTTTAAATGAGAATTTTAAATTTGGTTGTGAATGTGAGAACAAATGAGAATGTGACATGTGTTATATTCAGACTGAATAATAAAAAAAAATATTTAGATAGAATAATCAAATAAATATTCAGACTGAAAAAATATTTTGATTTAACCGAGTTAATTTTATTTTCACGACGCGAGTCAGAAGAATCACGGCCAAGACAAATTAGATATCATAAGAACCAAATTCATATAATAAACATACTATAGGGAACTAATAAGAAAAAAAATCAAAAACAACGAGACCAAATCGATAAATCACTCTAATATCTATATTTTTATTTTGAACAACGAAGGTTTGATTAAACTAGCAAGACGTTAGAGAAACAGTTACAAAATAAAAATATCAATGGTGGTTTTTTAAGCCAACACATCCTATTATGCACCCAAATATACGAGTGCGTTACTAATATCCTATTATGCACTCTAACATCCATATTATAAAATATTCAGATAAAAATATAAAAACAACTTATTAATCAAGTATTGCTCAGTAATACATAATCTCTTAAATTTAAAGTTTATAAGTAATTATTCTACACATATAATTTTTGAAAAAATCTATAAATCTTATGATATTAATAATAACCTAGTGATAAATAAATACATGATAATAATTAAACTTTAATGACATTATCTTTATTCACACAAATTATATTTCATCATTATTTTTATTCACACAAAAATCCTATATTATTTCTCATTGTGTTGTTGTGGCCACAACTCCTTGCATTTAAAAAACAATATCACTAATAACTATTTATTATTAACATAATATATAGAGACTTCTAATAAAATACATAACAGATTGAAAGAGATAGATTGGTTGTGATGTCGAAATCATGCCATTGCATCAAAACCATTATCAAATCATAGTCACGTAATGCAATTTTTATTCTTCCATTAAGAAAAATAAAAGAATGAGTTCAGGAGTAACTAATTTCCAAATAATATTATCACGTAATACAATTTCTTTTTATATTTTTGCAGTTGTATCTAACTATTAAATTGCATTCACTTATGAATTTGACATATAGATGACGCCCCAGCTTGACTCGAGATCAAGACTCCTTACAGCTCGCACCAATAGCGGAGCGGCTGGAGATTGATTGAAAAGGCGCAGCCCTGCCGCCCCCTTAGCCGCCTAGCTACTCGTGTTCGTAGCTCGATCTGAGGTTAAGACGAGTTCTTTTCTTCGTAATTCTCATTTTATTATTATCTACTTTAGCGAAAAATTTATTTTTTCTCCGGTGACAGGAATTACCATTTTGCAAGTCTCTTCGACCTAAGGGGCGGACACTTTCTGTTATCTAAAGGCGAAGACTCTGAAGTAGGCGAACACTCGGCCCATCGGGCGAACATGCCGGACTCAAGCAGTGATAGGGGAGGAAGCGCTAGCCACCCCAAGCTATATGAGTGATGCCTACTATGATGTCATGTTAAATGGAGAAAATAGTTGGTTATGCCATGTAATAGTAGATTCAAAACTTTCAAAATACACACTTGTGTTGTGTGTGTGTGTATATATATATATAAATATATAATTTTGGGGTGTTTGATTTACAAAATGATTTTTAAAACTAAAAAATTGAAGGAACTGAATCAGGTTTGATTATGCATCTGGTGGTAAAATAAATAAACGGAATCTATCAAAGCATTGGAATCTTTCTATTTGTTTCGTTGAACACAACTTCAAAATTTGACTGAAATATTGATAAATGACTATAATAACTCTTAATTACATCTTCGTATTTTCTTGTTTAAATTATAAATAATAATGATAATATTATTAATTGGTGATTTTGAGTGTGGCGGTG
The DNA here is from genome assembly GCA_036898165.1 of Silybum marianum. NCBI lineage: Eukaryota > Viridiplantae > Streptophyta > Magnoliopsida > Asterales > Asteraceae > Silybum > Silybum marianum. Next base: position 30,839,472 of record CM072538.1, on the reverse strand, counting down.
GTGGCGGCAACAGTGTCGGTTGCAACAACAAATTTAAATTCCATTTAAATGTGAACCAAACGCAAAATAAAATTTGATTAACAAAATTAGCCATTTCAGTTCTTTTGGATCTTGAAAACCAAACATCATTAAATTTCATTTAAAAATCGAAGTATTTTATTTTCAAGAACTTGCGAATTCAAACACGCCCATCAAAAGTGTCTATGGACCATATTTAATTTCACTATCTGATTTTTGTTTTATGAAATAATAGAGATCATAAATAATAAAAAGAGTAAACTATAAATTTGGGTTTTATGATTTTTAAAATAACATTTTTCGTTCCTAGAATTTCAAAATTATAAGATTACTATCGTTGTTTGTAAACGCCTGAATTTAATCCTTACCTATGTAAAGAAATTTCCTCATTTTATTGATTTTTATTGGCTTTTAACCAATCAAAAATCACATGAATAAAAAATCATAAAAAATCGAGTTTGCTTGGGTAAAATAGATTTTTTTTATAAAAAAACAAAAATACCTCTTATTTAACAGAACTTTTTAACGATAGTTGGAGAAAGAGATGAGATCCAAACGTTTTTACAAATCACGATAACCATTTTGTAATTTTAAAACTATAAAAAATTATTTTCAACAAATCACATGGACCAAATTTATAATTTACTCTAATAAAAATGTAATAAATTAGCAACCCCTTATTATTAGAAATTTCTTTTCAAATTCCACAAATAGAATATGTATGAGTTGACCCTAGACGTGGTTATTTCATTTTATTTGTTCTGTATTACTTTAATGTATGTTGTACTGGGTTATAATCAAATAAAAACTTTATATATTATAAAAATTATGAAGTCTTTTATCTTAAAAATTTAAGATTTGATTAATATATATCTGATTTATACTAATTTATTTCACTTGTGTTAGGTTAACATTGTATTTTTGTTTTAGAAACATATTAAAAAGAGATTAAATTATGAAACAATTATGTTTCAACTAAAATCTTAAATTCTAACATCAGATGAAAATAATCATATGGTTAGTTCCTTGTAGACCTGGCAAACGTGTCGCGTCGTGTCGGGTTCAAGGGTTAAACGGGTTGAGAGTGCCTAACCCTAACCCGGCCCGTTTAATTTTCATGTCATGTCGTGTCAACCCGTTTAATTTTCGTGTCATTTTCGTGTCAATCCGTTTAGTTAAATTGGTTGAAATATATTACCAAAATCCATTTCATTCGTATCGAGTTCGTGTCTAGTTAGTATGTTGTGCCAGTTTTTGTCAGGTATACATGAAATTTACAATCACTTTTTATTATTATTTAGTATATACTTTTTTAAAAAAACTATAAAATGTGAGTTGTTGACGTTATTTGCCTAGGGCCAAAGGGGTCTAATATAAACGGATTATTCGGGTCATTTTCGAGTTGAAAATTTTGACCCTGACTTTACCCGTTTAATTTTTGTGTCGTGTCGTGTTAACCCGTTTACTTAGACGGGTTGAAATGTATTACCCAAACCTGTTTAATTCGTGTCGAGTTCGTGTCGGGTTAGCGTGTCGTGTCAGTTTTTATCAGTTCTACTTCCTTGTATGTATTTAACTTTTTAAAATATAGAAAATGTCGATGGTTAAAAATGACTCAAAAATATAAAGTTCTAGTAATGGTCAAGTAAAAAAGATATTTTAGGAGGACTTTTAGAAGATTAGAAGGATATAACATTGCTGAATCATATATCAAATGGTTTAAGTTGTTTTTCTTTTACTAATAAATAAGAACAATATCCAAGAACGAGATTTATATTCAAGACTTTTAGGTTGTCCCATAAGTCTCGATTGTTTGTATAACCGAGAATGAGAATAAATATTATAAACAGAACGATCAAGCTGAAATTGAGGGAAAAAAGTTTATTACTTTCTTCTAATAAAGGAAGAAAAACAAGAGAAACTGATATGCGGTTAGTTAGTGTTAGGGACAATATATTTTGAGAGCCATCCTTCGATGATCTTGATCTTGGTCTCTCGTTGAGCGACCAACCAATCAGGGTCCGTAGCCATTGGAGTGCTAAGATCCAAGCAATGATGTCCTAAAATATAAAAGGAACCGTAAGGTAATACAGAAGAAATCTTATATGAGTTAACCTAATGTAAAAAAATGACTTAATGCTCAAACCATCGTATTCAATATTTTGTTCAATACAAATATAAAAATACCCCAAAAAAAGTGACGTTTTATAAAATAAAGAAAAAGAGGAACAATTTTGTGCAAAAACATTCCACGTTGATGATTAGTTTTTTTTTATAATTACTTCAGAGTAGCTTATCTTTTTTATTTTCTTAAGCACCGACAAATTCTGATAAAAACGTCAAGTACGATAGTGTTCAACATCTACATTTTTAGTAATTTTTCAAGATCGACTATTCTTACACACGATGTTTTTTAAATATTTAAAAAAATGGGTTTGTTTGCAATAAAAACCAAGCCAAATGATTAAAAAAAATTAACCATCATAGAAAAACAACATAAAATTAAAAGTACACTTACCTTCATGGGTATATACAGCTACAACTGTATCTGATATGTTTTAAAGAACTCTGTCAATATAAAAAAAACTTAGTATTTTGATGAGGTTTTAAAAAAGTTATCTTAGATTTAATAAATCTCACCCTCCAGAACTGTATGGATCTCGTAATCCGTTGCTAAAAATAATGTTGCTTGCAAACTTTTCAAGCACCGTTTTTATGCCCTTGTCACATTAATCATACAGTCATACATAAGTTTTACTCTGTAAAAATACTTATATTTAAGAAAAATACTATTAACAACCAAGGTATAATCTACATACATATCCTAGCTCCGAACTCTATCGGGGCCCAATAAGGTCTCGGGGTGACACCAAACACTTGTTCGCATTCCTTGGAGTATTTGTCCAAATCAAAAGGATCTGCTTGGAACATTGTATCTTTTTCTCCACGTCCCATTGGCATTACCATTTCGGTACACGACTTTGTAACAGAAGAAACTAATCAATTAGACCGTGTAAATCTAAATTTTCGACTAATTAGCCCAGTGGTAAGGTAACATCTTGGGGGGGGGGAGTCAGTGGATCGTATTCCTGACTACCCGGGTTCGAACCCTGCGGTGCGCATGTGGAGATATCCAGATCTTGGGCCTGCCACTTTATAGTACCCTTAATTGGGCTGGGCCGAGATCGACGGGGATTAGTCGGGTGACACCCTTAAGTAGGAGTCCGAATACCTCGGGAAAGTGTGTGTGTTAGCTTGCCTTTCAAAAAAAAATTTCTAAATTTTTGACTTGCTATAGGTTTTAGTGATGCTTACAAAATATTCTCCATTCTCAACATGCGCGTGACAAAAGGTGTCGTAAATGCCCCATGTTTGAGGTACTAATAGCATCGCCATTAGCACCTAACTTGGTTGTTCGGAAATGTTTTCCGGACACAATAGTTAGTGTTATTAATATGAGTAAAAACAATTTCAAGAGGGAAATATGATATAATTGTGCCATTATTACCGTAATTTATATAATTAGGTACAAGATTTTGTTCGACTCATATTAGACCTAAATAATCGGAGATTTGGGACGGTTTTCGTAAATAGTAATCCCTGAAAACGAAGTTTTGGACTAATATAATCGTCTTTATTTTGATTGCATATAGATGTTTGTATTTTAGTAATTTAATATATCGTATTATTTATAATGGACAATTTATATTGGTTTGAATTCAAACAAGAATGTAGACGGCATATAAACACCTTGTTTTTTTTATGCATTAAATATTTATACATTTTACGATTAGTTTCTTTTCTATTGGCCCGCTTTGGAATATGATCGGTAATCTCGATATCGATCATAACGTAAGCTAAACCACAAAAGCGAACGTCAAAAGTCCCGGTCTTGTGGAAGAAAATAAATAACATATATACGAGGGAGTTATATATTATCGTCGTTGGGTCAAACGAAATAAATTAGGACGGTCTACTTCTGTTATCTTTTTATTATATATATATAATTACGATAAGCTACTATCATTATATGTTGATAAGAATATTTAACAATGCTTCTTGAATCTTTAATACGTATGCATAATGTTGATTTTTGGTAATTCAGGGGCGTTTGGTTTGACAAAATGTTTGCAATGGATTTGGGTTTTATGGAATGATATAAAATTTGAAATATTTGAAATTGGAAGGATATGGTTTGTAGGATTTGGAATGATATTAAATTTTATTCTTTATAAATAATTTGTAAAAACAAATTATAAATAATTTAAAAAATAAATTCTATTATGTTAATTGATTATTACAAAATGAATGTTTATAAAATATTATTACAAATAAATTCTATGGAATCTCGTAAAATAACAAGTATCAATGGGATTTCTGAATCCGATATAATTAATTCCGGACTTTCATTTGAACCAAACATAAGATTAGAATGAAATTCATGTCTAAATCACATTAAGGAGTTGTTTACTAAACGTTTGTCACCTAAGTGATTATCAAGTCAAATACCTTACCGAATGAATATGATAAGAACAATGAGAAGTCTTTTTGTTGTTTATTTTAATTTTGAAAATAAAAAGATAATCAAATATAACCTATAAACAAAAAGACTCCTAATATTACAAGTATATCAGAAATTGCAAGTATAAAGATGCTATACGAAATTTATAGCGATCGTTCAATTTTAAAATCTTTATATATATATATATATATATATAAACAACAACCTCAAGACATGAGGTGGCATAATGAGTGTTTAGTATTATCAAATCTTGAAATGTGGTAGAGTTTCATCATCCCACATTGGTAAGAACATGCAAAGTTCGGAGGTAGGAAGTGAGTATAAGAAAGGAAGAGATAAACCATAGATGATGATTTGACAATTCTCAAATCATGAAATATGGTTGAGTTCCATCATCCCACATTGGTGAGAAGATGCAAGTTCAAACATATAAAGTTAGTATAAGGATAAATGAGTGAATGCTTTTGGGTCAACTTATATGGTTGGTTCAATTTGGCCTACTTTATTTTTGCAAGTTATATATATATAAAAACAACAACCTCAAGACATGAGGTGGCATGATGAGAGTTTAGTATTATCAAATCTTGAAATGTGGTTGAGTTTCATAAGAATAAATGTGTGAATACTTTTGTGTCAACTCATATGATTATATTAAAAGAACAACCAAGGGAAATGAGATGACATATTGAGAGTTTAGTTTTATCAAATCTTGAAATGTGATAAAGTTTCATCATCCCACATTGGTGAGGAAACGCAAGTGTGGAAGTAGGAAGTGAGTATAAGAAATGAGGGGATAAACCATAGATGATGACTTGACATTTCTCAAATCTTGAAATGTGGTTAAGTTTCAATGTTTCATCATCCCACATTGGTGAGAAGATGCGAGTTCAAAAATATAAATTGAGTATAAGAATAAATTGGTGAATCCTTTTGTGTCAACTCATATGGTTGGATCAATTTGGTCTACTTTATTTTTGCAAAATAAATCAATTTATATAACAAATAAGTAAAATAATGTTTTTTGTTAAATAAAAGACTTGACTAATTTTAGATTACACAAAAAAATTACCATGAGAAATTTATGTGTTCGAATATAGTGGGTAGATTTGTGAAAGGAGGAACAAAATGTCGGTATCTATATTTGTAAATTTCTATATATAAAAGTAAGATCCACAAAAAATGATGTAGCACCCTAAGAATTGAGTATTATGTATTTCTTGCATTGAGATTTTTGTGTATCCCACATTGATGGAGAGATGAAAGATTAACAATTGATGGTAGGTATATGAGAGGAGGTTGTGGTGTGTTTGTTTTAACTCATGAGTTTGGATTCTCTTGGTTAATCCTATAAATACATGTTGTTGGCTCATGTTGGCTATAAACCCTTCAAACTCTTGGATTGGTTCATTTTGGCCAACCATCTATTTGTAAAAAAGTTAACATGGTTTTCTATTTATGATTTACTTTAATCCAAAAATGATTAAATAGTAAATTTTAGTTACAAATTTCATTTTCATGAAATATTGAAAAGAAAATTTTGTTTGGTGTTTTCTAATTACATGTTCTCCGTTTTCACAAAATATTGAAAATTGTCTACGGGGTTTTTAGTTTTTTTAATAATGTGTTCTTTGTTTTTCAAGTTTATTTTGCATAGTCGATCAGATTCTTAATTCTAGATGATTTGTGATTATTTATTACGTAAGTTATTAGCTAAAACATACATGTTTGATGTCATTTAATAAATAAGGCTACAAAACAAATTAAATTTTAAAGATTAATTTGAAACACCTCTACCATGATACTTAATATTGTGTACGTTGGCCAAAATAATTTACATCTAAAACAGTCAAATAAAATGATACATTGCATTTTATTAGTTGTCAAATAATGAATTAGGTTTATCTTAACCTAATTACGTATTTGTTAACAGTGTAATTTTGTCACCACGCAACGCGTGGTGGCACACACTAGTTTAAATAATTTGATTTCAAAAGTCCCTTGCACGGTTATGCCGTCTCAATTTTTGTTTGAGCTCAAATCAAAGGTTGTCATTTGCAATAGGTCCGTTTGGTACTTTGGTTTGCGAGATTTAAGGACTATTTATTAAATGTTTAACTGAAAAAGTTTTTATGAGTAAAATTCAGCACCATCATTTATTTATCGGGTAAGATTTTAGTCAATCAAACGGTATATTATGCGACAATTTACCTTGTACACACTAACCGTGGTAAGAGTCACCACCCTCACTTACCGAGTAAGACTATCGGCCCTTTCTTTCGCTCTTACCGTGAGAAGCAATGCCTTTTTGTTTATTTTGAAAATGTCACCAACATTTGTCATATCATCTTGTTGTTTATTTTGGTATACCATGAGAAGTAATGTCTGACATAACAAGATTCGTGAATATATAATAACTTACAGTAAAAAATGACTCAAAAATAGAAATATTTGATGATAGTTTAAGTAAAAAGAAAGGTGAAAGTTTTTGCTGAGTGTATAATATTAATAAATCCTATCCTTGCTATATTCGTTTTGTAATCTTTTTCTTAGTGTCTTGTTAATAATAATAAAATTGGCATTGTTCAAAAAATAAATAATTAAAAGGATATAACATTACTCGATTACTGGATTACATATCAACTACTTGAAATTGTTATTTTTCTTTTGCTAATAAATAAATAATCCAAGAACAATATTCAAGAATAAGATTTATAATCAAGAATTTTAGGTTGTCCCATAAGTCTTTATTATATGTATAACTCATATTAAGCTTAAACACTACAAATATAACAATCGAGATGAAATTGAAACAAAAAAAACTAATACATTCTTCTAATAAATGAAGAAAAAACAAGAAGACGGATTGATATGTCATTAGTTAGCGTTAGGGGGAATATATTTTGAGAGCCATCCTTCTATGATGTTGATCTCAGTATCTCGTTGGGCGACCAACCAATCAGGGTCCGTATCCGTTGGAGTGTCGACATCCAAGCAGTGATGTCCTAAAACATGACATGAATTGTTATGTAATACAAAAAAGACTTACCTCTGTGTTAACTTAATATATATAAGAAAAAAATGACTTATTGCTCAAACCATCATATCAATATTTTATTTGATACAAATGTAAAAATACCAAAAAGAGTGACACTTTGTAAAAATGAACAATTTTGGGCAAAAATACTCCATGTTGATGATTAGGGTTTTTTTATAACTTACTTCTAGAGTAGCTTATCTTTTGTATTTTCTTACACAATGTGTTTTTATTATTGAACAAATTAAACAATCGTTTGTTTGCAATAAAAACTAAACTATAAATGATTGAAAAAGTTAACCACCATATAAAGTAGAAACACAACATAAAATAAAAAATACACTTACCTTCTTGGGTATATATAGCTACAACTGTATCTGATATGTTTTGAAGAACTCTGTGAACAGAAAGAATAAACTTAGTTTATATTTTTTTATCAGGTTTTAGAACAAGTTATTTGAGATTGAATAAATCTTACCCTCCAGAACTATATGGATCTCGTAATCCGTTGCTAAAGATAATGTTGCTTCCGAACTTTTCAAGCACGGTTTTTATACCCTGATCATCACATCAATTAAACATTCACACATAAGTTTTACTCTGTAAAAATACTTATATTTAAGAAAAGTATAATTAACAATCAAAGAGATAGTTAACATACATAACCTCCGAACTCTATCGGGGCCCAATAAGGTCTTGGGGAGACGCCAAACACTTGTTCGCAATCCTTCAAGTATTTGTCTAAATCAAAAGGATCCGCTTGGAACATTGTATCGTTTTCTCCACGTCCCATTGGCATTACCATTTCGGTACATGACTTTATAACAAAAGGAACTAATTAGAACACATAATTGTAACATTTTAAACAGGAGTTGGGTTATTGCGACGCCATTGTCGTTACAAAAGTTGTTTTTGTAGTGCTTGTAACATATGGAAAACTATTAATTTTTTTTTGGAAAAGGGTATCCTAGACGTTTGCCTAGACTAATAATCTCTGGCAATTTTAAGACTGCTTAAGCATGCAGCCCTGAGATAATTCCACAGTGGCCACAAGTTGTTTGCGCCTAGATTCAAACCTGGGGTAGATGGGTTATCTAACCTCATCCCCCACAAGTCTTAACTAGTACGCCACAAGTCTTGTGGTTAAAATAATTGTCTAATTTATGATGTGTTTATGCACTAGTGACGACTTTTAATGTTGCTAATTATTGTATTTGTGGGCGGTTTTGGCACGCCCTTGGCATCGAGTTTATGTCCTTTTTTCGTACATATAAACCGCCTTTTATTGTAACAAAGCATTTAATATACAAAAAGATTACAGGTTTTGATGCTCGTGTGGTAAAAAAATTCTTTGTTTTCAACGTGGCAAAAGGTGTCGCAAATTCCCCATATATGATGTACTAAATAGCGACACCTAGATTTGTCGCCATATTTTATTTATTAAGTAAAAACGTACCTGCCAATCCCATCCATAATTTTTGTTGATTCTTAAATCATATAAGTGATAGCAACTTGTTCCATAAATCGGAGCAAATCCCGCGATGATTTTGTCTAAAATATAAGTCTTCTCTTCAGCTGCGTTGCAAAAAGTTTGTAAATAGTTATCTGTCGGGTTATCATATTGAGCCATAGCATCATATCGGTCCTCCAAATTTTTCTTGAGATCTTGAGTTGTGTTCAAAGGCCTTCAAAATCCGATAATAATACTTTTAGAAAAAAAAAACATCAAGATATCTTAATTATTAGCAGAATGATGATGAGAAAAGTTGTGTCGTTACAAGCATGTGTTGAATATTTGAGAAAGGTTCGAAAGGCCATGGGGTTGAAGAGCAACTCTATCGATTTCGAACCAAGATTCTCTTATGGTGTTGTAGCAACTCGTGCTTGTACTCTGTGCATAAAAAATCGTCTTAGTTACATTTATGACGGTTAAATCCGTCGCAAAAACGTGAACAAAATTTATTGGATCTACTTACGTTAAAGTCTTTTGAAACAACAACATCGTATCCGTTTTCAGGAGTGAGTCCCAAAAAGTAGAGGATTGGAGCCGATGATGCCAATGCTCCGTAACCGATGTGGGGATATTTCAAACGTAACCACGAAGCTAGCACTATTTTTGAAAAAAGAAACAAGTCAAACCACATAGTAAAGTGGTACATACGGTAAAGTTGAGATCATGTGAGAACACTTTAGTTTGGTGAGAACTCTAAGGATACTTTTGAGTATTTGGATAGGTTTTTTTTATTAAATAGCTTTTGTAAATAAATGTGAATTGGAGTGGTATGACATGTAAAGGAGACGAGATCTATTAGAGTCCCACGTCAGCAAGAAAGTTAATCTTCTCAACGGCTTTTTTGGAGAGTAAGTATAAGGGTTCCAACTCATATTACATATAGAGAGAGGTGATCATTTGAGAACCCAGTTATTTGTGATAACTATGAGATCCAACTACATGTATGGGTTCAGTGAGTAATCATAGTATAACTTACCATGTAGGTTTTAATGTTTGAAACGTAAAACATCCATGCCTTGGATGGATGAATGAGTATTAACAGTATGAATTACTATGTTTGATTGTAATATTTTTTGAAATAGAAAACACATTGGTTTGGGTTCAGTAAGTAATCACGATATGAATTACCAAGAATGGGTTCAACATGTGTAGTTGTGAATGGATCTCACAATTCTCACAAAAATACAGAGTTCTCCAATGAATGGTCACCTCTCTCTCTCTCCCTCTCTCTCTATATGTGTGTGTGTATGTATATATATATATATATAGAGAGAGAGAGAGAGGGGGGGTTCAAATGAGAACTTTGTAAATTTAGGCTATGTTTGGCAAACTAGCTGATAAGCTAGTTGATGGCTGATAAGCTAGCTGATGGCTTATAAGCTAGCTGATGACTTATAAGCTAGCTGGTAGCTGATAAGCTAGCTGATTAACAAATTATGTTTGACAAAAAGTAGTTGATAACCATTTAAATGACTAAAAAGGACATCTTGAAAAAATAATAATTAATATTAATGAGGGTATAATCGGAAAAGGTGGCAAAAAGCTCCTCATAAGCTACTCAAAGTAGCTTATCAATAAGCTGACTTATAAGTTAGCTTATAAGTCAGCTTATGTGCATCCAAACATGTACACTGAAAATAAACTAGTTTATAAGCTAGCTTATTTTTGCCAAACAATGCCTTAAAGAAACAAATGAACACCTTGTAGACCGCATATGATGTGGGTCCCACATATTAAAAAATCATATTTGATTCAATGGTGGGCCCCATTGAATCAAATATGATTTTTTAATGTGTGGGACCCACATCATATGTGGTTCACAAAGTGTTTCTTTGTTCCTTTAAATAGGGGTGTTCTTGTATGATCCCTCCCCTATATATATATATGTGTGTGTGTGTGTGTGTGTGTGTGTGTTAACTTACTTCCACCGTATGATGCTCCAATAGCTATGACCGGACAATTTTGTGCTGACATATTCTTCTTAACATCGACGATTATTTGAGCATAATCTGCTAAGGCTTGCTCCGAACTAAAGAATCCAAGAGTGTCAGCATTTTTGTACGCTTCATCTTTCGACCCAAACGGCATCGAAGTCCCATAATATCGATGCTGCAAATTACGTACAAATCATTAATCCACAAATCAATTATATACAACTAAGTTAAACCACACAATGTATAACAAACATACCTCGATATAAACCACAAGAGCGTTAAACCGTGAAGCAAGCACAGGCACAAACCCAACATATTCTACATCTATCATGACGCTATCCTCCTCTCCCGCATAAAGAAAGATAGGGGAATTATTGGTAGGGCCACCCCAATATTTACTGTTGATAACATAACGTTGTTGAAAAGTCGTGTAACTTTCTGTCTTAAAATTGAAATGATCCAACGTTTGCGTATAGTTATAAACCTCATACTCTTGCGAGTTTTTGGTACTTTTGGTATCTGCCGTTTTAGGCATAAACCTATTTCTAGCGCCTAACTTGGTTGTTCGGAAATGTTTTCCAGATACACAAGTTAGTGCTATTAATATGATTAAAGACGATTTCAAGAGGGGAAAATGATGTAATTGTGCCATTGTTACCGTAATTTTTCTAATTAGGTACACCATTTCATTCGACTCATACTCGACCTAAATAGTCGGAGATTTGTGACGGTTTTCGTAAATAGTAATCCCTGAAAACGAAGTTTTGGACTAGTATAACCATCTTTATTTGGGTTACATATAGATGTTTGTATTTTAGTAACTTGGTATATAGTGCTATTTGTAATGAAAATTTTATATTAGTTTGAATTCAAACAAGAAATGTAGACGGCATGTAGACATTATAATTCTTTTGCATTAAATATTTGTATATTTTATGATTGGTTCAAATGGTTCTTTCTATTGGCCCGCTTTAGAATATTACCAATAATCTCAACATCGATCATAACGTCGTAAGCTAAACCACAAAAGTGAACGTCAAAAGTTATATATTATCGTATTTTGGTCAAACGATATAAATTAGACCAATCTGGTTTTTTTTATCTTTTTATTATATACAAAATTACGATAAGCTACCATCAAGATACGTTAACAAGAATATTTACCAACGCTTCTTGAATATTTAATGTTTATAAATAATGTTGTTTTTTGGTAATTTATGGGACGTTTGATTTGACATTATGTTTTTGAGAGGTTTGACTTTTGTGGAAAGGTTTCGAATTTAAAATATTTGGAATCGAAAGAATTAATTTGGTTTGTAGTATTTGGAATAAAATTAAATTCTATTGTTTGTAAATGATTTATAAAAGCAAATTATAAATAATCTTAAAAATTAATATATTTTATTTTATTTATAGATTATTATAAAACTTATTTTAAATCATTATTACAAGCAAATTCTATAAAATAGTGTATAATAACATATATTTCATGGGATTTCTAAATCCAATATTTATGAACTTTCATTGAAATTTTGAAATTTAAATTCCAAACTTTCATTTACATCAAACACCGAATTGAAGTAAAATTCAATATCAAATCTCATTAAATCTCATAAACCGAATGGACCTTTAATGTAGTATTATTGTTAATGACAACCGTTGATTTATGTTATTAGAAGATGTTTTGAGCTCAAACAAAAATTGTAGTAAATATAAACGAGATCAAGGTAGTCCGCCCATTGGCCAACTAAGAAATACTCATGCAAATTTGATGTTTTTTTAAAGAAACATGCAAATTTGATGTCATTAAAACTAAGGTGGCATTTGTTTTTTAAGAGATGTTGAGGTATGATTTCAGTTTTGAAATGGTTATGAAACGTCTAAACGAATCATACATAAGTGTTGATTAAGAGCTTAAAATGAAAAAACAAACAAGGTCTAAATGAATGAAACTTTGAATTATTTTATCTAATATATATGATTTTATACAAGTCGTTTTTTGATGTAAAAAGATTTTTCAGGTTTGTTAGCACGTTGACAATCCCGACCGGTTTATAAAGTAGATTAGAGCAAAACTTCAAGCCTATGAAAAAGGGTTTCAGTTTGCAATATCAGACCCGATCTACTCTAATTTTAATATATTATAAATAAGGTGTTTTAAATAATATTTATGAGTAAGATACAAATTAGGTCCTTGTGGTGTGGTTCACACCTTTTATCAACTTTAATCCCAAAATGAAAATAAATATCGAGTTTGCTGCTCCAACCATTACCAAACTAATACCTATTCTGTTTAGTACTTCAGGTGCTTCTGTTGCAACCATTACCAAACTAATACCTATTCTGTTTAGTACTTCAGGTGCTTCTGTTGCGTATAATGTATGCATGGTTTACATTTTTTGCATTCTTTGAGTTCCTCCTTCTAACACAATCCGTTTAACTTAGTGGCCTATCTTGGTACAAACTAAAGTAGGTAAAATTTTGTCAACCACAAGGACTGAATTTGTAATTTACTCTATTTATGAAAACAAACGACAGGGACTCGTTGAACGTTCCAACTTCCAACTGAGAAATATCAAGAAATGAATTGATGTTTACATGCAAAAACTAATTTATTACGAAAAAGAAAGTTCACTTTATATCAAACGCTAATAAGAGATGAAGATACTTCTATATAAATGTCATGCTCTCCACCTCGCATTAAAAAGATTTTACTTGATATTCATCCATCTACAATCGTTACAAAATATTTGGGATTATCAATCAAATATTGTTATTAACTTACATATCAAACAAACATTTAATCTTTTCAATCAACAATTGATACAATTACAATATAGGTCTTTGTTATACATTTTAATCCATAAGACTTCAGCGAAAGGATTTTATTTCTTATTGATAAGAGGTGATGTTAAAGTCGGAAACAGAATCAACACAACTGTTTATGTAAACCGATAAATGTCTGAATATTTATAATTGTTTATTTACTTTGTTTTTTGTTTTCCCCTAGAACTGATATTCGTTAAATATTCACAACAATTTCTTTTCACTTCCACACAAAAACTTGATCCATTAGATGTAAAAAATATCAAAAAGTATAATGGTTTATTGTATCATCTCCCAGTAAGAGGTTAAAATCAAATCCCAATCCCAAACCCAAAACAATTATGTTATAAGTAACTTGTATACCTATTAGTCTGGATTTGTCATGAAGGCTAGCATCTTCATGACCTTGCCAATTTCAGCATTTTGCCATCAAACAAAGCAATCAGCTTCAGCAATGACCAAAATAACCTGTTATTTGATAATCAACAGGGAAACAATCAAATCCATCCAAGGGTATTAATGAAATTTACCTGATGAGAACGATATTGTTATCTTTATTATTCCAATTGTTAATACTCCGGCTCTATTATTTCATCCTAGAGTGTTAAAATTTGCATTTTGTATTCACCTCAGCTTACGGGTGCCTCACACTTTCCTTTAGCTTCGACCAGTTTATATTCTCGGCACATTTTGAGCATATATACGTGTTCACAGAAGACCTGAATGGAAAATAAGCATCAAGGTAAAATTGATATGAATAACTTTATAAAGTTATAATGGTTGGATGTTGATCATTTAGAATTTGTTGTTACTTGTTGGGTAAAGAATCAAAACCATCTTCACAGCATAAGAAGCAAACTCCTCCTTTTCCATGACTTGATTCACAGTCTAAATTCTTTATACCTGCATCATATAAATTTTTGAGAAATAAGTAAATGGAAATGTGAGAATGTTGAGAAATAAAGAAGCAAGGTAAAACTACAAAGAAGTAACAACACAGTCAACAGACCTTCTGAATTTGATGATCGATTCAGAGCTGAATAAACCTCTTGCTGCACAGACCGTTGCAATTCAAGTTGCATACCCATGCAGGCTTCCAGCATCCTCTGCATGTCATTCATCCTTTCCTGAAGCATATCCATATCAATCCTTAATCCGTTGATGATATCCCGTTCCTGCAACAGATGAACCATGAATAGTGTTCTTCCTTTATAGAATCCAAGTAAACATCAATAAAGTAAACAAAGTTCAAGAAGAGAGAGTAAGGATAATTTTGTATTGGGTTTCAGTGAGAAGAGAAGACTCACAGTTCCAAAGTGGTGATGGATATCAGGGAATTGGCTATCAGCTGCACCTTGTAAATTGTTGTTACTTTCTGTTTGGGGGATGACTGATGGTGAAGGATGAGCCTCTATGCCACCTGGATGAGCCTCATCTAGACTCGGCTGCTCCTGATTTTGCTGTTCGCTGTCTAGATTCCATTCATTTTCTGAATCAAATGCCTGATCTTGTCTATCCACATATGATTGCAATAGCTGGTTGAGTCTTGCACCGAAATCACTTTGAAGAAGATTAGAGACTCTCCTCCTACATGAATTTCTGAATTAGCTTGTTGTAATAACCCAAGTCCTAATTTTTTGGGTAAATACATGAAGTTGAAGGTTGTAATAACCCAAGTCCTTCTCTTTCTCTCATTCCAATCGTAAAGAGCTCAAGTGTTGTGTGTGTGTGTGTGCGTTTTCTTCATTTTTGGGGAGAAAAGCGGGTGTGAAGAAGGAACCATTGAAGGTCTTTTTGGCGTGAATAAACTACTTGATAACGTGAATAATGGAAGCGAGTAGATAGTAATGATTGGATAAACTACCTGCTTGTAAGTTCTCCGAGTTCAAAGCTGCTGCCATTATCATCATCCGACAAATAGAATGCATTACTCCTACCAACCGGTGCAGCTTCCTGATACGAATTTCCAACAAACCAACTTTCTGTGGTGTCCTCCAGGGTATGGTCATACCACTCTTCATGTGATTCTTGAAAATCACTCCCTACAGTTTCCTGATACCAGCCATGTTCATTCTCATTCTCATTCTCATTCAAATTGGGATCTGATTCGATACGAGTTAAATGACGCCATCCACCCTCATTATCATCATCATCTTCTGTAGATGACTCCTTCCACTCATCTGGCTGTATGGAAACTTCTTGCCAATTGAAGCTATCATGTATTTCCGATTCCTCCACATTGGACTGAGCGAGCATTACTTCATCCACTTCTGGCAGAGGATCATGTGCTATGCATTCAGTGCCCAATGTTTCAAGTGACAATTCAGAGTGGTTAATATTTTGATTTGTTTCTACTGAACCATCCAGATCCTGGCTTCTGGTTTCAGTGAGTGGTTGTTCTTCACTTTCCTCATATTGTAGAATGTTTTCATGTACTGGAGTGGCAAATTCTTGTGGATTGCAGGCTTCCCAGCCACTTGCCAAATTAGTCGTGTCAAATTCTTCACCAATTTCATCCGGTATCTCCTGAACAATTTCGTCAGCTTGTTCAATCATATCATTGTCAGATGAGGTGTCAGGGTCAGACTGGGCGCCATCTGGAGCATGGTCATAGTTATTCAATCTGGTGAGGAACCCTTTCCTGCTTCAAGTGATCCCATTAATAAAAGAACAGATTTGAGAATTATAGAGTTAAAAGAATATATTAAAATAATGTGGACAGCTATAAACTTGGCAGTTGACATGCTATGATCTGGAAAGTTCAGATCCATGTAAAGCAGAGCTATGATTTGTGACCGTTGTTGCAAATTGAAAAAGACATGTTGATCAAGTCAAAGTGTCAAACTTCCTACTCCACTGTTCCTTGTCTTTTTAACGCCATTTCTTGTCGATTCGCATTGTTTCTTTTATAGTTTACCACACTAATCAAACCTTTTAAAAAGCATAAGCTATAGAGTAACTAATTATATCTTCTTAAAACATACTTGATATAAATTTAAATACCATATACTTGCATTATGCTACTACCAAAAACCCTCCATCACCACATCATTCCCCTTGTGGGTTGGCTGTTTTGCACTTTTTATAATCCAGCCGCATAAATAAGACATACAAAAGTTCGATAAACTGCATAAATATTTTCCTGGAAAATGCATGGTATTAACAAAGGCAAAACCTACATTTTGTTCATTATAGTTTTATGACATCAACAAATGAGTCACTATGGTTTTATTTTAATAACATGTTGACTATGTTAATATTTCCTTATAATTTAGCCATTGCCGTTATTAAATTATCAAACAAAGATAATGACAGATCTCCAACTTGGCATTCCATGTGCACCATGGCTTTTCAAAGAATGAAAAGTTGAAAACCTACATTTTGGTCAAACACGGCCTTTTAATTTAACTATGGATCCTGTCTATTATAAGTTGTAAAACTTAATTTTCGAAGGGTGGATCATACACATAAGGCCATTGTTGTCACTTATATAGAAACTACGCAAATCATGATTTTGGTACAAGCTCGTGATCCTCACTGTGGTCTTTAACTGTTCACAGTGCTTGAAATCACATACAAAAATACGTAAAAAATTACACTGTACTCAGCATGAATACACCACAATGGAAATTCATCAAAAAAGATTCGCATTGCAACAAAACTCCTGAATTACTGATGCCTTGTCAGCAGAAGGTTATAAATACAAAGGCGTGAAAGTTCATATTTAACTTAGAGATCTATCAGAACACATTGGAGTCATCAGGAAAGACGATGAAGAAAGTACAAAGCACTTTAGGTCTCTGTGAATAGGTAGGAGAGGTATATCCATTTTTATATATTTATTACATAATTTTGACCTAATTATGTAGGTTCATTCTGCTGTATTCTATTCTTTTTATTAATTAGTATTAATCTTGACTGTGCCTTGTAAGTTGTAACCTTGTATAGAAAGTATTCCACTATTCCTTTCATTCTTTCGATGTATCTTCAGGACTCTGCTATCACGTTCCCCTGTAATTCAAAGTTTTTAATCCTTTTTATTAATATAATGACATTTCAGGGCTAGTGTTCAAAAGCGGCTACTATATTCGCAGTTTGTTCAGAACAGAATGGTGGGATTATCTAAATTGAAGTGCATTACAAAATCCATTAGGCAAATACTTCACAAATACATGCATGGTCATAAAAACCAAAATTAAGCAAACTATATTAGTTCATAAAAAAACTGTTTCTAGCAACTAGCGCTACTAAGGAACTTCGAGATGTGCACCGCCGAACAGTCTAATCCCTGACAGCTAGCACTTAATCATAGTAGAATAATGAATCTAAAAGAACAACTAGTCTGACAAAGACAAAAGGAGAATGTTCTTTCCACCTCAGGTAGATATGCAAACAAAAACTGAGGAAAGAAAGGAACAAAATGTACCTTATATCAGATACAGCTTGTGTTTGCCTCAATAACCCCAACTCAACGGAAGTCTGTTTTGCATCTTCTACAAATCTTCGATTCCGCAAAAATCTACCTTTGAGTGATGACTACAATAGAATTATAGCATTAGTGAAAACAAACATACAATATGTAATACATGTTCTAACGTTGAAGTAAATGTTTGAACCCATGAGGATGAAATGCAATAAATTTGCCTTGCTACAAAAAGTGTCCTAGACGAAAAGTAAACAAATCATCTCCACATATACCATCTTGATCCTTGTTGTGCTATAAAACCTATAAGAAGCACACAACTCTTTCATCACAGAATACTACTCTCTCCATTCTGCAATTAGAGTAAATTTCCAGAATCTGCACACTAAGCGTGCTTGTAAGTTGTGATTATGAGTAGTAGGCATGAGAGCACCAGCATTCTAGACTAAGGGGCCGTTTACCAAATCTTACCCGGGTAAGTGCTTACCTGCGAATTTCAACACTATCACTTGCTTACCGGGTAAGATTTTAGTCCACAAAAACGGCATCGTATGCAACAATTTACCCGGTAAGCGCTTACCGTGGTAAGATTCGTTGCAATCACTTACCCGGGTAAGACTCTTGGTCATTGCGTTCTTTGTCTTCGCTCTTACCAGGTAAGATTTTTGGTACTTGTTATATTCTTCCAATAAGGTAATATGGCTTGGTAAGCACTTACCCAGGTAAGCGTTAAGGATGAACAAAATTTACTCTAGTTGTTGCTTCAATGAACAAAATTTACTCTAGTTGTGGAAATTTTTATGAAAAAAACATACTGGATAAAGCACCTAAGGATGTTTAATTAACAGAATTTTAACATGTAATAATGACTAAACATTTTAGTTTATTTTTAACTAAGTAAAGCTTATACAACCCTGCAAGCCTATTTTTTGAGTAAACTACAGTAAAGGCTTTGGTTGTATCATCATTTCTCACTGTTGGTGCTCGTGAATGGAGATGATAGGTTCAAATAGCAACAACTGTTACAAAAAAACATAATGGTGCAGTTGCACTATGGATGTTCGAAGGAGCTCACCTGAATTCGGTGGCGATGAGCAAAATTTGATACAAATTTATTCTCCAATAAACTCTCAAGCTCCGTCTCCCTTTCCCTCTCAAACTTCGTTAACAAGTCAAGAAGAGCCTGTCTGCCATATATCCTACAGATAGGCCTTCGTGCACCAACCCCACAATCCACTGATCCATCTAGACCTTGTTCGATTTGTGAACTAATTTCTGTAGATGACTCTTCTAAACCATTTCGACAACTGTCTCCTTGCTGAGTGCTCAATTCTATCCGATCCCTCACTATCCTCACCCTCTTGCATTCATTCTCCCCAAGCCATTGTGACCGTGAGCAATTGTCTATCCTTGAGCTATACGATGTATGGGCCCCAAAGCTTTTGCTTCCCCACTCATGGAAAATCTTCCTCACACGCTCCTGTTCTAGGACATCAAAAGGAGACTGTTGGAAACTCAGTCTGTTGTTATCCTCTGGTCTATTTTGTAGCCCTACTTGATTTTGATTTCGGTTTTGGTTTTGAGGACACTCGTTTTCAATTTCGTTGGCATCCCTTGATGTGTGTTCATTTTCCATGCTTTCACCTCCCAAAGAAGACGAGCATGGGATTTCATTACCAGTCTGCACGCCACTCATTTGCCGCCTTACATTCTCTCCAACTCTGCCCTCACTTTCAAGATCCCTCCACATTTTCCGGATGGAGGATGTGTGGGTGGTTGATCTCTCTTTATTACCACACCTCCTTGATGCTGGAGGATGATTCTCACCAATATATGAATCCAGCACTGAAGCCTTATGTAATCCAGCAATCGCCATTTCTTCACACTAAACCACAAGGATTCTTAATTATCGTGCTGATCTCTCTGAGTCCAATAAGAAGCTTACCTGTTCCCAATGCTTTCAGGCTTGAAAATTCCAGGATCGCTACAATTCACCAGCATGAGGCCACCGACAAATGACATCAAACGAAATCCTTGCATTCCTGTTCCAACAAAGGAATACTACTCTAGTAGTAAGATGTAAGTTAGTTACATGAACTACATTAATCCAAATTTATAGCAACATTATTGCATTATTATTGCAATTATAGAAAGTGATTTTGGTAATTTGAATTTGATAAGGCAGCAGTGGTAAGCCTAGTTATTTATTAACACAAACACTTAAAACAGTTTTGCATCAAAAAATGTCCCTGGATCTAACAAATAGAATTTAATTATAAAAACTCTGCACACTATTATCTTACTGACTCAGAAACATAAAAAAAAATTGAATTAACATGTTCTATTTCAAATATCATTGATGAGAGATAACATATCTCAGAAAATTTTGATGTATAAGCCAAAATTACAAAAAAATATAAATCTGAACAATATGAACCGATTGAAATAGATAAATTCAGCAAAAATAATAAATAGACCTGTGAAATGCTCTATCTCTCCTTCTTTATATATCCAAATTCTTTAGTAACACGAGCGAAGTCAAAGAGCCGAATCATATAATGAACAAAATATGATCCGAATGAAATAAATAAGTTCATGAGAATATCAATAACTTTCTGTCTATTTCAACACATAAAACAAAAAACATATTACAAGCAATAAGTCAATAACAAATCAAACAATATGAACCGATTGAAATAAATAAATTCATCAAAAAAACATATTACAAACATTAATACATCAACAAACATGAACCGATGATTGAAATAAGTAAATTCATCAAAAAATATCAACCGACCTGTGAATGCAATGTTCTTCACTGCTTTACGCCTCCATATTCTTCAGTAACATGAACAAAATCAAAGAGCCTAATGATAAAAATGAAGAAAATATGATTCAATTGAGATAAATAAGTTGATAAAAAAAATAATATATCAACCTGTCATGTGCTATATTCTTCACCTCTTTACGCCTCCATATTCTTCAGTAACATGAAGGAAATTAAAGAGCGCAATCATAGAATCAACAAAGTATGAACCGACTGAAATAAATAAGTTGATAAAAAATGAAATGATCTGTTAATTACCTCCAAATTCTTCAGTAACATGAATGAAAATTAAACAACCCTATCGATAGTAGGTATTAGTCACACCAGCAAAGAATAGAGAGAGAATGTGTGTGTGTGTGTGTGTGAGAGAGAGAGAGAGAGAGAGAGAGAGAGAGAGGAGACCACGTTTCTATTGAAGTCGCATAAATTGTGCCTTAACTGCAACGTCTATGTTTGAAGGTGGAAGAAGAAGGGGGGGTATGTGAAAAGACTATTTTACCCTTCTTTCGATTTTAGGGGAAGTGCCTTTTCACTTGCTTTCCTGCAAGTCTTGAATTCAACGGTAAGTTTGACAAGATGACGGACGGGTCCCTGGTGAAGATAAATACGATGTCGTGTGACTTACTGTTTTCCTTTTTCCTTTTATTTTTCCATTTTTTTAATAACGGAAAATTATTTTAAGCTAAATAAAATCCAAAATATCCAAAAATATCTTATATTTAAGTAAGGAGGTGGTTGGTTTGCAGAACAGAATTCAATAAGATTGGGATCTATCAGAGGAATTTGACTTTGAAAGTATTTGAATAGAATTTGATTGAATTTGACTACGCGTTTGGTTGATATGAATTGAACTGGAATCTCGCAAAAGAATAGAAATATACATCTATCGGGGTGAGGGTGACAATTGTGACGATGACATTAGTGGTGTGGTGGTGGATAGGTGGGGTGGGGTGGGGTGGGGTAGGGCATGGGAGGGGGTGGCGACTATGACAGAAAAAATAGTGGCGTGGGGGTGATGGTGGGTGGGGTTGAGGGAGGCGGTAGCGGTGGTGGAATGCTAATATTATTGATGGTGGTGGTGGCAGGGTCGGCAGTGGTGGCGATGGCGGTGGATATGTTGCCAGTGAGGGTGGTACGGGTGGGGCGGGGAGAGGGCGGTAGTTAAATTTATTTTTGTCTTTCTAAAAAAATTTTATAAATTATGTTACATTAACTACAAAATGGAATTCAAAATCCTTCACATGTGCTAAGGAATGATCAAATCCCTCAACCATGGAATTCGGTGGAATCCGATGGAATCCAATCTATTCATTCCGTGAACCAAATACCATTGAGGAATTTGGTCAAAGGAATTTGGCATTCCAATTCCTTTGAATTCCGCGAACCAAACAGCCCCTAAGAGACTAAGAAAGAAATGGAATTCAATGAAAAACTGTAGTGTTTGGTTCAGACGAATGGATGAAAATGACATTTTCTCGATTTAACTTGAAATGAAATTTTGGGCTTTTAAGAAATTGATTCATTATGCAATATAAAAAACAAACAATTGTTTTAAATTTCATTCTCATTAATTATTTATAAATACCTCTTACCAAACAGCTCCTCCATATCAAAGAATTGTATAATTCTAGCGTTATAACAATCATACTCGAATGTACATTTATATAAACATATCATTCTCAAACCCACTTTGCTTCGTCTTGAAGGCAAAATATCCAAATTTATAGATACTTGCATTTAAATCAAATTACGGTTTTTTCTTTATGAAAATTAACATAACCACGAAGAAATAATAACACTGACAGTTTGAATTGTGTTTATTAAAAGATGTGAAATACACAAATTATTTGTGAATTTATCTAGATTTTCAATTAAATTTTTATTTTAAGTTTGATATGTTTGTTGTATGTATTTAATTTATAAAAATCTATTATAAATTTCTATAACCAATAGAACAATAAATAATAACCATGAGTTTGATGGATACTCTTTAATATTATAAAGTTTAAAGAACAATAATACAAAAATTAAGCTTGTCTATATATCAAATGTTATAACTTTTTATAAATAATATAAAATGACTTTGTTGGCTAATTATGATATTTAAGCAAAAAGTTAATTATCAACGACTTCAATCAATTCCACATAGAATCCACCTTCAACGACATCAATGTAAGGGTATATTGTTTGGCTTACTGAGCGGCTAACGCATCATGCTATGCTATGATATAAAACGTCATCCTCTTCATGATTGAGCATTGACTTGTAGGGCTATAGACTTATTACAGCACAAGAAAAACCTAATGAAATCTACAACACTTCTATCTAATCAGATTTCTAAGATATTTTTTTACTGTTTTATTTTCATTAATATTATCCAACCATTATGAAATCATCGTTGGTTTATGAAAATCTCTTTTACATGTCTTGCTAAGTTGTCATTATTTATCAATCTATAGGAATCGATACTCACCATTTATTACTTGGGATTGACAACTGAACCTACGAGCGTATACATTAAACTTTACAGTAAGTTTTTAATGTTATTGATACATCATATTTATTTTTATGATAACACTTTTATAGCTTGTTATTACTGATTTTTCTTTTATTGTAATCCATTTATGGATTTGTTAGACATTAAAAAATCACATTTTTTAGACAAAACAAACCAAATAGCACTTATGGAATTGATGGGGCCGGGCCAACTTCTTGGGGGCATTGGATCAAAAACTCATGTTTGGATTAGGTCAATCACACTATTTATTTAACATCTAAAATAAAAGACAATATATCTTAATTCATATAGACAACTTGATTTATAAAGACATTTTTAATCATAATTTAATAGCAAACCACAAAAACCTTTTGTTATTTTAAAATTTGTCAATTTAAAAAAATAAGGATGCATTTATACGTTTATATGTGTACAGTTTATAAACAAATATATAGGTGTATGTAATGTGTCTACATTACTAAGAAAAATAATCTTAGGTGGCGTTTGTTTTTTAAGAGGTACTGAAGTCTGAAGTCTTATTTCAATTCTGAAATGGTTATGAAAAGTCTAAACGAATCAAACATTAGTGATGATTAAAAGCTTAAAATGAAAAAACAAACAAGGCCTTATATATCATATTTTTTATTTATCTTATAAATAACGTAAATTTCACTTGTGTTTTATGTTGTGACTTTTCAAGTTTACAATTTGGGATTTTTTTTGGTGTTTATGGTATCAACATATTGGTATGATTAATCTAAATAATTCATGAAAAATGCTTACTCTATATTATATATTTGAGAGATAGTTGACTAGTTGGTACTCAAGAGGGAGAGTTTAGTCCAAAACCACTTCAAAACCTTTTTTTAATAAAGTGTTAATTATATAAAAAGATTAATTAGTTATAATCGTATAACCAATCAGATGGAATTCGTTTTTATCGTCGGATCCTAACCATTAATTTTAACTGTCTTATTTGGGTCCATCAATATTTTTTAGAATGATAGCCATAACCCGTTTTTTCTAACGTATCAAATAAACTGTATCGTCTATAAACATTTCTGCTATGAACCAACCATCCTTTAGTTATTTGAAAGATTAAATATATCAAACAAAAAATGGCCGTTGATTTTAGCTTTTTCCAACAACAAAATTTAGTAAGTAACATGTCAAAGAATTTCAGAAGGAAATAAGAGTTCAATTATTATAAACAAATAGAAAAATCAACCTTTGACATAATTTTCTAGATCTAACAATCGTCATGGGGTCATGAATTAAACATTATAGGTGTGCCATTATTCATTAAATAAAACAACATTTTACTTTCCTATACTTCAATTTTATTTATTATAACACCTTGGCAATAATAATTGTATTATAAGTTTTTTTCTCAAGGTTACATTTTCTTCATTAAATTATAAAACAAATAAAAAATATATTATTTACTAAACATTGAAGTGAAAAAGTTGAAGATGACTTGATATACCAAAGACTTGAGATTTATCAAAGTCTCTGAAGAAAATGGTGTGAGAGACAAAGAAAAATAAAATGTATATATAATGAGACGATGATTTACTTTTTTATATTTTTGATATCTTTAAGTCTTTCTCGTGTTTTTACCATTGAAGACTACTCTTTAGTTTGTTGACATATTTGAAGTAAGAGTAATTGCATTTTTGGTCCTTATGGTTTGTCAATTTTCTTAAATTAGGTGTCCATAATTTTTTTTTAATTGTAAAAAACCCCTTCAGATATATATTTTTGCTTTGTGTTGGTTTTACTTGAAAAATATGTGAAGCAAGGATATTTTAGTATTTTCTTCAATTTTCTTTTTATTTAAAAATAATTAATTAACATATCTTAATTTCATATAGAGTAAATTAAAATTTTCGTTCATATAATGATAGTATTGTACCGATGGTTATTATATGTGGTAATAACTTGTTAGTTTTGTGTGATCAAGTTATTGGTCAGCGATTTGACAACAAAACCAAGAAAATAGGATTGGTACGATCTAGAGATGACCAAATGGGCCCGGTCCGGCCCGGGATCGATTGAGGACCGACCCAGCCCAGGACCGGTTATAGGATCGAAAATCCGGACCGGTTACACTTTTGGAGCGATTCGTAGGACCAGCCCGACCCGAACCCGGTTATAGGACCGGTTATGGGACCGATTGGGACCGGCCCGATTTTTACAAAAAAAACTGTATTTATATATTTTTTTTATTGTATTTCTATATGTATTTCTAACTTTCTAAGTGTATTTGATTAAAAACCAATTAACAAAACGTATTTTTTAAATGTATTTGACTGAAATTAAATTTTAAAACTATAATAAACGTATTTTTTAAGTATATTTGTTTGAAAAGCAATTATAAAACTACAATAAAACGTGTTTTAAGATGTATTTGAATGATCCAATTACATATATGTAATTATTATATTAAATTAACAAATAAAATTAATGTTTTTATAAAAAAATAATTTTTCATTGAAGGCCCGGTTTGGGACCGGTTACGTTAACACACTAAACGGGTCGGCTTGAAATCGTTGGGACCGATACCGGGACCAGTTACAAAAAGTCTGGTCCGAAAATTACTGTTGAGGCCTGAGACCGATTGAGGCCCGGCCTGGCCCGAGTCCGGTTTTTTGCCATCTCTAGTACGACCTACAAGAGGGTTGTAGGTGAATAGAGTTGGGCAAAGATGGATTCAAACCAACAAATATTCTAATGGCAAATGAAGAATTGTTTTTTTAGCAGGTCAAAAAAGACAAATACAAGTCTAACAGATTATTATGAAATAAAACAAAACATATATGATGTGAGGTTGTTATGCTTACACATGCAACTATTTACACATTAACAAAAAAAAGGCAATTAATCTACATAAAACCCATAGATCAAATACAACAGATAATCTATATCAAATATCAACATCACACAAAGCCTCTTGAAATTCCTGTGACGAATTAGAAAATTTTGCCACAACATGTAAACATGAGACTTTCATGTGAAAATAACGTGATTTCCAAATCCCTTTTTTTATTTTTACCCTACCCTGCAACTTCATATCCAATACAATTTTATTTGCCGATTTTGCCAACTTCAGATCTCGTGATACCGTTTTAGGTAAATTCACATTATGTGATACGAGATCCAACTTTAAAATGGTTGTATTTCTTTTCGGGTGGTGCCATGGCTCAATCACACCACTACCAATAGTTGCATGGTTGAACAAAATCGTAATTTTCATTTTGTTATAATAAAAAGACAACCTTTTGCTGGGATTGTATAATTTTAGATAAAAACTATGAGATGCATTGAGGTAGTTATCTCTTGATAAATTATAGTCGTGGATCAAGCCACCTTTGACAGAGTAGAATGGCTTTCTGGGCCTGATGGTTAGCCAGATGACGAGAATGGTCATACCAATCATGAATATCAAGATGAACATTATCGTAATGAAACTTTTAGCCAATAATGACCGTCTAGACCCAGCAACCGTTGATATTTGGGACATGGTTTTCGGCATTTTTTGGTGGGAAATGTGAGATTTTGACACCATATTCATAATGATTGTGTGTGTTTTATAGTTGTCGAAAAGTGATTCACAAGAATCTTTCATTTCCTTTACTTTATATCCATCACTCAATTCGAATCAAAATAGTTATAATAGTTTCTAGACGTTGTTATATTCTTTTAGATTTGTTGTGTGATTAAACACTTTCTTTTTTATACATTGTTTTGATAAAGAAAATTGTAGTTTTTATCAATTTTTAATTTGGAGAAACCTTCTTTTATTAAAAATATGTACTCAATATTGATGGACGTTGGCGTGTCATAGATAAATTTGACATGTTTTTATATATTCTCAAAATATAAAACTTTCAAACTACAAACCCTTTCATTTGTATTCTAAATATTATTTTTTTCAGATTAAGAATCAAATAAAAGTTTATTTAATATTTAATACATGTTTTCTTAAAGGTGTTTGCAATTCGGTTTTGTTCGTTTAGTAAATAAAATGTCAACTGAACCTCATGAAATGGGTACCTTGTTATCGGTTCATGGTTACCCGAATTTATAAAATATTATTTACAAGATAAAAATAGTAACAAAATATAACATTTAAAACAATTACACAACAGCTAAATAAAAATAACTTTAAACGCTACAAATTAAAATATGTTTAATAGTTCAAAAACATTCATTTTTCGTTAATGTTGACTCATTCACGACTTCGTAGCACTGGAGTTAATCATTCATCATAATGCTTGACACCAAAAAATAGAAGACTTTTACTCATTTAATTTTGGTTGGTAAATAAATAAATAATATTAAATACTATATATTATATTTGAATTGGATACTCGGGAGTACCTACAATTCAAAATTGAAACTGATCCGTGAACATTCGGTTTTTTCTGATTTTCAAAACTTTCAGTTATCAGTTTTTTCGATTTTCGATCAAATGGTTTGCCGTAGTTTCTCATTTTTCGAGTCTTTATACACCCATCTTTTTTTCCTTTTGAAACTATGCTTATCTTAACGAAGGAGGAAGTGACCAATCTCGTGGTGTGTTTTGGATGGAGAATTTTCTTTTAAGATTCTTTCTTGACCACCAAGATTTCTAATATTATCAATAAATAGTTTTGTGATGTTGAAAGATCAAATTACGAGTGTTGTAAATTTTTTATTTGAAAATGATACTTATTTTAAATAATTTGCATTAATTTTGAAATTAAAATAATATTTATTTTGATTTAATGTATTTTATAATGTATAATGTATATGGGTTCCGACGAGAATAAAAGTTATGTAAAAGACGTTAGAACAAAACATTCATATACAATCATCTTCATTTATTTACCTATCTTTATCATCATGACTGAAACTTTAACAAATTCATACATGTGAAAGTGATTGAATGTATGTAAAGTAAAAGTTCATGAAAGTGACTTAAAAATGATGAAAAAGATAGATGAATGTAGTTGAATATACTAAAAGTAATTGAAAAAGGTTATGTTAGATTAAAAGATCAACTCCTTCAAATGTTCAAAAATATTATTATCATAATATCATTTTTACTGTAACTCTTATTTCTTACCCAATCTCTTGTCTATATAGAGAAGGGGGAAACAACCAAATTGGCCAGATAAATATAAATAAGATTTAAAGTTTAAATTGTATAAAAACCCTAATATCTATATAAAAAAATAGAATATTTGATGAAATAGTTAAGTTTATAATATTTGAGACAATTCCAAATACTACATTGAACTTGGTCATCTCCTCAAATCCTTATTCACCTTGCCTAGCTATTCTAAGAAACTGGATTGATACATATTAACCATAAGAGTGTAAACTATAAGCAAGATCTCTATTCGAAGAGTGTAAACTATAAGCAAGATCTCTATTCGATTTAATTTATAGTCTAAGACACTTGATGATTTACATTCAAAATACATAAACCAATAGCAGAGTCAAGATCTTTATCAAACGGGTGTACAGTGTACCTTTAAGACGAATCAAATGCTCGTAAAGTTTATAGCCGAATTCCATCGTTTTGAGATATTTCTTTTAAGTTTGTTGGTCGAATTCAATTGATTTTTTTTGTTTTTTTTGTTGATTTTGTGAGACTTGCTTGGTTTCTGGTTTATTTCGAGCAAGATTTTTCGATTTTTTGGTTGATACTCTTTGTATTTTCTAATATCCCGAAGCATTATTCAAAGTTTAGTAGATGCACCTTTCAACCCCCCCCCCCCCAAATATATATATATATATATATATATATATATATATAGGGTTAGGTTCAAATGTGAACTCAATTTTGGCTGTGAACGTGAGGACGAATCTCAGCCACACACCTTCGGTTATGGTGGACGCGATCACGGAGGATTGACGCGATTCATGGGAGGGTGGAGATTATTAAAGGAGGGGAACCAGGTCAAAGCCGCATTTATTGACCGGATAAGTGGTTGAGATTCGTACTCACGTTTACAACCAAAAATGAATTCACATTTGAACTTTCCTCTATATATATATATATATATATATACTTACGAAAATAAGTTGAACGGATACACGAGACTCCGTTTGGGGATTAATAAGTCAGCCCTTGCATCTTATACGAAAATGACTAATATATTTCTTTCGGTAAATAAATAGAAATATTATAAATTGCTCAATTGCATCTTTTATATGACACTTGTGGAGTTGTTTATGGTGTGTTAAGCAAATAGGTGGGGAGACCTTTTCCTGTTTTCCATATACAAGACACGTCCTGGGTTTGATCTCAGTCCTCCCGTTAGCCTCAATTACTGAGTGAGTTGAAAAATGCCCTATCACACTGGTGTTTTTTAATGTGGATTTCGTGAGAAGTCGGTTGGAATTATCTGTCATCCACTTTTTGCCAAAATTATACTTGTGGAGTTGTGGCTATTTTTGTCTAAAAATATCTCTTGATTAAACTTAAAGTTCATTACTTCAAGATGGTTGGGTTGGGCCTGCTATGGATTAATATAAGAAGTCCAAATTGAGAAGTTGGGTTAAGTTTGATAAAAGAGTCTAAAGCAAATTGTTGATTTGGTTATTTTAGTCCCTGTGGTTTCTGATTTGATATGGATTTGGTTTTTTATTTTTATTTATTATATGATAAACCTTCACTTATACAATTTGTCTTGGATTTGGTCCATCGTGCAAAGGGTCGTCTATCTTCTATGTTACCCTTTTTCTAGGTATGTTTATCAATTGACATCTATTGGGTGTGTGAGGAATCGAACCAATCCAATCATCCAGGGAATGTTAGAGTTTTCCAACCGATTCGACCCGATTCGATAAACATTGGACAATCGATCCAATCTAATTCAATGGACGATTGGATCGGTTTGGTTCTATCAATTGGATGTTTTTATTTGATATCTGATCGGATTGGTGTGTTAATTCAATCCAATTTTTCAATAGCGAAACAAATTAATTAATCACTTTTAATATGTGTTAAAACCAACACAAAGAAAGTTAACAACCTAACACAAAACAAATTCCGATTTAAGCAAATTAGTTGGATGATAGTTGAATAATGGTTAGATAACTGGATGAAAGAAAATTAATTGGATGGTAGTTAAATAATGGTTGGATAACCGGATGTTCATCGGATGATTAATTGGATGTTCGTTGGTTTAGTTTGGTTTTGCTCGGTTCTGGACTGTCATCATCTAGAACCACCTGATCGAAATTGAATGTTGAAATTTCAATTCGATCTGATCCAATTACAAGATATCCAATTATGATTGGTCGGTTTCAATTGGATCGGCTAATTTTATACACACCCATAGGAAAAGGTCATATTACTATTTTTGTTTATTTTAAGATATATATATATATATATATATATATATAGAGAGAGAGAGAGAGAGAGAGAGAGAGAGAGAGAGGAAAGTTCAAATGTGAACCTATCTTTGATTGTGAACATGAGGACAGATCTCAGCCCTTGATCTGAGCCATATTCAAGTTGCTCTTTAAATGTGGCTTGAGGGGTAATTCTGGCAATTTTTATTCAAGCTGCTCTTTAATGTCATTCCCGCTTATTTCTTCCTTCTCTGTTAATCGTCTTCTTCTCTGTTAATCGAATTCTTCTCTATTAATCGTCTTCTTCTATGTTAATCGAATTCTTCTCTGTTAATCGAATTCTTCTCTATTAATCAGATTCATTGCTGTGAAGAACTTTATTAATTGGATTTACGATTTCTGAAATTAAATTGTTGATTCCCTCTTTTCAATGGACTATGTTTCTTCATCAGAAAATTCAATCGATTGTGATCCAGTTGAAAATTTTGCTCTTTTTGTTGATCAAACATGTGATTTGCTCACTGATTGCGATTATGTTACATGTTTCGAGAATACAGACCGAGAATTTGGTTCTAATGTTGAAGATGCGTCGATCTGTAGCTTATATTCAGACTGAATATATAAATATAAATTATAAAAACACCAGATTGTAGTATATATTCAGTCTGAATATAAGTTAAAATTTGAAGTTTGTATAATCGTAGCTTATATTCAGACTGAATATAAGCTAAATTTGAAGTTTGTATAATCGTAGCTTATATTCAGACTGAATATGAACTACAATTATGTGTTTTTATAATAGTAACTTATATTCAGTCTGAATATAAGCTAAAATATGAACTTTGTATAATCGTAGTTTATATTCAGTCTGAATATAAGATAAAATATGAACTTTGTATAATCGTAGCTTATATTCAGACTGAATATAAGCTATGATTATACAAAGTTCATATTTTAGCTTATATTCAGACTGAATATAAGCACTAAGAGTCTTTATATTCAGACTGAATATAAACTAAATTTTGAAGTTTGTAAAATCGTAGCTTATATTCAGACTGAATATGAACTACAATTAGGTGTTTTTATAATAATAACTTATATTCAGTCTGAATATAAGCAGTAAGACTCTTAGTGCTTATATTCAGTTTGAATATAAGCTACAATTATACAAACACATAATTTTAGCTTATATTCAGACTGAATATAAGCTACAATTATACAAACACATCACTGTAGCTTATATTCAGACTGAATATAAACATGACATTGTGATATCACAATGTTATGCTTACATTCAGACTGAATATAAGCTACAATTATACAAACCCATTATTTTAGCTTATATTCAGACTGAATATAAACATGACATTGTGATACTACAATGTGATGCTTATATTCGGACTGAATATAAGCTTCAATTTTACAAACACATAATTTTAGCTTATATTTAGACTGAATATAAGCTACAATTATACAAATCCATAATTGTAGCTTATATTCAGTCTGAATATAAGCATAACATTTTATGCTTATATTCAAATTGAATATAAGCTACAATTATACAAACACATAATTTTAGCTTATATTCAGACTGAATATAAGCTACAATTATACCAACACATAATTTTAGCTTATATTCAGACTGAATATAAACATGACATTGTGATACTACAATGTTATGCTTATACTCAGACTGAATATAAGCTACAATTATACAAACACATAATTTTAATTTATATTCAGACTGAATATAAGCTACAATTATACAAACCCATAATTATATTCAGACTGAATATAAACATGACATTGTGATATCACAATGGCATGCTTATATTCAGACTGAATATATACACAACTATTCAAACACATAATTTTAACTTATATTCAGACTGAATATAAGCTACAATTCTGTAGTAAATAAGTTGCTTGGTGACGACGACGATGAACTGATTTATGTCGAAATTGTTGCTTGGTGATGACGACGATGAAGAGATTGACGGCGAAATCGTTGTTTGGGGACGACGAAGATGAAGAATTGACCGTCATGTTATATTTACAATGTTGCCCCTACGCGCTAATTATTGTTTAAGCCATGACTCGAGTTTTCCACTTATTTACAAAAATGCCACCGTGCGTTTTGTGCATTGATTTTTTGATCTGATTTTAAATGGATGGTTGAGATGCATCCTCATGTTCACAATCAAAGATAGGTTCACATTTGAACCCACCCCTATATATATATATATATATGTGTGTGTGTGTGTGTGTGTGTGTGTGTGTGAATTTATAAACTCCCCTCGACATCTGCATAGCGTGAACCCCTTCCCTTTATCAGCGATCTACTCCATGATCTTCGCCAGTGACCTCCATAACTTGTGCAATACTATTAGTTGCTAGCAGTTCTAGAAAAAAAATTGTGTATTGATTGATCTTGATAACATGATGGCCCTTTTGGAGCAACCTTTTTACCCAATGAACCCTTCATATCCTGTAAGATTTATCTTCAAATGAAAGGGTGATCGGTCCAATGATACTAGAGTTAGTGTTAGTGTTCAACTTCCTAGGAAATTAAAGGTTCAAACCTCGTCGTATATTAATATTATATGTTCAAAAAAGAGTTATCTTCAAACAAGCTCGATGACACACATGTACAACCCCTTAAATGTTGGTGTAAAATTGGCTATTACAAGATTTCAGCTAGTCGAAACCATGTCATTTTCAATGACATATATTCATGTTGGGACTTCATCGTTTCAAAATTCAAACACAAAATTTCTACTTAGCCTTAGCTTTCTGCTATTCTATCTGGTTATATACTTAGTGTAGCCTATCATGGATCCTCATATATCAAGTACAAAACAAATTCTACAGAACTTAGCGTTTTTGGTTCAAATCTTAAAATCAATCAGACGTTCCATCTCACATTCAGTATCTTAAATACACTTACGTTAATATTCTTCGTGCATCAACATCGTTGAAAAATGTTATTAGTTAGGAGCTCTTTGTTTACCTCTTAAGAGTTACATTAAGAGACAACCCATGAATCACATAGAGGTGAATCTTGTTTGGCAAAAAAATAAGTCTGACTCTTAACGGTTCCAAAACTCTCTGAATCATTTTGTATCATGAACCTCCTTTGACCATTAAGACCTCTGAGTACATCCTGAACAATTATCAAACAATTATATTTCATTTTACACTATATCATAAGAGCCTCTTAATTATTCTGTACAAAACCATTCAGCAACGGCTAAACATCCCCTTAACATAATTTTTTGCACAAGTAATAATAATATCATGTGAGATCCCATATCGGTTGGAAAGGGGAAAACTTGTTGTTTTATAAAAAGCTAAATATCTTTGTGTATAGATAAAATAAATAATATTTGGTACGATCAACCTATGATGCTAATTATTTTACACAATTTCAGTCGTTATCATATAACTCTAAACATAATAGTTAAAACAATATATTTTTGATCTACTTTACCATTTTATTATATTTTATAAAAATGTAACAAATAATTTATAACAAAATTATAGATACACAAATGTGGTTATCATATGAATGCGTTGAAGGTTATCCTTTTAAATTACAAGAAAAGTGATTGTGGGGGCATGCGACGCACCGAAACGTTTTTTGTACCCGTGTGATCTTTTGAAGCTTATATACTTTTTTTTTGTTTTTAAATTGTAACTTTTAAATTGTATTGGTTCCTGACTCTCTTACCATCATTTAACTTTTGTTAATAAAATAATAAAATAATAAATTCTGGTATAAAGGATATGTTTAGGAATAAAGTATCAGAACAAATATTATAATTTTAATTTAATTTGAAGGATATGTGGATGTATTTATTGGTTTAAAAAATATTCGATAACCCTTTTATGTTTTTTTTTTCAAAAAAACTTTCAATAGTTCTCTTGGAAACTCAACATCATCTCATAGTGCCGTCATTTTTTTACAAAAGAAATTAAACTTGCATCGGTGACTAAAATAACCTCTAAAATGTAGGTTGCTTTGAAAAATAGAAAGAAAATTTAGTTGTTTCATGTATTTGGTCTTATTTAAAATAATGAAAACAACCGTAAAATTTGATACAGTTTGAGAGCATGTTAATTTGTATGTGTATTTTGCTATGGTTTAACTGAAGCTAGAGTATAGAGATACACAAAAAATCTCAAGCCCAAATTTTGACGAGACCTTGGTCTTGTAAGCTTGAAACATGGTCTGGTCAAACCGAAATTTGGGAGGCGGGTCAGAGCTTAGGACAGACGCTAAAAATCTGGAAAATATTGATTAAGCTCGAAAAATAAACCCGACCTAAAAAACCATACCATATCCATTTTCAACCCAAAAGCTTGACCAGACTTAGGCGTTGTTTGACAAGCATAAACTAATTTATTGTATGAGTACATGTTTAGATGACCATAAGTTACTTTATCGAGACGTTACTTGGAGAGTTGGAGTAGCGTTTTGGGAGCTTATGTCTTTTTTTTCCAATTATATCTGAATTTCTTTTAATCAATATATTATATTTTGTTTAATTTTTGTTTATCAGCTTTTTTGTATTAATTAACATATTATATTATTAGATATTTGTTTTAGTTATATCTAAAATTGTAACTGGCTAATTTTTTAAGATGTTTTTATTAGTCATTTTACATGTTTATCAGCTAATTTTTGTTAAACATCATTTTTTTATCAGCTTCCAGCTATCAATTATCAACCAACAACTAACTTATCAACCATTAACTATTTTACGAGCTACTTTAGCAAAAATGGCCTTAAAAAAGTATGGACCTTTAAAAAATTCATAACCCAAAGTTACTATCATAAATATATTATAGTTATTACTACTTTCTTTACGAATTTATAATATTTGACATATGATTTTATATTTACAATAAACATCATTTTTTATAGAAGACATACATGATACATTTTCAAAAAAACGTTATTTCATGTATCCATAATATTTACAGCATTAACCAAACAATTTAATTTTTACCCCTAAGTTTCAGTATCACCTCTACATATGAATCAAATAAATTTTACTTTTTATATATATATAACTCATTCAGATAAAATTATCCTTTTATAGATTCCAAGTTCCAACATTGGTGCTAATGCTATAAATAAAAAAGTTAGGTTTAAAAAAATAGACATGGAAATGAAAAAAATAAAAAATAAAGAAAATAGAGAAACAAAAAAAAAGGCACGGGAAAAAAGGGAAGGTGGTCGCCGGATATCCCATGGAAGATGCTGTCCTTTTTTCTGCAAAACCTAAAATGTGAAACCACTTCAATTCATCACCATTAATTCACCATAATATAACCCTCTTATATCATTACACTACCATACTAACAAACTCTCCCTCTCTTTCACCGTCGAACTTCCGCCATGAACGGCGGCGGTTCATGGCGGCAGTTCATGGTGAGATGGTGGTTGCAGTCTGCAACAGATTGATTGATATATATATATATATATATATATATATATATATAACATCTGTTAATCAACTCCATAATGTTCGTATGATGGGATCTTGATCGAGCTGCAAACGGTTTTGGCCACTCATTCCGTTTACGTACGTATCTCTTGAGATCGCATCAAACGGGGCAACTTAAACTCCTTTGGCATTTGCAATATGGGAAATCGGATTTTGGTTTGTTTGTTGTTCTTGATTTTCCAATCTATGTATTTGTGTTTTTAATCGAATAAATATATTTGTATTCAGTATCTATTGTGTTGTTAATTTTTAAAAATTATATAGTATTTATATATTGTATATACTTTGGCACACAACACACTTTTTATTTTTAGTAGATTTGAATCGTTGACTTTCCCAAAAGGTTGAGTACGACAAATTAATACTCGTATATGTTATTTTTCATTGTGTTTGGTTTGATATAACGAGATATGTTCCTCTTTATCGTAACTATTTTTGTGTCGACATACGATAAGATATCTTGAATTCTTGATGCTTATATTGACCGGTTGAAAAGAACTTTTTTTATGTGTAGATGTATTTTGTAGTTATTTATCGATTTTCATTACAATTATGTTTCTTTTATCGTTATTTTTTTACGCTTTGTTCTGCAAGTGAAAGGAGAAAAAAAGAAATGAAAGAAAAAGTAAGGGAAATGAAATCAAAAGAAATAAAAAAAAATATTATGTAATGAAGAAAAGCAAAGGAAAAAAAATATTTTTTATGTTTTTAAATGAGAGAGAAAAGAAAGATAAGATTTCATTTTCATAAAAATATTCTTATTTCTTTTATATAGAATGAAATTGATGGGTAAATATATAATTTTATCATTTTCTTTTACATTTGGAAAAGAAAGTTTGGAAAGAAAATCAACATTATTTTCTTTCACCTTCGTCTAATTTCTTTTCTTAAATAAAACTCTGGAACACGAGATTTTTATTTTCCTTTTATTTTCCATTCTTTGCTCTCATAAAAATAGTTCTGAGAATGCTTCTCGGCCGAAAAAATCTATCACCATTCTTTTCCTCTATCAGGATTAATTATAAAGACAAATAGAAATACATATTCTACTGGTCTTAAATCATACTATAACATTTTGTGGGAAAAAAATCATAAAAAATCATTTTTATATTGATATGAATCAGTTTGTATAGTTTGTACCTTTTAACTAGTTTGTATTTGAACTACCCTAATTCTCAAATCCATAATTATGTTTGATAAACAATGTCTTTTCTTCAACAAGTACCTGTTCTCTTTATCAGTCCTTCAATTTCTTTACATGAAATAATAATATTCTTTTCTTAAACTTTGATTTCAATTTCAAAGTTATTTTTTCTTTTTGATTTTATAGGATATATTTATAGGGTTGTGTTGGAGGGTATACGAATTTAACTTTAAGGTGGCATTTGTTTTTTAAGAGGTGCTGAAGTCTGAAGTCTGATTTCAGTTCTGAAATGGTTATGAAACGTCTAAACGAATCAGACATAAGTGATGATTAAGATCTTAAAATGAAAAAACAAACAAGGCCTAAATCTTTTTAGGCCCAAATTTATATATTTGATTTTGGGCGTGTGTTTTACCTCAATCTCGTCGGCCTTCTCAATCTTATTTTAGTCCATTTATACGGTTATAATATTTTGGTAGTTAGCCCAATGCCTAAATCCTATCCCTCATTTACCAAATTCGTTGATTCCCAATAATGACTGCAAATATGCAATTCTTTTTAGTAATTTTGTGACTAAAATACCAAGCACTTTTGTTCTCATCCCCAACCAATGTGGGATGTTACAATCCACCCCCCTTGGGATCCCAGCGTCCCCGCTGGCACACCAGTTTCGTTCCCGGCTCTGATACCATCTGTAACATCCCAGACCAACCGTATCAGATATTGTCCGTTTTGTCCGTACACCTGGACTCACGGTTTTAAAACGCGTCTGATAGAGGAGGGTTCCAAGTCTCTTATAAAGCAACTTGTGTTCTTCTCCCCAACCAATGTGGGATATTAAATTAATAATTCTCCTCTTCTTGTTCTTTGTTTCTCTCTTTCTTGTCTGACGAACAACTTCACCTGTAATTTTGTTGACTTCATGCATATTCATATTAGTCGTCCTTGTTTTGAGCATTATAACTTATAAGAGTATTTCCAACAGCTTCTCTATAATATCTCTAAAATAAAGAACTAAATGTTAAAATCCCTAAAATAAATTGCAATCAACTCCAACAGATTCTCTATTTTAGAGATTTCACTGTTGATTATATTATTTAAATATTCTATAATTTTATAATCCCGATACACTTTTAAGAAAAATACATATATAAAAGATATAAATTTACTCTCATTGGTGGAATAAATAAAAAAATCGTTTCTCTCTCTTCTATTTGGAATTTTAGATAAATCTCTATATTTAGAGATTTTCTCATAAATCTCTATTTTAGAGAATGAGATAGAGAATCTCTTGGAGGAGTTTAGAGAACAAAATAGTGTTTTTCTATATTTTAGAGAAGCTGTTGGAGATGCTCTAAGCTTTTGATAACATGCACAAAAGTTGAGAGTTGAGAAGAATTTGGCCCTAAAATCGAGGGATACTTTCTTGATAACTTGAGGTAAACAACAATTGATTAACTTCTATATGTTAATATTCAATTTAACGACTTATTAGAGAAAGTTAATTATGAATAACCGGTTGAAAACTTTGTTTCGAGCAATGTTAGAAGAATGATTATATTTAAGTGAATTTAATACGTTACTTTCTCATTTTAAGACATTATTGTTGTTTTGATTTGTAATAAAATATATGTTGTGAACTTTTATATCTTGTATCAATACAAAAAGATTGAAAAGACCCTGAATATTCAAATTTTAAACTTGTCTAGTTATTGATTAATTTCAATTTATCAAATGCTTCACTTTGAACATTTGATATTGTTTGGTTTTATTAAAAATTACAAACTTTAAGTTCTCTATTATATGACTTGGCAACTGTCAATAATTTTTTATTCGGTGACTTATCATTCTATTGTTCTATTAACTCTTGTTGATTATCTATTATTGTCTTAAAAAAATTTGTTTCCGATTTAACTCAACTCTCATCCTTTTTTGTTGAACTACGGATGAAATTATGACTTTTTGTTGAATTGCTTAGATAGCTTCTTGTAAGGAAGGATATATGTATATAGTTATTTTATGCATATTTTATGTTATGGGTAAGCGTAATTTCAAACTGTTTAAATCGGTCTAACCATCCATTTAATGATTTGATAATTTCGTCCCAAACTGCACGATTTAAAAAAAAAAAATCCCAAATGATACTATGGTTTAGTTTATTTTGTGTGTGTTGTGTGTGTGGGGGGGGGGGGGTAGTCTACTCCATACTACGAACACCCCTGGATGTAGGGGTGTGCATCGATCGGGGCGGCACAAGCTTAAGTGAACAAACCAAAAATCTGATCGGATTTCAAATATGGAAGCCAAGCCCTGAAATTTGGATTCCGTTTTCCGAATTATTTAGGCCAGTCGGGTTTCGGGTTGGGATCGATCGGATTCGGGTACAATTATATGTATATATATTCCATCGATTTTGAGGATGAATTAAATCGATTTAGAGAATTAATGAAACCAATACTAGGTTTAGAACAAATTTATGTAGATTAATAGGTTGTTGTTCTAGCATTTATTCGTTGTTGTAAATTCTAATACTCTTTCTACATTTATTAGGTGATTTTTATGACACTAAGTTTATTCCGTAATTTTGTTTAATTTAAATTATTTCATATTTTTAGTACCTTACATTCAATATATAAAATAACCTTTGCAACACCACCTTAACAACATATATTAGGTGGTGTTTGTTTTTTAAGAGGTGCTGAAGTCTGAAGTCTGATTTCACTTCTGATTTATAATAGGTGATGCTGAAGTCTGAAATCTGAATCAGTCAGACTGTTTGTTTTTATAAACCGCCAAACGTCTGAAATCTGAATTAATTCTTGTATGTATAGGAAAGTTGTACATTACTGTTGAAGGCATTATTTATTAACGTTGGGCTCAAACAAAAATTCAGCCCAAAGCTTTGGTACCATGGTTGTCTGCCGTTGCTAAATACCTAAAATCTTAGCTGTAAACACACCATCTTCCTGCAACCTTCACCTTAGGGAAGTTACTGCAAAATCATTCACACACACCCACTGATTTAGCACACATTCATTAAGATTCTCTGTCTCTCTCTCTTCTCCCCACCAATCTTCAATCCAATCTGAAAATTTTCAAGAAATAACAAACCCACACCTCACAATTAGACTTACGTTTACTCCGTTGAAACCACCATGAAAATACCCATCTTCTTCTTCTCCGTTTTCCTTTTCTTTCTTCTGAATCTCTCATCTTGTACAGATTCCGGCGCCACCGACATCACCGCCGTCAACAACCACCGGACGCTGCATCAACTGTTCTTCCCACAGGACTCACCGGGAGTGCCGCCGGGGTCATCATCATCTGATGTTTCGTTTACACCTAACCCTACAGCGGTTCGTCAACTCCACCTAACGACCAGCCTTTTTTTCAATCGTTTCCATTTCTTGAGAGGTTAGAGATCAGGAGATGAGAGCACGGTTGTGAATCGAAGCAGGAGAGAGAGAGAGAGAGAGAGAGAGAGAGAGAGAGAGAGAGAGAGAGAGAGAGAGAGAGCGCTGTGTTTAAGAGGTTTTAAGAGATGATGTTACCACTTAAATTTTCGTCTGAAATTCAGAGCTTTTAAGCTCTTATTTGGAAAAAATCAAACGCTCTTAATACCAAAACGTCTGAACGATTCAGACTTTAGAGGTATTAAGAGCTGAAACCCAAAAAAACAAGCAGGCCCTTAGTGTTTCTCTAAAGTGAGTTTTCAAATTTTGAAAATTGAAATCAATTTCCTACCGTTGCAAAATAAAGTAATAGCTTAAAAAACCCTATAAATAGGCAAAATTATTCTCCGTGGTCAATTGCATTCTCCCTTTCTACGTCACCGCAACTCCACCCCACTGCGCTCTCTTCCTCTCAAACAGGTATCTAGGGTTTGTAAATTTCTTAATTTCTACTAAAATCTCAACCGTGTTTGTTTCATCCATTATAATCTGATGTTGTTTTAATCCCTATTTTAACAGGATTTGGTTGAAATCTGAGAAGTTAAATCGATTATGGGTCAGATCCAATACTCCGAAAAGTACTTCGATGATACGTTCGAGTACAGGTGATAATTCCGCTCTCAATTTTCTTCGATTGTTTTTCCTTTCTCTTTAATCGTACTCGTTTTGTTGTTTATCGTATGGCGGTTTTGAGTAATTTGTTTTACGTATTTCGAAATTGTAATCGATAGGCATGTAGTTCTTCCGCCAGAAGTTGCGAAGCTGCTTCCGAAGAATCGTCTTCTATCCGAGGTATATTGCTAATTTCTGTAACTTGTTAGGGTTTCATGTCTGTAATTCTTTTTAGTTTTAAACTATTTACGTTCAGATCAGTATTGTTACAATACATCCTTCCTGTAGAATGAGATTTTCTATATGCCTTTTGATTTAAGGCGGATCGGTTATCGACTAGAAAATTGATACGATTACTCGATTACTGTAAATATTTGAAAAAAAATGGATCAGTACAAAGAGATCATGTAAGAAATACTAAAAGTAGAAAAGCGATGGTGTTATGTTCACCACAAAGTCTATATTATTTTGATGCGATTAGTACACTTTAGATCTTCAAAACAGGAAGTATATTACATTTTAGCTATTATATGGAGTAAGTGATTATATGTTTTTGTTGGTAATGCTTTTGATGTTCAAGTAGTTTGGCAGAAAACTGTTGATAAATCTCACTCTGTTATCAGATCAGAGATGCAACCATTGTAGGAATCCATGTTGATGCTTTTTGTCACATAATTCAATGGTTAGTTGCAAATCAAAGTTGTCAAATAATCATCCCCACAACTTTGATTTGCAAATAACAAATAACCGTTGAATTACGTGACAAAAAAATTAAGTAGGATTATTCAGTGATTTTGTAATTATATTATCTATATTGGGTTAAACCAATTAGTGCTTCTATTATCAACCATAAGTAACAGAAGGTCTTTTGGACACAATGCTAGCCATTATCCATTTTTAGTTCTCCAAGTTGTTGAAGTTTATTTTCATCCATCTTCTTTTGTTTCCTCTGGTTTATTTATAGACAACCTATAGTGATTGTATCCAGTTACATATATGTGTATATAAATGATTTTGCGACTAGATAGTTGATTTTCTATCGTTTGGGCACAAATTTTATTAACTTTCTAAGTGATACTATTCGTATCTAAAGAGGGGATTTGATATATATATATATATATATATGTTGTTTTGTTTGTATAGACTGAATGGCGTGCAATTGGAGTGCAACAGAGTCGAGGATGGGTGCACTATGCGATCCACCGACCAGAGCCACACATCATGTTGTTCAGAAGGACTCTGAACTATCAGCAGAACCAAGAGAACCAGGCTCAGGCTCACCAAACCCTTCTTGCTAAGTGATTCGATCATCTTGTTGTCCTATGTTATGAACCCACATCTCATTTCCTATAGAAATGAGCACAAATGATAACTGATTGATAATCTGGTCTATGAAATCCTGTTTCAGAATGCTAAACAGTTACTGTAGTTTGGTTTATGATCGTGTTTTTTCAGAATGTTAAAAAAAAGTTACTGTCTTGCTTGTGTGGTTCTTCTCTTTGCAATGGAGAAATTACACTTTTATTACCTTATTTTTTTCTCCTACTTTTGTGATTTTGCTCCCTCATTTTATTTATAGAGTTGTGCTTCGTTTAGTTTCTTGCGATATTACGTGTATTTCTTAGATAAAATGTGGTACAAAATACAAATGATTGTTAAGCCTAATTTTTATTTACAATTCATATTTCTTCAGTCAACATTTTTTTGCAACACTCTAAGGTTTATATTGTCATTTATTATCTTTTGTTATATTAGTAGGAATTAAGGTGTATTTCGACTCAAGTAAAAGAATGCTAATATGTTGATTTTGGATATTAAAGTAAAAAAAATAAATTTTGCTCTAAAAAAATTATGTATCATTTGTCGTTCTTTGTCTTGAAATGTTATTTTGATCCTCACTTGGAAACGTAAAATTATTTGGTTTATATAATATAACGAGCCAATTTTTCTATAAATCCAAATTTTCATTTCACATTAAAGTGGGGGAATAAAATTCATTTCCCGTCACCTTAATTTTTTTTCTCATTTTTATTATTTTGTCTATACCGATTAGCCTTTTTTAAAACATACATCCGACTAGAATACCATGTGTGGTGAACTCCACTCCTAGATGGGAAGTTTTGTGTCGCACAACTGCACAAGCAAGAATATAACAGAGTTTTAAATAATAAGTAATGGTCGAAAACGGACTGTTTTCATCATCACATATTTGGAACAAGACAATCCGATTCAATGATAAGTTGTTTGATGTTGTTGGGGTTACAAAATAAAACAAGATACCTTATGTATCTTGTATCTTGTTTTGGGTTTGAATTGAAAAAAAATGGTCAGCTGTAACACCCTGATTTCTGTTCAAGTTGAAAAAAGTGTTGAACCGGGTGGTCTATTAAAGAGAAGCTAATTTCAGAGTTTGAGTGGTGGTGCTGTGAGATACTGATAACTGTTACAATAGCACCAATGGTACTAAGAGT
This sequence comes from Silybum marianum, assembly GCA_036898165.1. Lineage (NCBI taxonomy): Eukaryota > Viridiplantae > Streptophyta > Magnoliopsida > Asterales > Asteraceae > Silybum > Silybum marianum. The sequence goes on along the minus strand of CM072538.1, from coordinate 30,795,336 downwards.
ATGGTCGTCTTAGCTATTGTGTCATACGGTTTTGACATCTGTCACAATAAAACCGGTGGTACCAAGTGATTGGTGGTCCCAACAAGTGTGTCATGCTATAGTGACAATGGCACAATGTACCAACCGAGTCTTTGGTAAAAGGTAATCCCGAGTCCTCTTTGTGTTCCACTCTTAGAATCAACGAGATAAGTATTTTGAAGTTATTTATATTGGGTATCATTTACTAGACGAGAAACGGGATCAAAACGGGTGAAAAATTGGGAAAAAACACCTCGGAATGGTCCAGGCTATGATGCCCGACGATTATGACAGTGGCATGATAGCATGTCATAATCGCACAACTGGTACCGTGAAAAAGTCATGAAAATCATATTTTGGGGTGACACGGGCGATCATGACATGTCATGATCGTGGGGCATGATCGCAGGGCATGATCGCGGGCGGCCCCAGTGGTTAAAAACGAGATTTTCTTCATTTGGCCATAACTTCTTCATCACAGCTCCGATTTGGGCGATTCAAAGTGCTGTGGTTTCGTATTTCAGAGCTCTTTAAGATGGAAGCAATGAAGATTAAAGTTTACTTGATGATTTGTGGTTCCCATATGTTGAAAGGTACGATCACCTCTCCGAAATCTTGAATCTAGGGTTTGGTTCTATGATTTCTGATTTGGGTTTGATTTGGGTGTATGTTGGGTTTATTTATGATCTAGATGAAGAGTTTATAGGTGGAAACTTGTGGATTTGAATTCCTCACCTAATGAAGCTCGGTATTGGGATAAAACCTAGATTTAGCCTAAATCTAGCTTGTGAGTTCTCTTACCTTTCTAAAACTTTATACATGTCAAAATGAAGTATTTTGCCTTAATGTGATATTTAAAATAAGTATTTCTATACTTGGAAGGTTTTGGTAAAAACTAGGTCAAAATGTGTCATTTATGGTTTTTCTTTGAAATGATGAAATGAGTACGAAGAACGATTTTAAAACACCCTTATGGGTTTTTGATGAGAAATATGATGTATAAACCTTAATGTTGTTTTGACCTAATTTTGGAAGGAAAGTTTTGGGAAGCAAGATGTTATACTTCACAGGTTTTGTGAAGAGAAGTAATACATTGGAAACAATTGTATTAAGATGTTAGACTAGTGTAATGGATCCATAGGCACATATAGTCAGAAGTACTTGGGGATGACACTTGTAATAGATCCCGGTTTGGGGTTGAACTCGTGAGGATTAATGTGATGACGGGTCATTCCCGTAGAAGTTTCCCCCAAGAGAAGTAAAGCGTATCTTTCAGGTGTAAATCGCAGAAGTAAAGAAAAAGAGATGTTTTGAGAAAAGATTTCGGTTATATGTTTATTTACCGTTTTTAAAGTTTAAATGGCTTTTCTATATTTTGAATTGTTTGTTCTCACTAGGCTTTAAGCCTAACACTTTTTCTTAAAATGACATGTATATCAGGTGATCAAGCGGATGGGGCTTGATGGGATGAGAGAAGCTAGGTGCCGGTAGTGGCATTCTTTTGAAGTGCACCTCGTGTGTATAGATGAAGTTACATAGAAGATTATTTTGAGGATTTTAGTGACACCCGAACTTAATCTGTATTTGAATTGTATAGATTACTAGGTTGTCATTTAATATTCCTATAGAAGTTGTAAACTCACTCTGACCTTCTCCCCATCTTTATGGGTGAAGTCTTACGTAGTTGTTGTTATTCCGCAATTCTTTTGGTTTAAATTAACTCCCAATTTTTGGGGTGTTACATCAGCACAAGAAGGTGCACGTGCTCCCCCTGGGTTAACATTTCACATAACCTCTTAATGCATTTTAAATTGAGGCGTACATAGTATTGATAAATATGGTTTGAAGAATTTGAGTCGGAAGTTGTTGTAGTTCCAAACATAAAATATTTAAAAAAATTTAGAAACTCTTGGTGTTATTGCTTTAGTATTTTTAGTGATTGTTTATCAATCTTCAATCAGGTAAGTGCTTATTGGATAGAAGTCAGTGGTGGATCTCGAAATTCAGGTGACTCGGGTCAAACTCAAATTTAAGAGTGTCATAAAAAACACTGAGTGGGTTTTTCAAGTATAAAACCAAGCTATTTGTAAAAAGTAAAATTATTTATTAAGCAAAATTTTGAATTTTTAAACCACTGACAGGGGTCAAGAGACCCCAGTAGTTGCATGTGGCTCCACCACTGGTAGGATTGTCACCTTCACTTACCTTACTGGGCAAGAGTCTTAATAACATCGGAAGGCAGGTCTTTGATAAACGTCTTTTATGAGGTAAGCAATAAAGAAGTAAGAGTAATCATCTCATTCATGGAGTAAGATTTTCAATTATCGTCATGTCTATTAAGATTCTCATTAGTTGTCATGTTCACCCGGTATAAGTGAAGTTAAAACCATACCTTGCCAAAAATATGTTAAAAACGCTCTTTAAGCGAGGTTAAAACCATTAGCAAGCTGTTTTGAGAGTATGTTTTCTTCATTTCTTGTGCATCCCATTTTGCTACTTGTTTCCAAAGCAATTTGATTGCATGAATCACTGATACATTGTGATTATTGAACCTTAGTAAGTTGGACACACTTGTGATTGTTGAACCTTCGTAAGTTGGACAACCTTTTACAAGTCTAATCATGAACTTATGACGTTGTTGACGGATTGTATGCAACTGATGCTCCTAGTCTTTAATCTTCCCCCCCCCCTTGGGTTTGATCCCAGATCCCGCTAGCCTCAGTCTAGTCGTTGAATGAATAAAAAAAATCAACCTCATATTGGTATCCTTAAAGGTGGTTTATGTGTGAGTCTGGTTATAATTGTCGGTAATCAACTTTTTACCTAAATAATTGTGAAAATTAATGGAAGGTATTATTTTTTATATATAATTAATAGAACATTGCAGTAATACTTTCTTTTTTATTAAATTTATTTGTTATAAACATCAAAATAAAACTTTAAAAAACAATCAATCAAAATAGGACACCTAACAAAAGTAAAATGGTTATCATATCGGGTCAATGGGTAAACGGATTACACCCGAACTGTTCGCCCCGTTTTGGTCAACATGGATTCAATTCATCGATCACATAGAAGGCGCCCAAATTAACATCGTTGGCGATTCATAGCTTTCCAAAGCAACTTTGGCTTCCGATCTTCTCAGTTCTCACCACCAGGTAAATCAAGTTATTATATTGAATCTAATTATCCTTTTTATGTCACTTTGATTCTCCAATGTCTCCCTCTTCCTACCTATAATTATGATCTTAAATGATTTTCTAGGGTTTTGGTGGCTTCAATTTGTCAATAGAGATTGTTAGAGGATTTCAGGGGATTGGAACTTATGATTTTAGTTTCAATGATCTAATTTAGGGTTTCTTTAAATCGCATCAGGAAAACTTGACTTGCGAATGGAAAACATGTGAAATATCATGATGCCACGAATAATTTCACTGGGTTAGAGGAAATTTCATATATTAGGCATTGTTATTTGTAGTTTGAATTTATTAAATTCTTCATAATAAGCTAATTGAGATTCTTATGGCGATGATTTCTGCTAGACAAGTGCAATGAATTCAATAATGATTTCAAGTAGCACCCAGAGTCCTGGTATGTGATCAATTGCTACAAATTCTGGATTAATTCGGAAAAACATAATATAACTCCTCAAGAATTGGCTAGTAGATAACTTAGGTTATAACTTTAATTATCACCACCTCGATTGATTTGTTATTTTGCGATACAAGTGATCTACATGCAGCTCCTAATACTAGATGGTGCCTGTGACTAGAATAGTTGTCACCTGTTTCGGACATTGATAAGCCACTAGACAGAATATATATATATATATATATATATATATATATTATACTAAAGTATAAGTATAAATCATTGTGTCATAAAAAGCAATCGCTAAGGTGTGGATCGCTTCTGAGCTGGTGACGATGTTGACCTCAATGCAATTCGTGGTTGGTTTTTGATATTTACATGATCAGTTCAGAGTTGATGCGGATGTTCATGCTCGTTTCTGAAATAACCTTGGGAAATGACACTGTTGTTGGTTGTAAAATACGATGGCCATAGGTGGCTCTTATACCAAAATAGCATATTTTTAGTTTTTCTACTTATGTACTCACTCTGTCCCAAAATAAGTGTTCACTTTCAAAAGGTCCGAGTCTAGTTTCCAATGCTAGCCTTAACTATGAGATGGAGAAATTCATTAGTACCTCTATTATTAAGGGTAAACTTGTCATTTAGTTTATTAAAAAATGTAATTATTACACATTTCTAAAACTGTGTGCCTTTTTTATTGTGGGCGTTTATTTTGGGACGGAGGGAGTATGCCCTTTTTTCATGTTTAAGATGTAGAAACCATAGCCATCAAGAACAATCTAGTTGTCACATTGGTAGAGTCAAGGGGATGTTTGGTTGTTTTCTCATTAAGTCCAATGTGGATAAAGTTGTTTATGCGGATTAATCTGTCTGTATAGATTGAGAAAGTTTTTGTTTAGGAGGGTTTTTTCATAGATGGAAGGAGCGTATTTTTTAATTGCGAGAGACAGATTTGGAAGAAACTTGGCTCTCTGCATAAAGCTTCCCCTAGAAACTTTTTGAATAAGCCACTAGAAATCTCATCAAGCCACTACCAAACAGTCATGTATAACTGATCGAATAAGCGGTGAGTCTCGTTAAGCTCATTAAGCTACTAACAAACAAGCCTTAAGTCAAACTTTAAGCAATTCATATTATCATTTTGCTATTGAGAACAACTGTAAAGTGCATAATTGGCCCAGTGGTACCCCGGACCCGGTTATCGGTAGATCCCACTTTCTCAGGAGGTCAAGGGTTCAAACCTCATCGTATATGATTGTTTACAATATATAAATATTATATATTTCAAAAACGGAAAGTGCATAACTGGCATTGATATACTGATATACCCATTTGTTGATTCTTATATTTTATTTTCCATTTTCCCACATTTAGAAATCTTCATATGTCGCGTACACGCAACATGATCGTTGCCACAGGCTTACTAGCTTTCGCAAGTGCAGGTTTAGCGTTTCCCTTTTATATGGCGTAAGTGGGTTCTTCATTGCTAGCCTTTTCACTGTTTGCATCTTCTTCTTTTAATCTTTAGTCGAAACAGTTATTATATATACGTCAAATGCAGGTCTAAATCATCAAAGGGACCCGTTATTGATTCATCTAAACCACTGCCACCTCAAGCAACTTTTCGAGGACCTTATATCAATACCGGATCACGCGACGTTGGGCCCGATTTCCAGACTTATTCTAAGAAATAATCTTTAGGTATTTTTATAAGACGTACACGTACTGTATACTGAATTATGCCAAAAGAAGAATTTAGTAGATGTTGAATTGGCATTAGTTGGGTTAATAATGCTTGAAATGTTATTGGTCTCGATTGTTACTCTTCTTGTTCTTGTTACAATACAGACCTAATGTGCTCGATTCTTTCGGTTGAAGAAAAGAAAACCAACATGGTTCTATTGTGAGATTGAAGTTCTGAAAAACGTTTTAACCCAAAAATGAAGGTTTTAACCTGTTGGAGTCCCATATTAACTAGACTTGGACCATTGCTCCTGTATATATGTTGAAACCTATCATTTCTTCTCAAATGACTCTTTTGGAGATTGATCTAGTGGTTTCACATATTCTTACATAACCCAGGTCCTTAAACCCAAAGATGAAGGTTTTAACCCAATGGATGTAGGTCAATTGACGATAATGATTAGGCTTTAGGGGTTTCTTTTTGTAGGTCATTGGTTTGAGTCCTATAAAGTCACTCGGGAGTCGGGATTCACCTTGCTGTTCTCTAGGGCTCCAAGGACTAGTTGAGGTTCGTGCAAGCCGGACCAAACACCCACGGCAACCAAAAAAAAAAGTTGAAGTTTTTGAGATTGGTGTGTAATTTGGTCTTTATAAAATATGGACCAAAATAATCAAAAAACCAATTTGTGTGAAACAAAACAAAGATGAAAGTGGTGACCCAAAATCAAAACTTCGGTTCGTGTTCATGACTCAAAACCTTAGAAGTTTGAATTCGTAAACATAAAAATAAAGGATTTGGTCTATGTATGTGGTATGTCTGAAAATTGTGGCCAACATTCTTATATTTGATTAATTATAGATTTGATCCTCCTGATTGTATTTTCTTTATGGATGGATCCCTTGAACCAAATGATCGTCCATCAACCTCCATTAAATCAGGGGCAAAATGGTTTATTGGTCTTTTTTTGTCCTTTGGTACTTTAATATTAAATATATTTTTTACATGTTTTATTCATGTAAATATTATATATATATATATATCACATATAAATTTACAGGACCACGGGCCCTTCCTCCTCTCTAGTCTCACTCACCGGCAACCATACAAGAAAGCTTCCTGAATCAATCCAAAGTGGGGGAGAACCCCATCTCGAAAAACACATAAAAAATTGAAAACCCAATCTAAATAAGAAAGTATGAACCTTCTTGAGCCGTCATAAACAATGGTAATCATGGTTTAAGAGGTGAGGGACAAGAAAAACAACAAATGTGTTGTTAAAGCTTTTATAACTTCTTTAATCCATTTTTCAGAAAACTAACATATTTCTATCCTAAATCTTTATCCAATCTAACGGACTGGACCCATTTGTTTTGTCACCTCTAATTTTGATACGTTGTTATATGGATACTTATTTATATCAAAATCAGATCAAACATATATCAAAAATGTAAAAAATAAGTTGATATGTGAATAGATATAGGAGAAAAAATGTCATATGGTTGACACATTTGTGAAAGGTTGCAATTTTCCCCATTGTTGTTCAATTTGGCTCTTTGCATAAACGCATTTAAAACTTACACGCAATGTCTTCCTTTAAACATTACTAAAACACACACACATATACACACACTATGCACCACTAGAATCAAGAAACCACGTACAATTTTCTTGAAATAAAAAGATCAATAAAAATGGCTTCTTTACTATTCCCACCGCCACCATCAACCACCACCACCAACGGTCGCTTACTTCCTTCTTCTCCTTCTCTTCACCACACAAAACCCATAATCCTCCACTCACACCCATCACCACCACCACCGTCATCTCGCCGGAAAACCCTCCTTCCTCCACTCCGTGTAGCTGCTCCACCATCACCCACCACCACCGATGATTCTTCAATCGATCTCGAAATCGAAGAATCTGAAACAAATTCTTCCTCCAAATTCTCATGGAGAGATCATTGGTACCCAGTTTCCCTAATCGAAGACCTCGATCCCAACCTCCCAACCCCTTTCACTCTCCTCAATCGTGACCTCGTTATCTGGTTCGATAAAATCAACAATCAATGGGTCGCTTTTGATGACAAATGCCCTCATCGTCTTGCTCCTTTATCTGTAATTTTTACTTCTTAAAAAAAAACCTCCAATTCTCCCCCTTTTTGATTTAGGGTTTTACTGATAACTTTATTGGATTGTTTTTTCAGGAAGGAAGGATTGATGAAAATGGACATCTACAGTGTTCTTATCATGGATGGTCTTTTGATGGATGTGGGTCATGTTCTCGGATCCCTCAGGCGTCATCGGAAGGACCCGAAGCTCGAGCTGTTGGATCTCCGAGAGCTTGTGCTACGAGCTTTCCGACATTGGTGTCTCAAGGTTTGTTGTTTGTGTGGCCTGATGAGAATGGTTTGGAAAGAGCTACTGCCACCACGCCTCCGATGTAATTCACTAACTTCTTTTAATTAGTGTTTATCATATTTGATTGGCTTATTAATTAAATCATAAAGTTATCCGTTGGGCAAGTGTTAATATAATATAATATTCATTCTTTTTTTCTAAAAGCTTTAAAACTAGAATGATCTATTTTGGCTCAAGGATTAATGATATTGATTTGGGTTTGGGTTTGCAAGATTCTTTAAGGGTTGTTTAGAAATTGCAATATTTCTTTTTTTAGAAAGTTTAAAACTTGAATGATCCGATTTGCTCAATGATTGATGATATTGATTTGGGTTTGTAAGATTCTTGAAGGGTGCTTTAGAAATTGCAATATTTCTTTTTTTAGAAAGTTTAAAACTTGAATGATCCAATTTGCTCAATGATTGATGATATTGATTTGGGTTTGCAAGATTCTTAGAAGGGTGTTTTAGGAATTGCAATCTTTCTTTTTTTAGAAAGTTTAAAACTTGAATGATCCAATTTTGCTCAACGATTAATGATATTTTGATTGGGGGTTGCAAGATTCTTAAAAGGGTGTTTCAGAAATTGCAATCTTTCTTGTTTTAGAAAGTTTACTGATCCAATTTGCTCAACAATTAATGATATTGATTTGGGGTTTTTTAAGATTCTTGGAGGTGCTCTAGAAAATTGCAATCTTTCTTTTTTTAGAAAGTTCAAAACTTGAATGGTCTAATTTGCTCAATCATTAACGACACTAATTTCGGTTTGCAAGATCCCTGGTGGGTATTTTAGAAATTAACTTTCTTGAGAAAGAGCCAGTGTACTATTTGCTTAATCCCGTCTTGATTTGGATGTTTTTTAGGTTGCCTGATGACTTTAAAAACCCTGCATTTTCTACGGTCACGATTCAACGTGATTTGTTCTACGGCTACGATACTCTCATGGAGAATGTTTCTGATCCCTCCCACATTGATTTTGCCCATCATAAGGTGAACACATATTTAAGCCCAATTATTTCTATATAAAACTCGATTCTTCTTATATTCTTCTTGAAAACTGAAGTAATATTGAATGAATGTACAGGTTACAGGAAGGAGGGATAGAGCTAAACCGCTGCCATTTAAGATGGATTCAAATGGCCATTGGGGATTTTCTGGAGAAAATGAAGGGAACCCAAAAATCAGTGCTAAGTTCATTGCACCTTGCTATTATATAAACAAGTAAGAGGGTTGTTTACTTTTTTTTCCATTAAGCCTGTATGGGTTAAGTTGTCCGTCTCGATAAATTTGTCTGTTTGAAGGACAGGAGACCAATGGGTTTGAGAGAGCCAAAGAGAGAGTGTTGATTATTTCTGGTATTAATTTGTTTGAGGTGGTTTAATGGGTTATAGCCATTTTGGCTTAACGATTAAGCCATAAAGAAAATACTCATGTATGGCTGAGTGAATAAGCTGTCCAAACCATTGAGCTCATTAAGTTATAAGAGCATCTCCAACAGCATCTCTAAAATGGAGAAAATAGAGATTTTGAACACTTTTTTTGCTCCAACAGCATCTCCAAAACTTTCTCCAAAATGGAGAAAGTATGAAAGAGATTAGAAAAATCTCCAAATTTGGAGACATCTCCAAAAATGATTACCATGAGAGATAAACTATTTTTTATTATGTTCCACCAATAAGAAAAATTGGAATTAAATGTTTAGATTAAATAAATAATATTTTATTAGAAATATAGAATATTTTAATAATAAATGAATTTTGTAATCTCCAAAATAGAGATGTTGTTGGAGTTGAATATAATATTTTTTAGAGATTTTAAGTTTTGATTCTCTATTTTGGAGAAAATTATAGAGATGCTGTTGGAGATGCTCCAAGCAACCAACCCCTAAGTGTCTCCTTTATAGATGCAACATTTCTTTTGCAAATAAGCTTCCATTATAATCTTACAGATGTATTCATGATAAAAATTATTCATAATGATTACAGGATATTCATGGTTATTCATTATGAATAATACATGCAATAGTTGGTTCCATTTCTCAAAAATATTTATGGGTCTCATTTGAACTTTCCCTCAATGTACTAATATTGTTCCATTATTTTGTTCTTTATCTATATTGAAGGGTAATATAGGTATTTTTAAAAATTGAAACACTTTGATTAAACTATTTGCTAAATGCCAAGTCAAAATTTACAACTTTGTTGTTCTTCCAGAATAGAAATTGACACAAAACTCCCTATTGTGGGTGACCAAAAGTGGGTTATATGGATTTGTTCCTTCAATGTACCAATGGCACCTGGAAAGACTCGTTCCATCGTTTGCAGTGCTCGAAACTTCTTTCAGTTTACAATGCCCGGATCTTCATGGTGGCAGGTAACACTTCTTATATCCCGTTATATAACAATATGAACCCATTTTGTGGGTCCCATTTTCATTTCATTTTATGAAAAAATATATATATATATATATATGGCAGGTTGTTCCAAGATGGCACGAACATTGGACTTCAAACAAAGTATATGATGGAGATATGATTGTGTTGCAAGGCCAAGAAAAAGTCTTTTTGTCGAAATCAATGGATGGTTCCACCGATGTTAACCAGCAGTATACAAAACTTACCTTTACACCAACACAAGCTGATCGGTTTGTATTGGCGTTCCGAAATTGGCTTAGACGACATGGAAATAGTCAACCGGAGTGGTTTGGTCATGCTAACGTGCAATCGTTGCCTTCGACGTATTTATCTAAACGTCAGGTATTTGAATTGGGTGTGTCTGGTATACAGGACAGTACAGAACAAAAACTTTTTTGTCACGTGTTTTGTGTGACAATTAGACTAGGACTGGACTGATCTAGACAAAAATGCATTTTTGTGGGGTGGGCTAAATGCACCCCTACCTATAAACTTATTTCTTACAAACATCAATATCACAACGCATGAAAAGGGTGCAAATAGCATTCTCCTTTTTGTGGGGTACCTTATAAAGGGAAATTTGCCACAATAGCCATTTTTCACTTGTGGTTTTACCAAATAGCCAATTTCTCCCCGAAGTTACTATAATAGTCATTAGGTTCGCAATTACGAAGGTGAAAATGTATTTGTAGTTTCAAGGACCAAATATGTAAAATTTGGAAATTACATTCACAATTGCGAATTTGGTATTGCGAACCTAGACCAAATTTTACATATTTGGTCCTTGAAATTGCGAACCTAGTTCAGAAATTTTACATATTTGGTAACTTTTGGGAGAAATAGGCCAGGAGGTAAAACCGCTAGTAAAAATGACTATTTTGATAAATTTCCCCCTTATAAATGTCAAGATTTGTTTTTTACATTTTTAATGTATGATTTGACATGATTCTGATATAAAAATGGTGAATATACAAAACACCTTTTTTTTGTCCCACCAAAATAGGTGGACCAAAAATCAGGAAGAGGGGACAAACATGGTAAATTACTAAAATAACCATGTTAAGTTAAAAACACTAAAACCTTCGACAATTCTTTCCCCAATCTATCTCAGTCTCGCATGTCCAGTCCAGTCTTGTCCTGTCCACACATGGCAAACTATATAATTTTCATATTTTATTGTATAATTTTGCAACTTTTTTGGTTCTTTTGTGGCAGATGTTGGATAGATACGAGCAACATACGTTGAAGTGTTCATCTTGTAAGAAGGCTCATAAAACATTTGAGACACTGCAAAAGGTCTTAATCGGAGCAGCTGTTGTTCTTTGTGCTGCTGCTGGGGTTCCTCCGGAGATCCAAACCCGTGTCATTTTCGCTGGCCTTGCAGTTATAAGCGGTGGGTTGGCTTATTATTGTCATGAACTCCAGAAGAATTTTGTTTTTGTCGACTACGTGCATGCTGAGATTGAGTAAACAAGATCCCATATATGTATTTTTGTTGAAAGTAAACTCTATGGCATATATATTATATGTACTTTAGCCATATAAATTAGACACTGTTGTTTATATAGAAATTCAGTAGGATCAAAAACTTGTATAGTTAGATTTGTGTCCATATTAGCAAGCGCCATTTTAAACTGTCCATTGTCGTTCTTGAATCCTTTTATTTTGCTTACAATCGCACCTTTTGACGACATCGGGTTCCTGATTATGGCTGCAGCACCTGGATTATTCTAGGCATAGGCTCAGACACGTAAATCATTGCATACAATGTCGCTTTTATAACTAAAATGTTTCTCGAAAAATAACTGATAGTGTTAAATTTTACTAGTAACCACTTATCTGATAAATGTTTGGTAAACGGCGCTAGCTTTATGTTGCTAGAAGCCTATGTTTAATATGAATGCAATCATCTGTCTTTAGACTGTCAATATTTTCCCAAAATGCCCACAATTCAGAGATCCTCTGCAGCAAGATTGGCTAGAAATATCCGAGATTCAAGAAACTGCAAACTTTGTCCTTATGCAGTAGACTGGAAGTTGCAGTTCTTAGGGGTTTGTAATTTACAGAACGATTAAGTGGTCAGTAACGTAAAATAAAATATAATTGTTTGATAATTGTTGGTTAAGGAGGATCAGGATACGAAATAATTGATGGTTTTGGATACAAAATGATTCAGAGGGTTATAGTCATTAAAAGGCGAGTTTATTTTGCCAGGATTCACCTCTTAACAATTAGGGTTATAGTCATTAAAAGGCGAGTTTATTTTGCCAGGATTCACCTCTTAACAATTCAGAGGCCGTCTCTTAATTGAATTGTAGGTAAACAAACAGCCCCTTACACATATAGAACAACAATCTTTCAAAGCCAATAAATAAAGACCAACAATTCAATTCAATAACAACATAAAATTAACAAAGAGTATGCAAGTAAACATTATCAAGAACCACAAGCTTCAATCTTGGAAGAACAAAGAAGGGTATAACAATTAAGAGCTAAAATGATTGTAAGAAGAAATACCACTATTTCAATTTGGAATCAAATGTTTCACAACAAACTATTACCACTTTCAATTCATCTCCTAACCACATAATTCATCGAGAATGATGAAATTTTTACAAAAAGTAAACCCTAACCCTAAAACATCCAACCAAAACCCTAAACCCCCAAATCTAAGAACTGGTAAACTTAGTAACGGCCTTGGTTCCTTCAGACACAGCATGCTTAGCCAACTCACCGGGAAGCACCAACCTGACGGCCGTCTGAATTTCCCTAGATGTAATCGTCGGCTTCTTGTTGTACCTTGCAAGCCTCGAAGATTCCTGAGCAAGCTTCTCGAAGATGTCGTTAATGAAAGAGTTCATGATTCCCATGGCCTTACTTGAGATCCCGATGTCGGGATGAACCTGCTTCAAAACCTTAAAGATGTAGATCTTGTAAGTCTCCACGCTCTTCTTGTTTCTCTTCTTCTTTTTGTCGGCTGCTCCGGCGCCGGCTTCCTTTGGAAGCTTCTTTCCGGCTTTCGGCTTCTTCTCGGCGGGGGCCTTTTCGGCTACGGCGGATTTCTTCTCCTCCGCTGGCTTCTTCTCAGCTGGCTTCTTCTCTGCCTTTGGCGCCATTTTTAGGATACTTGTGTTTTGGAGAGAGAGAGAGAGAGAGAAGAAAGAGAGATTGTTGTGGGATGAGATGAGATGAGATGAGATGAGATGGAGGGAGGGAGGGAGGGTTGTATTTATATGGTGAATGAAGGAGTGATCTGATTGGTGGGTTTTAGTTGTGTCGGATTGGGGATAATGGCCGTTGATTTGAGGCGGATTGTTTTGGACGGACAGGATTTAATTTACGAAAAGTGATGATGGGTGGGATGCTTTTCTTGTATTGACGCGGATCGATATACTATTCACTGTTGATTAAGGATTGACGGATGAGATTTGATTCGAAATACACGCTACTACAAAATAGAAGTAACACTTTGTTATAGTTAATATGTATTTTACTTAATTTAAATTATTTAATATAATTTTGTTTAATAATAATATAAAATATATTATTTATAAATATGTATGTATAATATAAAGATTTTTTTTTAGTATGGAAAAGAGATCCGTCTCATTAGAAAATCTAAGCACCCGTCTCGACCAACCTAGGGATTCCCTGCAAAACCAAGGACCAGGAAGGGGGATGGGAACGAGTAATGTGATGTTTCATCCGTCTCATATATTAAATATATTGTATTTATTGTTATATATTATTTATAAATAATTATGTTTAATATTTTTTAGAAAAATATATTTTGATCTTTTCTTCTGATGTGTATTATTTTCTAAGTTGTTTACTTTCTTTAAATAAAAAAACATAGAGAAAACACATGGAGAATAAGTGTTTGATTAAAAAATTGTGTATGATTTTATTTTGTTCACATGTGAATATTTGATACTCTATAAAAACAAAATTTTGAAAATATATGAGACTTCTTTTGAATCAAATATGGTGTGTAACACATTTTATTTATGCATTAACAGGGATTCGGTAAAGGTGATTCGGTCTATTTTGTTGGGTTGGATTAGGTTGTCAAATTCGTACCCCTAATTATTATGTAGTTAGGGAATGTTTGGTTGGTTTCCACTAAGTCCTGTATGGAAAAAAGGCGACTGTGTAGATTGATAATATTTTTGTTGAGAGTGTTTTTTCGTATATGAAAAAAGTGTGTTGTTTATTAGAAGATATGTGTCTAAAAAAATAGTCTTTCGGCATAAGCCCCCCCCCCCAAAAAAAACTTACAAAATAAGTCACTTTCTATATCATTAAGCCACTACCAAAGAGTCACGTATAATTGATCGAATAAGTTGTGAGCTCCGTTAAGCTCGTTAACAACTTTTAGATGCCAAGTCATGTCTAACACGAGTTTGAATTGCCTGTTGAAATCACCAAAAAATCTTCGGTTTAAAAGGTTTAATTGTACATCAACATGATTTGCTTCATTGGTAAGTTTTGATTCCCAACATTTCGTTAATCTAGTCCTGACTTTGTACGACGATTTAAATGAATTAATTCAGCCAAAATACGAACTTGAACTAATAATCCTCATTGGTGAACTTTGAAGCTCTAACCTTCTACTACATATTCAATTTCATGTTAAATGATTACTTCTAATGCTCCTATCAACACTATAGATTTTTTTAGCCTTGATTAAAGTATTGATACATGATTTGATGTTGATGAAACTTGTATCTCTTTTTTTGAGATCTAAGGCTACAAAATGCATGCTCCGATTGGGTTTTTAAGTAGACGATATAGATTAATTTGAGTAAGGTTTTTCAGCATAATAAACACAATCAACTTTGGGAGAAAGGTGTTGGTCCCAACTGAGTAAATAAAACTGCAATGGTTTATAGAATGGGTGAATGTAAACACCAAATTTTCAATTTTTCAACTCTTTATTGATCATAGAAAAACCAACCGGATAATCTACAAATTGTTTGCAGAATAAAATAAGATAGAAAACCTAATATAAAACAACCTTACTTTGTACAAGAGATAACACAAAGAGTTATAACAAAGTTCACTAATCTTACACACATTTTTCTCTTGCACGTTATACACACGTGAAAAATATCTCTTACATACACGCACCCGAGAAAAAAGGTCTTCACATGTATTTATACTACATGCATTTAATGCACATTGAAGGTGCATGCATTCTACATGTCAAAGAGGGAGAGGTTTGTAGTACTCGCACGTCCTTGAACTGACTGGTCCTTAAATGACATGGTCGTATGACACAATGGACAAATAAGGCGACATGCTTAAAAGGAACAATAAAGCATAAGTTGTATTGTACATTTATAACATACAACCACAAGTTTGCTTTTGGCAGGAGAGAATAAGACAAAGGATCCAATCTTCAAGGTTATGATTCAATTAGAGAGGGAACTGAAGGTTCTTCGGTGCTTGTTGAGATTTTAATGTTTGATCATTTGCTCACTTTGTTAAATAAGCATATATTCTGAAACCACATTAGTTTTTCCTATATATATCTTCAGTTACACCTTCGATATAACTAGAAGTATCCATTGATTAAGTGTGAAACTAACATTAGGTCATTGCGTTATCACTGAAGGATTACTAGTGAGTGGAAGATTGTTCAACACATAGACAAAACAAATCAAACGAGAGATTGTGTTTCTCACTGGTTGAACATGTAGTAGTCGCTGAGCATACACATGCGTTGAACACATGAAGATAATTTACAACAAAAATTACGAACTTACAACCTGAGTTATCATCAAAGCAATTAGGAGATCAAGAGAAGGGTTTTCAGTCACCAAAGTATGAGTAGGGTGGGGAAGTTGTTGATACAGAGGAATTGGGTGGGTGAAGATGGGGACCCATGTTAGGACGGTAGGTTAGTTTTCCTTTTAAATATTTTAATATGTACATATGCTTTAAAAACGTGTACATTGTTTTTCAAAATAAAATAACAAAAGACCAAAATGCCCCCCTTGACGACGACTAACAACCTTAACGGCCATGGGACGTTTTTGTAACAAAAATCGAAACATTTTCCTTATAGTTTTGAATAGTTAGGGACAAAAAAACACAATTTTGATAAAACTTCAAGGGGTCGTTTTTGTAATTTACATTAATAACAATGATCATGATGATTTAAGGAATGATAATCTTGTAAAACAACATAACACACAAAAAATAAATAAAGACCGAAATTAGTTATATTGTATATCGAAAGGAATGATAAATTTCCATGGGTAAAGGATTTGACAGCTCCAACATAATTAAATTATTTATGTTGTTGAAAACCTAATATATTGTTGGAATTGGATCAATTAGATTTCGATGAACCAAACTCATAGAACGTTCGGGACCTTTGTGTAAGATCGTAAATCAATATTGAGAAGGAGAACTGTGGTCACCTTATAAGGGACTAAATAAATTATCTATTAAATGCGTTTTAAAACCGTGAATTCAGATTTTGACAAAACAAACAATATATCATACAGTTAACATGAAATATTATACTTTGTAATGAATGAATTTTCTTCTTCTTCAAAATTCAAAGTAAAAAAATCTAACTCCTTGCATCAACTTGGCATATGTTCTTAAAAAATATGATTATCTTCACACCCAAAAAAAACCAAATCTCAATCAATAATTTGGGATTTAATTAATAAAAGTTTCCAACAACGACCAAATATGCCAATTAACAAATTGACCAGGGACTACTTTCGTAATTAACTTAAAACCAATCTCAATTAGGGGTGGTAATCGTGTCGTGTTCGGGTTGGCGTGTCGCGGGTTGGCGTGTCATGGATGCTCAACCCTAACCCAACCCGTTTAGCTAATCTTGTCGAGATATGCAACCCTAAGCCGCACACGTTCGTGTTGGCGGGTTGGCGTGTCAACCCGCGTGTTGGCGGGATGGTCGCGGGGTGGCAGGTTGGCGAGTCAACTTGCGTGTTGTCGGGTTGGCGTGTCGCGGGTTGGCGGGTTGGAAGGTCGTTCGCGGGTTGAGGGCTCTTGTTTCTAGGTAGAGCGCCGCCGTAGCTGCTGTTGAGTATTCTGAGTTAGGGTTAAGGTGTTCGTGTTTCACATTTCTACGTTTGAGTTTTGACGGACGGGATTACAATTTACACAACAAAACGAAAGAAACACTATTGATTAGACTTTTAGATTTTAAAATAAAACATAAAAAATATATATTATTATTTTTAATAAATTTTGGCGGGTTGGCGTGTCAACCCGCGACCCGTTCGTGTCAACCCGAATCTGACCCGTTTATTTGGCGGGTTGACGGGTTGGCGTGTCAAAAAGTTCAACCCTAACCCGTTTATTTTCGTGTCGGGTTCGTGTCGTATCGAGAATTGCCACCCCTAAATTCTCAATGAATAATTGGTATCTTAAAAGTTTCAAATTTAACCCTTGTACTTTCATTTTGTTGAATAGGACGATCCATTGGTTTATTTTGTTCAATTTCAATGGAGTTTCTCCCCAAATAGAAGAAGAGAGAGCCCACCCAGTTCAAACCCCACCCTCAACTCTCTCATGGCGGCACCAAATCGCTCCCCTATGCGCGTTCTAATCCGTCCTCCATCATCTTCCTCCATCACTCCTCCATCCGCCACCACTGTTCCACCACCACCGCCACCAACCATCCATCAACCACCGCCCCCATCGTCTCTCCCACCTCTTCCTCCTCCACCTTCAACAACATTCCGACAAAACGGCGTCGTCGTGGTCGGCTTCGTTGGACGGCGCAAAGGCGACGTCAGTCAATTGATTAACCGGATTATAGATGCCAATGTTTTTGGCTCCGGGAATGCTGACGTGGCATTGGGGTTTGAGAAAACAGGGGAAATCGTGAGCGATGAGGTCAAGGATTGGTTCGAGCAACGGAAAATTAGCTATTATCATGAAGAAGCGAAAGGGGTTTTGTATTTGCAGTTTTGTTCTACCAAGTGTCCGATTATGGAAGGGTTTTCAGAGGTTCCAACTGGATTTGATTCGGTTTTTGAAAAGCAGGAGTTTGGAGATCTTCAAGGGATGCTGTTTATGTTTTCTGTGAGTTTTGTTTCTCCCAAATTGATCCATTCCCCTGTTTAATTTTGTTTATTTGCTATACTCATGATTCTGAATGTTGCATTAGCATTTCGAAATTGTTGTTTGATTCTATCTATATGTCATATGTTTATACTTTATATTGAACTATATAATGCTGGCTGACTGGATACAATTGAGTTGTAAAGAGTGTTATCACTCAAATTTAGATAAAACTAGTAAATCATATGTAGGATTATATTTGTTCATCACCAAAATAGAGAATTGTTGACATCCATCTTTTTGCTTATGGACAACATCGCAATGCAATATGAAATCTGTTGAATATGGAGCTTGACTTGGGTGGCAAGTGGTCTAAAATGTCTTGATTTGCATGGAAATCATGATCATAATTTGCCTATCATTATCCGAGTTATTGAGAATTTCACAGAGAAATCTATAACAAAAATACTATTGTAACTATTGTTTTTTTGTGGATCTAGATTTCCCTGCAACGATGGTTAATGATTTGTTATCCTAACAACTTTGTCATTATGATCTAAATTTTACAGCAACAATGCTAACACTTGATTCTTTTGTGTGATTTTGGGTTTGCCTCAAATCTTTTTGGTTAGTTTAAATTTCAGATGGTCTAATATGGTTGCTATTTGCTAGCTTGGTAGTAGATGTGAAACACTAAAGATCTTAACAACATTAGATGCATCAGTAGCAAGAATCAAACACTTCAAATGATCAAAAGTTTGAAACCGATGTTAGTAGAATTAGAATGTGAGAAATAAAGAAAACCATAAGGAAGATAAAGATTGGTAAGGGTTTTGGCCAAACAATAGCCATATTGGTTGGATATGTTTAGGCTATGTAGCCATGGTGTGACTAACTAAACCCTTTTTTGATTAACTTAAGGTAAAGCCTATGTTTTCTTGATTTTTAAAAGTAAAATTGAGCATTCTACTCCCTACATATCATAAAACTTTGAGGTATTGACTTGACTTAATACCGTTACACTTATAAAACGGTGTTATAATGGTGGAGCAGCTTATCAAATCCTGTGTGGAACTTTTGAATTTTTTATGCTTCATTTACAAGGAGTGACAAATAAGTTTCTGCCACATTAACCAAAATTGAGTATCTTGGTGAATTTGCAGAAAGTTTACATTAATCTTGGACTGCTCTACTCATTTTTGTCATCTTATAAAATGTAGGTTTGCCATGTGATCATATTTATCCAAGAGGGTTCACGTTTTGATATTCAGATGTTGAAAAAGTTTCGAGTGTTACAAGGTGCTAAATATGCAATGTTTCCATTTACTAAATCACAAACACTACAATCAAGATCACATACATCACCTTCTTCACGAACTTCTCCTTCGGGAGGAGGATCTTCTAAAAACCGATCTCCTGGTAAAAGTGGGCCCGCCATGAATAGTCGTAACTCTTCGTCAATTACATTAATGTCAGGTTTAGGTTCATACACATCTTTCTTTCCTGGCCAGTGTACTCCGGTTATACTTTTTGTTTTTCTTGATGACATCTTTGACCCTGGTTCGAACCCAGATGAGCCACCAGAGTCCACATCGTCGAGCCAGTCTTCATCTTTGAATAATTTAGGTAGGCCTAGTTTGCCGGTTAAAGGGTCTGGTTCGATAGTTGTGTTATCACGACCAGTGACAAAATCCGAAGGTGGGTTCAAGAAGAAATTGCAATCGTCTCTAGAGGCACAGATCCGGTTTTCAATTAAAAAATGTCGAGTACTTTCCGGTTCCGAAACGGGTCCACCCGGTTCAAGAAACGGGCCCGTTTCAAGCCCGGCGCCTTTGTTTTCACTCGATTCATCTAAAGCGGTTTTGCTTCTCGACAGAATGTCGAACCAAAAAGGCGAATCTTTGGAGTTTGCCACTAGTATCGTGGAAAACGTTCTTAACGGTATATCGACCTCGGATTCACTTCTACTCGAGAATCATAGCCAAAGTTCGAATAAAGAAGATATTCTTTCGGTAAAAGAGTTTATTTACCGACAATGTGATATTTTAAGAGGCCGCGGGAATATGGTTTCGAATGCTAGCAATGTCTCAGCTGCCGGTGTCGGAATGGTGGCGGTAGCGGCGGCTGCCGCCGCCGCCTCGGTAGCTTCCGGAAAGCCATGTGCAACTCCGGAACTTCCGAATCTTGACGTCTGGTTGACTTCTAGTCAAACCATTTTACACGGGCTTCTTTCCGCTAAACCCGGGTCCCTACCCGAACCTGAGCCCGAACAAAACAAAAGACGATCGAGACAACGGAATAATATTTCGCCAAATGTTGAAAACAGTTCTTCGAAAGTTAGCGATCCTTTAGAACTTGCAGCGACTTATTTGGATAGCAGTAGAGGGCTTAATACTAAATTTTCGATTTTGTGGTGCCAAAGAGCGTTACCGGTTGCTAAAGATGTTTATTTAAATGATTTACCCGCATGTTATCCGACATCTCAACATGAAGCACATTTGGGGAAAGCACTTTCGTCTTTTAAGTCAATGGTCAAAGGACCGGCTGTACAACAATATTTGAAAAAATTGGAGGATGAGTGCACGTCTATTTGGGTTTCCGGTAGGCAATTATGTGATGCCGTTAGCTTAACGGGAAAATCATGCATTCACCAAAGACACGACTTAAAAACCGACGATTTGTTATTAAGCAACGATATTAAGCCGCATTCTAGTGGTTTCGTGTTTCTTCATGCGTGTGCTTGTGGACGATCAAGGAAATTACGTTCAGATCCTTTCGATTTTGAAACGGCTAATGTGACGTTTAGTTGTTACCCAGAGTGTGATAAGCTTCTTCCCACTCTTCAGTTACCAGAAGGCAATACAGACGGGCCTATTCAGTCGTCTTCTTGGAGCTTAATCCGAATTGGGGGATCAAGATACTATCAACCTTCTAAAGGTTTACTTCAAAGCGGGTTTTCTTCTACTGAAAAGTTTCTTCTTAAGTGGAAATTTTTTCTTGAAAAACATAAAGAACCCGCTAGTATTTTACATGGTTATTCTATGAACGAATCAAGTAACGATTTTTCGAGGGTTGAAGGTGTTCTTGATGCAAAGGTAGAGAAAGGAGGTAACGCTCCAATGGAATTACACAGTAAAACCAATAATTCTGATGACAGTAAAAGTAATTCCGTTAAAGTTGTTCCTAGTTTCACGATGAAAAAACCGTTCTCCGAGGTTGTTGCTGGATCAGCAGCTACAAGTTCCGGGTTCCCTCCACTTCAATCAAAGAAAAAAACTTTATTGGATTCAGAAAATGTTACCAATGGTAAAAAGCATGGTGGAGAAACTAGCATGGTGAAAATTGATGACACCAATGGTAATTCCGGATCTAAAAAGATCGAAAATATTTCATCTTTTCATGAATCTATGGATGGAAATGGTAATAATACCAACGGTAATCCATTTTTGAAGTTGGGTAATAGGGAACACACTAATCTACGTTCTTTAAATCAAGTGCTAGTTTATATTGGATTTGAGCATGAATGTCCATGTGGACACCGATTCATATTAACACCCGATCATCTCAAAGGACTTGGCTCAATTTATGCAATTGATGAAGAATCTCGTTTTCATAATTCTGTTGAAAATTCCGACCGTAAAGGTCTAGAACTTTCTAAAATGGGTAAGCATGGTGGCCATGGTAAAGTCCATCGACACTCGAATAGGATGGTCAGACATTCGGGAAAGTTAAAAGAAGTAACGGGAAATGGTAATCAAGGATTTGATACAATGTTGCACGTATCTCGATCTCGAAAAGAACAAAATGGTCTGATGAAAAGTGATTATATGAAAGATATTGAAGTCAGTCTTCAATCAACAACTCTTGATGATGATGGCAATGGTGTTTTTCCTCTACTCGATAGAAATTTACCGTTATACTTAAATTGCCCACATTGTCAGATGCATAAGAGTAAAACCGACCCGCCAAATGCTCAATTTGCTGGCACAATATCACAGCTCCAGAGAATCTTTCTGGTATGTTTTTTTTTTCTTTCTATATATTATTATATTCATATATAATTTATATAATAATTCTTGTGGAATACTGTCATCTATTTGCAGGTCACACCTCCCTTTCCGACGGTCTTGGCTGCATCTCCAGTTATTCAATTTGAGGTACCCTTTTAAATTCTTTATCTACTTGTATGTATTATATTATCATGGGTTTAAAAGTATATCTTTATCTTTTTATGAATTAATAAGTTGCGTCTTAATGATATGTTTAGATGTCGTGCCTACCTCCATCTGTCCCTGAGCGTGAACGGAAACTGCAGTTCAGCCTTGGATGTCCGGTGGTTTTGCCACCAGAAAGTTTCCTTTCACTTAGACTTCCGTTTGTTTATGGTGTTGAACTCGAGGATGGAAGTCTGTATCCCCTCAGACCTTTTGAAAATCAGCCGGAGTTGACTGCTTGGATCACGAAAAGCACAACTCTACAGTTTTTGTCAAAGGGAAGCACCAATCTTGAAGTGATGTAAAAACTGTCGAAACTAATGGAACATTCTTGCATCAGTCAACGGTGGGTGGCAACTTGCTGCAATCGGCAGATTTTTGTGTGCAGTTTTTGCCTGGTCCCAGGTGATGCTTTTAGATATTTGTTTTTTTTATAGATATGCAAATGAAAGTTGTCAAATACCATGTTGAAATTAGGGGTGTTTAGGGTGCGTTTGGTATCCAGACATGATAATACATAACTGGACAAGATAGAATAGATAAAATGACCAAAATATATCATTAGAAAGTTATGTAATTTATATCTTTTATGTATTTTGATTAATTTATATAATTTATTAGGTTATAATAAAGTAAATATTTTTACAACAAAACATATCATTAGAAAGTTTTCATCAAGACTATTAAAAGGACAATAAAAAGTTTATGGTTTTTTTAGAACAAGGGTTTAGGTAGTTTTCAATAAAAAGTTTATGTAGTTTTCGATTTCTATTTTATACCCTTTTAAAATTCTTTTATTATTATTTAGTATTTAATAAATTACATAAATTAACTAAAATATAGAAACCGTATAAAAATAACATATCGAGGAGAGTAAAGTGAAAGTTTAAAGAGCATAAAATACCCCAAAAAAATATTTAATGAATGTAAAGAGCATAAAATACCACAAAAAATATTTAATGAATGTAAAGAGCATAAAATACAACAAATAATATTTAAAGAATGTAAAGAGGGAGATGTATTTGATGTTTTAGTGGAGAATTGGGTTTTATTTTGAGATTATATCGGTAAAATATAGGTCTGTTTCACTTTGTTCCTGTCTATTCCACATAAAAGTTCTGCAAACGTGGATCAGTGATCCCTTTTCTGTTAGTCCTGTGTACCAAACGCACCCTTAATAAATCAAACCGCAAATGGTGGTTTGAGAATTTTTCAAACGGGCAAAACCAGACCACTTAGTTGCTATCAAGATGAAAGCTAAAAATTGTTCTTTTTTGTTGTCTTAATGGGTTTGTGTGCACAGTTGATGTGGTAGTAAATTGGTTAAATTTGGGGATCCAGTGATGCTGCTTTTCTGCATGATGTCGAAAATGCTAGATTGTTATCAGGTGGTACTCCTTGTGAAACTGTGAAGTTGATCTCATTTCTAAAAAAACACGAAAAGTTATATTAATTAATTCTAATAATCGTTTTCATCGTTTTATTGTCGTAGGCCCTCTAGAAATGGCTGGTGGTTTTGTGGGATTCTCGGCCATAACCATGCTGAAATTGTGTAAGTACCATCGAAACAGGATCATCAAGAGATTGTTTTTGCGGGTTTTGTTAATTTTGCAATAATGAATTTATATAATTCGTTCTTTTCTTTTGATCTCATCGAAACAGGATCATTAAGAGATATGATCGTGGCCCACAGCTTCTGTGGATTCATTTACAAAATTGGGTTAAAACCCTTTTTCCGGAGCCAATAACGAAAGAAACAAGAAGAGAGCCATTTGCATAAATGGAGTATGCAAAAACAAGCCAAGTAAAAAGGTTAAACACTTATGAAAGTGATGATTAAGAGTTGGGTTTGTATTATATTTGTGGCTTAATGCTCCAGATGTGACTTTTAGCATTTTCTACTTTTAGAAACAACCTCTTTACATATTGGGTGGTGGGAAGGTCTATGTGGGTTCTATTCTTTTTCAGATCTTACCATTTTGTAGAATATACTGATACTGAGTTTGTTTGATTTGATTTAATTTGATCTGATTTTAGCATTATCTACTTTCACTCGCCTTGGAGTATGAAGTAGACGTGCAAATAGCCTTCTTAGAGGTTATCATGTGTGGACTTTGGTCGGGTTTAATCCTTTTTGCGTCCGATATAGCAAAACCAGTAAGGTAATATGACTTGATAAACTCTTATTCGGTAAACATTTGGTAAACGACTCCTAAGTTTGTTTTTATAATTTATTAATTGATTACAAGTTTGGTCCATGTGGTTTGTTGAAAATAACACTTTTTATTCCTGTAATTTTGAAATTATATGATCGTCATTGTGGTTTGTAAAAACGTCTGAATTTTGTTCCTTCCTCTGTTAAAATATTTGTTAAATGATGGGTATTTAGTTATTTTATGATTTTGCTTCTTATGATTTTTGATTGGTTAAAGACAAACAGAACTCGAATGAAGAAAACTCCTCTCATTTAACATAATTGTTTTATGTCATTTGAGTGAGGGTTTAAATTCAATGTTTTTACAAATTACAATTACTATTTTATAAATTTGAAACTACATAAGTGTTGCTTCTGACAAACCATATAGACCAAATTTGTAGTTTACTAAAAAATATATAAATTGGTAGATGGGTTTGTCTACGATTATTTTGAATCATTCATGTCCGTAATTTAATATTAACAAATTGATTTAGAGCTAAAATGATTATTCAAACAGGTTTTTTCAATAAGTCATGTGGTATCAGTTTAACATGCCATCCTATCGGGGATCTTTAGATCAAACTACTCCAACAATATCCATCCTCTTTCTTTACCTATCGATATCATCTTTTATCTTTTTAAGAAAAAGTTAACAATTGATTTTATTAAATAAATAAATTATTTACAAATATTATTTTTAAAAGAATAAATAAAGTCTACCATTTTTATAAGTATTTACATACATTTGTGCGTTTTTTAGCACTTTTTACGATGTAACCTTTTTTCTACCAAAATTATAACCCAAGCTCATATTTTTATTTATTTATAGTAAAATAAATGTATAAAAATTAATGGGAACAACAACGAAAATAAAACAAAAACGATATTACTAAAAATATATTTTTTATATGGACTTTAAAAATGGAACATGAGTGGGCCCACAGTAACGACGTAGAGTAGCTGGAAATCAGAAATAAGCCCAGCCTGGATAGCACTATGACTTGGCCCAGTGGGCCCATTCACTCATGTTGTTTCCTTGTGCCAATTTAGCATTTTACACAACCTTTCAGAACATTTTCAACGGTTTTTCTATAATTTCTTTAAAATAGAGAATGAAAACATTATCTTTTAACTCTAACAATTTTTCTATTTTAGAGAATCAATCATTACTTATATTATCAAAATATTCAATACATTTAATAAAATATTATTTCTTTCTCCTACACATAAAAGTTTAATAATTTTGATTGGTTGTACATATTAAAATAATATTTCTCTCTACTAGTTTATGATTTTAGAGATTTCTCCCCAAATCTCTAAAATAACAAACAATATAGCAAAGTTGTTGAAACATTTTAGAAAAAAGAAAGACTAATTTTTTCTATCATAACAAAGCTGTTGGAGATGCTCTCAAAACTCACCTATAATATGTATACGCTTTTGCGTCGTGGACCACAAACTCATTTTATATCAAAAACAAGAAGAAAACGTGATAACTAATTTAATATATGGTTTTCTTTTTAGTGGGTTTGGTTTTACATGTATTATTTGATTTATAAAGTTAGTTATCAGGCTTTTAGACTTTTAAATAATTTTATATGATTTACGGTTTATATATTAAAAAGTTAAAATAAATAATATGTAAAATTCACCGCACCTTGAAAATTCTTGATCCATATGAAAACTTGGTGATGTCGTTTCATGTTTTTTCCATAAAGAAATTGCAGACTAGTAATGCAATTATGATAATTTTCAAAAAAAAGGTTTTCATATTTCACTTTTCTAACTTTATATTCTAATAATAATGTTATAGAAGATAATCATCATATCAGCTGCATCATTTAAGATGAAAAACATGTATGAATTTGTTGTAACAACTTATTTGATATTGTAAAAATATGATAATTCTGAAAGATAAATAAATATCGTTCTTATTAGATTGATTTAACAATGTTGTAAAATATAAATGGACAAGATTTAAGTAATATTCAAATCAACCGATAAGGTTTGGATCTTTAAGGATCCTCCTTAGAGTTCATCGGTTTGAGTTTTTTTTATGGCTAATAGGGATTTTTTCTAACTGTTTTTGAGGACCTCTGGCAGGGACGGACCCATTTTTTTTTCTTCAAACGGTTGCACCGTTTAACTATAAGAAAAAATGTGGAGATAATTTTTCACAACATCATAACTGGTCTATCAGTTAGTTTATTGATTTTCATATGTGAGGGTCTTGGGTTCAAGTCTTTTATTGTGAATTTTTTTAGCAACATAATAAATTTGAAACTCAAAGCAAAAAACTAAGAAAATGACCTATTAGGATTCGAACTTGGGTCTTGAATGTAGAAAAAGCTTTGCAAACCAACTTTGGATCCATATTGTAGTTTTAAAATATATATCGTGGTTCACAATAAAATGATATTGTTGTACCTTTCACAAACTTATTCTTTTTATCTTTGCCAGAGAAATAATACGATGACCCGTGCCACTAGGGCTGTAAACGAACCGAACGTTCACCGAACCGTTTGACAGGAAGTTCGTTTATTAATAAACGAACGAACATGAACACATTTTTTCGTTCGTTTAGTTAAACGAACGAACATGAACAGTTCGTTCATTTATGTTCGTTACATTCGTTCGTTTATATATATAAATATATTTATATATTATGACATAAATGTAAAATCATTAATTAAACTAAATTGTTATAATTTCCTTTTTATGGCTCCTAAGTTTATCCGGTTTCTCATTTTATTATGTTACTTTTTAGGAACAAAATGATAAGTAATGGTGGTTTTATTCTATATTTGTGTTTGTTCGTTTATGTTCATCAATGTTCGTTTACGTTCGTTTATCTTCATTCACATTCGTTCGTTTACGCTCATTTATGTTTGTTCGTTTAACAGCTTAACAAACGAACATGAACAAACAAATTTTCTTAATGAACACAAAAAATTTCGTTCGTTTACCGTTCGTGTTCGTTCGTTTGTTCGGTTAAGTTAAACGAACGAACACGAACACAAAAAATTTCGTTCGTTTACCATTTGTATTCGTTCGTTTGTTCGGTTAAGTTAAATGAACGAACACGAACAAACCTCCGTTCGTGTTCGTTCGGTTCATTTACAGCCCTAGGTACCACTACAGGTCCGCTCCTGACTTCTGGGATTAATTGAGGTGTGTACAAACTGGTCTGACACCTATAATTAATAAAATAATAATAATATTTTGAGGTGTGTTTTGTGTCTATGCCTGAGACTTTCAATGATGTCAAGTAATATTTACAGCAAATGACATAAAATCACATAAATTCAATTTAAATATAATACTATATTAAATATTTTTTGAATAAGTCTAATAACTAATAAGGTAAAACGTCCAATATACTCTCACGTGATTTAGCACACATGCATTAAATGGTAGAAACTTAACATCCGTTACTCCATTAGGGCTAATTAAGAAAAAACTTATAACAAAAAATTTAAACCATATGATATCTCGTATATTTCTAAAAGTCAAGTTCAAGTCAACCTATGTGTAGTTGTGTACCAACTAAAAATTACAAATATGTTTTTCAAAAATGAACTTTTCATGGATAGCCCAAGGGACATTTTTGTAATTTGGCTTTAAAAATAACGATGAGGTGGTAAATAAATGCAAAGGTTAATATGATTGGGTCATATGAAGAACGTGACTCTTGTCTCATACATACACGTGTCAGATTTTTATTGGATTAGAGGCGAAGCTTAGCTATCGTCATAGACGTCAATAGTCCACCAGAATCACCTACTTCTATTTGTACATCATCGCCTCTTCTCTTCGTGGATTGTTTGTTTTATTTTATTTATTAAAATTTGTTTAAGATAAAATAATTTTATATACATATTAAATACGTAATGATTTATTTAATTTAATTGGTTTCAGTAGTTACATTAATTATAAACAGAAAACAAACACTAGTTTCAAATATTAGGTTTATTAAATTGATTAAACAAAATATATCAATACTTTACATATCTGAAATATTAATGTATGTGACGTACTATAAATATTCGATTGATAAAAGGAATGTTAATGGCACCCCTGATATAGGGGTGTGCATGAAATTTAATGTACTTTATAGAAGTTTGCACCTAATTTTTGGTACTATAATAGTTGTTGATGTTAACTTATGTGAGAATGATATTCACTCTTAGGCTGCCATAAGCATACCTTAGGGATGCCATTAACCTTTCCCTTGATAAACTATAGTTTTTGGTAAGGTTATTCAAAAAGAGTAAATTACAAACTTTATTCTTGTGGTTTGGTGAAAATTTGAATTGTGTCCCTTAAATGAATAATTTAAGAGAAATGGTTATTGTGGTTCATTTTTGTTATGAATCAGTTCTCTCACGTTAACAACTGTTTAAGATCTCTGTTAAACTTAGAGACATTCTCATTATTTCACTGTGTTATTAAAATTGTAATTGTTTCAAAAAAAAATTCAGTTTCTAAAACTCAAAAACTTAACCTTTCTCTTCTGTCTCTTCTTAAATTCATGAAAATGATTCTAAGTTAACAGAGATTTTAAACGACCGTTAACATAATTCATAATAAAATAAAATCAGAATGACCATTAATGTAATTATTTTACTTGAAGAACCCAGTCCAAATTTCACCAAACAGTAAACCGAAAATTTTAATTTACTCAACAAACACAAAAATTAATAAACCAAGAACAAAAAAAACCCCAAAAAATATATTTATACATCCAAATCAAAACAGGACCAAAGAACTTAAGGCATTGTTTGGCAAAAATAAGCTAGCTTATAAGCTGACTTATAAGCTAGCTTATTTTCTAAGTAATCATTTGGATGCACATAAGCTAGCTTATTGATAAGCTACTTGGAGTAGCTTATGAGGAGTTTTTTGATACTTTTTTCAATTATACCCCTAACTAATATTATTTATTTATTTTTAACATGTTCTTTTTGGTCATTTCACATGCTCATAAGCTAGTTTTTGTCAAACATAACTTATTCATCAACTAGCTTATCAGCTACCAGCTAGTTTATAAGTCATCAGCTACCTTATAAGTCATACGCTAGTTTATCAGTCATAAGCTAACTTATCAGGTAGTTTGCCGAACATAGCCTAAATGTTAATAAATCAAAACTATGGGGACTTTCAAGCAAATAATAAGAAAAAACAGTAATCATTATGTTATATGTACATCATCTCCCCTCTAAAATAACAACCGGCAACCGGCTATACCCTGTAACCCAAACTCCATCACTCGCCGATATAAACAACCGGTCACCCATTCCTACTCCCGCCGTGATTCATTTCACTTCAAATTTTCAACCCACTTTCTTCAAATTCCGACAATGCCGGCGCAGCCACACTTCGTCGGACGCATCGCCGTCGGCCGGTACCAAGATGAGGTACAACATCCCGGCGCCATTAAGGCGTTTGTTGCAGAGTTCATAAGCACCCTCATCTTCGTGTTCGCCGGCCAAGGCTCCGGTATGGCTTTCACGAAGCTCACCGATGGTGCTGCAAACACTCCGGCTGGATTGGTGGCGGCTGCTTTAGCCCATGGTTTTGGGTTGTTTGTGGCTGTGGCTGTCGGAGCTAATATCTCCGGTGGCCATGTCAACCCCGCCGTGACTTTCGGTGCGTTCGTCGGCGGTAACATCACTTTGCTACGTGGCGTCTGTTACATCATTGCCCAGCTTCTTGGATCAGTTGTCGCTTGCTTGCTCCTCCTTTTCTCCACCGGCGGTTTGGTAAGCACCCCAATTTAAATCTTAAGCCTCTTGGTAGCACAGCGAGCTTAATTGGACTCATGACTTATTCGGTCTGAATGAGTGAGGGTAGTTTAATGATATAGAATGTGACTTATTCGGTAGTTCTTTCTGAATTCCCCATTGTTGATTAGAAAAAGAGATCTCGACCAAAATACACTTCTCATTTATCCTCGTAGTCATTTAACTCATTTCTCTCTCATTTTCACCCATTTGTCACTGGTCTGTAACACAGCTTCGTAAGTATTTCGGACCCACCAAAACGACGTCGTTTTAGGCCGACTACATAAGCCACATCCATAACACGTGTCATAATAGTTACGGACGTGGATTATGGGCCAGTGACATTTGACCAAAAAACGACATCGTTTTAAGGGTGCGCAATAGTTACGGACCTGGGTTACGAACCAGTGACATTTGGATAAAATTGATTGAGAAATGGTAAGTTAAATAATTTAAATGAGAAGAATGGTTATTTGGTGCAATAAAAGACTTGAACACATGACCAAATATATGAAAAAAACAATGAATTGACCAACAGATCAATAATGATTTTTTGAAAAATATCATGTATTTGTTTTCTTATACTCAACTGGTGCCAGCGTTTGAAAAAAAATGCAACAATTGGTGCCACCATTTGAAAAAAATTGTAGTGTGAAGGTTTGATATTTTTTGTACATTTACAATGGTTTGCCGTGAAGTTTCGTGCTATTTTATGGTCTCATGGGTCACACAGAAACCCAACCTTCAAGCTATTTCTATTTTAAACCGGAGTGTTGGAACTAATTAGTGTTGGAACAAGAATTAGTAAAGTCTAACTTGGAACAAAATTTATGCAAATTTCTTTTAACAAATTGATAGTTTTCAGTTTAATTGTATGAATGATGATATAGACAACTGCGGGTTTCGCATTAGCCGCAGAAGTATCGGTATGGAACGCCTTTGTGTTTGAAATCGTGATGACTTTCGGGCTAGTGTACACCGTGTATGCCACCGCAGTGGACCCAAAGAAAGGAGACATTGGCACAATAGCACCCATCGCAATTGGTTTCATTGTTGGTGCCAACATTTTAGCTGGTGGTGCATTCACCGGTGCATCAATGAACCCAGCTGTGGCATTTGGTCCAGCCGTTGTTAGCTGGGACTGGACCAACCACTGGGTTTATTGGGCAGGACCCATTATTGGTGGTGGTCTTGCCGGCATCTTCTATGAGCTCATATTCATTGGTCGTTCTCATGAGCCATTAGCCGGATCTGATTTTTAGTTCCGGTTAAAATATTGGGTCTTTAATTATGTAATTTATGTGTTGTTTGAATCCATTTATTTTCTCTCAAAGGGTTCATGTTGTATGCTTGTTAATTTTGGTTACAAATATTATTAAAACTTGACGAGTATTCATACCAATTTATTAAATTTTATCAAATATTACTTCATTTAGTAACTATATATATATATGAAAGTTTAAATGTGAACTCATTTTTGGTTGTGAACGTGAGGACGAATCTCAGCCACTTATCCGGTCAATAAATGCGGTTTTGACGCAGTTCCTCCTTTTAATAATCTCCACCCTCCCATGAATCGCGTCAATCCTCCGTGATCGCGTCCACCATAACCGAAGATGTGTGGCTGAGATTCGTCCTCACGTTGACAACCAAAAATGAGTTCACATTTGAACCTAACCCTATATATATATATATATATATATATATATAGAGAGAGAGAGAGAGAGAGAGAGAGAGAGAGATGTTGTGTTATATAAAAACGAATAACAGTTCATAACAAAAAGAGCAAAGCCAACCACAAGGCTTGTGGCGTACTGGTTAAGACTTGTGGGGAATGAGGCTAGATAATCCATTTACCCTAGGTTCGAATTCTGGCGCAAACAACTTTTAACCACTGGGGAATTATCTCAGAGCTGCATGCTTTAGGAATCTTAAAATTGTCGGGGATTAGTCTAGACAAATGCCTAGGATACCCTTTTCAAAAAAAAAACAAAAACAAAAACAAAGCCCCCTAACAACATACATTTTCGTGTGATATGCAATACACTGAAAACGCATTTAGTGTAGCAACATGATAGAACTTTTGTCACAATTTGTAAAAAATGGTTTCGAAGCTACGGTCCACACCGACCATATTTCCTAAGAAAATGACCTAAGGTTAAAACACGACATTGGTCCCTTGGCTTGGACCAGTGAGCTTCAAATGCTGAAAGTAACGCACATGTGCCCGGTCTTTTGTTTTGGATTTGGACTCATCTTGTCACGACTCATTAAATGATGGCTCGACCCTTTTCTTTTGGTCCCGTAACATTTAAATTATTTTTTAAAAAGACTAGAAAATATGTAATTAAAATATAAGTTGCATATTTTATTATATTATTTATTTAGTATTTTTTTTTCTCCTTAAATTATCTTATGCGAAACAAATGAAGACGAAACTAGTTTTTGTATAAAATGAACACTTGGAAGTCATAAATATATAACGAGATGACGAATAAATTATATAAGCCTATATAAAACTTTTGTACCCTGCATTTTAAGATATATATTACGGTTGTTTTTCTATGTTATTAAAACATTATATGAAGTTCTAGATTTGTTGTAGCATTCGACGGGTAGTTAAGTTGATAAAAAGGTTGTCGAAATACAAGACAGATCTCAGTTTTATCCCTCTCGAATAGCCTCCGTCGTCAAATGAGCCAAAAAATATCTCATATTAGTATCCATATGGAACCAGTGAAAACCAATGAGCATTACCAATAAATCAATAATCAACTTCTTATCCAATTTGTTGATGTATCGGTGTAAATAAATAGATACATAGAGGGGTGTTCAAATACAACTCATTGTAATCCTACAACTCATGCAACCCACTCATCCACCATCCATTTTCTTTTTTAATTTTTTTTAATTAATGGTACTTACAAGTGATTAAATGATAGCCTTTGATGATCAAATGACGGTCATGATTGGATTGTAAAGATTGTACGATTACAATGAATTGCATAATAACGGCCCTCTAGATACATATTTGAACCACAATTCCATAAATAAAATAAATTGGACAACGCATATAAGATTTGGGGCCCAAATAACAACTGTTTTGGGTTTCCCCAATTACTAAAAGTCCAATTAAAAGCCCAACTCAACGAACCGTTTAAAATAGAAAAAATTAAGGTTTTCTTTTCTTTATTATGTTTAAATGGATTTTTTTATATTATTTTATAAAATAAGGAAAAGTAGAGAAAGATTCAAACTTAAAAACTTTAAAATTACAGTATAAATTATTATTTTTATCCAACTCTTAAAAGGTGTATTGTAATTCTCGAATGAATACTTTTATAAAAATATTTTAATAATATAATAGATACCAAAAATATATTGAAATGATAAAATGAAAAATTGATTTGAGTTAAATGTAAATATTTTTAGTTTTTTTATTACTTTTAGCTATATGTGTTAAAGTAATTACAGAAAAATGCTCTTGGAAGCTATGTTTGGCAATTATTTATTAAGTTATAGGTTTTTTTAATTCCAATTTTCTTTTTGTATTTTCTTAATTTAGTTTTTATTATGTCGTTTTATATTTTCATCGAACTTATTTGCTAGCTTTTGCTACAGAATACTATCAATGGTGGAGAAAGAAATATAGTATAGAGGGGTAAAAAAATGTTAAATGAAATGAACTTAATATAAGATTAAAGGTATTCAAACAACATATTTTGAAATGTGAATTGTCTTGGTGGATTATTGAGAATTTGAACGTCATGTGGTTTGAAAAATCTTAAGTTAACCCAATCCAAATCAAAGCGCAACCCAACTCAACTTAAATCGTATGGGTAGACATTTTGTTACATCAAAATATTCTCGCAACATTATATATATATATATATATATATATATATGTCGTTGATCTATTTATAATTCATTTTTTCATCATCATTTGGCACAATTCGTCCATACTCCTTAAATTTTAAGTATATCATACTGAACTACTTTTCTCAATTCACACATATGTTCACATTTAATGAACATATCTAAGGTTGTGATGTATATAAGAAGAGAACGAAAATATATGTATATGAAAAGACTGTGATAGTATAATTGTCTAATTACATATTAAATAGTGATTTAGCAATCATATTAATCCAAAAAATAAAAGAATATTGGATTCATCGAGGTGGGTTCAAATGACTGTAACCTAATTACAACTAAATAATTACGATTTAAAGATTTTTTCAACTCAATTAGACATCGACTTGATTCAGGTTGAATTATTTTGCATCGGATTGGGTTGTCCAGTTTTTTAGCACCTCTACCCCTAAAACATATTATTATCATTAAGTAAACAATTACTTTCGTTAACTTATAAATATAATATAAATTACGTCAATATAAATATATATATTATACGTTATATACATATAGGCAACAAACATAATTTATCTTTATGGTGAGAAAATTACATTATAATTAAAAACCTTCATTATATTTTTAAACTTTATACAATTATTATATCAATATCGATTTAGTTTATTTTACAATAAAATGTTCATAAGAAAAGCAATATAAAAATATTGTCTGACGATGTAAATGGTGAATATTAAAACATGCACACTCACAAAGTCCCAATTTTTCTAACAATCAACAAAATTCGACTAAAAATAGAAAATAAAAAAGATATGACAATTAAACACAAATACGTAGCAAAGAAAGAGAGACGAAGAAGGGCCAAAAAATAAGTTCTAGAAGATTCAAATATTATAACAAGAAAAATATCATTTACAATCAACTAAAAATTTAAAATAAGATCACATAAATAAAAAAACATGATAGACCACATGGTAATTAAAGAAAGTTTAACACCAAATTAATGTAAATGCATTGTACAACACCAAATATGGTGTTATAATGTTCATCAACACCAAAATAGGTCCTAAATCCTGACAACAAATCATAAACTATCTAAACTATCTATGATATATGATATTAGTTTGAAGAACTGGCACCCAAGAGGGGGTGCATTTTTACTGTCACTGGTGCCTATTAAAGTAAATATTTTATTATGGAGATTAGACTTGAATAAAATTTCTACCAGAGATAATATTGCTGAAAGGGGAATTGAGATTCATTCCGGTCTTTGTCTGATCTGCGAGGAGAAAGTTGAAACCGTGATTCATCTGTTCTTCGAGTGTCAATTGGCTCGTAAAATATGGAGAAATTTAGGGTGCTGGTGGCACTTTGACGTCGTTGTATGTTTCGACACTGAAAAGAATGTTCACTCGAACATGTCTTAGTCAAGCCATGCTTCTCTTTTTTGTATTAATGTTTTTTTGGTTGAATGTTTATATCTATTTTATTAATTATATTTAATAAAGTGTTGTAGTTTTTTTTATGGTTGCCTATAAAAACATTTTATTTCTTAACAAATACCTCAAATTAAATTCATTATAAATTAATGACGTATTTTAAAAGACTTTTTGTATATTTGTTATAATATAATTTTGATTATTTTATAAGAATGAAATCGTTTGTCCAATTAAACATCTGAATTTCATTAATTAAAGAGGAAATAAGTTGAATTAAAATGTTGTTTATTCCTTAATCATTGTTTATCCAAATTGATAGGATCACATTCATAGAATCAAATCTAGATCCAAATTGTTTAATTTACACAAGATTTTCAGTGATCCCAAATGAGCAACAAGATCATTGAATTTAGTACCATCAATATTTATAATTGATTAATTTGGTAAAAAAATAAACTGAAAAAATAAAAATAAAACACAAAAAAAGGTTTTTATATGAACGGATCTAATGTGTTTTAGTTGTATTTTTTAACGTATTTGTTTAGTGTCAAATTGTTTTCGCAATGCTTGTCCAACAAGTCTTTTTCGAATGTTTATTGTTTGGAACTACAAAATCGTCAATTATAGTAATCCAATGATTTATGTTTTTATAAAATGTGTTTCGTGTTTCAAGCAATACATAATATAATTCCAAGGCAGCATGAGTCTATTATCAAGTTATAAGATCTGGAAAGTTTTAAATCTTTCACTTTGAATATGACATTTGACATCATGTTGGTGAGTTTTCACTCGTTTATTTTTTAAAAACGTGAGTAATTCAGGTTGTGCTTTGTGCACTTGTTATCGTTAGTCATTTTTTAATCAATATAAATATTCAATTTTAGCATTAAAAATAGACATTTCCCTAAACCACGCCTCTAATAAAACACAGTGAGATAACGGACGACGATTAAAACATCACTTGTTAAAAAAATATTACACGTCATAAGCGATACATTTTAATTAAAATTGAAATCATGAAAACTAACTCCTGATACACGTGCGTGTGTGAGAGCAGATAAAATACTCACACTCTCGGTATTCCTCATGTTATTTAGGACGAGGGAAACGTGGTGAATTCGAAACCCTGGTTAAGGAAAGCCCCCGCAAGCCAAAGCTTCAAATTCGGCAGATTTATGTCAAATTCACACACTGTAACCTGTAGATTCATGCCCGTGAAAATTAATTACTAGTCTTCAAATAAACAAATTTTTAAAAAACAATATGAGAATAATCTTACATTTAAGGTGAAAGTCAAGACAAAACTATCACCAACAGTTGCCAAATTCGAGCTCTGGACCTGAAAGCTCGTAATCGACTCGAGTGCTTTATGGAGCGACACTGCAACACCTTGTCCAGTATTGCATACAAGTCTCACATAGTATCCTTTTTCCTCCACTTGAAACATATCCATCTAAATTAATCCCGTAAAAAATACAGTTAGTGCTGGAAATATATGATTTCAAAGGTTTATTTTTAAATGACAACATTTTTTTTTATCCTGTGAGACCTTAGATATCTTCTTCAGTAATGGAAATGATCTCGATTTCTGAATCTTTTTTGAACTTTGGGATGACGATTTTTGTTCTTTTGCAGCTTCAATTGTTGCAATGTCGGTTTTTAAATTCCTAGCTTGCGTTTGAAGCTCTTGAATGTATCGTGCGGCATCTCCAACTATCGAAGCTTTATCCATCTATATACAAACAAAATTTATTACTTTTATTTCAAAAAAAATATTAGAGAGTCGCTATCAATATCATATATTATTAAAAAAATCAATCAAATATGATATCAATGACCAAGTTTACGTCATTTTAAGAGTGTGTATGTATATATTAATGAAATAATTGAACAAATCAATAGTTATATTCCACGTAAGCAAATTGACTTCTCAAAATGCCACGTCAACATATTATTTCAGTTGGCAAACTACTTAGCAACGACTTGGCCGTCACGAATGCCTTTTAGCGACGAACCTTAGTGATGTTAGGTACCAACGAACGCAACGCGTAGAGCTTCTCCTTCATTCCGCTTCTCCTCTTCCGCTCGGAAATCAACGTTCTCGACCGATCTGTCTTCGTGCCGCCGGCGCTTCTTCCCGGCGTATCTGGATTTCCGGTGGTTGCCGTCTCCGACGAATGATCATCTCCGTAAACGTCAGAACCTTTGAAGTCATCGCCATCCTGATTCCAAATCAGATTCACATTCGGATCCATCGCACCATAACCGCCGAATTCTGTGTTACAAGCACCGGCACCGGCGATGGTGGATTGATCGAAACCGTACGACGGCGTTGGCGGAAGCTGCAGATCCGTGCAGCAATTGGTAAATTGATTGTATTCGTAGTCGAAACAGAATTTTTCAATAGGATCGGCAGTTTCAGTTCGAATGGTGGAAATGAAATTGTCGAATTCGGTTTCTGGCATGAAATCGGGTTGGAACATGTGGTAGTTGCCTCCATTGAAATGGTTGATGTGATTCTCCGATGAGTCTGCTCTCTCGTCCATTTTTTTTGAGTTTGATATGATGAAGATGAAAATGACGATCAATATGTATGTTTATATATATATATATATATATAGATATAGATACAAAATGTATATACATATAAATACATAATGTGTGTGTAAAAGGAATATAGAGGCGGCATCTGAAATGGCGACAGTCAATAAGAAATGAAGAGGTGGTGCGCGGTAACATCTATATCTAGTTATATGACATCATCTAAAATATATACATTAAAATATCATTCAATTCAATAATTATATCGATCAAGTAGAGTTGATACTACAAAATAACGTAACATTTCATAGTAAAAAATTGTGAAAGTAGAAAACAATGAAAAAAATACATTAAAAACAGTGTGAAGTTTAGACGACGTTTGTTTTTTTAAGAGGTGCTGAAGTCTGAAGGCTGATTTCAGTTACAAAATTGTTATGAAACGTCTAAACGAATCAGACATAAATGGTTATTAAGAGCTTAAAATAAAAAAACAAACAAGGCCTTAGTCTTTTGCTATGAAGGTTCAATGTATTTTATGTGATTTCACGAGTTTCATGAAAACAGTTTGGTCTCATATAATCACATGAAAATTAATGTCTTCTAGAAAAATACTAAATGTTTTGGTTAATATATCATAAGTCTCAGGATCACGTGCACCAACTTGTTTTAATGAGACCCGTGAGATCATTTTTTTACATTTGAAATTCACAGCAAAATATTGCGTAGACATGTAGTTGCGTAACTTTTACAAATAGGTGACAAACGGGTTTACATATTAACCAACAGGTTCAAATGTGAACCAATTAATTAGTTCATATGTAATCATACAGGGTCATACTTGTGAATCAGTTAATTAGTTCATATGTGAATTACATGGGTTCACATATGAAAATATTTTTAAAATGTGAATCATACAAGTTCATATATGAGATCATTTGCCGTTCGTTTGTAAAAGTTACCAAACTACTATCTCTACTTTTCCCATAGACACAAACTTTGACCAGTCAAAGTCGTTATTCTTGACCAATTAAAGCCGTAATTCTTGAATAGTCAAATACGATTAACTAAGATCACTTCTTTACTTCTCAAAATAATCAATGATTATAGAAATATATTATTTTAAGAACGTATAAAATAAAATAAACCGTTATTTCAATCTATACCATTATCATATTTTTTGGGGTTTGGCTTAATTCCCCTTTGTGTATTTGTTCATTGCAGATTTCCTGTATAGGGTGGTTGTATTTTTTTGTTTTTTAATAGTGTTTTATCTTAAAAAAATGACTGTATAAATGCATTAGAAGATTAGATTATTATCTTCTAAAATATTGAGACCTTAAAATAAAGATGTAAAGTTTAATTTCCATCCATGTTCAAAGTCTTACAATAAATATGTAATACGATATAGTACTCTTTTTCATCTAAATTTTTTTAATGGCTTTT
This sequence comes from Silybum marianum, assembly GCA_036898165.1. Classification (NCBI taxonomy): domain Eukaryota; kingdom Viridiplantae; phylum Streptophyta; class Magnoliopsida; order Asterales; family Asteraceae; genus Silybum; species Silybum marianum. Next base: position 30,755,693 of record CM072538.1, on the reverse strand, counting down.
TTGATGGGCTGGTTAAGAGATTATTTATAATTAAACTCTTTACAACATATTAATGGATATAACCCTTTTGGTATGAATAGTTTATTACTTTATTAGACAAGGGTTCGGTCCGATTTAGGTGCCCAGTTAACGACCAATGGTTAATGATGGCTCTATATATCACATGTGATATAATGTTTTTTCTTGGTTCCGAATATATATATATATATATATTGATGAAATTTATTATTAATATATTGTCATCAATGGGATCGACCCATAATTATTTAATTTATTATTAATAGATGTTACTAGGGATGGAGTACCTACTCATACGAATCATCTAATAATTGCAATAGGTTCCTACATTGGCATGTCACGGTATTGATTATTACACATGAAGTAAGTCTGAAATGGGGTCAGGGGTATGCTATTTGCTTATAATTCGACCTCGTTGTATAATATGATTGATCAAATAAAATTAGAAATATAAACCTCATCATCATATGTCATCTTAAAGACGAGCATGAAGTGTGTGATGGTTATTTTTTCAAGAGAAATTACTCTAAAACAGTTTAAGTAAACAAACAATAAATATGTATCAATTACAGATTATTTCATGTTATTATTGTAAAGTCAATGAAGTGGTTAATCCATCTCGAGTTTCTATAAAAAAAAAATTAGTGTCTTTAAATATTGCAATCAGATTCCAATATTGCAATATGGATTTTACCTTTGAAGTTCAAACTTCATGAACGACATCTTATCATCAAACACAAGTAAAAGGGTCTCTCCATCACACTTGAATTTGACCTTTAATGTTCATATCAATCTACAATCCAAATGTCTCCAATTTGTCAAAACTGCAATTATACCCTTTAACAAGCACTTGTTGTGATTTAAATACTACTTCTTTTATACATGAACAATTCTTCAGATATAATTTGGAGTAAACTACAAATTTTGTTCGTATGGTTTTATTTTTTGGAAAATAACGTATAGCATCGAAGTTACAAGATGACCATCATGGTTTGAAAAAATGTCCAAATTTGATTCCTTTCGCCAACGGCCATCAAACACTTCCATTAAATGAGGGATATTTTCGCCTTTTTATCAACAATTTATTTTGTCTTTTACTCAATCAAAAATCAATTTTATAATTTTGGTCCATATGGTTTTTTATTGAATAAAACACAAAAAATGGAAAATTTTGTTGAAATTGTCGAAATTGCCATTCAATTTAATGGATCTTCTTAACGACTATTAAAGGAAACAATTAAATTCAAACATTTTTGTGTAAAATGATGACTATCATGTAATTTTGAAAATACAAAGACGAAAAATATCATTTTTAACTAAACACTACATGAACCAGATTTGTAGTTTAATGTAAATTTTATAGAACAAACATTCACGATGGGTTATTGAAACACAAAAAACAAGTATAACTTATACAAAATTGCAGGGTTTAAATCTCATGACAACAAATTTTTGTACCTACTCAGAAATATAGAAATGAAATTACCACATTTATTTAAACTTCACAAAATTTAATATGAGAAACATCTAGAAAAGTTTAAATTTGATTAAACTATAATCAAACCTATATGATAGATAAGTTCCAATTAAAATATAATAAACATTTTAAATAAGTTCCAATTAAAATATAATAAACATTTTAAATAAGTTCCAGTTAAAATATAATAAACATTTTAAATAAGTTCAAATTAAAATATAATAAACATTTTAAATAAGTTCAAATTAAAAAAATATCATGCACAAAAGTAGCACATGATTTTTTTTCAGAAAACAAATATAACAGTATTCTAAGTTTAATATATAAAACCATAATATTCAAAAATGTTTATTCAAAATATATAAAACCATAATATTCAAAAGTGTTTATTCAAAATAATTAATTTCACTTTTATATGAAAAATATCAACTTTCATATTACTGTAGTATCAAGTGCCGAAAATATTATTGGTTGTTGCAACCCCTTTCATTCCATAGCCACATTTTTAAATTGTGACTGAAATACGGAATAGCCGTAGATTTTATAAGTAACATTTATGCAACTTACGTATCTAACTTTTTTTCAATAAACTAATCAAAAAAATTAGATATTAAGTAAGTTGTGTAACAGTGTAAGTATTATTGTGTAATGTACATGTGACCTGTTTATTGGAAAAAGTGGACTACGTAAGTTGCGTAAGGGCTAGCTACTTGTGTAATCATCGGCTATTTTGATCAGTCTTTTAAAATGTTGTTATAAACTGAAGAGGGGATGTCTGATCGGCTATTTTAGACAGTTTCCCCTATAAAAGATCTCTAATTCGATAACTTTTCACATGAATGGATTAATGAGATAAGATTATACATGATAATTTTGAAGAAAAAAATATCTTCATCAAAGTTTTGAGTCAAAGTTATGGTATGTGAAATTTACTATGAAAATGGTTAATGATTATTTGGATCCCCAAATTTTACTAGCGTATATATAACAAAACAAACAAATAGCTTAACAGAAAAAGAACATTTTAATCCAAGTTACGAGTAAGAATTATGGCCTCTCTGAATTTACTAACAATATTGCAACAATTTTTGTATTGAATTTGGTTACTGCCTTTTGCCACGGTTTTTCTGTTGGGTGTGATTGTTTTGAAAAGTTTACGAAAGGTTAATACAGAGTTACGATTTCGTAACATGTATGTAACCTTTCGTAACTTACTTAGTAAATTGAGGGACTTTTGACTTCTAACTCAAATCGAAATGATTTTTCTTGAAGTTTATTAGTTTTTCAAGATCTACACTCCGGTGAAACTTGGGATTTAGATGGTTAAATACGTTCCGGTAAAATTTGGGGATCCAAAAATATGCAACCATTTCGTAATATGTTGCAACATTTGGTAACCCGTAACCATTTTCGTAGTAAATTTCATAGGGCCATAATTTTTTGCACATAAATTAGATTGAAATGATATTTTTGAAGTTGCTTGTTTTTTCAAGATTTACGTGTAAAATTAGGGGATCCATATTCTCAACAATTTTGTAAACGTTTTCATAGTTCGTAAATTTTGAAGAACAGAAATTTTGACCCATAACCGTGATCTAAATTATTTCTTCAAGTTGTTTATTTTTCCAAATGTTTGAGGATCTAGTGATTCATAACCATTTTGTAACATGTCTGTTACATTTCGTAACAATCTTCATAGTAAACTTCGGTGAACATACCTTTTGATTTGTAGTTCGATTGAGAAAATTTTGTTTTAATTTTAATAAAACATGGGGTTGAGTTCATCTGAGAAGGAGAGTTGTGATGAGAAGTATAAGAAAGGATCTCAACCATTGGATGCACATTAGGATGAAATGCACCGAGATGGGATGTATCGGGGTGCACCAGATCAATCCCCGTATGAAGCGCAATTAATGGGTGGATATGAGACTAAAAGCGATTAATGGTCCAGATCTCTTCTTATGCTTCTCACCTTAACTCTTTTTCTCACACGATCATATGCCATAAAACATGGATATATATATATATGTTTGTAACCATGGAGTGGGTTCCGGTGAGAAGTAGAGTTAAAGTGAGAAATGTAAGAAGAGATTTCCATCATTGGATGCACATTAGGATGATGAGATGCAAGATCAACTCCTTTCTAAAGCGTAATTCATAGATGGGTATGAGATTAAAAATGATCAAGTCCAGATCTCTTCTTGCGCTTCTCACATTAACTATTCTCAATGTTTTAAAACCCGGATTAACCCGGCCGGTCGAACCGGTTGGACCGGGACCCGGGGTAGTGACCGGGTTAATGCATATGACCGGCCCGTTTCAACCCGGTCGGGTTTTTCAAAAACCCGGTTAAACCGGTGGTAAACCCGTTTCTCAAACCCGGTTGTTTTTATATTAAAATTCAAAAAATTAAAATTAAAAAATGTGTGTTATGTGTGTTTTTTTTAATGTATTTGGATTGATGTAAAACTTGTTGTTTGTGTATTCTTAATGTTGGAATTTGTGAACATCAAATTATTACTTTATATATATGTAAGTACGCAGGAAAATGAAAAAAAATATAAGGGATTAAGGGAATTATTGAAACCGGTTAACCCGGTGGTTGAACCGGTTGAACCAGTTAACCCAGGACCCGGTCACCACACCGGGTCAACTAAAAACCCGGGTTTTAAAACATTGACTATTCTTCTCACACGATCCTATGCTTTGTAACCATTTCATTACGGGTTGATTCCGGTGAGAAGTGAAGTTATGGTGAGAATGATAAGAAGGAATCTCCAACCTTGGATGCATATTAGGATGAGATACACCGGATCAATCCATATATCAAGTGCGATTCATGAGTAAGTTTAAGATTAAAAGTGATCAAGGGTCAAGATTTCTTCTTACGTTTTCTTACATTAATTTCACTTCTCAGATGATCTCATTCCTTCCTTACGAGGGCAATGACATTTAAATCATAACTTTATTTAAATGGTTTTTAATCATTATTTTTCTGAGATCTGAATACTAAATTTTTGGAAATTAAGATAAACACACAAAAATATTCATTTTCCAAATTAAATGAGCATAGAAGTAAATGTGAGGTAGTTTAAAGTAAGTAGGGATAAATTTGGGGGAAAAAACAATTATAAATATATGTTTTGGATAATGAAACAAAGAAGCAATGAATCATGCATATTCTTTGACATTTAATGCTACAGTGTAACATTAAAACTGATCTTTTTTTGCTTTTTATGTAATAAAAAAATCAACATTCTGCTTATATCATACATACGTTTGTATATCAACAAAATATCAAAATATGAATAAATTTTATGTTATAATATATTATCTGTAGAAATAGTATATAAAATTATTATTATTTTAATAATGATTGTGTCTACTTGTCTCACTATGGTTGCCTATAATAGTTTAATAAACAAGTAAAGTACAAATTTTGTCTCTTTACATTTAATTACCTACAAGTTATTTTTATTTTTTATGCAAAGCATGCCATTTTTGTCTTGTATTACTCTAAGTCTAACGTGTTAACAAGTTTTTGTAAGTTTAAGTCGTATATATAATATAGTGGTTTTAAATGTATTTGTATTGCTTTTAATTACAGTTTCACATCACAAACTTTGACCAAAATAGAAAATACATTTTCCAATGTTTTAAAACCCGGGTTTTTAGTGGAACCGATGTCACGGTTCAACCCAGTTTTAAAAAATTCTTGTATTTTCCATTTTTCTGCACACACACATATACATATATATATATATATATATATATATAACAAAAAATTTGATGTCCACAAATTCAAACATTAAAAATAGCATAACTATAAGTTTTACATTAATTCAAATATATTAACAAACACAGTAACCATAAATTTCTCATCATACCAAATACAATTTTTGATGAAACCCGGTCGGGTCAATCCGGGTAAAAAATTGCCAAAAAACCCGACCCGCTCTTTTTACCCGGGTCACGGTTCAACCGGCCGGGTCAACCCGGGTTTTAAAACATTGACATTTTCAAGCCCAAATAAAAGTTGCCCTAAAACTTATAAGATTACATGTTAATTGTGAAAGGGGAAATATTTTTTTTTAAATGATTGAATATCTCCTCTATCAGACGCATTTTTTTTTGATATATAGGGGGCGACTCTCTACCAGACGCATATTAAGATATAAATAAATCGAACAATATTTGATACGGTTGTCTGGGATATTACAAAATCTTAGCAAGACTATATTAGGTATTTATTTTAACAATTCAACTCACAATTGATGATTTTTTGAATGGAGCTCTTGTTCAATGCTCTAACTTTTGAGTCTTGGATCAACTTCTAGAGAATAGTAGTTGAAATAAGTCTATATATGAATGTTTTCATGATTAATGATATAGGTGTTTAATATTATCCGTAAACTCTTTCCTTTCACTAGTCGGGATGTGCATCATATCCTATAATAAGCAATTGGATGTTACAATAAGCGTTAATCAACCACCGGAGGACAACAATTTTATTTTCCAATCTTATAGACTTTGTTACTTTATATCAAAAGAATTAACGAATATCACGAAAACATCATACTTAATAAACATAGAAGGATGATTATTTTATCTGATTTTAGTTACGGAAAATGACATATTGTAGACAAAAGTGTTATGATTTAAAATTGCATTACTTTTTGAGTTTTTGATTATTATGTACTAAACTATGAAATTAAAAACAAAAGAATCATTGGATTAATGTAGCTAATAAATACGGTTTCTCATTTTTCTGAACACAATATATATTTACTGATTTACATAAATATATATAACTTAAATTAAAACGTTTTATTATAATTCAAATATTTAACTTCTCCTTGAATTTTTTTTTACCATAACATATAATTAGCAACGCAAAAATAAATAAACAAACAAAGGTAGCATATGATGGAAAAATATAGTATATATTTAGGATAGTTTAAAAAGCAATAATTATTTTAGGAAGTATAAATTCCCATGAAGTAGAAGAATATTTTTAGTATTTAATTCCTAAAAATTCGGGAATGCATGAATCATACAACTGCAGAAACGAGGCTCTATCCAGACCATAATCTACTTGTTTGGTATAGGTTGATCTGCAAATCATCTAATTTAATTAAATAAATTACGAAATAATCTATAAGTTAGTAAACAAAAATCCAATTTATCATTAAATCACTTTAAGAAATCCAATGATATTTAGAGCAATTTATCTTTTTTTTCATATTATTTTAATAATATTTTTATATTGATTTTTTGTGCTTAAATTATTTAATTTCACAAATAAGTTTATAAGAAAATTAATTATTAGTTTAGAGTAAATTGCAAAAATCGTCCATGGAGTTTACGATAACTCTAGTCTACATTATTCGATTTTCGAAATTACACCAAATATTTTATAGCTTATATTTTTGTTATGAATTTTGTCTACGAGAATTCATAGTGATGGAACTTTTAATACATCAACAAAATTAGAACGTTAATAAGATTCTACAATGAAGGTTATTAAAAAATCTCGTTCCATTTTTTTAATTTATAAAATGTAATTTTATTTATAGATTATTATATTAATTTTGATATGTATATGTATATGTATGTGTATTGTATATTATAAAATTATTAAAAATTCAAATGTAATTTATTAATTTTCAATTTCCCATATCAATTTTAATTTCTTAATTTCTATATTTTATTAACATATTTACCATGTATATGCATCAATGGAGAACAATATAAAAAACAAAAAGTCTAATTTCTCTATTTTAAAAAATATAATGGAGATGCTCTATTGAAACACAAACTAACCATTTCATTTCATGTAAACACAAATTTACCATTTGTTATAAATACAAATAGATGCATAAGCAAGATATCGATAACATGCAGAAGATGAAGAGCATAAACAACATTTTTTGTACAAATTCATTAGAAAAATTTGTGAGATAAAGCTATAAATCAAAACCACAAATTAAAATGTCCATGTTTTATGTTCTTTTCCTCTGCATCTAAAGCAGTCGCATGAATTATGAGATAATTGTTTGATTAATTTCTATCCAATCGTTTATGGGTGCTATACTTGGTTTTTTACACGCAAATTTATGTACGGTAAAGCTAATGCACACTTTTTATATTGGCTGAAGTTTGAATCTTATAACTTTACAAGGAGATTGGAATCTACCGACAACATTTGTATTACTGGGCCAATGACTAGAGATGAACATGATGTGGTACCTTGTTTTTTCTTCTATATTGTGTTAATGAATCTTTTATACTGTGTACCAACCAACTATACTTGATACTTAATTAATTTGTACCAAGTTTTTTGGTTGGTACACAATATTACTTCTATAACAACATTGTAAAAGCTGAAGTTGAGTTAACAATGCTTAAGAGCGAAACACAAAAAATGAATTCACAAGGTTTAATAGATATACCCAAAAAAACCAATACAAATATTCAAATAATGGTGTGTTTCATGGAATATTCACGAACCAAACAATGTTCAATAGTTAATTAGATTAAGTATTATTAATTATTAAATAAAGTCGGTACAATACAACCGTGGTATAGGATTTCTCATATACTTGGTACATTAGTACCAACCAGGCTAAGCCATTACCAGTTAAACTGGTACGGTTGGCATGCACGTCGGTTGTTTGAATTGAACGAAATAAACACCCAAGTACCATTTGCCATTTGGTGTTGTGATTAGTTACTCATAGCTAGAGGTGTACAAAAAATCGTCAACCCGTGAAAACCACCCAAACCCAACCCGCCAACCTCCGAAACCGCCAACCTGCTAATTAGGAGGGTTGAAATTGGGTTGACAAAACTCAACTCAACCCAACCCGCCGCTAATATATATTATTTCGATAAAACTATATATATATATATAATATTTAGAACATTATAATTTACAACTCAAAAATATGTATATAGTTTATTTCAATTTACATCCCAAAAAATAAATACATATATTATTAGTTCAATTTAGGGACCGAAGTCAAAACTTAATTCAAGTAAGTGAATGTGTTATTCGATAAACGTTAATTTATGATTGTAGATTAGAGTTTAACAATTGAGCTTTAAGTAAGGTTGATTTTTAAGTTATGGTTTCTATCAACATTTGCAAATGAACACGATAAATATAAATAAATTTGAAATCAATTGGTCGGATCAATGGATGCGAATATGAAATAAATGGTATATAAATGTTTCATTCATTTATATAAATACAACTTCTATCGACATGACAATGTCATCTAAATTTAGTCACGTAGTATCAGAAATCAATGTCAATATATTAAAGAAAATTTATTTAATGATATCACAATATAACAAAATCACACACATATATATATATATACACACACACACACACACACAGGAGATGGATCAAATGAGAACTACCCCTCCTTAAAGGAACAAAAGGAACAAATGGACACTTGTGGGACCCACATCATATGTGATCCACAAGTGTCCCTTTATTCTTTTAAAAATGCAAAGTTCTCATTTGAACATTCCTCCGCTAGAGTTCTTTATGACTTTCTTTTTAAAAAATGTGAATAGATTCGACAACAACATACGGCAAAAACATAGAAACCCTCTAACGAAATTCTTTGTATATTTTTAGTAGTATTTATCGTATTTCATACCTTAATTTTATGTATACTAACAAGCCGCTAACCCGTTTAACTCGCCCAACCCGCCACAAACCGCAAGGGTTGGGTTGGGTTGAGATTTTTCCAAACCGCCATAATTAGGTTGGGTTGTAAAAATGTCAAAAATCGCCCAACCCAACCCACGTACACCCCTACTCATAGCTTGGAAGTAGGATTCGGTTGTGAATTAGACTTCAAAAAAGATGACGTTGAGAAAATCGATTAGTGGGAAACGGACGAGGATTTGTACAGGGGAACGATGTGATGGATTAATTAGAAAATAGAAATGACCAAAATGATGTAACGTGACTAACACATGTCATACTGAAAAGAAAAAAATTTGACAGCGACCAAAGATACGTAACAAAAATTAAACTGTAGAATGTCTGATGTAATTCTAAGAATCGGAAGACAAAAACCAAATATTTTGTAAAGTGTATTTATAATTTTTTTTATTGGTATATGTTAATAATATATTCTAATAAATATAAATTTTATTTATTTTTGAAAAAAATGTTGTATCTTAAACGATGCTAATGTAATTGTATGATGACATTAGCCATGACATCAAGTCTACCAGCTTGAGAATATTTTTTTTAGTTTAGCCGAATGAAAAAATAGTTTCCATATCAATCAAAATGTTAATAATTATTTTAATTTCTAAAAACTAACCAAACATATAAAATATGTTTTTTTTGTCATTTTCAAATATAAAAGAATACAAAATTAAACAGTCACAAATTTAAGAAAAGACAAAAATAAATTATCTTCACCTTCTTAATATTCTTGTTGATGAATAAGAGTAAGTATTTGTCATTATTCTATTTAGTGATGTAATTAATATAAAAAGTACTCATTTTCTAGGAAAATAAAACCAATATATTAGAAGGATTTCATTCATTCATATGTGATAATCAGATGTAATATATTATTGAATCATTGTTTTAGAATTCATTGAAAAAATTGAAAGTTATAACGAGAACTTATACAATACAATTTTCGTGGTAAAGAGTTAATGTATCGAAAAATTAATATATACAAGATTGTATATTCATATATGATTCAAAACTTTTTGTTACATTGATTATGTTTATTTTGTTATGGTATATTATATCAAAATAAAACAACGGTTCTTATTTTAAGAACATATTTTTAAAAGATATACTTTTTTAATTTAATTTGCTCTAAAACAAGTGTCTACATTATACACTTAATGACGATGTATCAAGGGCTTTTTTTTCCTTCCAAACTCTTGCTTTGTTTTTGTGGGAATTTACAAATTTGCCCTTAATCAAATTGTTTTTAATTCTCTAAAATATAAAATGTCATGAATCATTCAACTTTATAGTTTGTCCTTGTGTGTTGGGCTTGTCCACCAACTTTTGTCCAGATAAATCCATGGATATTAATGGGCTTTAAATGCAAGGCCCATTTAAATGGTGAATTTCTTTTCCAATACCACATCTTGTTTAAATAATCGTTTGGAAATAAAATCACTCTATATATAAACCATCAAATTTTTACTAGTCGGTTAATGAGACCTTTTTTTTAAATAATATTCTAGGCATTGTCTAGACTAATTCTTGATAATTTTAAGACTGCTAAAACATGCAACCATGAGATAATTTCCCGGTGGTAGATGGGTTATCTAGCTTCATCCCTCAGAAGTCTTAACCAGTATAGTATGCCGCAAGCCTTGTGGTTTGGTTAATGCAACTTTTTTCGGGTTAAAAGAATATAGATGACCAATTTCTAAAAGTGCGATGGTTTATTTAGTAAAAAAATATTCAGGAACTTAATTAATCAAAATAAAGAAGTTTAATGACTTTTTTTATTCACAAAAAAAAATTAATGGATTTTTCATTACAACTTTTGAACTTTTGTCGAAAGTGGTCGGACCTTGAAAGAGCTGGGTGGTTTTAGATCTTGTTCAAAAGACCAAAATTAGGTGGGAAGTGGAAGGAAGAGAAAACTCAAAAAAAAATCATGGTATCATCAATCAGAAGAGAAGAAATTTACATTCGAGGAATAATGAACGAAGGCGTTTGAATAGATGATCCTAGCATGGTAAAAACATGCGTTCTTTAACAATTTCAGTCCCTAAACTATTTTACAAAATTATATTTATATTTTATTAGATGCAAAAACTATTATTGGAGTTAAAAAATTTGAAGCAGGTGACATTAAACAAAATAGGGTTTTATTAGAAAGCATTTGATGAATTTTCCGTTATTTTATAAAATTGTTTAACTCATATTGTTGTCTGAATGATAACAAATATTTATGTTCATATTATTTTAAAAATCATCGGAATTTATATATCATTTTAAGTCAATAACTTGCATAACTTATAATTTTTTAAGTCAATAAATATTCTTAGGTTTTCAAACGTTTATTTACACGTTTTTATGTAAACATGCTTTACGAAAATGACTCTTGACTACAATAAATAATCACAATATTTTGTGAATAAATAATTTATGGATCTCGTTAACATTTAAATAGCTACATATAAAAATATAATAAGATGAAACACAACTAATAAATAAATGGCATGGACTACAAAGATGGCGTATTTGTGTTGGTACCAAACTACATTACATGTTTTAATTAAACAAAAATTACTATAAATCATACATCTCAAATACAATTTAATTTGTATTCGAAAAAAACTTTCGAAAGTTCTGTCCTAGGCTCAATAGTAGAAACAAATAACTAACTGCTCCAGTTCTATCCTGAACTCGGTAGTAGTAACAAATAACTAACTGACAAACATATTTAAAGTTAATTGAAGTGTTGAGTCCTACTGATTCATTAAAATATTACTTTAAGTTGATAACCGGCCGAGAACTCTCTCGTTATTGTAAATCCTTGGAAAACCATAAAATAAAACGAAACTAAAACTAAGATTGATGGACTTTTACTCAAACACTTACATAAGTAAGTGCTTACTGTTAGGATACGACACTGTCATTTACTTTGTTGTGTAAGATTTTAAGCAAAAAAAGACATCACATGCAACAATTTACCTTGTAAACATTAACCGGGTAAGCGTCATTACTCTCACTTACCGAGTAAGATTTTTGGTTTTCTAAATTGTTCTTATCGTGTAAGATTCACAGTCCTTACAATGTTTATCTGATAAGGTAACGTGATTTGACAAACACGAAGCTTTAATAATGTTGTACTTATGCACAATTTACGTGTAATCTTAATTGTAAGTAATATTCGTCAATAAATTGTATTTCATGCCTAAAAATGGGTTTTAAGAGTTTTTGTTAAATGTTTTATGATATAGTATAGATAGATAATAAAACTATATTAAATGATTTTAATAAAAATTAAATTAAATTATTGAATTAATTAGGATCTCCAATTCTATTTATACTCATAGAAAATGAATGGGAAACCAGAAAATCAAAAAATAAATAAATATAAATATAAATATAAATTTTACAAGAAAAATATGATCGTTTTTGGTGTAATTTATTACGCTCGAATTTTGTTAATTTTTCACCGAAACAATCACATCATTTTGATCATCTAATATGACGTTTGATAAAGTGTTTCTTATATTTTTTTTTATTTGAGGTTTTCATCAATCCTCCATCTCATAAATTAATCTAGATCTTTTATAAAATTTATTTTAACAAATTTAAATTATATAAAAGATAGAGTAAATTACAATTTTGGTCCTTAAGGTTTGTAATTTGTTTTGGAATTGGTCCTTTATCTTCAAAAATTACAAAAAGCCCTTCAGGTATGTATTTTGTTATGGATTTGGTCCCTCGAGCTGATGGCCGTCTGATTTCTCCGTTAAGCTCGAGGGCATTATCGTCATTCTACATTATTTCATTTATTTTAGAATTTTTTAATTAGTTATAATTATTTTCCTTTGAATACTCATCTTCTTCACCAAAAACACCCCAAGAACACCAATTTAAAAACCAAAATCTTCTTCTCCGACGAGTTTTTCCGGCGACTTCATCTTTATCTTTGCGTCTTCTTACTCTCTCTCTCTATCTCTCTCTCTCTCTCTCTCTCTCTCTCTCTCTCTCTCTCTTGCTTTGTGTGTGATTTGGTTCTTCTCTCGATCACGTATTCTCTCAAATCTTGTTCTTTAATGAGTTTGATTTTATGTTTTTTAAGTGGGTTTGATTTTGGTTATTGGATGTGTTTGATTTTGGTTTTGGTGTTTAAATATGGGTTTGATTTTGGATTTTTTTAAGTGAGTTTGATTTAGGTTATTGGATATGGGTTTGATTTTGATTTGGTTATTTAATATGGTTTGATTCAATTTAGGTTTTAAAAAAAATGGTGTTCTTGGTGGAGAAGATGAATATTCAAAGAAATAATTATAACTAATTAAAAAATTCTAAAATAAATGCAATAATAAATGACGATAATGCCCTTGAGCTTAACGGATAAATCAGACGGCCGTCAGCTCGAGGGACCAAATCCATAACAAAATGCATACCTGGATGGTTTTTTTGTAAGTTTTGAAGATAAAGGACCAATTCCATAATAAACTACAAACCTCAGGGACCAAAAATGTAATTTACTCTAAAAGATAGTTAGTTAGAAGGTGGGCCAGTGGGCCTAAAGATATTTGATAAAGCGCTGCGTCAACGAGCCTATCCAAATTCCAGTCTGTGGGCACCCAACTGTTATCCGCCAAAGCCCACGCGCTTTTTAAAGATAAAAACTTAAACATTTATATCTTATAAATTAATATATTTTAAAAATAATATTTATTTTAATATAAACAGTTATTCAATATCAATAATCGATATTAATTAATAAATATCTAAGTATACTTTTCGTCTAATATTTTGAAAAAGAAAATGATCTAAATGAATAATGTCACATTAAATTATATCTTTTATCATCACATAAAGAAATATTATAAAATAAGATGTTTTGCTTAAAATTAATACATAAAATGAATATTCTGCAAAAATATAATGTGAGGGATATGGCATAACAACATGTCAACATCCCCTGTCACACATACTTTAATATTTTAAATGTAAAACAAACCAAAATTATATATCAAGATATATATATTAAATAATCTTTATATACGTATGGGAACGAGGTGGGCTCCACTCATATAATAAAATTTTAAATTATGGTCACTCATTTGATTGTTTATTTAAACAAGGTGTATAATGTTTATACAAAATCATTTTAAACATTTTATTCGTAAGTATACTTTTAGGAGATTATTTATTTCATAATATCATGTTTTGAAAAATTGATATGTCTTCTGAAAGCTTTCTAATTCATTTTTATGTGGCAAAAATAATATATGAAAACATGTAAGTTGAACAAACGTTATAATCATGATTTATACTTGTCATCCATCCATTGATTACAAAAATATCATATGAATAAGTCGAATCAATTGATGGGGTTTGCTAATTGAGTTGCAACTTGTAACGAAAATGGAATAAGATCATGTGAAAACATTGTTAGAAAGCTAATACTGCACGTAAAATTAAAAAGAATACACAAACTATCTTATCATGTTGCACCTTTTAACGGAAAATATGCAAGAGAGGTTAACATAGATGTGTGTTTTTAACAAATATAGTAATACTATATGCATTGTGAACATATGTATTTTTTATTCTTAATCAGTAATTTTACTGCATTTAATTAGTTGATATTCACATGTGGATATGTTACAAGTAAACTTGACTATTTATCGATTGTTCATGTGTAGGTTGCAGTTGATGTTCACATGTAAATGTGTACTCGAACAACAAGTTATGCAATTACCTTATATTTCAACTCGACTATTAAATTGACACTTAAACCTGTATCATTTTTTTAACCTTATTGGTTTCGTTTGGCTTCTTCTTATCTTTGTTCGTTTTTTTGGTTTGGTGGCTTGTTACACCTAGTAGTGGGCTCCCATTTTTTTATTGTAATTTTGTAGATTTTTTTAAATAAAAAATACTACCTTTCAAAAATATAAGTATCAATTTTGTTTCTTAATCTAATGAAACGATAATTTTTCCTATTTTTTGTTATCTTTTTGTATTTACATACCAATTTGCAATAATTTTTGGAATTTAGTGTCAATTCGATAAAAACAAAACATAAAGGAGCGTGCAGCACACAATAAAAAAGCGAATGAGTGGGAGTTGAATGTAAATAACAATTGAATGAATCAGGAAACTCTATAAATAATTAATTAAATTTATTTTCTAGATCAAAAGCAATCATCCAGTTCACTAGTTGAGATTGAATTCGCTACGACCCCCAATTCGAGTTCTAAAGTCGCCCCAAATCGCCATAACCAATTTCTCCAATCGCTTCAAATTCTTCAAATCAGGTGTGTAACCGCGTGCATTCATCAATCATTAGTTAATTTTCCAGCTTGATTTCAAAAGAATTTACTATTACATTCATCGATTACCCATATCAAACATCTGATTTATGAGTTGTATCACTCGTTTCATTTAGGTTGAATATTTTGAACATCGATGTTAAATTCAAACACCTAATCTCTGAGCTGTATTCCTTGATTGTGTTTTTTGAGGTTGAATGTTTTCAACATAAATTGAGATTTTTATATGAGTCTGTGTGTGTGAAAATTGAAATCTGAACAATCTGTTCTTGTAGGTTGTATGTTCTGCTGGATTGTGAATTAACCTTAAAATCCAAATTTTTGTTTCAATTTTTTTGTTCGTTTTGCTGATTAGTCAGTTTCGTCTTAGTTGTACTAAATTAGTTATGGTTATTGAAATTTGATGCAAATATGAATGCATGTATATGTGGTTACAGATAGAATCGAAGAAAATAGACTCGCCAATGGAGCCCCAAGCATCTGTTCTACACGTACAAGTCGCCATTGCAGATGATTCTTCTGTGGAGGTTGATGGAGGCAATTTTGGGTATGTTCTTGCTTTCACTTTCTTTCATGATGCTTTGAGTACTTGTACCTTTGTCATCCAATGAATTTAATCAATCAGAACATGAAAACAGAAAGAGGGTTTACAGTCTTCTTTTTTTTTGTTTTGTTTAGTTGCACACATTATAGGAGGAGATGCAAGATAAAAGCACCATGTTGTGATGAAGTTTTCGATTGCCGCCATTGCCATAACGAAATCAAGGTACATTCTTCATGATTTGATAATTTACTTATTTGGGTATTCATTCATATGAAAAAAGAATCTGAGTTTAAGTAATTGCTAACTTTTTACTTCATTCAATAAATCAGAATTCCCTTGAGATTGACCCTATTCATCGCCATGATGTTCCTCGGCATGATGTTAAGAAGGTAGTTCTTGTGTTTTGTGTTATAATTCAATATGATCATGTTTTAATTCTAATTGAAATTCGCCTTTTGGGTTCTTATCCTAATTGTTTTTGGTTTCATTTGATTGTTTTTAGGTCATATGTTCTCTATGTGATACCGAACAAGATGTGAGCCTTTTAGATAAAAATTATACATTACAATTAAGGAAACAAATTCATTAAATTGCGTGTTTATGGCTTATTCTTGCATACTTTTTCAGGTTCAACAAAATTGCATCAATTGTGGGGTATGTATGGGGAATTACTTCTGTCAAATATGCAAATTCTACGACAATGACGTAAGCTTCAAGATCACGTTTTCACGTATATGTTTATATCTTGGGAGTTATATATATATATATATATATATATAGAGAGAGAGAGAGAGAGAGAGAGAGAGGTTCAAGGGAAAACCTTAAAAAATAAAAACTGAGGAACACCCTGAGAGCTCTCCATCTGGACGGTATGCACAAATGCATACAAGCGGTTGAACCTGGTTTTTTTTCTATGCACTTGTGCATGTTACAAATTACCGGTATGCATTTGTGCATACCATCTAGATGCAGGGTTCTAGGATGTTCTTCAGTTATTTTTTTGTTGAGGTTTTCGGTTTTCCCCTGAACCTGACCCTATATATACATGTATATGGCTAATCAAGCACATTCTTAATTCTTTTTAAGGTTTCGAAGAATCAATACCATTGTGATCAATGTGGCATATGTAGAACGGGTGGCAAAGAGAATTTCTTTCATTGTGACACATGTGGTAAATAACTTGATGAAAAACTTATATTTTGTGTCTATAAATCATGATTTTTGTTTAAAAAACTTAACATTTGAGGAACCCCATGATAAATGTTGTAGGATGTTGCTACTCGAAAGCGATTAAAGACACACACGTGTGTGTGGAAAGGGCAATGCACCATGATTGTCCTGTTTGCTCTGAGGTAACATGATACACACTCGTTGTATTTGAAGTTAAAAAAAATGTTTTCTTGATTTAAGAAGTGAAACATTTACTTTTCGGTTTTGCAGTTTTTGTTTGATACATTGAAGGATCTTACCATGTTACAATGTGGGCATACAATGCATTTGGGTTGCTTGAGAGAGATGGAACAACATCATAGGTAAAAACTGTTTGGTTAGAGGTATTAAACAGTAATTAATGGAATTGAAAATAAAAGAAACTGTTTGAAGGTAATTAAATGGGTTGGAAAACATGTCGAAAATTTCAACCCAACCCATTTATTTAAATGGGTTAGGTGGGGTGACCCATTTAACTTAAATGAGTTGAAAATCTCATCCCAACCTGCTAATTTTGGGTTGGGTTAGCGGGTTGGGTCACTTTTTGCCACCCTTAGTTTTATATAATATAATGAGCCCATTCCCCCTTGAGCCCAAATTTCCATTTCGGGTTAAATTGGGGAATGAAAATTCATTCCCATTTCCATTCCTCGGCCTGAACCAAAAACAAACAATTAGGGAAAAACGATGATCAAAGTACAACTGCGATTGTGGGTCCCATTTAGAAACGAACGTGAAACCTACAAAATAGAGGGACGAAAATTATATAAACGAACATAATCTCAAACGTCTCAATGATGTCACAGGTACTCTTGCCCTATTTGCTCGAAATCTATATGTGATTTGTCGGATATGTGGAGAAAGCTTGATCATGAGGTGCATATAGTCAAAACTGCAACCTTTTTTCTTCCCTTTTTTTGATCAAGAAAACATATACATTTTACGGTTTCAATCAACTAATATTTGTTACTGTAAATATCTTAGGTTGAAGCAACTCCTATGCCCGAAATATATAAAAACAAAATGGTAAGTTTTTATGGATACTGGTGATTTTCCTGACTGTTATCTTCCGGATGAGATTTTTTTACTGAAATGGGGTTTTTGTGTTTGTTTATGAATTAGGTATGGATACTATGCAATGATTGTGAGAAGATATCAAGAGTCAAGTTTCACATAGTGGGCCAGAAATGCACACAGTGCAACTCTTATAATACAAGACAAATAAAAGGAGGCCCATCATCTTCCATTTCATGCACATCATCAGTTTCTGATGAGGATATCAACTAGAAACAGATAAAGGGATTCAATTGATGCTAATCATGAACCATTTATGGGCAAAAGGGTAATTATATCTTTTAAGCAAAGAAGAAAATGTGTATGGATTGCTGCTTTTGCTTCCATAAAAACTTATCTGAGGTTACAATCATTAGTAAAATCTAAAGTAAATTATGGAACTGGTGATTATTATGGAATTGGTCTTTTAGGGAGAGTATTAACCACTTACTGGGTAAACGTGATCAATATCACTTAACTTACTGATTGAGCATGACAAAGATTGAAAATCATACCTAGTAAGTGAGGGAAAAAAACTCTTATCCGTAAGTGTTTACCGGGTTTAAGATGCATGCCAACAATTCATTGTGATGGTTGAGAATGTTACACGATATGCCAAGGGACCAGTTACTAAATGTTTACGCGGTAAGCGCTTACTGGATCACTTACCCTAGCAGATAAACATGTCAAGGACCAACAATTTTACCTGATAAGAGCGATGATAAGGATCAAGAGTCTTATTCGGTAAGTGAAAGTGATAATTCTTACCTGTGAGACCGTGAATAAATTTTGAAAGTAAAATTTGGTGGTGAAGAAAAATAATGACAGTGAATAAAGAACTTGTTTATTTCTAACACAAGTTCATGATTTAAGTTTCGTTTACAATATTGTTTTATATTTATCTTGTATTTGAGGTTGTTTATTTACGATTTAATGAGCTTAATGGTCTAGGTAGCTTATTCGCTCAGTCATATATGAGTGTTTTTTGACAGCTTATTCATTAAGCCATTAAGCCAAAATGACTATGTGGAATAAGCCAGAACCTCTCACTTGTTCTCGTTAAACCACCTCAAACAAATTAATACCAAAAATGACCTAAAAATAATCCAACCCTCTTTTTTCTCAAACAACAATACACTTTTATAATGACAGACAACTCAACCCATGCAGTGCAGGACTTGATACAAATAAAGTAAATAGTCACGTAGGGGCCGTTTACCAAACGCTTACCTGGGTAAGCGCTTACCAAGTCACATTACCTTACAGACGAATATGACAAAAACCAAGAATCTTATCACAATCAGATCTTAACAGGTAAATTGTTGCATACATTACTATTTTGTTGGACTAAAATCTTACCCAATAAGTAATAATAGTGTTGAATTTTATTGGTAAACATCTATCCAGGTAAGTTTTGGTAAACGGCCCATTAGTCACACATTTAAATATAACTATATGTGTGTATTTTTCGTTTACAAAATAGACACAAATAATTTATATTATTCAGTCACATATTTAATAATATTCAGTCAAACAAAAACAATGATCAAATATAATATAAGAACACGATGATCAAATCGACTATGATTTCGTGAGACTTTGGCCTTGACTTGAGGTTGTCAATGTTGACTGTGTATATGAATTGCATATAATGATTTAACAGTTTTGTTTTGTTATTTTGACATTTTCTATTTGATTTTTTAATACACCATTATAACCTATACTTCTTTTAATTATAATTAAATTAATTAACAAGCTTAATCAATATTCAATCATGACATCGCCGGACAGGCCCCAGCTAAGCCTCATAAATCGGAGATTGGGGCCGGAAAAGGCAAATCTCCGGCGACGGCAATAATCACTTAAAGATCATCATTTTTCCCGCCAACCCAAAGCTTTCACCCCCCCCCCCTCTCTAAAAAAAACCCCTGAGATAAACCCCCACCGGCCGCCGCCATCCCCGCCACCACGCGGCGCTGCTGGTTGATGTTATCACTCCGGTCATGCTGTTACAGTGTGGCTCACACCAACACCATAACCAACGTACTCTCTCACCCTATCGGACATTCTCTTCTTAAATTATCTCACTCATCATCACTCCATTTCCCTTTCTTCTTTCTCACAAAATCCGCCAACAGGATGTCTTCATCTCGTCCCTCCGCCTTCGATGCACTCATGTCCAACGCTCGTGCCGCCGCCGGCAAGAAAAAGACCACCCAGCCGTCGTCTTCCCCTTCCCCAAAGAAACGAAAAACCCTAGATTCAAAACCCCAAATTAATTCGACTCCAATTAGCGAAGCTAAACCTTCCGAAGTCTCACCAAAACCCGAGAAAACGTTGGATACGAAACAAATCAAAGAAGAAAGCCATGTATCGAATGGGTCTAAACCAATTGAGCCAAACCCTAATTCTGCACCCTCAGAGGAAGAAAAGGCATCCAAGAAACCACGGGTGATTAATGTGGATGAAAGTATAGCTCAATTGAAGAAGGCGGCTGCAAATTTTGATCCCCAAAAGGCAGCGTTTTGGGGTAAAGGAGAAAGGGTGCCGTTCCTGTTTCTTGTTAGGGTGTTTGATGCAATTTCGAAAGAATCGGGTCGGATTGTGATAACCGGAATTGTTTGTAATATGCTAAGGACTGTGATTAAGACAACACCTGATGATTTGCTTCCGGTTGTATACCTTTTGGCCAATAGAATTGCACCAGCTCACGAAGGACTGGAGCTTGGAATTGGGGATGCTTCTATTATCAAGGCACTTGCTGAAGCTTGTGGTGCAAAAGAAGCACATATTAAAAAGCAATACAAGGTAAGTTTGCAAGTTATTGAATTCTGATCTTTATATTATTTATGTGCTGCTTGTTTGTTATGTTCATGAGAAGCTGACATCTGTGATATATATATATATATATATATATATATATATGTATATATTTTGATGGCAGGAATTGGGAGATTTGGGGCTTGTTGCCAAAGCAAGCCGATCGTCCCAACCTTTGATGCGTAAACCTCAACCGTTGACAGTTACTAAAGTTTTTGATACATTTCGGGTTATTGCCAAGGTGCAGTCTTTACATACTAATTTGCAGTTCCTTTGAAGGTTATAACATCAAAAGGAAGTAACATATAATTGTTGACACAAATGTAATATCGAGTATGTGAGTCTGTAATATCCAAATTTTATTCTATTCAGTCCCCATATGATGTTATGATGCTGACCATTGTTAGCAACATAAATGAAATTCTGCTAACTATTCTTTGCTGGAATGGAATCAATGAGAATGGTATACAATGAGAATCTTAACTGAACTTGTTCTTGAACAAATTGCCCTTGCTTGGATAACGATCATAGGGCCTGTTTGTTAGCAGCTTAATGAGACTCACAGCTTATTCTGTCAGCTATACATGAATGTTTGGTAGTGGCTTAATGATATAGACAGTGACTTATTCAGTAAGCTTCTAAGGGGAAGTTTTATGCAGAAAGCCAAGTTTTTTTCAAACATTCCCCTACCAATTAAAAAACGCTTCCAAACAAAAACCTTCCCAATCTATACAGACAAATTAATCCACACAGCCATCTTTATCCATACAGGACCTAATGGAAAACCAAAACCATTGCTTAACTGTTCTGTTTTTCTTTGTTTTAATTTTTGATAGGAGTCTGGCAAGGATAGTCAAGATAAGAAGAAAAATCACATCAAGGGACTTCTTGTTGCTGCAACTGACTGTGAACCTCAATATATGATCCGTTTACTTCAGGTTATCATATGGAATTTTAGCGTGAGATTGTTGTGTTGGATTCTTTCATCATTCAACATAATTAATTTGGACTTTTGTTTCCACAGACAAAATTACGGATCGGTTTAGCAGAGCAAACTCTCTTGACTGCCCTTGGGCATGCAATTTTCTATACTGAAAACCATCCATCACCTCCAGTGCACACAGATTCACCTCTAGAAGAGGTTGGTTTTACCTTCATTTATAACACAAGAAATAGTTGTTTTTGATATATGAAATGTGTTTATTGTTGGTTGTAAATTGCTTTTATTATTTTACATCTTTCCTAACTTCTATTATGTTTTCAGGCTGCTAAAATTGTGAAACAAGTGTATTCTGTAATTCCGGTGTATGATAAAATTGTACCTGCTCTTCTTTCTGATGGTGTATGGAATCTTCCGAAAACGTGTTGCTTTTCACCTGGTGTACCAGTTGGACCTATGCTAGCTAAGCCAACTAAAGGGGTATCTGAAATTTTAGATAAATTTCAAGATATGGAATTCACATGTGAATATAAGTATGATGGAGAACGGGCTCAGGTAAATGTTATTAAGTTAATGAAGTCGTAAAAAAGATGCACAATAAGTCATTATGAGTGGCTAACCAGTTTCAATTTACACAGATACATTATTTGGAAGATGGCACAGTTCAGATATATAGCAGAAATGCCGAAAGAAATACCGAAAAATTCCCTGATGTTGTTGTTGCTGCTTCAAGGTACTTTCTAGCAATTACTCTTTCAATTTCAAGATTTCTTGAAACCAATCTTTTTGATTTTTAAATATGTTTGTGTGATTGAGCCAAAGAATGCATTTTAAATTTGTAAATTTTATTTTGCAGAGTTAAAAACCCAAGTGTAACGTCGTTTGTTTTGGACTGTGAATTGGTTGCATATGACCATAAGAAGCAAAAAATTCTTCCTTTCCAGGTGATTATTTTTTTCTGATTATGTTATGCTTTATTATCGTTACATTTTTTTTCTTCATGTGTGACGTTATGTTTGTTATTGGTTATTTATAGATTCTAAGCACACGTGCTCGCAAAAATGTCGTTATGAGCGAGATCAAGGTTGATGTATGCATCTACGCATTTGATCTGTTGTATCTAAACGGACAACAGCTTTTACAGGAACAACTTAGTACTCGTAGAGAGGTGAGATATCCTTTTACTGCTGTTACTTTATCTTAACCGTTCACAAAAGAGAATAAAAAATGAAATACCACACCCAAAACTACATATATTGCGTTTTTATGATTATTAAAGTACACCTTTTATCATCCGACTCTTGGGGCCTGTTTGTTTAGAAACTTGATGAGATTAATGGGATTCAGAGCTTATTCGGTCAGATATACATGACTGTTTGGTAGAGGCTTAATGATTTAGAAAGTAGCATGTCCAGTAAGCCAATTTTAGCCAAACCTGCCCTTCCCAATTGAAAACATGCTCATTCCATCTATGAAAAAAGATTAATCCACACAAGGCAGCTTAATCCATACAGGACTTAATGGAAAACCAACCAAAAAGCCCCTTATTGATGATCGGGATTTGAATTTCATATTTCTGTTTTATCTTGTTTTGTTACTTGAGCATTCATCGTGTTGAATTATTGTTTTTTTTTCAGCGTCTCTATGAATCCTTCACGGAAGAACCTGGATTTTTCCAGCTTGCAACAGCTATAACATCAAACGATCTGGAGGAAATACAAACATTCTTGGATGCTGCTGTGAATGCCAGGTAATAAGCCTCTCCATTCAGTTCGTCCAAATCTTTACATCTTTAAATTATCAATAAATCTAGATAGTTACATATTTTCATTGGGTAAATGAGATCCTCAACTACTTAACTATAGTAAATTTGGCCCATAAATCCTTGTTATTTTTGCAGTTGCGAAGGATTGATTATCAAAACATTAAACCGAGATGCTACATATGAGCCTGCAAAGCGTTCAAATAACTGGCTCAAGTTGAAAAAAGACTATATGGACAGGTATTGAGAATTCTTGTATTCCTTCTCTTCAATATAGTCTCCAATATATAGGGGCGGGTTCAAATGAAAACTCAAATTTGGTTGTGAACGTGAGGATAAATGAGAGTGCGACACGTGTCATATTCATACTGAATACCACTACATTCAGTCTTAATGTAGTATTGTTCAGTCTGAATAACACTACATTCACTCTGAATATTTTCCTTCATTATTCAGTCCCAATAATATTATATTGGTGATCCATGTTGTTTGTTGCAGTATTGGTGACTCGTTAGATTTAGTACCGATTGCCGCCTTCCATGGTCGAGGAAAGCGTGTAGGTGGATATGGCGCCTTTCTCCTTGCTTGTTACGATAGCAATAACGATGAATATCAAACAATTTGCAAGATTGGTAAGTGGCGGGTTTTTTTATTTATTTATAATAGTAAGAAAAATTGCTACTTGGCTGATTTTATTCTTTTAGATATTTTTCATGATACTTATAACTGTAGAAATATTCGACTTCTATAGGCACTGGATTTTCGGAAGCCATGCTTGAAGAGCGGTCTACAAGTCTTCGTTCTAAAGTGATTCCAAAACCAAAGGTTTTGTTGTTTCTTTTGATTTTTTTGCATGTATGGGAACCGTTTGAAGTATTTTATAATATTATTATTTATGTTAACTTTGATGTTTATCTGTTGGCAGTCGTACTATCGGTATGCAGATACTATAAATCCCGATGTGTGGTTTGAGCCGACTGAGGTAATCTTTAGGTTTCCATGAATTATTTTGCATCTTTATTGAACTTAAATTCTTTTCAACGTATTGAAGATGGTATGTCCTACAAGACAATCAACTTCCAGACAGGATAGAACATGACATAACAGTTGTTCATCGTTTGGTAAAATAGAACCGGATAGGACAAAACAAATAAAATGACCAATTTACCTCTAATGCATTGTCTATATATTTTGATTCAGTTATGTAATTTATTAAGTTATAAATAAAATAGATATTTTTATAACAAAATAAATAGTTTATGTGGTTTCCAATTTTTATTCATATCTTTTCTATATTATTTTTTATTATTAATATTTAAAAAAATTCACAAATTAATCAAAATATAGAAACCGTGTAAAAACAATATTTTGAGGTCAATACTTGAAAGTTTAAAGAGCATAAAATACAATAAATAAAATTTAAAGAATAATAAAATGTAAAGAGGATGGCTAATTTGATGTTTTAGAAGAGAATTAGGTTTTATTTTGAAGTTATATTGGCGAAACATATGTCTGTTCCACCTTGTTCCACTTTATTCCACTCTGTTCCACATAAAAGTCCTGCCACTATGTTATGTCCTGTCCTGTCCAGTGTACCAAATGCACCCTAACAGATGTTTGGTTATCATTTCAGGTTTGGGAGGTTAAAGCTGCAGACTTGACCATCAGCCCTGTTTATCGTGCTGCAATTGGTGCAGTTGATCCTAATAAGGTTTATATTCAAGATTTATTAGTTATTCTGCATCTTATTTGTTATCATTTTTTGCCAATAATGACAACCCTTTTTATCTCATTGCTTGTTTTATTTAAAAAAAAGGGTATTTCACTAAGATTCCCGCGTTTACTTCGTGTGCGTGAAGATAAGGGTCCAGAGGAAGCTTCATCTTCAGATATGGTGAGCAACCATCTCTTCTCGTCATTTTCTTTTCTCAAATTGCCATTTCTTGATTAGAGTTGATATTTTTTACACTTTTCAACATCAATCTAATGGATTAAAATGATGAAAATTTTATGTTCTGTGTGCCGTGATTTTCAGGTTGCTGATATGTATAATGCTCAGAAACATACCCAACATAACAATCAAGATGATAACGAAGATGAATGAAACGATCACAGGCAAGTCTTCTGCAATCTTTTTAAGTAGATGAGGATGACTCTTTAATTCTTGTTCTTGCAATTTGTGTAAATGCTAAAAAAAGCAGTTCTGTATGATTCCTGGATTATAATCTGCCATGAAACTAAGAATTTAATTATTTAACCATAATTATAATCTATCGTGTGACAATCTTTAAGAAAAAAAAATCATCTTTGGAAGAAAAATAACGACTTACAGTTGTATCATTTGTACAATTTCTATTTGATATTTTTGTGGGATCGACCGGTAATCTGGATACTGTTGGGCCATTGACCCTTTGGTATCTTTTGCATCTTTGCTAACATTTGTTTCCAGAGATTTGCTGTTTTTAAGAGTGTGTTGATATTATAGAGTATAGACTATGAAAGCAATCAACTTTTAGAATGATAGTATCCCCTAAAAAGGGAACATAACAACTAGTTTGAAAAATGGGAAGCAACTTTTAATAGGTAGGTAGGTGCTTTACCACCATTACTGACTAAAATACCTAAAAGAAAACCACCACCATCACTCTTAAATAAAAGTCTTCACTAAAGATTCCATTTTTATTTTATGGGTTTTGTTTTATTTTGGGTAGGGTAAATGTACATCTACTTATTACACACATTAATATCAAAATGCTTGTATGATTTAATTTTGATATAAATAGGTGTGAATGTAGCAACACACTTTGTTGTTATGTTTTACACTAGTAAAATATGTAAAAACTGAAATGAAAAAAGAAAAGAAAAGAAGAGAAAATGGGTTTATTTATATAATAGAAAAAAGCAAATGGGTATATGTTAGATCTTGATTCTGATTTGTGGGACCAACATTTCTCACCTTCCGGTGGTTGGCCTATACATCTTTGTCAGCATCCAAAGCCCTAAATGGCAAACAATAAGCATCATCCATAGAATAGTTATGCTCATGGTCATGGATGGATGCATCTAAAATGTTAAATATATGTGAAAATATATCTATTCAATATTTATAGAAACAGTTGGTTAATTTTGCAAATTCAGTTAAAAATGTTTTTGTTTTATATCTGTTTGATAGAACATAAATATGGTGTTCCATGCTTGATGGACATGATAGGATTGAGTGTGATAAAAATACATTTTTTTTTCTTACCAAAAGAGATGGAATAAAAATCTTGAGGGTGAGAAAAGATGTGTATATTACTAAATTTCTCATGTCAGTTAGAATTTTAAAAACAGTTCATAACTCTTTCATCTGCTTACCTTACTCTCGTCTGTTCAGTTTTGTCCAGGTAATTATGTCGAGTCCCATCGGTATACGTAACACATTTTAATGATTATTATACCATATCTTGGATTTGGTGCAAGTGACAACAATTATAAAGTGGAATTCATATTTGCAGTTTCTATAGTTAAGTCCCTTGTTGATACTTTGGTTATACATAATTAATTTTAAATTTCAAACTTTTTTTTTTCGAAAGTTTAAAGTGTTTTATTATAATTTGTTTGCATTCACTTACCAAATAAACTAATAGGGTTGGGTTACGGTGAAAATGAGAGTTAAGGTGAGAAGCGTAATAAGGGATCTCCACTCTTGGATGCGCATTAGAATGAGATGCACCGGATCAACTCCCTTCTAAAACGCAATTCATGGATGAGTATGAGATTAAAAGTGATCAACATTCAGATCTATTTTTACGTTTCTCACCTTAACTCTCCTTCTCACACGATCCTAAGCCTAAACTCTTAATAATCATGATGTTATTTTTTATAATATATATATATATATATATATGGTCACGTTCGTACAAAAAATGAAAACTAAGGAACCTTAATAACTATTTACACATGTGCATACAAGTAATTGAAGATGTTTTCTATGGATGTGTTCATGTTATGCACATATGCATATCGGACAACTTACTTGTATGCACATGTACATACCGTACAGGTGAATGGTGATTAGGGTATCCTTTAGTTTTTCATTTTTTTACGGTTTCCATACAAGAAATTGAGGCTGATTCAACTCAAGCAGCTTGCACATGATTGTCTTCGCCTTTCGTGCGGGTCAGAACTTACCCGACAAGGAATTTCGCTACCTTTGGCCCCCTTCTTTGCTCTTGATGTCTGCCTTAAGCTTTGTCAAATAAGGCCCCGTAGCTTACAACATCTTATGAGAAGGGCCCGACAAGTCATCCCTGTTTTTTGCCACATACCACTACCTATATTCCACGAAATTGTGCACCACAAATAGGATAGAAAAAAATGAAAAATGAAGAATACCTTAGTAACCGTTCATCTTTACGATATACACATATGCACACAAAGTCGAATTACTTATAGGTGTGCATGTTATGCACATGTGCATAACGGACAAATGAATGGTTATCGACTTATGGAGGTTATTATCAGTTTTTTCATTTTTTTACGTTTTTCCATGAACCTAACAGATTAGATATACATATGCTATGTTTTGTACTTCCCATCCGGACTGTAACAACATATATGCTCTGGTGGTTGTGTTTTGAGTCTTTTTTTAGGGTTTATTTTATAAATTAATAAAACCCATATCGGGTAACTTTTGTTGGTCAAATTCATATCATCTTTATAATAGAATATATATATATATAATAATATTAAAAAAAATCAAATAACCATGAAGTAATGGGGAGATTTTTCCTATATACAAATGGGTAGTAGAACCCCTCCACCTGATATCATAATAATACCCACTAGTATTCCAATTATAATCATATATATATATATATATAGATATATATATATATATCTAGTACTAGTTAAAGTCTTTTCTACTTGTTTTCGTATAGTAGGGGGTGGGGGGAGTCAATTGATGGCGATTCTTTGGTATTTGGTCTCTGTGGAAGAATCAGAGCCTTCAGGAGAAGCCCTTTTCTTGTTAAGTTTCCAAACCAAATGATGGATGGATGGTGGACTTGGTAGCACCACCGGCGGCGGTGGAATCTGGTAGGTGTCTAGCGGCGGAGGTGGGTGTCTCCAATGTGGTAGTGGTCCAGCCAGTAGGAGGTTTTGTAACAAAGGCCCTGCTTTCATCACTGCTTCCAAAAGCTTCCCTTTTTCCGGCAATGCCACCACCACCGGAAAAGGAAACTCTTGTGTAAATTCTGTCACCGGAGGAGGAGATGAAACGATGCTTTCTTCACAATCTGAGGATGAGAAGCCACCACCATTATTGGTGATGGTGATGGTGGTGGGTGGTTCGTCTTCTATGCTTGAAATGGCGGAGTGTGGTGGTGGTGCTGGTGTTGTGGTGGTGGTTTGACGGTGGTTCTGATGATGGTATTGAAGGAGGAGAGTTTGGTATCTGTTTTGAGCTTCATCTCTTTCGTTAATGGCGTTGTTGAGAAGGTTCTTGAGTTGACTCAGTTGATCATCTTTTATCCTGAGTTCTTGTTGAGTTTTGAATCTTGCTGCTTCAAGCTCCATTGTTGTGAGCAGAAGTGACTCAGTCAACTCGTCTGTACTCTGTTTCAATCAAAATTCAAAACCCATAAAAATAACTCAAAATTAGACTAAAAAGATCCATCTTTTTTATAAAACAAGTTGTGAAACATAAAAAGTTATGACCTTTCCATGGCAGAAATAGGACCAATCAAGAAGACAACTGCTTTGATCTTCCATGGCTGTCTGTCTGCAAATGCAAATGGTTTGTGTGTGTATATATGTATATGTATATATATATATAGAGAGAGAGATGAGTAAAGAGAGAAAGAGGGGGTGGGTGGAGTTGGGGTTATAAAGAAGTGGTTTTTGGCGCTAGTCTTATTTTGGGTACTGTGGCTCTACAGTTTTTGGTTGTTCATATTTTATCTTTTTGGGTCCAATAGAAGAAAATAATGACATTTAAAACCCATATAAAACACGAAATTGGTGGGTTCAATAATATTAAAAATCGATCCATCTTCAACCACATGGCATCTATGTTATTTAAACTGGAACATATATATATATATATATATATATATATATGTATCCCGATTCTTTCATATCTATAGCAAAAATGTTGTTCTTTGTGTCTGTGGGTTGGAGTTTTCATACTTATAAAATAACGTACCACATGGCATGTATGTTATTTAATGTCGTTTCTTTGTCCTTTTTGTGTGCGAGTTGGGGTTTTCATACTTGTAAGTTGTAACATAACGTTTTTACTATAAGATTGGGGATGGTCTTTGTTTGTTTGTTTTTCTATTTGACTCTTTCTTGTGAAAGCGTCGTGTGGTCCTTTGAAAGGAGAAAAAAAAATGCTCCAATTCACATGCAAAGAGGTTTTTCTGCATTAACTTTGTGGTTTAATTTCTCCAACAGTTATATTGTATTTCATTTCTCTTCTTTTAAATTTTGAGATTTTTTTGTTCTTTCTTTAGAAGAGAGTTTAATATAGCTGTTGTAGGATTTTTTTTCTCCAAATGTCTAAATTTTTTTAAAATAACAAAACTGTTAGAAATGCTCAAAAAGCACAAGGTTTTGTGATCCTGTTTAAACGATAATAGTAGTTGCGTTTTAGCTCTTTCCCGGGTTGTTGGCTTTTGGTGTATTTCTTTTTGGATGCTTGTTTTCTGCACTTCACAAAGTTTTTTCTTTAATCTATTGGCTTTTCAAAAAAAATGATAATAGTAGTAACAGTAATAGTTATAATAATAATGTCATCTTCCTATTATTTGTTTGGCTTGTTTATACATTTTTATTTTTGAGCTCTTTTATTATATTACAAGTATTGTTTGTTTGACATTGAGAGATGTGATTTAAAGATTTGATTATATAAAATGCCAAAAAGATTTTGTCTCGTTCATAATAAGTTAACATGATTTTAATAAGTTGCGTGTATTCTTAGCATCGTAATATCAAATCTATAAAAATTGTTGTAAAGTTTAGTAAAAACAATATGTTTATTTCAATGGATCACACAAAATCTTAAAACGAAACGTAAGATTCTAAGTATATTTTTTTATTTGTTTCATTTGGTTTGTTATTATTCATTATACTAAAATCTGGTGGCCTGGTTTAAATAATTTGTCATAAAATTTAGTATTTGTAATAACATTTGTTGTTTTTCGACTAAAAGTTACTCCATATTTTGAGGTTTTTATAGCATGGAATTCAACTCTACAAAAATAATCGGGTTTAATCTGAAACTTGTGTCTGATTGATTTAGGATAATTAATAAAATCGTGAAATCTAAATAAAACCAAACCTGAGTGTAGATGTGTAATACCCGACCCGTTTTTGTAATAGCCACTAGTCTATTGGCCTTAACTTTAACATGTGATTTAGAAAACTCCAAATGGGTCCATTAATGTAGAAAGAAATAGGCTTCACAACAAATATTTCATCGATAAAAACACAACTTCTTGTTGTTCACTCCAACTCTATCTTGTCTCATATGCAATAAAGAAAAATATAAAAGTTAACAAATAAATTATTTGTATGTAAATCATCATTAAATGAAAATGTAGGTGGGAAGAAAAATAAATGTTGCTTTATAAGGGACTTGATACCTTCCCTATCAGATGCGTTTTAAAACTTTGAGTTCAAGTGTGTGAATAAAATGGATAATATCTACTATAATTGGCTTAAGATGTTACAAATGGTATCAGCGTCAAGAATGGAACCAGTGTGGTTAGCGAGGACGCTGGCTTCCAAGGGGTGGATTCTAAGATCTCATATTGGATGGGGAGAAGAACAAAAATTGTCTTATAAAGAACTTGACATCTTCTTTATCAGAGTGTTTTAAAATCGTAAGTTTTAAGTATATGGACAAAACGGACAATATATAATATTTAGCTTAGGATGTTACACATATTCATATGTAAATAGTTGGTAAAAGGATAGGCAAGATAATATAACATTATACATGTATATATATATTTAACTGAATTCTTTTTCAGATTCCTCAATGATTCATATATGAATGATCTGTTTTCTAACTTTTTTTAAAATTTTAGTGTTTGAGCTTCCTTTATAGTAAAATAATATGTGTGGTTAATAACTAAATTATTATTGATGGTTAAGAAAAGGTTTCATGGTCTTAATGATGAGACCATGTGACGATTTCCCTTTCCTAACAATAAAAAGTCTTTGCACTTTTAAGAACCATAAATAATTTATTTTCTTTCAAAATAAAACCAACAAAAACTAGTGTAATAAATTTTGTAGGTGTGGATCAAGTATTGAATCATATAAAAAATAATAATATTAAGGCTTTTTGATGGAATTCGATAAGATTTTGAATTAAATTTTATTCCAATTTAGATAAGAACTTGAAATACAGGAATTTTAATAAGATCTCATAACCAACAGTCAACAGATATGGAAATCTTTAGAAGTCGTTGTCATTTCAAATCAATATATAATGGACTTCAATTATTTCCAAAACATCTTCACTTCGCCTCTTTCATCGAATATGTCATAAGCTCTGCATTGTTTCCACAGTCTTCTCCATTCTCTTAAAGCGAAGCATTAAAAGGTACTATCCAAATCAAACATGATTTATAAGCAAATGGAATTCAATCAAAATCCTAGAATTAAACAGACCAAGTGTTGTAAATTCTCCAATTCCAAATAAGAATTTTATGGAATCAAACTTTTTTAAAGCATTACGTCAAACTGAACATTCGTTTTTTCCTTTTTACTATTTCGGCAAAGTGTTTACAAAGTTTATCATCGCTGGAGTAAAAAACTTTTTAAGAACTTTTCAACCAAAGGGTTGGTATTGACCCACCTTTTGCCATTTCACTTTTATTGTTCACTTTACTTATTTCAATCACATTTTTACTATGCCGTTTTTGTAGAGGATACTGTTTTTTCATTAATTAATGTAATTAATCAAATAACTAAAATAAAATGAATATTTAATGAAATATATATATATATATATAATTAGACGTTCTGGTTGATATGATTAAAAATGACAACAATATTAAATATTCAAAAAAATAACATATATTTATATCTATAATATGATAAAAAAAAATTACAAATTTCATATATGATAGATTAGTGTTTAGTATGAAATGTTTTATGATGTTTTTATGAAGATTTATAATGATTTCTAAGATGAAGGGGTTTAATAAAACAATTAAAATAGATGAATGTTAAAAAAAGATTGGTAAAATGAAAGACAAAAGCAACATGTAATAGACGAAAAAATATGCAAAATTTAAGGAGTTTTGACTTTTTTAACTCCAATAATTAAATTAAAATGAAGAAAACGTAAAATTTGAGTATTTTTTTTCTTTAACAACGATGTTATTTTTGATGTTCTAAATAAAGAAAACATAAAAGTGCTTGTAAAAATATGTAAATTTAGATAAAATTCAAAGAAATAAATAAAATTTTAATTATATCCAACTAATTAAACTTATTGAAGTTAAATCCGAGTATATATAATTTTTTTAGATATAAGTTGTTCAAAAGATTTTAATTTTTAATATTATATTATAAAAAAATTATAACAATAACTCTTAGAGATTTTATCATTGATTATATTATTTAAATATTCTATAATTTTAGGATACCAATACACTTTAGAGAAAAATATAAATAAAATGATATTTATTTAATTTTAATTGGTGGAATAAATAAAAAACTCATTTATCTCTCTTTATTTGGATATTTAGAGAAATCTCTATATTTGAAGATTTTTTCATGAATCTCTACTTTAAAAAATGAGATAAAGAAGCTCTTGAAAAGGTTTAGAGAACAGAATATGATTTTCTCTATTTTAGAGATGTTGTTGGAGATGCTTTAGCTATTTAAAAGCGAAAAACATTTTTTTTATGAAGTATATCAATTATTTTAATAATACAAAATATGTTGATTTGGAGCAGTTTGATTGGACAGGTAGAAACTGACCGGTCTTTGATGGGAAGTAAAATTGGTCTCTATTTTGACCATTTCTGGACCTAAAATCAACCAAACTCTTTCATAACTTCACTCCAAATTTCTTTCATAAAAAATATCCAACAAAACTATATATTTAATGCTCTTCTTTCGTTATATCTATTTTAATTTATTCAAAATAATTGTGTATATTTTAAGTAACTACTTATATATGTCTTTTACCCGAACTTGCGATCACGTGAGACTAACACGTTTTCGTGAGATCTGTAAAAACCATTTTTTTACATTAAAACTTCACAGTAAAACACTATGAAGGTAACTTACACAGTGTTTTTGCTGCGAGGGTTCAACTTTTTTTTATCTTCATAGTATTTTGCTGTGAAGTTTCAATCACGAAAATAAGTTGGTCTCACGTGAACCCAACTCTTTTTACACATCCAAAAACCAAATGAACAAAAATTGTAAAATTGATTTTAATGGAATACAAAACAAAAAATCGATAAAAAATGAAAATACTTAACATATAATGTACCTTTTTAACGGTGGTTACAGGGAAACTTTCATAAACCATAATGATTACCTTATAATTTAAAAAATATAGAGATCCAAAGAGGTTATTTTCTACAAACTAGAGAGACCAAATTTGTACTTTACTCTTTTCATAAAACGGGTAGCCAGTTTCGGATCGTCAAACC
This sequence comes from Silybum marianum, assembly GCA_036898165.1. Classification (NCBI taxonomy): domain Eukaryota; kingdom Viridiplantae; phylum Streptophyta; class Magnoliopsida; order Asterales; family Asteraceae; genus Silybum; species Silybum marianum. The sequence goes on along the minus strand of CM072538.1, from coordinate 30,721,166 downwards.
ATGAATGGACCCGACTAATCGTGGGTTGGGCCCAATCTCCATTTCCAATACTACCAATCGTGGGTCAGGCCCAATCGAGGAGAACCATGTATTTGGGCCGTTCATTATTATTATTCTCATTTCAGGCCCACATACGATTCTTCATATTTGTGCCCGAAAGGCCCCATTATGGACATGAGATTCTTGCATTTGGGAGTGCTTTTTTTAAAACAATAAACATTCCATTCATTTTCAACAACAATTTTTTATTTCTTCTTAAAAAAAATTCAACAACATGCTTATCGGGTGCATAAAGAAATTCTATAACATTCATTTTGAACCAAAACCAGAGATAAAATTAATTATACAATTTGGTATGGAGACCAACGGTTACAACAAACGATCAAGTCCCCTGAGGGCCATTAGACTAACTGTTTACCAGACTGTTAACTTCTGAGGGCCATTAGACCGACTGTTTACCAGACTGTTAACTTCAACGTCTAATGAGAATTGGGACCAATAGAGATAGATACACACAATCTGATACAGATATCCACAGTTACAAGTCTTCGGTCTTGTGCACCCCTTTTTGCTCTTTGAACTTGCTATAAATATCACCATTATAGAATTCTCTTGTTCTCACCACCAACACAAGTGTAGCCAAGGCTCCAAAGCAACAAACACCACCCAATACCATAAATGATTGCCTATAACATTGCTTACCAATGCAAACCAACTCTTTTACCGCCGATCGACCCAAACCACCTCTTTCCAACACCTTCATCGCCTCCCTATCGTACATCGGGCCCGTAACCCTAACGTTCAAAACATAAGATCCAACCGGGCTTCCTAATTGCGCACAATTGAACAACGTGCTAAAGTGCTTTAGCCCGAATATCTCTGAAACTATAGCGAAAAGTAATGGGAGTTGTGCACCAAATGAGAACCCGATGATTATAGACGCGATATAAACGGACCCCGCGAAAGGAAACGCGATGAAAAGGTGACCGACGCAAGATAAAAGAAGTACGAGTGTCATCATAAGAGGCCGTGGGAATTTGAACTTTATTAGAAGATGTTCGGAAACAAAACCCGCGAAGATCCGGCCGAAATAGTTCCAAATACTTAGGAGCGATACGGTCGTACTAATCGAATTTCTTGGGTACCCTAAAGATTCTCCGATCTGGCCAAGATTATCGACGGCTGTAAAGCTCGTTCCGAGCCCACAAAACGTTGCTACGTAAAGAATCGCCATATCGGTGCTTAAAAGTGCTTGTAAGATCGAGAAATCTTCGCCTCTTTCGGGTTTGTTCAAGAAGATGTTTTCGAAAAACGATGATTTTTCTTTAGTTTTCAAGTTCGAATTCGATGATGGTTCTTGATCATCATGAGCCAAATTCTCTACTTTAACTTCAGAAACCCTAATTGATTCTTGGTTGGTTTTCTTCAAGAACTCAAGTTCTTGTTTAATCGAGATAAAAAGAGGTGCAAAAAGTAGAAAACAGACGGCGGAGGAGCTGCCGGCGTACGCCGCCGGTGAAAAAGCCACCAGCTTTTGAGCTATAGTCATAGCCATAATAAACAAAGCTAAAACAATGGAAACAAATAAGAAATGATAAAAAACCCTAATTTCATTTTCATTCGATTGTTTCACACCATTTATCTCTCTAATGGTGTAAACGAAAACCACCGATACGGCGGCCGGAAGCCATGCAATAAGGAGGATAAGAGCTTTAGAATCGTCGCCATAAACGGCTAAGTAAATCTGAGCCATAATGGCTCCACTTAATCCGGTGAAGCCTTTTAACAAACCCAACACCACCCCTCTATTTTCCGGGAAGTTTCTGACGGTGGTCACCAGAACGCAGGTGTTCTCGAAGTTCTGAGCATTGGCGGCGATGCACATATACATGCACATTTGCCAGACACGTGGCGGTCGGATACGGTGGGTGACGGCGAGCCATATCATGAAGTATCCGGTGAAGTTTACGGCGGCTCCGATGAGGAGGAGACACCATGTTGGTGTGATTTCGGCGATGAGGCCGGAAATAACGCCGATATTGGCACCTAAATCTTTGAAAAATCCGATGAGATTGAGGGTGGTTTGATCGTAGCCGAGGGTTGTTTTGATGTCTTTAGAGTAGATGCCGAAGAGGTACGTTGCACCGGCGCCGGCCATGATCAGAAAAGATGCGAAAAGTGAGAACCACCGCCCTTTGACGACTTGGATGGCTAACCGGAAAGTTTGACTTCTCTGACCTCCGCCGTCGCGCCGGAGGACGGCGGTGGTTGATTTGGAGATTAACGGTGGGTTATTCATATTTTTTTTTGCTGTGTTTTAATGTTTAAAAAAATTAATACGTTTAAAAAAAATTAATACGTACTCTTGGTAGATGGCTACAAAATATTTGCAACTATTTTATGTTGCAGGCATTGAAATTAAAATATTCATAACAAATTAAACGAAATATTTATATTTTAATGATGAAGCAGACAAAAAATAAGGTTTTTTTTAAAGCTGTTCGATTGTAATTTACCTACCTTCATTCTTGAACTGCTTAACTTTGATGGAGGAAGACAGGTTTCGGCTTTGTTATAGAGCATATTGTATGCAATATTGTGGCTTACCTTCGAGTTTTAAAGGAATCGATTCGAATATTGATTAACCGAATGACATCCATTAATCTTGGGTTTTCTTGGTTCTGCACCTATTGTCTGAGTTCACTTTTAATTCTCATTTTGGTGGGTCTCATTGTGTTTTCTGTTCTCGTAGATCGCTGGATGTCTTTTTTGTAATCTAGTTTTTTTATATTATAAGTTTGCCTTTCGTTTCTTTTATAAAACTAGTCGGTTATAATCAAATAAACTATCATAGTTTAGGAAAATAAGTGCATAATTTGTACATAAGTGTAATGCAAATGATATTATTAGTTCATTGTATAATATTGTTAGACTTCACATCAGCTAACTTGAATCATTTTCTTGTCTACGTATGTTTTAACATGTTTTGGCGTTTTTAGAGAATGATTTTGAGGTTCAAACATATTTTCATATGTTATTAGAGTCGAACAATGTCTACCACTTTGGAGAAATATATACACGTCTATCTCCATATCATTACTAAAGACAATATGTGTCTATCTAAGAGACACTAGCGGATGTATGTAGGAAGCCAGGTTCAAAATGGTGTGAGGCGTAGCGTGACGTGACAACGAGTTCAAGCCTTAAGTCTTAGGAGCCATGGCGAGGCCGTGGCGTTTTCAATGCATGATTTATGGCGGTAAATCTTTATATCTTATAAATTATTATACATGTAAACATATATTTTCTAGTATGACCTAATGAGTCAATGATATTAAATGATATAAATTAAGTTATTCATTAAAAACTAACAAATAAGACATTAAAAATAGTAAGAAAAATCATTACTAAATTTAGTTAGTAATAATTACAAGGGACCCTATCTTGCCGACAATAAACAAGAAAATAAAAAATACTAAAATTTACCTTTACTTTCCCCTAGTAAAAAAAATCAAGGGACCCATCTTGCCGACAATAGACAAAACCATTAAAAAAAATTCTTTTGTAATCAATAAAAGAAAACGGAAAAAATCTTTTAAAATCAACAAAAACACTAAGTAAATCACTTGAAATCAACTAAAAAACCTTAAAAATCTCTCGAAACACGTCGGGTGACTTTACGCGCCTTTTGCATATCTTAATTGGACCCCATGGACAAAAATCCTGAATCCTCCACTATTTTTAAGGGACCCACAATCGTAGAAAAAAACCAAAAATTTATCTTTAAAAAAACAAAAAAAAATCTCTTATAACAATCAGAAAAACCGAAAAGTAATTCAAAATCGGCAAAAACACTAAAAAACACTTCAAATCAATCAGAAAATTTTAAAATTTTCTCGTAATGGTGTAATTAGGTTAAAAAAATATGTCGGATGAATTTAACGGGCCTTTAGTCTACCTTATGACCCCACTACGTCAAAATATTGGATTCGTGTGCTATAGTCTCATATCATAAATATAACTGAAAGTTGTGTTATAATCTCGTATCATAAACTTACCAGAAAAGCTAAATAAGGTATCTATAATGTTCAATGAATGGTTTTGAATAATGAACTTTTATGGTATTTATGCTTCAAAAGACGAAATTGAAATGAACAACCGAAAAAAGAATATTTTAAATGTGTTTTTTGTTTCGGCTTGACATTATAACACGGGATTGACGTGTCAAAGATCATGCCAAAAAAACTTATTTTGATGTTAAATGGTTTTACATTATAGTTATTTCTCTTCAAATTTTATCAAAATAGTTTTAAATACAGGTAATTTTATCGATTTTTGTTATTTACCCAATCAAAAACCATAGCAGTCAAATTACAAAATTGATTTTGATTGCGCAAAAGAAAAAAATTTGAAGAAAAAAGATGAAAACGCCTATTATTTAAAGGAATTTTATAACAATTGTTAGAGAGAGAGAGAGAATAAATTCGGACGTTTTTGTAAATCGTAATCTTGTAATTTTGAAACTGTAATTACGAGAAATGTTATTTTTGACAAACCGCATACACTAAGTTTGTAGTTACTCGTTATTTTTATACTATGAGGTTGAGATTGGTGTTTTTTATTTTCTTTATCAAGCCTTTTATATAATTACATGTAAAATTGTTGATTTTAAGTACAAATGTCTATTTAAAAATTTTATTTTAAAAGAAACATAGTTTATTTTGATTCATTTACCATCTGTTTAAGACATTAAATAGAAGAGAACAAAAAAAGTCGACTAATTTTATGCATGAATTCATGACCAAGTTGAAGCACATGCATTTATTTTATTCACTTTGGAATTATTGATGCTTGTCGAATATCAAACTAATGTTTCTTTTTTTAATGATTATTATTTTTTTATTATTACGTAAACCTAAGTTTTTCCTTCCTTAATAAACACATTTTACAATTTAGAAACATTTTATATCAACGATGGTACGTATCTTTCTATGGTGGTTGTTTTAGGTCATGTATTATAAAATGATAATTTTTAATCATGTCCAGATGTTATTTAAGTTATATTTGGTAAACTTGTAAGATCACACCTTGATTATGAATAAGATACATATGTTTTAAAACCATGAATCAAAATGTGGATAAAAGGTACAGTTGAGCTGAAATGTTACAAAACTGGGTAATGATTTAGTTGCTGGCCAATAAGATAGTTGTTAGATTATGAGTTAACTGATAAACTAATCACATATGGTTAAATGATCTGATAAACAAAATTACAATTCAAAATGGGATGGACTACATACATATCAATCTACTAATTTTTATTTTTTATACACATCAACATTTTAATTTTATATTTCCCATCGTATGATTTAGGACCGTTTACCAAAACTTATCATAGTAATCGTTTACCAAGTCACATTACCTTACCAGATGAATATGGTATAAACCAAGAATTTTATCCGGTAAAAACGAGACAAGGACGAAGTGTCTCATCCGATAAGTGACAATGGCAACTTTTATCATGATAAACATTTACCGGGTAAATTATTACATACAATATCGTTTTATAGAGTAAAATTTTATTTGATAACTAATAATAATATTGAATTTTATCGATAAACGTTTATCTGATAAATGTTTGATAAACGACAATAAAATAAATGCATGTAACATTTTATTCCATTTTTAATTGACATATCTCAAGCCAGCTGGATATGAACCACTGTTTTTAAGGTACCATCCCTTTTTCAGACACCACTTTCTTCAGTTTTTCAATTCCCACACGATCTTTCTTTATTCCCATTTTACCCACTATTTTTTGTCTCTTTTCACCACAGTGTACAACCCATCAATGCACATTTAAAGCATCTGACATCAAGGGCATTTCCGTCATTTCGTTTTCCAACTTTCTCTCTCTAGGTTTTGAATTTTATCACTGGCTCTAAAAACCTGACCTGCAACAAGACGAACATCCATTCATTATTTTATTAATTATTCTTCATCTTGAAAACAACACAACTCGACCAAACCCTCTGTTCTTTTTGGTATCGATTATTAAATTTACAAGATGTGGTTTTCATGATTAATTTGTGTTCGATTGAATTATTATCGAACTTCCAACAAACCCACAACCACTATCATTTTCATTCGATTTTTCTTAGTTTTTACTCTTCTTAAATCGCAATCCACAGCCACATTTCATCTGATTTGAATAACCCTTTATCTCTATTTGTGTTTGAAGAAGATCAAAGAGATGAAGTTGTATAGATTCATGAAGAACAGAAAAGGGTTTTGTTCCCAAATGAAGTTTTCACGAAACAGAAATGGGTTCAAAAGCTTCAAATGGCTGCTGTTTATATCTTTCTTCTTCTTAGTTAGATTCATCACTAATCATCAACCCAACACGAATTCGTTGAAAACAACAATAATTTCTCACACGAAATCCAACGTTGTCTCGCGTGCGCTCTCCGAATCGAACGCCGCCGTGGTTCTTCTGCAAAATCAAGGTTCGTTAATGGAGTTCGATTTGATGATTTTATAAAATTTTCATGTAGAAATGTCCATAGGGTTGATTTTATAAAAAATTTGCAGGTTTATTAAAGGATTTGAAGGTTTATATATACAATTTACCATCGAAATACAATGCCGATTGGTTATCAAATGATCGATGTAGCAACCATTTATTCTCGTCGGAGGTCGCCATTCACAAAGCGTTAATGAACAGCGATGTACGGACATTTAACCCATCGGAAGCTGATTTCTTCTTCGTTCCGGTTTACGTTTCCTGCAATTTCAGCACCATTAATGGCTTCCCTGCCATCGGCCACGCACGTGCTCTTCTATCATCGGCGGTTGACCTCATTTCGTCGGAGCTTCCGTTTTGGAACCGGAGTAATGGCTCCGACCATATCTTCGTCGCATCTCACGATTACGGTGCTTGTTTTCATGCCATGGTAATCGATCAAATATGATTTTAGTTTGTTAATCTTAATGCAATCATGGGTTATCTCTAAATTTCTGATTTCTGTTCTATATATATAATATAGGAAGATAGAGCTGTGGCTAATGGGATACCGGAGTTCATGAAGAACTCGATTATATTACAGACGTTCGGAGTTAAACACCGGCATCCATGTCAAGATGTTGAACATATTGTCATCCCACCTTACGTCTCGCCGGAAAAAGTTCAGGCGACACTATCTGAATCTCCGATAAATGGCCGCCGGGATATTTTCGTGTTCTTTAGAGGCAAAATGGAAGTCCACCCGAAGAATGTCAGCGGTCGATTTTACAGCAAGTAATACAATAAACGAAAATTAATTAAAAAAATATCTCAATAATGAAAATTAATAGTGATTTGAGATATTAATTTGACGTTTCATTATTTTCAGGCGAGTGAGGACGGAGATATTGCAGAAATACGGGAATGACCGGAGGTTTTATCTGAAACGGCATCGTTTCGCCGGCTACCAGTCGGAAATTGTACGGTCGGTTTTCTGTTTGTGTCCACTTGGGTGGGCACCATGGAGCCCTCGGCTAGTGGAAGCGGTGTCGTTGGGTTGCGTGCCGGTTATTATAGCTGACGGAATACGTTTACCGTTGGAATCTGCCGTACCATGGCCGGAGATATCTCTCACGGTGGCGGAGAAAGACGTCGGGAAGTTAGCCGGAATTCTTGACTACGTAGCGGCCACTAATCTTTCTTCCATTCAGGAAAACCTGTGGGACCCGAAAGTCCGACGGGCCCTACTTTACCACGATGATGTGGAAATCGGCGATGCTACGTGGCAAATCGTTGTCGAGTTGTCTCAGCGGCGTAGTAGGTTATACCGAGGGTTGACGCTTTCCAGCCGATGAGGTCGATACACGTGGCAGATATTTGGACAATGAAAAGTCCAACGTGGAAAAGATGTTGGATTACAGCTGGACTAGGAGCGGGACATGGCGCCACCATTATGTGTACGTGTGGGTCCCTACTTGCAAATGGAAATGCGATGAGGAATGTGGTTTGTATTGATGATGTGGCGGAAGATGATTGGCGGAGGTGGGCGGGTGGACAGATAATTATATGGAATATAAAGGAAGGCAGAGATTGGGTTGGGTTACGCTATAGTGGTCCGCATTTTAACATGATGGGGACCTCTCCATATGGAGGGTGAGATATTGTCATTAGTCATAAATGGATTGGTTTGATTTGGATGCCAAATATTGGAACTTTGCTGAGTTGCACCTTGCACGTTATTATACCAAATATCTTTTTCTTTTTTGTTTAATTTTTTTATTTTATTAGACTATTTCTTATTAATATTGGTTTGAAAGCTTCATCGATTCCTTAAGGACTCTTTTGAAAAGTAAATATACAGACGGTTTCAACTTTCACGTACTCTCACAGTTAAAACAAAAACAAACAAACTTTATATTAGCATCCAGATTCTAATTCAACTCAATTAATATCTTTATGTTAACGGTACATATTTAAAAAATTGACCATTAAATTGAGTTAAGTAAAGATGCGTTGAGATTGAATTTAATGGTTCATATATACTTAAGAAAATGTTATGTGTTATACATGAGTTCATACATGACTTTACTTACTGCTCTGATGAAATTACTAATACAAGGCATGTGCGAGCTTAGTATATGAATTGTACTCAAACATTACAATCTCTTAAATTAAAATTTTTCTTCAAAAATTAGATTGCTATTATTGTTTTTGTTATAATATTCAATGCGTTAATTGTTTATAATAATATAAAATGGTCAAAACAATGTTGAGAGATCAATCCAACATGAACAACTTTTGTTATATTTGTTTTTTTATTTCTTAACCAATTGGTAGAATTTCACTATCTTTTTTTTGGTAACTATGAGTTTTCATACCAGCTTACGTACCAACTAATCTCCCAAACGACTAAGAACGACATGGAGTCATCACAAATGATGCTCCATGGCCATAAGGACTTTCATAGTGCCTGTATTCGAACCGATTTCACCATTTTTTCATCTTCTAGTAATTGTATTAGGGTATTGTTAAAATTTCAAACTCATTTTTGTAATTTATATTGAGAAAGTGTTTTATCAAATTGTATGACATCATGGATTCATGGCCATTTCTTTTATTGGGCCTTAATTTTGGGCCTCCTTGTAATTAAGTTGAGAAATAAATTGCAAACGAGCAACTTGGGCTTAGACTTCAAAAGTCAAAATCATATAATAATTCCCTAGTGGTTAACTCGTTATCATGTAATTGGTATTTAAAAAAACGGATAATATGCAGTAGCTGTGCACAAAACAAGTTTGAGCCCCAGCCCCCAAGCCACGGTCCGGGGCTGGGTTTAGCGGTGGACTCAAGATTTTTGTTGAACTGATGCAGTATTTTTTGTTCATTTCGAAAGAGTTTTATAAGTTTTTTGGTTTTTTAAACTGATTTTTAAGTTTTTATGGTAACGTTTTTTGTTTTTTGTTTTGTGATTGATTTTAAGAGTCTTTATTTTTATCTTTTGGTTGATTTTTTTTGTATTTTTTAATATCGCAGAGCACCTGTTAAAGTTTAACAGGTGCATCTTGTATACCTACAAAAATTTACTTGAGAAAATTGGTTGAGCAGGTCGTAGGACCCTGCTGAGCAGCTCATAGGTTCTTTCGTTTTCTAGGTCTACTGTCTCGGCTGAACCCTAGGCCCAGGCCTTACAATATGGTCATAAAAGCACAGACAAAATCGCGTCGTAAAAACCAAGGTTGAAAACGCCGGATCGAACCTATTTCTACACTCAGAGTCCGAATCCAAACTTAAGAAAGTCATACTTTTATTTGCTTACTGAAAAGTCATGGCTCTCCAAACCTTATACATCTCACGTAGACAAGTTAAATTTGTTCAAACTATTAAATATAGCTATCAAAACACCAACACAACCCCCTCAAACTATAAAATTAACCTCATTCACATTAATTTCGACATAAAATAACTATTTTATGTTTTGATTTAGTTATTAATTTATCAAAATTTAAGTTAAAACAATACATAATTCAGTGGTATTATTATAAAACTCAAAATCTTAATTAAAACTTGTACTTTACAATTATATATATATATATATATATATATATATATAGCATAAGCACTTCAAATAATTAAATATGCATTGACAAACCCATGATAAAAATGAAGAAGATTATAATCAATTCTTTAATTATATTCAATATAATTTCTTAAATCCACACTTCAATCATCATAAACTTAAATACAAACACTCCCAATAATTCACTCAAAATACACACAAAAATAAAATAAAAGGAAAAAGACAAAGAAAAAGAAATTCAGTATTAATAAAGGCTTGGACGCTTAACTACTTTTTGTTGATAAGACATCAAGACACATCTCAAGCCTCTATTTTCTTTGAAATCGACATATTTTTAGCACTCTGGTGTTTGTGTGTGGTCTCTAGTTGGATCCCTACAATAGTCGTACACCTTAAAGTTCCTTTGAACCCAAAGCATTGCCGCCAGTTGTTGACGGCTTAGCCCACCCGTCCTAGCCGGTGAACCAGATGGTGGTTTGCACCAAGATGGAGAGTTGACATCACAACCGCTTAGCTTGAAATTGTTGTACCTACCGTAAAAGGGTTGGTACCTATAATCGGCTTTGTATCTGCCATTTTCAGTTGCCCATGAAGATGCATCCCATATAGACCCGTATACGTACATTGGTCTTAATGGAAATGTATTATCGCTTTTCCTCGGGTACCTTCTAATCGGCACATCATCCACAAAAAATCTGCATTTATTTCATTCGTTTCGATGAGTTTTCAATATACGATGAAAATTCAAACGACAATAATAAATATTTTAAGAACTTATGAATCAACTGTTTATTTTCAAGACTGTTTTTGTGTGTGGAAAACAATCATGACGTTTCACATAAGAAACAATACTATATAATTAATATCACGTATTGTTTTATATATGAAACTACATATGATAACTGATTTATAAGATTTATTGAATTTGTAAAACAAATGGATTATCATATTATATATATATATATATATAAATAATATGATATGGACATCACTTAAATATTGTATATGTATGTACGATTGTAGATGAAGACAATGATGTCATTCGTTTCTTGTTTTTATTTTATGAGGACATCCGCCTGTTAGTAGGACCATAAACAAAAAACAAAGAATCGAATTAAAGACGTTGGGAAATTAATTAATAACTTACATGATCTCAATGGTGCTCCAAAGGATAGCATAGTTATGAAAATCTTTAGTCGGATCGAACCACAAGTGAATCTTCTCTTCTCGTCCTATGAGTTTTCCGTCACCACTCCCTCTAATGTACACGTTCGTCTGTAACGTGTATGGTTTCCCAGGTGTCGTACCAAGAAACTCGATATCGACTTCATCATGGTTTCCCGGATGATCCTCAGCATTCGAAAGCTATAAAAAAATCCAAACAACAGGATCAAACAACCATCAAAACCCTACAAATTAGAAACAACACAGAAAGAAAAAGTGTGTGTGCATGCATGCATGCAATCAAACGACATAGTTTCTTGTATCACAAGTAGTCAAGGATTATTAAAGTTCATACGTAAAATGACGTAATAACTCCTGCAGTGTAGCCAGGGTGAAGCTTTACGGCAGCTCCAAAATATCCAGATTTATAAGGTCTGAACGACTTGAACCCACTTCCCGAAGAGCTATCGAGCCAAAGGACCAATGAGTTCTGTTCAAACCTCTGGTGTTGTGAGCCCCAGAGGATCCTATAAGCTTGATTGAAGGGTATGGTGCTAATTTTCGAACTAGGGTAAAAACCAGTTGAAGGCTGACCATTGGTCGAGGAAGAAGCAATGAGCATGAAGACAGCTAAAGCGAGAAGAGCCATAACCATTATAAGGTGGTGGTGGCTAAAATGAAAGTAGGATAGATAAAAGAGGAATTGAATTAATTAAAGACAAGATATGAGAACAAGTACGGGAACAATCGATGCTATAAATAGGAAGATGATAAGTTAGGACCCACTGATTATTATTAAAAACTCCATATAGGGTCCATACAAATGATCAAATTGCCCACAATAGCGGCATCCCGACCTCAAGGTTCTTTATTCTAAGGGACAACTGTTATGCGTGTTCTGATCCAATTGCAGGATTCGTAATTAGGGGTGGACGATGTCTATAGTATACTTTGAAAAGAACTGAACGATACACTCATACTTTAAAGTCATGTATATATCATAATCTTCGAATTAACTCATTAAAAAGATTTGGTATCATTTGATTGTAAAAATGGTAAAAGAAGTAATAGGAATAAAATGATGGATTTGGTCAGCAATTACTTTCACTTACATTTTTGGTCACATGTATGCCTCTTTTGTAGACTAATGATTTTGTGTAAATAGTATTAGTGGGAAGCCGACAAAATGTATAAGTATGGACCTACGGCCCTTGAATTTTGGGTATATGTTGCCGACGAATTTAATTATATATCGGTTTAAATACAATATTTTATTAAGCTACATGTGAAATCAATTTTATAATAATTAATTAAAAAAATAAGTTGACTCATAAATTAGCTTGTTTTTACTAAACAATGTCTTAAAGGATAATATGAGGATTGGGGTTTTCTTTTATCAAAAAAAGGAATTATGTGAGGTTGTTATGACTTAGTTAATCTATTGTATTTGTCTTATGGGTTGGGTTCTAATGAGAAAAAAGAGTTAAAGTGAAAAGCGTAAGAAGTGATATCTACTCTTGGATATACATAAAGACAAGAAGCACTGAGATGCATCTGATCAATCCTTGTATCAAACGCCATTCATGGATTGGTTTGTGATTAAAAATGATCAAGAGTTCAGATTTCTTGTTATGTTTCTCATATTAACTCTTCTTCTCACATGATCCTTTGACTTTGTCTTATCATATTATGTAGTTAAATAATAATGATTATATACAGTAATAAAAACGTCGTAACAATCTTGGAAAAAAAGCTCGATGAAGTAGATATGATATGATATGTCTATGAAGATGCAGACGTTTTGCGTCTGACAGAAAGACAAGTTTCACTATTCTTTAGGGTTGGCTTTAATTTGGGCATTTCCTTCATAACTTGGAAGAAGGTCTCCTTTCGGGGGTGTTCAAACCATCGATGAAATATCACTTCAAAAATGTTATTGAGGCTTGCAAAGGCTACCTCAAACTGAACAGAGTTTGACTGCAAGACCCACTTGTCGAACGTGGAGGAAAGCCAGTTTATTAATGAAACATCAAACGGGTTGGAATTAAATATACAAAAGTAACTCAAGTGTTAAATGTTTTGATTCAATGGATATGATCAAAAAACTGTTACAATCTTATTTTTAAAACAAAAAATATAATCACCCGTAATTTTTAATAGAAAATAACAAACAATAATCAAAATTGTAGACAAAAAGTGTTACTAAAAACAAACATTTTATTTTATTTATTTTAACATTTATATTGTTATATTTTTTTTTTATTTAATTTTTCGTACTTATATGTATCTCCATAGTTTTAATTAAATATGCACGTCATTAAAGATACCAAAAGACAAGCAGAAGATCAAGGGCATCATCCCATGCGTAACCATCAAACGCATATAATTTGTTTCTTTCTCTCGGATTTATACTATTCGACTTGAAATTTGATTTGATCTATGTTTAAATTATTATAATAATTTCATAAATTATTATAGAGATTTGAATCTCATTTATCTTGTCTAAATACTGTATTATTTGATTATCTCAAATAAATAAAAGTTTTTACAAAATAATAACTCAATCTCGCAGGGGTGGAACACAAACATTTTTAATTAAGTGGGCCGAACATAACAAATAATGCATCTTAAAAATATATAATAAAAAAGTTTTCAACCTAATCACTAATGTGTCACCATATATACAGGGGCCGTATATACATAACCACCTGAGTTAAGCGTAATTCATTGATAATATTTTTAATATTTAGTATTTAAGGGATAAAGTGCAGGGGCCATGGCTCCTCTAGTTCCCTATTGTGTTCCGCCTCTTCAATCTCAATCGTAGGAATGAATAAAAAATCATTTATTTTTTATCAGAATAAGTTTTAGGTTTTTTTTTTAACTTGGATTTTTCTATTTTAAAGACCAATATGGAAAATATGTTGAACCAAAAAAGAAAACATCTTTATTTTCTCTGTTTTGGATAATCCATTAAAGATGTTCTTAACACTCTATTTTCAATACGATGATTAATTCTAGTGTTTTTAAATCAATATAATCTAAATAACTTATTTTATGCACGGTTACATGAAGGGTTAAAAGAGAACTTAACATTATTATTAATATATAAAATTAAGAGAACACTAGAAATGGTGGAATTATGCTAAAACACGTCGAACGATATTAAACATTTGTAAAAACATAAAGACACGTCAATAAAAACCGTGTTTTTGTAATTATTTTTTGTCTGTATTTTATGGTGTTATCGTATAAAAAAAACCTGGGTCAGTTCCTACATGCAATTACAGCACACAGTCAACGCATGGGTGTACAACTGGCAACTTGTCTCACAACCTAGGTCGGTGCCAAAATTATACGTAATCACATGTAATTTTACACATGATTCTAACGTAAAATTACATGATTTGATCGTTCTAATATTCTCTTATTTAATTATTATTCTCGTTTAAACATTATATTCATAAAAATTGAACAAGGGTATT